>JBAMAW010000742.1:0-736731 GCA_037043295.1 Amiota minor | reverse complement strand
ACGTATTGCTGGAATGTGCCCTCACATTCTTTGCTGATCTGTAAATTGTAAATAGAACATTGAGTGATTGTTTTGTTTTAACATTTAAAATACATTTATTCATTTCTTTTGCATATCGTAACCTTCTTCAATATTCCTTGCATACATTTACATATTTATTTTTGTTTCGTTTTTCATCTATTTTTTTTTTTTTTTTTTTTTGTATAGTTTTTAATTATGTATGTATCGAATCAATCGATTTGAATCGAGTTATAGTAAGTATATAAAGGATCGCATTTGCTGATCTGGATACATAATAAAAAAAATGTAATTCTTTTAATTTAAACAACATTTTACTTGTTTTTTGTTTTTGTTATTGTTGTCCTTTTTATGTATAATAAAAATTACTTTATACATAATATGAGTACATTATGTATTATATTTAATTGTCTTGTATTATATTGTAATATAAATAGGTTTCACATATCATTTAATTTCTTTATCATGTTTTATTATGTTTTGTTTTAATTATTAAATTTAATAATAATAATGTATATAGTTTTTGTTTTGTTTTTTTTTTTGTTTTGTTTTGTTATATTTGGAAGAATGCAGTTTGGTTTGTCATTATTTCTCCCATCATGAAAAATGTCTTAAAGTTTGCAATTTAAATTTTTTTTTTGATATTCGAATTTGAATTTTTTTATCCTCGTAATGTACCAAGTGTATGTATTTTTTGACTTTTATTTATTGTATTATAAATTCTTAATATAACCTTTAACTTGTTTTTGTTTTTATATTTCATATTAGAAACTGTTTGTTTTGTTGTTTTTGCTTTTAATTCTGTACTGATACTGTATGCAGATCATGTCTAATTGTTGTTGTTGTTGTTGTTGTCTGTGTTTATGTTTGATTTAGTTACAAATTTTCTAAAATTTTTGTTAATATTCAATATTTAAATAAATAGTATTTCTGACTTATACTTATTTAATCTTATATATATTTATTTATTTATTTATTCATATTATTGTTAATCTATAAATGTTTTATTACTTATAAATTATTGTTGTTTATTATATCTTAGTTTTTTAGTTTTAGGTTTTTCTTATTTAGTTTCTTCATATTCGTTTGTTTAAAGTACAATACAATAAATTTGTTTTGTTTTAATATTATTATTTTTTCATTTCTTGTACAAATTATTGGATCCTTATTCATATAATAAAATATAGTATATAGTAAATATGCTCAAGAAAGAACACAAAAAAACAACAAAAAAAAAAACTTCCAAACCTTGGAGGCAAATTTCATTTTGGAAGCCTTTTTTCTTTAACAATTTTTTTAACAATTGTTAAATTAGATTTATTCCTAATTATTTTTAATCATTTTATTTGGCCTTAATGCATTTCTTTTCTTTTGTTTTTAGTTTTAAAATATCAAATATAAACCTGCTTTTTGTTTTTATTATTTATTTTTACTAATGCAAATATAATATATATATATATGTATGTATATATTTGTATATATATTTTTGTATAATAGTTTTTATTTTGTTTTATTTTAAAAAATATTTTTGTTGAATGTGTTTGATTTGTTAAGTGAAGTTAAAAGTTTAAATTTTATTCATTTTGTATTTTATATTTTGTATTTTGCTTTGTGTTTCATTAAAATGTAAATAAAAAAATTAAAATTTTGTTTTTCGTGTTTCTTGTTTCTTGTTGTCAATGATTCAATTAATAATATATTTATTTAAATATATTTATGCATGTTTTTGTATGTTATTGTATGTTTATCATATTAAATTTATTCAATATACTTGTATTATTTGTATTGTAGTTATGGTAGTGATAGCTTCAGAGTTCAGAATTTGTTGATCGTTGCGTTTCATTTTGATTGCATATTAATTGCCTCTTAGAATATTATTGGAAGTTCTGTAACCTGTACCCAAACACAAAGGGAGGAATCAGCTGAACATATGCATTTCTATCATTCCATCTGTCTGTGATTATATTTTTCTAGGCTTAAATTGATATAATGGTTCCTTACACTCATGAACTAAAGATCAGCCATCCCTCAACTAAACTTAACTCATCCAATTTAATCAATGAAAGTCAATTTTAGACAAATTTTGAAGATGTGGCTTTACACACTTATTGGTTCTTTAGTTACTTCGCTTCGCCTTCAAATGCTGCTGCTGATGTTGTTGATTTAACTGTAAGGGTACAGAGTATCTCAGATAGTCAGATCAATGGGTAATTGATTAGCTTATGTTTTCCTGTTTTTTTTTTTTTTTTTTTCTATAAGTAACAATGATTTCCATTGAGATAAGCTATAGAGGAAGATATAGAGTATGGAATAGAAGGGGCCTAGGGAACAGGGAGCTGTAAAGGAAATCATTCATAATCTTATTATAAGGTTTTTGTTATCGCATGTCTTACAATAGAATTGTAAAAACATAACAAATTACAAATATTGTTTCTGTTTCGATAATGAATTCGGACACATTTCAATTACAATTTCCAGTATTATAATTACAATATTTTTAAAATGCATGCACGCTAAGTCAGTCTTTTAGATGCAACAAAAAATATTGTTCAATTTATGAAGGAATAAATAAAATATTATAATTAAGCAGAAAATGAAGAATTTGCTAAAAATTATTTATATTAATTATAAATTAATTAATCATTGAAAATTAAATAATATTCCATTAGAATTGAATGCTTTCGTTGTATACAAGTATTTAGTATGCGAGGTCTGTACAAAAAGAGAGCTGAATTTTTATTTATTATAATCGGGGAACATACTACATTTGATTTTTGACATTATCAAAATAAAAATGTATCAAAGAATCTGTATTCATTTTGTTTTTCTTCAATGTCTGTTATGATTCTTTTAAGCACTTTCGGAACAAACTTTGCTGGCACGCGTTTCATCCGAAAAAAATGCATTGGCATGAGCCAACCGATATGACGACATCCTCAACAACTTTTTTGTTTTAACAATAATTCGATGGTTCTTCATAACAATTTTCTTCATTGCTTCAATATTTTCATCGGCATAGTCACTAACGTCATCTTCACGGCCTACGGTGAAGAGTTTGTGCCACTTTGCTAAAGTTAGATTCGAAAAATGCCACAGACAATATTTTCATAAAAAAATTTAATACAGTTTTTTTGATTTTGATTTTTTCCATCGGCAAAAAAAAACTTCTCACTTTTATATTTATTTGCAAAAAAATTTGTTGACGAGAAAATAGAAACTACACCTTATTTTTTGAACAGATCTCGTCTAAGAATATGTATCATATGAAGTTATAGATCCTACATATGGCGAGTATATTTTTTTAATCTGAATTTAGTATTGTAAAGTGTTTTTTGCTGTTGTTGTTCATGTTTTTTTGTCCAAGTTCGTTGATAATAAAATATTAATATATGTATAATGTACTCGTATCTAAGAACATAAATTATTATAGAATGAAAATTATTTATTATTTATACTATTATTATTTCGTTTCTCAAAATTTTAATTTGAATAATTTGAATATCTTTTGTTATTAGTTTAATTTGGTTTATGTTAGATTTTGTTTATTAATGGATGGATATGTTTATCAATATAAAATTTGTTAATTTTCTTTCTATTTTCATGTACAATATTATAGTATTTTATTTGTTTACACTTCACACTAATGATGTTTGTGGCAATGATGATGATGATGATTATAATTAGATAAGGCAATATTAAAGAAAGGCTGGAATTAGCCCCAATATCACTAAACATCAATTAGGCCTACATATTTATTGCAATCTGCTATTCATTAAGACTTCCAAGACTTTTTTGCGAAGTTTAGAAGTCTGCATTTTCTGTTTCTGATTTTAGGTAGTGGTTTAGTAGGTGTCAAAGTTGCTCCATCGCATTGGCATATCAAATGCTTTGCTTTTACCTCCTCTCCATTACATAATCTACATTATACTTAGTTTATTCCCATTCACTCACTTCAACAATTAAGCAACAGTTTCAAAACTCAATGCAATGGAACTGAACTATGGATCTCATTATTTTTTGTGTTGAAATAAATACTTAGTGTTGTATAAATAAAATTGAATGCAAAGGCAGATGATGATGATCAACATCAAGAGTATGTAGTGTGAAGTGTATTTAAACTATGGAGAGACGAAAGTTGTTAACATTATTTTCACATATTCATTCTGTTACAATATTATTTTGAAATTAATAGAGTTGATAGAGTTTTTATAATCAAAATTTTCTTAATACAATAAAATCAATTCATTTATTTTTGTAAATTTAAATTGTTATTTTTGTTATTTTGTTTTCCAACAGTCGTTAATTTTGTTGCTCGTATTTTATTTTGCATTTGTTAATTTTGCTGTAGTTTCCCTTTAGTATTTCGATTTTTTTCTTTTTTTTTTTTTGCTTTATTTTATATACCACAACCATACAATTTATGCATAAATATTGTGTTTTTCAAACAAAAAAATAATGTTTCTTTTTAAATTTTTTTATCTATTGTATTGTATTTTTGTTTGTAGTATTGTAGTACAATATCCTAATTGATGATAAACTTAAAAATGCGACAGTATTTTGACCAGCAATGTTCGTTCGTTTATTTTTTTTTGCTCTTACTAGTTTAGGAATTGTGAAACAAGATCGATCATAACACTCACACAGATAGTTTAGATGACAAATGACATGTTGATGGGCACGTTACACTATCATTTTGAGCCATTATTAATAGTGCAGCAATGCAAATGCATATGCAAAAAACTTTTGTATCCTTCTCTGTGAGTAATTTGCAAAGTATCTATCGTTTCATGAGAGCAGTTTCCAATCATGGATTTTTGCAAAGATCGAAATACATACGAGTATGTATACATACTATAAATGAAAGAATGATGTGATAATTCACACAACATATTCAGACTATATTTTGCTGTTGACAGACTCAATTGAATATAATTGTATGTATGTATAACACATTGTCTCCATGCACATACACATACATATGTTTGTATGTATGTAAATATTGTTGTCAATGGTAAGGTAAGTTCAAAAACTTTCCAGACATTTTCAATAGATACATAGAAAGTAGCGCCAACTGTCAGTATTTACCCTAAACTAGTGTAAACAGTTTAAAGACTGTCGAGCAGATGTTTTTGACAACGAGAGATGTGACAAAAAAAAAAAACCGAGAAAGGAAATGCGTAAATATCGTTGAGGAAGCTTGAAAAGAATCTCTACATTTCATCGTATTCTGGTCGAAATTCTAATCATTCCTTGTACGTGACTTTTTCACCAAACACAGCATCAAATCTTCAACGAACACGGGCTATTGCCTGATCTGGCTTCGTGTGATTATTTCTCAAAATAGTCATGAAAGGAACGCATTACGATAATACGAAGCCTATCGAGAAAGCTGTGACGTCGGCTCTTGGGACAATCCTGATGAAGGTCATCCCGGTTCATAAGGCATGTAGTTTGTATGAATTGAAACAAGATTAGAAGATCTTGGTGTTTTTCTCTACTTATAAGAAAAGTCCGGAAACTTTTAGAATGCAAAGTGTATGTACGTATGTATACAATAATAATATCTTTAAGGGTTTATTCTTTTATTCCTCAACTAAGTGATATTAGGGTCAGATTATTCAGACAAGAAGTTGCCTAGGAGGTGGGGACGTGAGACTAGCATTGCCTCTACAGAATTACAAAGTCTTGATTTGTTTGTCATGTAACATGTAAGTATGTTATGAACACATAATTCTATTTTGTCCCATTCACATGATCATTATTTTTTATTTTTTAGATACTTAAGTGACCAAGACACGATACAACGGCTGTAATACAACACGTACAAAACGTATGAGTGCATGATACAGCATACAACGCCGAATAATTCACACTTGCCGTCCATGCTTCACTAATATTTCACACGTTTAAACACGTCTGCTCACTTCATAACTACTTGCCTATATTTGAGTGTGTAACTCACCTTATGGAGGCGTAAATGAGACAACTATGCATTGCAAAACAACAAAAAACTCTCTCGTTGTTCGATAAATCCAAAAGCATTGGATATTGCATACAGCCACGCTATGATAAATTTCCCTCAAAATTCCCTTACAGCCGTTGTATCGTGTCTTGGCCACATTATATAATGCAAATGTATATATTGTAAATCATTTTTCATTTTTGATTTTATGTTGTATCTTATATGGTACCATATTGCATAAGTAGTAATTATGTAATTATTCTTATATAAATTCAAATGTTTAATTTTGCTTAGTAGATGATGGGAGGATTGATCAACTCCTTGTTGTTGTGATGCTCAGAATGATCTGATAATGGAATGCAAAATACAATATCTTTGCAAAAATTATGTTAATGTTGTTGTTATTTGATAGAATTTGTGTATGTCGAACTATAAACTATTGTTGTCTTAGTTGGGTAGATGCAAAACTATCCGTTTAAGGATATTTGACTATTAAAGCTTTTCACAAATCTTTTGATTTCATTGTGTGTTACATGTTGTTAGTTAGAATTTGTATGTTCTATTCATTTCTATTAATTTGATTTCAATCCCAAACATTTTATATAAATTTTCTTTTTTATTTTTTTTTACAAAAATGTTTAAGACTGCATGTGGTTTCTATTTTAGATTTATTATTAATTGGATTATGTACTTGGATGAAGTATGTAGCATTGATATTGATGTTTCATTATCTTGACTATTTTTTTATGTTTATATTTCGTATGATTTTTTTGTAATTCACTTTAGGAATCTTCAGTTTAACAATGTTTTTTGTTAATGTTTGCTTATCGAAATTTGAAGCTTTTTTTATTTATATTGTATGGTGTTTCTATTTAAATTTATGTATATGTAAATATTTTGTTCTGTTTCAGTTTCTATTTGCTTTTAATTAAAATAATATTTTATATACATTTATTAATATTATGATTATTATTATTTATTTTATTTAATTATTAATACTAACACTTTGGCACAAATTAATTCACAGTTCTTTTTATTTTTTTTCATTTTTCATTTCAGAATTTTTATCATTTATTTTTTTTTTTTTTTAAATATTGTGTAATATGCTGAAAAAAACTGCAACAATATAATAAATATCTGTGAAACCAACAACAATAACAAAGCGTTCCAAATTACCCAAAAATGATTAAGCCAATAAATTACCTATATATTAGCAATTTACTATATCAGTCAACTTGCTTGACTTTGACTTTTTATACACAGAAAATAAAAACAAAAAACTCTTAACAAGAAATGAAAGTTTAAGTTGTGTTTGTAGTTTTTTTTTTTTTTAGCAGCCATTTTGTAAAATCAAAAAAAAAAAGAGGGAAAAATAAATGTACACAATTACAACAAAACGTAACATGGTATAAATGTCTTCATTATTCCCTTCATTTATTTATTTAATTTCTATGATTAATTGTTTTTATATATATGAAAAGGCAAACGAAGAAAAAAAAAAAAAAATTCATTTATTTTTTTTTTTTGTACAAATTTTATATTAAAATGATTTCAGGATGCCTTTTAAGGAATAATTTGTTCTTATTGTTTCATGTAACTTGTTTTTCTTTTTTTTTCTCTTTGTATATCATTTTTAACATAACATTTTTTTTTTTTTTATTTTTCTTTTTGTTTTATATACATATATGTATATTAAAATATTTTTTCTTTTTATTTTGACTTTATATTAAAATTCATAAGAAATGTTTTCAAATTATCAAATCGAAAAAACATCAAGTGCAAATATCCAAAAAAGTTAAAGGAAGAAATTGGAATTATAATAAAAAATAAATGAATATCTATGCATTATATATGTATGTATGTACATTTATAGAAAAAATTTATATTCATTGTCCTTTAAAGTCCGTTCCGTTATTACTTCGCTCTCACACTAACACTTGCACTTGCACTCGCCCCAGATATTTACTTTCACTAACTTTATACTTACATACACGTATGTACATCACATTTCACTGCAGTATGCTAGGTGGCAATAGTTCCCGTTTCCATAATAAGTCAGTAATCCTTTTTCGCATTAATGGTGGCTAGTGAGTTCAGTAGTTGTAGGTAATGCAGAGGCGGACCAGTAAGTGAGAACAATTGAGAGATAAGTATAACATTTGTATACTCTTATTCAACTTCGTGCGTTTTGCTGCTAAAATAATGGCTTGTGCGTTAAGCACCGGCTCATGATACAAGCATCAAAGATTCAAGGACAGTCCACAGCTTGGGATTCAACATTTGCAATTGGTTACAATGGAAGTAATGGATGTAATTAAAAATAAATATATATATATATATATTATTTAATAAGAATTTGAGTTCTTGATTCAACATTTTGAACTTGCTTCAAAACCAAATCGGTCTCAGTTGTAAGTAGAAGGCACTTATGTATTTCTCAAAAACTACTGAATTCACTACTTGACAGAACTAGTGATATAACTGAATTTATTTTGCCCATATTCACTAATGAAATCAAGGGTCTCATTTTGCCCATGTGAAACGACTGGCGAACGGCAATGCAGGCAGTGGCATTTGACCACGGAAAGAGGAGGACATTGCCATGTTTGAATCACCAGTTAAATACATTAAAAAGGGGATAGAGTTTATGGGACTAGCCACGATCCGTTTTGGGACCAGTGATTATTCATACGGCAGGACTCCGTGTATGTAACACGTACTTGTATGCATTCATGTGTTTCTCATTTTATTGCATTATCTCTTTCTACTTCGTTCTTTCTTATTATCCTTATCGTTATTCATATCCTTATTTTTATTCTCTTATTCTGTTACAGCCTATGCTTTTTGTTCTTATTGTATTATATCTTTCACGAAGTGTATATAAATTAAATATTTATTAATTATAACCAAAAAAAAAGAAAACAAAAGAAGGAGAGAGAGAGAAAGAAAGAGAGAGGGAGAGACCCTCAGGAACAGGATCCTAGAATATGTCTAACCTACTATAATAATAAATAAGAATAATAAAAACCACACAAAGTACCTGATAAAGATATTATTAAATAATTGTAGGCTTTATTCTTGAAAGTTCTGGAAATGGAAATCTTCGTAGAGAACGAAATAAGTTTTTTTTTTTTTTTTTTTGAATAAATTAAATTAGTTTTTCTTTCTTACAACTACACTTACCCTGTATACCTTCCATACACATACACAAAATAAATCTTTTAAATAAGATCACCCTCATTTTCTACCTTTCTCTTACTCTTTGTCTGTATTGGCCTAGTAGTTAGTATCTTTTTATCTCTATCTACTTCTCCAATACATAGTTCATAATTAGAAATAACATCTCCTACTACGATTTACTTCATACTTTTTAGGGAGGTCCACAACTTTTACCACATACACATTCATATCCACATCCACTTCCACTGACCCCGATACTTTATGGGTATCAGGTATTCTGTTTATGTTATTGTTGATAGTGTTGTAAGTTGCATATTCTTTGTTGCTGGAGATGCCATGGGCGAAGGTGTTGGTACAAAGAGGCTCGATGATGCAGTCTCTGTGGTTAAACTACGCTCCTCATAGACGCGTTCCTATTATCATATACCATGTGTATACATGATATGAGTATTATATAGAATCCTGAGACTTAGACTTAGAAGTGTACTTACATGATTCTTATCGTATTTAAAACGCTTCCAAATATTTGTTTTTGGTTCCAGTGGTGTTCCATCGATATTGTAATTGGGATTTGCAAAGGTCAATACGGAATGACTCGAACCGCGGGATTGACGTTGTTCCTTGTGACGCTTTGAGTTGATGATGAGCGCTAAATAGAGGATACAAAAATGAGTTGAAAATGGTATTCTTAATTTAAAACTTGCAGTTTTATTCAATACTAACATAAAATAATGCCAATGATAATGATCAGCATGATGATTACAATACCAGTAGCAACCAACATAAAGAACACCGGTTGATCACTTGAATGACGTCGATAATTGTCGTCATCGTCATCATCATTATCACGGTTCTCCAAAGATGTTGATTCGTTTTCTATAATCTCGTCAGTGTATTCCGGTGATGACTCTGTTTCTATTGGCATTGGCACTTCAAAGCGTGGTTTCAGCAAGCAATCACGGCCATCCGGACGATCGGGACAGGCGCACACATAATCCACAAAACGATAGAAACACAAATGAGTACAATTACCATTCCCCTGTGAACAAGGATTCCATTTTTCCGGTTGTCTTTGTATTGAAACGGCGCGTATATCTAAAGCACCACTTAGTGCATCTCGAACTTCGAAAGGATTACTAAAAAGGGAACGTGGCATGCGTTGTGATCGGTATACAGATTTATTGTACCAATCTGTCCAGTAAATGTTACTGTCGAACTGTTTACGTATTTTAAAAAGGCTTGTGTTCATAGATGTCTCAACAATTTTATTAAATGTTTGGTACTCACCATGGTCAAGCCAAAGGGATGCGGTGCATATGGCACAAGAGTTAAGCGACGCTTTCCATTGAAGTCAACCTGACCAATATTATCGTCCAAGGCATCAGCCCAAAGTAGTCGGCGATTACTAAAATATATAGATAGATTCATTTGTGTTTAACTGAATGCACATAATAGAAAATATTCATAGATCTCTTACTTGAAATCAATGGTCAAACCGGTTGGAAACCCAATATTTGATGTAACAATCACTATGCGATTGGATCCATCCAAATATGCTCGTTCAATTTTCGATGGTGAATCCCAGTCGGACCAGAATAGATACCTGAAATAGATAATAATAAATGTGAGAATATTTTAATATAGAAAATTTTGTTAACATGTTATAATAATATAAAAAAAAAAAAAAAACTTACGCCTTCTTTGGATGAACAATTATCGATCGTGGGTCACCCAGATTATCATCAACTAGCTTTTTACGGCAGCTGCCATCTAGACGAGACACCTCTATCACCTTTCGATCAGTGTCGGACCAGTAAAGATTCTCGCCAATCCAGTCGACTGCAATACCGTTGGGTGTTAGCAGATTTTTACTGATGATCACTTTATTTTCGGTGAAATTTAGCAGGTTCACACGACGTATGACATCCACATTGACATCGGCGAAGAAGAGCCAATTCTTCCTGTAGTGATAGTCAAGAACGACGGCACCATGAACACCATTTATAGGTAGCACAACATCCATGTAGTCTGCACTATTCAATGAAATCATACCGATTCCAGAACGTAAGGCAATTAATAGATAATCTTCCGGTAGGTTTTGACATTCGGTAGTACTATTTTCTTTGAGTTTAAGACCAATTGGACACCGGCATGAGAAACCAGTGGGATTGCGTAAGCAAAGATGAGAACATCCACCATTATTGGCACCACATACATTATCTGCTAAAGGTTTGTCCATTGCGATTACTTTGATGTCCATCAAGCCGTCAATATTAGTCATTACATCGCGCTTTACTGTTATGTTGGTTCGTGCCGCCATATGTAAAGCTTTCGATTTCCAGTCTGTCCAAAAAACATAATCTTCGGTCAATGTCAGAGCATATGGGTGATGTAACGCAGACATTATTAGTTTGCGGTGATTGCCCGTGTAATCACATGAATCGATAGTCTTTAAACGCGCATCAACCCAGAAAATACGCTTGCCCTTCAGATCGAGCGACAGACCATTAGGCCAGCCTAGATTTGCTGTAACAATGCGCGTTCGATCGTTGCCATCCATATGGGAACGTTCGATTTTACGATAGTGGCCCCAATCAGTCCAAAACATCAAACCAGCATCATAGTCGAGCGCAAGACCACGTGGTGACTCTAAATCCTTATAAGCAATTACATGCCTATACTTGCCCTCCAATGTGGCAACTTCAATAGTGTGACGACCAGCATCAGCCCAATAAATCTATTTTAAGGTTAAACAAGCATTAGATGCCATTGTAGGCTTCATATTATTTTTGCATATTACTGCTTACCAATCTACCAACAGAATCGATAACCAGTCCATCGGGATTTTCCAAATTTTCTCCAATAATGCGATTAACGTGAGCTCCGTCCTGACTGGAGCTCATAATATGGCCCTCAATTGTATCAGACCAAAAAACATATCCCGTTTTTCTATCCACATCTAAGGCAACGGCATTGGAGATAGGCGGCAAAGGAAGCACAACATCAATCAAATGATCAAAGTCCAATGAGATCTGTCGTATATCAATGCGATGTGCAAATAGTATGTAACGACTTGGTCCCGTAGAGCAGGTGCGCTGGTCTTCTTGGAGCTGAATGCCAACGGGACAAGCACATGTGTAATTGTGGGGATTAAGTAGGCAAAGATGCGAACAGCCGCCATTGTATTTATCGCAAGCATTATAGATACGTTTGCGTGAACGATGGAAGACGCATATATCCATCAAGTCACTAGTGTTGGCTATAACAGTACTGATGTCCTTGCCAGTAAGTTTGTCGGCACTCATTGCTGACTTTGTATCCCAATCAGTCCAGTACACACGTGTTCCGCTAACATCAAGACCAAATGGATGTCCTAGGCCACCTTAAGAATGAATCAGAATCAGAAATGTAGGAAATTTTTAATGAAATTTGTAGAATACTTGGACTAAGGACTTACTGATGATAGTTTTCCGTGTTGTGCCATCAAAATTCATATTTTCCAGGGTTTTTGTGCCACCGTCCACAAAGTACAATTTGCGTTGATCGTAATCAATAGCCAAACCATTGGGCCACATGAGACTCTTTTTAGCCACCACCATTCGGCTTTTACCGTCCATGTTTGCCCGTTCGATCATTGGTTGTGCACCCCAATCTGACCAGAACATTAGGCCCTCTGGTTGGGAAATAAACCATTAATCGTCATTGAACTAGTAACTAAAAATTTTACTTCACTTACCAATTGGATTGACTACAATGTCGCGTGGCTTGTCCAGTTTTTCCCACACTAGGAGTGTACGCATTTTACCATTAGTTGTTGCTACCTCGATACGATTAGTCGATGGGTCAGTCCAATACAATTTATCCGTTATCCAATCCAGAGCTAGACCAACTGGTGATACAAGATTTGAATGCACAACTTTTTGCTGGTAACTGCCATTAAGATGTGCCTTATTAATAGAACTTCGTTCGACATCAGTCCAGTAGATGAAATCAGTGTCACTGCACCAGTCTAGTGCCACTGCATGCTTGAGATTGTCTAATGGAACGATCATATCGATAGCATTCGGTTCCCGAGGCTTTGCATTTAACTGTCGTAGGCGTATATCCTTACGTCGAGCAACAAGAACAAGTTTATCGGCTGCACTCTTACAAGTTTTTCTATTGAAAGAATAAGTGAATTTCACCGAGATATAAGGTTTTCAGAAATACAAATACTCCATAGTTTATAATGCAGCAGTACTTACCCATCTTCTTTGAGTGATAAACCAATTGGACAGCCACAACGTCTGAAATTCTTATTTGGTAAGCATAAGTGAGAACATCCTCCGCGCAAGCCTCGCCGGTCCTTTTGGCAACGATCCGAATATTCCGGCTGCCGAGCCGGATGGTAAGCATGTATGTCCATTGGGAAATGAAAGTTTTCATGTACTGAACGGAATCCCTTGCCTGTAATTTTATTTGCCGCAGAGACGGTTTTTGTGTTCCAATCAGTCCAGTACATTGTGTCCTCAAAGATTGTAAGGGCAAATGGATGCGGTAGATGTGTACTCAGTATCTTATTACGTTCTTGACCATCAAAATTAGAGCTCTCGATGGCATGTTGCTTAGCATCAGCCCAATAAAGTTTACGATTCGGGTAATCAATAGCCAGACCATTGGGCCAAGTAACACCTTTTGTGATGACAGCCTGTCGCTGTGATCCATCCATATGTGCGCGTTCAATTTTCGGATTGGGGCCCCAATCGCTCCAGAATACCAAAGCTTCGCCGGGATGTATAACAATGGCACGAGGCTTATCCAAATCATTCGAAGCAATCACAGCACGTAAATTGCCTTGAAAGTTTGAAACTTCAACGCGTCGTGTGCCAGAATCTGTCCAAAAGAGTAAATCATGTACCCAGTCGACAGCAATGCCACCAGGAGACTCAAGACCCCATTTAATGACGTCGCGTACACGCGTTCCATTCATATACACCATCTTAATGACATCTGTTGAAACATCTGACCAAAACATCAGACCTTTACGAAAATGAAAGTCAAGGGCGATGGCATTATGGAGACCTTTAACAATAGCGGTATAACGATTATTGCTTAGCGTGACTCGTCTAATGTCCCAGCGATTAGCGACAAGTAAAGTCATAGCACCTCCCAGAGCCTTGCAGGTGCGCAAATCTGGTCTTAGTATATAGCCCGTTTCGCAGGAGCAAATGAAGGAACCTTGTGTGTTTTCACATTTTTGCGAGCACACCGGACTGGTGAGGTATTGACATTCGTCAATATCGGTGCAGCTGAAAATAGTTCGTAATAAAGGATTTAAAAAGTGAGACGATTTAATAAATGTTTAAATGAAGGAATGAGTGAAATCTAACTCACTTGCGTTTGTTCTCATGCATAAGGTAACCCAAACGACAGGCGCACTCATCGCGTCCTTTTGCAGTCTTTATGCAGAGTTGTTCACATTGTGGGTTTTCAGGACACTCGCGCTGTGTAGGACAATTCATTTCATCCTCGCCAAGTGGACAATCATTTTGCCCATCACAGACATGCTTCTGATGGACACAAATTCTATTGACACCGATAATTAAAATATTAAAATGTGCTCAGTTATTTCTTTAGTAACTTACTTTAAGTTTGTGATGTTCTTTTTTGCAGGACAGAGAAACTGGCCAACGTCACACTGCAAAAGACAATCGACTTCATCTTCTGCTGACGAACAATCCGGATATCCATCACAAAGCCAAGTTCGCAATATGCAACGACCATTGTGACAGGTGAACTCATCACTTCCGCAAGGCTGTGTGTGTCCTGGGCTCATGTTGCCACAATCATTTTCATCTTCGCCACCATCACAATCTTGCTCTTTGTCACACTTCCAGCGCTTTGGTATACAAGTTCCATCGCCGCATTTGTACTCACTAGTTGTGCACTGTGATGGCTTTTGTGGACAGTTCTCTTCATCACTCCAGTCACCACAATCATTGTCACCATCACAACGGAATCGATTTAATATGCATTGGCCACTTGGACCACCAGCGCCACCCAAACCTCCACGACACTTGAACTCACCCTCCGGACAGCTATTAATAACAGCAGGACACTTGTATTCATCCGAATTATCATCACAATCGCGTTCACCATCGCAATGAAAGGCAATCGAAATGCAGTAACCATCATTACAAGTGAAATGTTCATCCGTACAACTGAAGAAAGAATGCGAGCATATAGGAAGTTAATTACGCACCTACTGGTTCATTAACTTTTTATTTAAGACACTTACCCAGTCCTATTGCAGCGCATCTCATCAGAAAAGTCCTTGCAATCATTTTCACCGTCACACACCCATTGTTTCGGAATGCAAAAACCATTCTGGCATTCAAATTGATCCTCCGTACAATTCGTTCGCTCACCGCAATGTGTCTCGTCTGAATAGTCACCACAATCGTCGTCGCCATCGCACAGCCATTCTTTGTTAATGCATCGATATGTTTTTGGGCACATCGTGTGCAATCCGGTCTGTTCACATTCCTTCTGCAACTTAGGCATCATATCGCCCATGCCCTCGCAATCTAGCTCATCGGAACCATCGGGGCACTCCTGCTCCTTGTTACATCTGGCATGCAACTCAATGCACTGACAGTTGCCGCACTGCCATTGCATCTCATCACATGAGACGTGACAACCACTACTGGAATAGGTATCAACGTTAGCAATATTACCCTGAATCGAGTGTGGGTCATCGTGAACGACATTGCGATTTACAAATGGGCGAAAACCTTTCTGCTTACTCGGACCATTAACATAGCCGGATTGACGATCACCCCATTCACGTACACCATACAAGTCACTACGTATGCCAGTACCAATATTGCGGAATTTGGGCGTATCACCATTCTTGCTTACAGGCAGAATTGGCTCAGAAGTGAAGACTTGACCGAAGAATCGACCATCCGGACCATTTTGATGTGGTGGAAAGTCCGATGTTCCATGAAAATCTTCGTGGCCTTGCAACAATTCATCTTCAACTGGTGCCTGAGGGTGACTATTATCTTCCACAATGTGATCTTGTAAACCATGTATGCCAATGTGCTCAATAAAATGGCGGTCATCATCATCGTTGTCATTAGCTTCATCATGTTCTTTTTCATTTGGATGGCTTCCGCTTTGATGTAACTCAGTATGACGGGTTATACCAGCTCCACGTAATTGTGGCTGATGTTGGCCAGCATCATATCCATGTAAAAGTGTTGAATCTAATAACTGTTGGCCGCCACCACTTTGATCATCATGATCATCATCATGATCATAATTATGTTCTGGCCAGGGATAAGGTCCATCTAAATATCTTTGGTTTAGTTGATCATGCTGTTGATGTTGTTGCTGCTTTTGATAATATTCATGGCCACTACCACCATTATCACTACCACCACCACCACCACCGCCATGGAAGTCGTCCTCATTGCCTAAAACTATTCAATATACAATGATGCAATAAAATCAAAAAAAAAAAAAATCATTTCCCCTTCATTATTGTATTGTATATGAGTATGTAGGTATGAGAAAGTACTGTGTGATTGTGTGTATGTGCAAAGTTTTTCCAGGAAAACATCACATCAAATTCGGTTATTTTAATGAATGAAATTGTAACCAATACATTTATATAAAAAGTACAAACACATCAACATATATGTATAATACTAAGTATACAAGGTACAATATACAAGATGTGAGAGAGAAAGGCAAATAAATACACGTACAATAAGTTGAAGAATAAAAGGACAAAACAAACGACTTAACGAGTCACCGTCTTACCGAACAAATAAAATTTGCTCTTCTTTTCTCCTCACACACCACCTCTCCCACTAAATTCGTTTACATTCTTCGTAACATTTTCTCATATAACCAACCATTAACATGTTTCTTTTGGTATTACTCAGGTCAACTTTACTTTGCTTTGTTCTCGTTCTCGTTCTCGTCCTCATTCAAGTTTTAATACGTATATATACAAGTTCTTTGTCCATCGGCCTTTTTTTGTTCGTCGTTCATCGTTCATCGTTGTCAATTTGAATACTAAAGAAGAACAACAGCAACAAGAGTACGTGGACAAAAGAGGGATCTCTCCATTTAGTCCACAGTCGAAAAAGTTAAAGTTCGGCTTTTGCCAACCGAACAAAGGGCAAAAGTCTCTTTACAGTTAAGCACAGCACAGCATAGCACAGCACTGCACAGCACAGCAGGAGACATCACACAGTACAGCATATAAAAAATGGTTGGTGGCTCCATCATTGGTTTTTGATGGTGCTCGTTCTGCCAATGATTCCTACTGGGCTTGCATGCTGAGCGCTTGCGCATATTTTCCACGAAAAGCACTTGCACTTTCACTTTTTTTTTTCGCCATTTACGAGTAAATTGTGTTTGCTCCTTTCCTCTCCATTTTTATCAAACACTTTGCGTATATTATGTGTATGACTATGGCTATGGCTATCTATGTGCGTCGTCTACATCTAAACGTACACAGGCATAGATGGATGGCGTGGCATGGATGTAGTAGATACTCGTATTGAATGTACTCGTACTTGGCTCGTTTACTCAAACGCTGATGCTGATGCTGGTGATGCTTATGCTCATGTTTATTTACAGATTGTGGCTTGCTTGCTCTCCCCGGCTTATAATGTTTTTTTTTTTGTTTTTTTTTTTGTTTTTGCCTTGTTGCCTAAGCTTTGTTCGTTATAAAACGTCACTTCCCATTTACTGTATTCTATATTCTATTGTACTATATCATTCTACTCTCTGCTCCATCCTATACTTTTTTAGTTGTTTTTATTCTGTGTGTGTGTGTGTGTGTGTGTGTGTGTGTGTGTGTGTGTGTGTGTGTGTTATTCTTGATGGGGAGTCGCTCCAGCCGCTATCACACTACACTGTTTTAATTCAGTTTTTACAGGCCGATAACTTTGTTCGCTCTTTTGTTCTACGCAGGATGGAGCATAAAGTAACTATATACTATGCATATACATATGTATGTCTGTAATGTTTTGTATGTAGATATATATGTAGGTTCTGTAAAGTTTGTGTTAGGCTATGAGTAGACTCCTTGTTAAATTTTGTTTTTCCTTGTCTCACTTACATACATATGTATATACATACATTATGTATATATGTATGTAAGTATCTACATAAATGTGAATGTTTGTTCGTTTGTTTGTTTGTTGATGTGACTTTAAGTACTAAAAGTTTCTGTTTAAAGCTGCCCACATATTTGTGCAGTATACTTTGCGTTGTTTTTTGTTTGCTTTTAGTATTCATTGAAATTTGTGAATAATATAAAGACCATTTTGTTTACACTTGGCATTTCGTTCATGTTGTTGATATTTGTGGTGGGTTTTTATTGCTTAAAATTTTTGCTTCAATATTAATAATTATTCTGTAGTATTAGCAAAAATTATACAAAATTCAATTTCAAAGAATGACACAACTTGGGGCATCTTCGCTTACACATATACATACATACATAAGGTTTGTATGATAGAGGATTGTTGGGTAAGAATTCTTTCCCGGAATCAATGAATACAAAAAGTTGACATATCATCAATATTACTTGAACAAATTCATTCAATTCATTCATTATTCATTTTCATTTTATTTCAATTATGTCATTTCTGTGTTTGTCAATGTCTATGTATACTGCCTCATTTAGCTTCATTCATTCATCTTCTATCTCGTTGAAGACATTGAAATCGACATCGAAATGTGGAAATGGCAATTACCTTCATGCCGGATTAACTTACCTGATTTGAAAAATTTCAAATTTCCTAATGTGTTAAGCATGCCGACACTTGTGTGGATGCTTATAGACACGAGAAATTACATTCCTTTACTCATACATATATACAAACAGATATCAGACATATACACACAAACATATACATATGAATGCCTATCACATTATTCAATGACATTGAAATTTTCAATTTCCAATTTGGCCATTGCACACTGGTCCGAAATTCAAATATTTTGAAAGAAATTTAAGGAATGTAACTCGAGACTTGACAATTGAGACAATTGATTATAATCGAATTGACAAATAAAAAATACTATACATGCCATGCCCATGTTAGTCAAATATGTAGACTGAACTCATGTTATATTAAAAATACACACATACTTACATATGTGGACACCATTGCGTATATATAAATAAAAAAATCGTCCAAGAACTAAGTGTAAATTCATATTTTTATAATCTTTTAAATTTAATTTAATTTGAAATTACTTCAAACATTCTGTCAGGCATTGAATCGTTAGGGGAACTTTGAAGTTTCAATAATAGTTCGCTTCAGAGGAACTTAATGACATTTGCTAATGACTCAGGATCTTCAAATTGTCTGCAATATTGATAGATTTTACAGGAAAGGTAATTTTTTGGGTCATTAATCACTTCCTCTGGTGCTATGGACTGGGACAATATGATGTTGAAATATCCAAGGTAATGGCCAAAAAATGTTAGAAAAGTGTCGAAATGCTTCTTAGAGCAGCTCCCTATAGCGAGTGACACTCATCTTGGATTAAACGAATCAAAGTTCAAATGAGTCATACAAGGAGATTTAAACCACACGCCAATATGCAAATTGTGTTTTTCCTTTCTTATCTCATGGAAGTAGTATTTAGTTAAAAACATCTGGTCTATTCAAAATAATGAACAAATGCCACTCGCTATTGCATGTAATGTGGTTTCGAGCAACAGAAAGGGAGCTGAAATCTTTAATTGTTGTTGCTGTATTTACGTTTGCCAACTGTTTCCTTTCTGTCTTTTCTTCTCTTTTCTTCGTACATTCGCTTGTTTTTGTACAGCACATACGTTATAATTGTTATAAACATTTTTATACACACAAACTGCATGTTGTTGATGTGGAAATGTAATCACGTTTTTAAGACTTTTCCGATAGATTTTCGAATAATTATTTGTTCAGGATATGGCAATAGAAATACACATTCTGTGAAAATTTGAAATCTCTACCTAGTGCGGTTCATAGAATCACCAAAACGTGACGATTTGTATTTTTTCAAATTTTTAGTAAATAACATTTTGGAATGCGAATTTTTATTTTTTATTTTAGAATTAACGTATATATTTATTAAATTTTATTATTTCGATTTCAAAAATTCCATATTCTATAAAAAAAAACCTTTAGTCTATTTGATTGATCGCGAGTGTATGTGCATATATATATATATAATTTATAATTTTGAGAAGAGTCACATACATGAATTTAACGAAATGTGTTCGGTATGTGGCAGTTAAGCTTAACTTTTAATGATACTTTGTTTATATATTTTTAATCATTAAATTGAGCATTTAAATTCAAAGGAGACGGTCCAGTTGTCATACTTTGGAATAGGTATATTTTTATTTTGAGTTTTCCTTTTAATCAGAAATAAATTAAAGATCAATGGATCAATAGAGTTCATAACTCTATAAAAAATGGGCCAGAGGATTTCGTCCCAGATTTGGCTGATTCCAAAAAATGTATAGCGCCTATTTAAAAAACTTATAGTGTCTAAATTTTTTTCTAATAAAGACCTGAATTTTAACTCTCCCTAGTGGTCCGATGAAATTGAAATTTTGACAATAATAGTTCCTAACTAGCCACCAACCACCCAAATTTCAAGATCGTGGCATTACTGGATCGTATATCTGCCATACAAAGCAAAAAATTTCTTGTATGCGGAAAAAATGAAAATATTTTAAGTTTAGTATTTGTTTCTGATGCTCGAATAGAATAGAAGTACATATTCTGTGAAAATTCCAACTCTGTAGCTATTACGGTTCATGACATATGACCCGAGGACGGACGAACGGGCGGACAACGAAGTCTTTGCAATAGGGTTCTCTTTGGTACCCTTTGGGTCCGGAACCCTAAAAATATCGTGCATATAATTCTGTTGACTATTTTTTCGATCAGTTGAATTGATTCCTAGTCATTCAACGTTTTTAGAGAATATTTTCTAATCTTCTTCACTAATCTATAATCAGATCCAATTTCGATATCCCTGTACTATTTGCTCATGTTTCAGACAGACTTTCTTCACATTTTTTAAATAAAAGAACTGAGACAACAGCAGCTCTTGATACTCAAATTCAAAATATCTGAAAGAATTCGAAGTAGATTTTATAGATTTGGGCAAAATCGGGCAAAAAAATTCAATCCATCAAAATTTTTCTCCATGAAACAAAATTAAGCTCGTCTAAAATAAAACATAAGGGAAATACATAAAACAAACGGCAAAATACATGTACACAACAAACTCAAAGACAATTATATTAAACATGAATTGGATATTAGTTTTCATGGTTTCCTTTAATTGTTTAAATCAAATTTCATATATTTTAAGTCAGATAAAATTTCGAAACAACAAACAACAAAACGACGTGTTAAGTAAATAAATTTTACAATTAAAACTTTGGTTTCTATGTGCGTTTAAAAGAAGAAAACAAAAAAATTATTGTTCCACAAATTAATTTATGCCAAAAAAAAAAAAAAACGACTTTGGGACCAGTGTGAATTGGGGCCATACAACATACAATACTCGTACGTACCATACAGAACAAGTAAATGTCAAATTCTTCAATGTACAATATAAATGAATCAGTCAGTAAACTTGTTTGCGTGTGCGGCATGGAATGTCCGCATACATACCAGTACACATACATATAGTATATAGTATCTCAATCTCAAACAGAAATTGCATGAAAATGCTGAATAATCATCATCATAATTGTGTGAACAATTGAGTATGATGAGTCTGTACATGTTTATTGATTAACTTAATTTTCAAAGAATTCGAATTCTTTACCAAATTTGAATTCACATATTTTATAAATGTAGTATACACTCGCCCATACAAATAAGACTAAATGTGTGGGTGTGGGATGTCTATATGAGTGGACTTATGAACTATTGTATGGCATTACAATAAAACCACTTGACATTTAGCATAAAGTATTGTATTGTATTTTTCACAACATTCTATTATTTATTGTACAATACACAAGTAAAATACATTTGAAATTGAAGTCGAAATTCGAATGGAATTTTCACTTAAACAACAATTTAATAATAAAGATAAATAAAGGAGAAATGTGAAAGGGTAATCATATTATTTAATTACAATGCTATTGTATTGAATCGGTAGTTAAATTCTGATGTATTTAGTTATAATATTTTCAATATTGTATCTCAAGAAGAATTATGTAGTTAAGTCAGTAAGACACTATCAGTGTGTAGGATATGCATAAATACCAGTAATTAAAGTGATTCGAAGAGAAATTATTGCAAGTGTGATAAAATACAAACAAATGAATGGAAGACAATAGATGTTAATTAAAATTTTAAATAGAAATAGTTGAAAACTATAGCAACTGTGTTCTAAGATCTTTTCTTATTGTGTTGAAAAGTTACTTAGTTAGTTTCCTGGATACTATACAAATTTATTCGTTCTATTTAGATCATAGGCGTCCAAAATTTTGTGTCTCGTAGGTGTTTAGTTGATCTTCATCAACTTCAATTGTTTTTTTTGACTGACTGGTTGATACTGAATTGTCGTGAAGTGTAGAGTCGGTTAGTGATGTCTAGTTCGTGGTTTTTTTTTTTTTTTGTTTGAAAAATTGATAACACCACTGAAACCCCTTTCCACTAGGTATGAGGATGGAAAAGCAATCAAAAACTTTCTCGCGATATTCCATAATATGAGATAAGTAACAGGATTATAGTTTTGAAGCCAGTGTAGCTGATGTCCGTTTCTAAACTGTACCTTAACTGTTCTTAGTTAGTGCTGGTTTCGATGAGTCACCATGATGTCACCATATAGATTGATTAGCCTTTGTGGTATTACCATAGTCAAAAAATCCTCACAACTAGTTTAAAAAATTTGAAAAGAGGAGCATTTATTTGTCATCTTCTTGGGAAATTGTTTGTGAATAGGAAAATTCGACATTTCCAATGTTTTGCTTCATAAGTTTCATTCTGACAAGAAACACTGAAATTATGAACTTTATTTTGACCAAATTTACTAAACAAATCTGTTAAATAGGCAATGTCTTCTTTCCACTTGATTAAATTTTGCTTTAAAATTGGATCTTTAGAATTCTAAAAGAGCATAAATTTTGTTAAACAACCAGTGTTTTTCAGTGTGATGGAACAATTGATGAAAGTTTTCGTCAAATTCTTCAGACAACTGTTTCGGATTTGGTTTACTGTATTAACGACTAATTAAAGAGGTTCATCCAATCTATCACTCAGATATTTAGCAACTAAATGTTGTCAATAGAAAACAACACTAAGTATACATTTTCTGTTAAATGACTTGCTACTGATATTATATATTATATTTGATAAAGGGATTGTTTTTCCCATGAAATTATTAAATACTTCTACTACTCTTCAAAAGATACTTGTAGCCCATGCCATAAGTTATGTCGAGTTCCTAACGACTAAAACACCGCCTATAGCTTCAAATTCTTTTGATTCTCTGTGGTACCGTTAAAGCATTCCATCGTAGAAAACATTAAATATTGATTGGCCTTTAGTGTCATTCGTCAAATTCTCGTAAAGAGCAGTTTTCGTGGATTTTTCAATCAATAGTAATAATAATAATGTTTCATTACCTGGCAAGGTCGAGGTCAATTGCACATAAATGAAAAGACGCGTGCATGTTGTGCTAAGTTCAAATGTAAAATTAATGGTAAATTTGCGAAATATGCAAATATTTAGTTCTTGCAGTTCCCTTTTCCAATCCTGCTACGTAATTTATTAAATTTTTAACAAAAATTTTACAATTCGAAATTATTTATAATCATAATAAGAATACAATTAAGATGTAAGCAGACGCCTACAAGTATGCAGCAAAAAAAACTATGCGTAAAATTGTTAGTACTTTTGCTGGGGGACCGGCGGACCATTCTAAATCATTGTTCATTGTTGTGTTAATGTTAATTCTTTCTAACTAAGCAACACATCATTTGTGTATGTAGATTTTTCCATTCATGGAAACCAAAAAATGAACGTCACGACCTGCTCATATGAGAACCATTAGCGTGGACTCCTGTTTACATGTCATTTAGTCCCAATTAAATATTTTTTCCGCTCATATGGACTCCTTACGATAAAGCTGACCTTTTGCTTTTTGTTTCTTGGAAAATCCAATTAAAAATTTCCATTCAGAAGTAACAATGCCTATTTTGCACACGCATGGATGGATGCCTGGATACAAACGAAATTCAAGATAAAAATATGTATATTGCTAATTTGAACAAAACAGGCTGCATAACGATTCATTGTTGGCCGTAAATCAATTGAAGTGAACCTTACTTGGAAACCAGAAATAGCCAGATACCGAGCGACTTTTGAACTATAATGAACCCTTAGATAACGAGCACAATTTGTTCTGGGAAACGCTTTCTCCATAAAAATTGTTATAGATTGGGGTGCACTGATCATAGTTTGCACCACACTGTTACGAAGCGGCGCTTTTTTGTCCTTAGTTTTGTGTGCATTGATATCTGTGCTACTCTGAGCTACTCAAATGTTAACTGCCAGTTTAGAGAGGATAGAGCCAGCATTGCTACTTAAATGTAGTTTCTTTTAAATCTTGAACGATGGTACGGAACCCTTCGGATGCGAATCCGACTTGTACTTAACCGATTTTTCTTATTACATCAGAAGAATATTGTTTTTTTGCTTCGTCCTCCTCTGATAACGTTTCCTGCACATAATTTCTACTGCAATGTACAATGGAACTCCGAATCAGCTCTTGATTGTGCTATTTCATAAGCTCATCGATGGAAACATTATTCATTTCCAGCCCAATCTCAATAGGCAATATTAAAATTTCATCGATACTGCAACGAGTCCACCAGAGTAACATTCAACAATGGTCTTTGTCCAAATCTTCTGTCAGAAATATGTTAGGTTGCTTTTCGTTACACCATTCCATGCCTTTTCGATAATCGTGAGAAGTGAATAGTCTTTTAAAGTGAGATTGGTTCGCACGGTCAAATATCACAATAAAGCTGTAAAGCTTCTTAAAACTAGAAACTCAAGAATTTCAGAACTCATAAATGCTCTTATCATTCTCATATTTTTACTTACTTATTTATATTCAAATGGTATATTTAATTTGTTATTCAAAGGCTGCAAAATGCATAAAAGAACAGTGTCTCAACTAGCTAAAGATACATAGTTCCCAGGCGAGAAATTTTTTATATATGTATACACTAACATCGAAAATTTACATGAAAAGGATTTTTATTGGCTGTGTTTTCGAACAATGGGGTCACCTAGGAATGACTCTGTCAATTTAATTATACAAAAAGAAGTCAAAAAATATAAATCGATCAATACCGTAACTAATATCGAAGATGCAGTACATTACCTACAAGAATTTTTAAATTCACTAAACCCCTCTGGACTGCCACCGCATGAATTAACATTAAAAATCGGAACACCAATCATGCCTTTTAGAAATTTAAGCCCTCCTAGCATGTGCAATGTATCGAGGCTACTTATAAAGGAATTCAAGGACAATTTAATTGTAGTGACCGTAGTCAGACAGTTGTCTTATATTCCTAAAATACCGACGATACCTAGCAATGTGCCAGTTCCGTTCAAACGACTGCAATTTCCTGTGAAAACATTTTTTGTTTTAACTACAATATTAACAAGCCCTAGGGCCAAACCTTCAATTTAATACAGATTGGACCAACAAAAACAATGCTTTACTCATGGCCAACTGTATGTTGCTTCCGAAAATCAATGTTGGTATTTACCTATCACAAAATAAAAAGACATCAAATATTGCTAACAGGACAGCTCTAAGCGACTAAACTTTGGTGGCTTATGTTCCCATAAATAAAAACATCTTTTGGTAAAATAAACTTATGGTATCTGTCCAGCTGCAGAGGTGAGGTGGTTCCTAGAACAAATATTTTTGCAAGAAATTGTTATTATCTTCTACCTATATGAAATGCCATTATAATTTAAAAATACTTATTTATCTTTTCACCTATCTACCCACACGAACCTGGGGCGGGTTGCTATTACAATATATGTACGTACATACTTTGATGTTATAACACTCGAAAGAATATCAAATTCAAGGTAAGGATGTTTCTCAGAATATGTAGAAAGTGTAGTATAGTATTTTTTACTAAGCACTATACGTAAATTGATATGCAAATACTATGTACATAGTGAACAAGAAAATTTCCATTATAGCTTTTCGTTTCTAGTAAAACTAAGCATAACAAACTTAACATGAAAAAATAACATGATAAAATAAATTAAATTTGGTTTAAAATTTTACAATTTTCACTATGAAATTTGCAACATTTGAATTTCCAAAGAATTTGGTTTGTAATATTATTTGTTCCTAATGTACTTAGTTTCTTTTTGATTCTGGTTTTATTCCTATGAATTTTATTATTATTTTGAAAAATGTATCATTTTTCTTTTGTGTATCTAAAAAAATTATATTATTTATTATAAATAATTGGATTAAATCTACAATATTTTCATTCTTATTAAATCATTTAGCTTTGAATACTATTGTATGAAAAATTATACCTTGTATTCCATCTAAAGATAAATAAATGTCAACATGTAAGTCTTCGGTCTAACTGAGGAAAACAATTTGAATTTCGACTTTATTTTTCTCCTAGAATGATACATTCATTCCAATGCTCCTTCAATTTTTTGATGCCTTTTTGGTAAAACGATTTATCTTTGCTTTCATAATAATAGGCCTCAGTTTCAGCAGTCACTTTCTTTATTTAAATCAAATTTCTTCGCTGGAGCACCTTTTGTCTTTTAAAGTGTGCAAAGAAGTGTGCCAGTAGTTGCTGGGGACTAGATCTGGAGAGTAAGGTGGTTGAGGAAGCAGTTCGAAGCATAATTCTTGTAATTTATAATAAAGGTAATTTTTTTTTTTCCTTACATGTAATTGCGTTCTTGATCCACTTGGCATTTATTTTGTACGACTTTCACAGGCTACAGTCCATTCAGCTGATGAACGTTTCTCATTCAGGTGTTTAGAAATGGATCCATGTTCCATTCGGTTTCACATACTGATGTAAAAAATCATTCTTATTTCGTTTGAACATCCACTTCGAAACAATTTACTAATGCTTAAATATTCGTGTAAAATTGGAAACACACTACCTTTTGGTTTTTTTAAGTTGTCAGCTATTTTATAAAACTTCACTTTACGATCTCTGAAAAATATTTTGTAGAGTTTTTTATGTTTGTGGAAGAACTACCGAATTCATGGGAAAAAATTCATCGGTGCACTTGCACATGTTAAAAATACAGTAAACTAACATTCCCTATAGCACTCACCATGTCATTGCTTTCCTTTTCAGATATTTTTCTAATCAAAAAACCAGTTCTAATTAAAATGGAAAAATAAGTTTCTTTCATTTGTTTTGGATTATTATAAAACTGGGGTCCCACAATTTACTGTAACTTGAAAACTAATTGTCAAAACATTAAGAAATTTTGACAAGTGTCATTTGATGATTGGTATTATCCAGAAATTATATGTGTTTGGCTAAAATGTTGTCAGATAAGTGTCGAAACGGAGACTTATTGATTGACGTGATACTTACATATGTAAGTCAAATTCAAAGATCTATGATTACTGAATAAAGTCATTGTACTCACATATCTAACTCAGTTTTCTAAACCGGCTTATGTTTAGTGTATGTTAGTTTTATGAGGATAAAAGATTCTACTATTTCACAATTTCCTCAAAGTCTTCAAATAAAGCTGTATAAATAAATTTTTAACATGAAAACGCTTTTAAAAAGGATTCCATATTCATGTTGAAATCTACAGCTGTGTAACACCCAAATGCTTTAGGTGTCGCCAAAAATTTTTATAATATATTGTGACTCAAAAGTTATAGTGCCAAGTAATTTATGTAAACTGAAAAATAAAGAACTGCATGTTGACTGTATGGATAGTTTTGTCGTTGCGCACTTACAACATCAAGGGAAGAGAGGCGTTGAAAATGCGGAAAATATTACAATTTCATAGTTATAAAAATGCTGTTATCTTCAGAAAAGCTCGACCGATTTGGCTGATTTTTCTTTTGTTGTGTTCGTTATAGGCAAAATTAGAAGAAAATAAATGTATATTTTTGGATAACTTAACGGAAAATTTTGAAAATCAGAGTAAATAAAAAACTAAAACTAAACTAGATTTTTTCCTTTAAATCCTTTGGTTATTGTTGCTTTGCTATTGCTATCCTAGGCATGTTCGATGATGAACATAGGTCAGACCAAGTAGTTTACAAACTATTTTTGCAGGACACCGTTTTTAGAAACAAATTTTGATAGTGAGAAACATGTTGGATGGAAATGTAAAATGGAAATATAGGACAGTAAATAAACTCAACCGAGAGATATTACAAAAATGTTTAGATCAATTGAATTGGCGGACATACACTTCGCTCTAATTGAATAAACCATTAGTTTTATTAAAGGCACTTAATTTTTGTTAGAATAAATTGTGTAGCTTAAATTTTCGCCACAACCCACCCAAAAAAAAGAAAGAAGTCATTTCTGTTATTTTTGCTTAATTTACATGAATTTTAATTGAATTTAGTTTATAGTAATTTGTGGAACACCCTTTTTAGATCAACACTTTTCAGATCTTCATTGGGGTTGTTTCGAACAGTTTGGTTATACATATAATGCAATATTATAATGTTCCAAACTTAAATATTTTTCTCCAGACCTATAAACTTTTCTGGCCAAACACCACCAAATATTTTTGTTAATATTTAAGTCCGGTGAGTATGAGTGCCAGTTCAGTTATGATACCTTATGGCTCTCGATTATCATGTTGATATGCCAAGGGTCTAAGAAGCTCTTTTAAATGTGCCAATGAAGTCATTCGTAGATACAATCGTGAGCACATCGTAAGTGCTATAAAATCAAATCGATCCACACACCATACTTCTCCCATTCCTTCTTGGTAGAAGGTCCAGATTATGACTAGACTCTCGTAAATCTTGAATTGGAGTCATCAAATTAAACTTCTTTACGTGGGAGAAATTAACAGTGTAATTCAAGTAAAATGAGTGAATATTTCTAATCCTTTTATATATTTAATTTTCCTTTTCTCTTGGCATCTATGGTAAACAGTGCGTATGTGAGGCTAAGCACATGCCATTCAGTTAAAACTGGTTTACTGAATCCCATTGTGTTCGTACCAGCACAAGTGACTCCGATATTGACATTGGACGAAAGGTGTCTGAGACTGTACTACACTAACGGCGTATATCATATTTATATGAATATACACTAAGAAACAATTAAAGCAGTGGACTTCTCCGGATTAACGCGGACAAAAAAAGTCCAAGGTGGTTTGTCGATTTTATGGGATGCACGCAATCTCATTAACATCAATTACCTTGGAAAGGTAAAACAATCACCAGTGAATATTATTGACATTGATTTGAAGCAAAACAGCAGAATTTGGCAAAAAAAAAAAAAAAAAAACTGCTCTGCACAAAATTCCATAATTGATCCTTAATTTTGAAGAAAATTGTAACGTTACCTTTTACTTTAATACTCCACCCCGAACAGATTCACGTCAGCTTTATTTTGAAATTAATCTAAGAAATATGCTTAGGAATCGTTATCGTGGAAGAAAGAAATATCTATGTCTCCCTTTTTATAATCTTCACACTGCGAATAGTATTAAAAGTTTGTCATGAAGTTTGTAAAAGACAAAAGGAGACATCGGTGACCTTATAAAGCCTACTTATTCTTAATCAGCTCGATGAGACGAGTTGGTTAAACCATATTCGTTTATCCGTCAGTCCGTATTAGACAGCTGCATGGCTTCGCTCCCAACTGAAGTCCAATGAATGAATTCGAATTGAATTGAATTGAATTGAATTGAGTTAAAGCAAGACACGAAACGAATGAAATGAATGCGACTGTGTTTTGAGTTCGAAAACCGTCTGCATTCTGTGAAAACAGTTAGAAAGAATTAGCCTGCAAAAAAAATGAGAACTTCGGCATAGCCGAATGCGTCCGAATTAATTCTTCTTTCATTTCGTTTGATTTGAGTGAAGCGCGCAGTCGTACAAGGAAATGAGCGTAGTAAAAGACGCAGACGAGTATGTAAGTGGTTGTGTGTATTATGTGTATGCGTAGCACGCAATGTTCTTATGCAAAAAAAAAAAAATAATGAATGCATTCGAATTAATTCGAAAACAACCTCTCATTCTCACTCATTCAATTCATGCATCTTTTTGTAAATGTTGTGCGACTGAGTCTGATGTGAGTGCACAAATTCACTCGAATTCTTTCGGCGTCGCTTTCTATTTCACTCAGTTTATACAGACCATTGTTGACCTCCACTTTTAATGAACAAATGAAGCATATATTGGATCATATAAAAAAAAGTGTACGCAGTTTTTAGGCACTAGATGGTGTTGGTGTTCATAGATCTGGTAACACTAATGTGAATGTGTCAAACGATCACATGTGTTTGAAAGGTGACATTTCAGGCTACAATAAAATGTTAAATAATAATGGCCAATATGTACTTTTTTTATGTGACCCAATGTTTTATATTCTAAGGAATATTAGATGCTGAGGATTTTAGGTGGCAAAGTAAATTAATGAATCGATAACTTAAATCAATTGGATTTTTTAAATTTTAACAAGAGTTTTTTACTATAAAATAAAGCTAAGATTTTAATCAGAAATGGCAAGTACATAACCTTGACATTTAGCTCAGATGAATTTAATTATTGATATTAATCAAATATTAATTAAATTCAAATGAGTTACAACCACATTGAGAACAAAATTACACACAATTACATAAATCAAATACCATTTGAACAACCTTAGACTCAATCTTGGAGGAATACCATAATATAAACAATTCTTCACATACAACAATTTTTCAACTACAAACAATTCCTTATTCTACTTGGTGCCGCTGCAGAACATCTTAATTTTAACGCTTTGAAACTTTATTCTTCTTCTGAAGGTTTTTCGCCTTGTTGACTCGAACTGTCCATTTCCTCTTCATTTTTGAAATATTCGCGTCTATTAATTTCAGCCATCATATTGTATTCCGATTGTCTTGGAGACATGTGCCACATTGCGCCTGCAATTCGAGCCACGTCTGTGACTGTTGCACTCGGAAATTCGCGTTTTATTTCACTACGGTTATCTTTCAAATATAGCATAAAGCCAGGCAATGGTCTCTTTGGCTTTATGGGGACTTTAGCCTTAATCTTTTCAACTTCAGTCTTGTATATACCCCGTAGTCTAGCAGCTTCATTAATCCAATTGGATTTATCCTCCATTTGATGCCATCTCTCGCCGGCAAGTCGAGCTATTTCTGTCATTTTCAATTCCGGATGCTCCTTTTTCAGGTCAAGGCGTACATGTTGAAACCAGAGCATGAAAGATGATAGTGGCCGCTTTGGCTTATCGTTCTGATACTTATAATTCGGCATTGTTATTTGCTAACTTTACCACTATCCAAAAACACCTAACTGACAATTTAGACCAAATAAATAAGTAAAAAAAAATTTTACACAAAAATGGATAAATATGATACATACTATTTGATAAATTTTGTTTTAACAAGTGAAAATATTACTTGATGTTACTTCCAAAGAAAACTATATAAAGTGAATGTTTTCAAATTAAGTGACATAAAACTCTTTGCATTTAAAGATGTGATTATTTTTTTTTGTTTCGCTTGATGCTAAGATAAGCTCTGCTCATTAACATAGCCAAAACCCACTAATACCAACTCAATCGCTTGATTCTCTAGAAAATTATCGATCGAGTTTTTTTTTAGAACGAGTAACCAGAATAAATCTCCATTTAGAGGTTAACAAAGTACTGCTCACTTCACAATTTGTTTTCAGACCCCTTTTTCAGCATTCATCCCTTAGAGAAACTAATAAATATTCCGAAATGGACATTTGGAATGGTAACTTTAGATAAGTTATGGTCTGATCCATAAACTATCGAGAACAAAACAATTCAAATCAGATTTTTTTTATCTATCCATGGATAGCTTTGAATCTGTTAAAAAATTGATTTGTGCTGGTGTCCCGCAGGGTTCTGTACCAAAAGTTGTCCTACATAGTTTAGGTTCTTTCTCTTGAATGAGGGAAATGTGATCGATTGGTATCGATACGAACTTCTGCATTTACCTATATAATTCGCTATTGTATCTGGTTTTTGCCAAACATGCAGACCTCTAGTCTGCGTGCAAATTAGTTCCGCAGTTTTTGAGGTAGAGAGCTAAAATTGTACAAAGATTTCTTCTTACAAGACATTGTACATTAGTCGGAATAAGCCGGAATCACCATTAAAGTTCAGGTTTTTATTAGAAAACCTTTTTCGTTTTTTATAATATTGAAATGAAATTTGGACGCTATAAGTTTCTAATCTATCTCCACCCATCATTACTGGATCGTAAGATTCCTATACAAACCAAAATGCAGATTCAGGTTTTTATTAGCAAAAACCTTTTTTGTTATTTGTTGTTTAACGAACTGAAATTTGGATACTATTCTCCAAGCATGTAAATTTCAATAACTTAGGATTACTGGATCGTATAGCTTCCACACAAATATTTTGGTCTCATGTGTACTGACTGAGTCTTCTGCTCAAACACAATTGCGTAGGCAAAAAAGTTTTCTAGGGTTGCATGAAGAGTATGACAACTTCTGAATATCAGAAGTTTACCTTCTTTTTTTAACATGCCTCTTTATAAGCTTCACCTGTAAGTTTCTAATGGAAATTTTTGACAAGATTTTCATCCACTTAAAATGTCAGATTGAACTGAAACTTTGACACGTGTCAATGACCAATGACAATAGAATAACTTGACATCTTATCAGGATTTACAATAATAAAAATGAACAATTTTTCTAGTGCCATCCAAAGTGTTTTAACTAGTGTAAACAGTAGTGTAGTGTAGTGAAGTGTAGTCCTCTACTGACAGTTTCTTTTATTGTAATAAAATACATATATAGCAAAAAGCGGGCGTGGGTTTCATGATATCAATTGGTATATTGTACATACGAGTATTTCATTGGTGGTTATTTATAAAAGTAAAGTTATTATAAAAATTAATAAAAAGCATCTCACCACACCCCACCCCACAATTTTTAACAATAATACATATTACATTTGCTGTCAATTACTTTATTTTTATTTTTGGCATAAGCCGACGGCCATCACATAATGACCTTCTGCGTAAAAGGTCACCAGCAACTTAAATATTCATTCGAAATAATCGCCAAGTCAGTATTCTATTGTATATAATCATGTAATTTGTAATTGTGAGGTTGTTTTATAAAAAGAAAAATTATAAAAACAAAAAAAAAAGAAAAAATATTTTAAGCTTTGTAAAAATAGGAATGTCGAATGAAATTAGAATTTCATATAAAATGATTTATTCCTATGATTTCATAACTTAGCATTTAAATAAGTCATGATGACTTAAAAGTGCGCTTATGTCCATGAGTGTACAACCTCTCGACGAAGTGATAATACATATTCACAGTAGTAGTTTATGAAAAGATATTAAGCAAAAAACAAAGCAAGACAGAAAACAAACAAAAAATTAACTTTCATAGGGCTGAATGGGATGGAATGGGATGGAATGGGATGGGATGGGATGGGATGATGAATGGACGATTTGCGGTATTCGGAATTTTGCGTTTTGTTCTTGAAGACGGGGGTGTTTGTTAGTGTTGTCCATACGTTCCATTTGGAGATTAAATGAAAATAAGTATGTGTGCCTGTGTATGTGTATGGTAAGATGGTATGATGGTATGTGTCTATGAGACAATGTATATCTATGTGAACTAAAGCATTTTAAAAATTGAGGAGTAAACGAGAGCTCAAGCTTCATGGTTAGGTTGGAATAGCCAAATGTAGAAGGATAGCGAGCGAGTGTTTTGATGACAAAAACAATAGTACTGTGTTGCGGTTGCTGTGCTGCCTTTGTCATCTTCCCGGCATTTTGTATCTGAACCTGAACTTGGAGCTGTAGATGTGTAGATGTATTTGTATCTGTAATGCTATAACGCCAACGCAAATTGTCATTTGTCCCTCTGTCTATGGGGGCGATGGATGGATGATATGGGACTATGGACAGGTTTTTTTTTTAGTTCTATTGATAGGATGGAAGTGGTGACGTTGGCGTTAACTGCCTTTTTGTGGCTGATGTCGTTCCTAGCTGCTATTGCTATTGCTATTGCTCTTTGCTGTGTATCAATCATAATAAACTAACAGGTGGTGTTGGTGTAAACGCGCGTGTAATATCGACATACATACATATGTTTGTATGTATGTATATGTATGTACCTGTGTGCATTTGAATGTGGTTAATGTGAGTGTTTTGTCGTTGTCAAAAATTTTTATCCACCTACGCAAGACACGTGTGTGTGTGTTTGTATGTATACAAATAGCATACCATACCATACTACAATGCATATCTATGTGCGTACATATGTATGATGTAAGCACATGCATACATATGTATGTATTTGAATGGGAAGAGAATATTCGATGATGATGATGATGATGATGATGATGATAATGAAGATTCTGAATCACATATGCATATGAATGTGTATGTGTATTTAATTAATAATTACATATTTATGAAGGGAAAATGAAAATTGACAAGTTAAAAATGTGGAAATTGAAACTTACTCAAATGCACGAACAGCAATAATGAGAAGGATAACCAATACATGCTGCTTATCCTTACAGTCCTAGTATGTGCTTTCCTTCCTTCCTTTCTTTCTTCCTTCCTTCCTTTCTTACTGCAGTTTACTGTTACTGTTTATTTAGCTGTGCTGTAATTTTTTATTTTTTTTTTTCCAATTTTCAATTTCTATTTCGGTTGATGCTGCGTTTCTGTTTTGTTCCTTCCTCACTCTGCTGCTGATTGTTTGTGTTTGTGTTATGTGTTAATTTTTGTTGTTGTAACTCTATATACGAGCTCACGCACACATGTGTAATTAAAACAAAACAGTCAACGTCACAGAAACACACACACACACACGCATAACAATACGCACGCAGAACGACGCCAATAACAAACACCAAACACCAAAATACTAAACAAGGAAAACAAAAACAAAATGTCGATTTCTTTTCCGTTTTTTCTATGGATTCTCTTGTTTTCCTTTTAGCTTTCTCTTATGTGGTAAATCGTTTTACTGTTGTTTGTTTCTGTTGTTTCTGCTGCTGCTGCTGTAGATGGGCTTTTGCTTCTCTGTCTCTGCCGCTGCCTCTGTCTGTGCCTCTGTCTGTGCTGCTTCTTATTACAATTGTGCTGTTCTTATTTTTGTTAATGTTGGTGTTGTTGTTGTTGTTGTTGTTGTTGTTATCGTATTGCCCTTATTGAATTCTCAAACAATATAACGTAACCTACCGTAAGGCAACGTAACGTAAAGCAACTCAAAGCGACGCGATTTAACGAAAGAACGAACGTAATTTAAATGTAAATGTTCTTCTTTTATAAAAAATAAGGGTCTTCTTCTTTGGTTTGTTGTTTCTTTTTTTTTTTGTCGTCGTCTTGGGTGCTTGAGCCCTCTACGCTTGCCCTACGCTCTTTCTTACACTTGTTTTGTTGTACGATACGACGATACGCGCTCGTATGTAATTTGAAACTCGCACTCGCACTCGCACTGGTACTGACACTCTCAGTGGCAATGGAACTGGCACTTGCTCTCGTGGCCTCTCACTTTGCTTGTCACTTCACTTCACAGCCTTACCCTACGCTTCACTTCAATTCACTTCCTTGGATGGCAAGTAAGAGTAGCTTCGCTGCCCTTAAGCTTTTTTTTGGCTGTTTACTCTATGAGTGTGCGTGTGCGTGTGGGTGTGGGTGTGAGTATGTGGCCTGGTTATGCTTGTTATACTAATGCTGAAGCTGAGAGGCAGGCTGCTTCTGTTGTTGATGTTGATGCTGATATGGTTGGTGATGGTGAGTGATGCTGCTGCTATTGATGTTGAGAGGATGCTGGCTGCTGCTGCTGCTGCTGTTGCTGCTAGTGAGTGATGTTTCTAATGCGGCTGATATTATTTTGATGCCGACAACTTTTGAGTAGGTGTCACGCCACAGATTTATCAAATACACGCAAACACACACCTACTATGACACTTGGCTTCACTTCACTTGACGTGACTCTATCCGACACTGCTTGATTTGGCTTGAGTTGGGTTGTTTTGTCTTGACTTGACTTGCCTTGGCTTGCCTTAGTTAAGGCCGTCGCAACTTGCTGATGCCGTTGCTGCTGCTGCTGCTGCTGTTGTGTGTGTTTGTGTTTGTTTTTTGTTTGCAACTTTCTCAATATTCGCTTTCTTGTTTTGTGTTGTTTGTTTTGGGATTGTCCTTTGTCCTTAGCTTAGGTTTGCTTTGGTTTGTTTTGTTTTGTTTTGTTTTGATTTTAAGACAAGCAATTCGGTTTCTTGTTTCTACTCCCACTCACATGCAATCTTAATTGGTTTGTTATTGTTTTGAGTTCTCAAATTTCTATTTTAAATGGAATTAATTAGGCTTCGTGTGAAGACGATAAACGTTAATTGTAAGTAATAATTTTGTTGTGGTTTTCATGAGAATTTTGTACACATTGTTTGTTAGCAACATTATTGCAATAATTGGCCATTGACACACTTGGCGTATACGTTATACTATTTATATCAAAGTCAAAAGACAGAAATTGTTTGTTCATATCTATTTCTATTTCTATTTCTATTTCTATTTCTATTATTGATGATGGATGCTTCTACTGCTGTTGATATTATTTTCGCTTTGACTGATATCACATTTCAATGTTTATTCTGCTTTATCTTAATTGTTTGTTTATGTGTATTGGTTGTGTATATTTCTTATTAGTTTTGTATGTATGTATATTTTTACTTTAGCCTTAGTTAAGTTTATTTATTTCTGATTTAGTTTTATTTATTATGTATTTTTTTCTTTTTTCTTTAAACAATTTTCCACTTTTCCACTTTGCTTTTTTGTATAATTTTGTCTTTGCAAAGGATTTGCCGATATACCGATTTCACAGTTTTGATTAAAATTTCAACATTGCATCGGCATAATCCCTTTGAGTCTTCTTTTATAAACTCGTTGCATGATTTGATTGCATTATTATTGTTGTTGTTGTTGTTGTTGTTATAGTTTTTTGTAAAATTTTCATCATTATTATTAGTTTTTCTTCTGTATAATATTTTTCTTTTGATTTTTTGGTTTTTTTTTATTTATATTTTGATTTAAAATGATTTATATAATTTTTATTTGATTTTCAATGCAGTTGGTTTTTAGTATTTTGCAAAATCTAAATTTTTATTAAACAAAAATAGTAGTAGTAGTTGTAGTAGTTGATGTTCAGGTCTTGTCTTGCTCCAGTTCAAATGATAACTGATAACTTCGTTTCATGTTCTACTTTCGAAGAAGATTTAAAAAAAAGAAAATAAAATATAGAACTACATATGTATATGTATGTGTATATACAAGAATAAGCTGAGTTTGACAGAGAGAGAGAGAGAGACAGAGAGAGATATAGAGAGATAGATAGAGAGAGAGAGAAAGAGAAAGATGTTTTAACATTATTGCAAGTGTTCTTACTCCCTTAACACTTGTACATAATAATATAAATGGATATTAACGTTTTGTTATGATACTTGTAAGTTGCATTCAATGCAGAAACTTTAATCATGAAAACATCTGTGGGCCTGTCTTGACTTATCTCTGTGTGTGTGTGTTGTGTGTGTGTGTTTCTCTTTCATTGAACTTCCTCAATTACTTACTACAATAAAACCGTTAGTCACCGGGGAATATGTATGATTTAGAATAGAATTGCAAAACATATGATTAAGTTGAAAGCATCAAATTTAAAGCCAATACAATATACAATGACAATCAAGTCTAAGTTCTTCCATCTTTCTAAGATTTTTCTCTATACAATATTCATCTGTCTTCAATTGGTTGTTATCACCTAAAGTCGCATTAGTTGTGTGAAAGGTATTTACGCTTCGTTGGGATCAAACTTTAAATTTATCTTATAAATCCTTTCTATATTTCTGAACATTTCTCATTAATGTAGGTCATGTTCTATATACAGAACATAACACACACACACACACACACACACTCGAGCATATTTTGTATATACATAGCAGTAAATATTGTACAATATATAGTTTATAGTTTTATATAAACTTTTTAGAACAATTTTAAAAAACAAATTAAAATTATAAAAGAGAAATTAATTGGAAGCTAAGCATTATAATTTAATTAGAGATTAGTTTTTGTTTTTATTATTCCTTCCTAAATAATTAAAGTAGAGCAAAACAATACTCTTACATACACACACTTACACACACACACACACACACACACGTACTTTAGTATATATGTATGAGTAGTAAATAGTTAAAAAAGTTTTGTACAATATAAACTTTTTATATTCGAAGAATTTTATTTTTATAATGAAAACTTTTTCGTTCTATTGTATTATATGCACCCGTACATAATAAGAAAGTACAATGGGAAATAGGGAGAGGTGAATGAACTTTGATCAAGGATATTTATACCCTTCACGCAATGAATGTCTTATAAGTTTGTCATGTCAAGTTTTTAATGAACAGACGGAAATATAGAAGAAGACCTCAATAAAGTATACTATCATCTTTTCAACGGAAAGAGTTGATTTAGCCATCTCCATCTCCATCTCTATGTAAGCCCACCCTTAGACCCTTAGTTTTTGAATTAGAGTGGTGAAATTTTGCATTGAATCGGATCAATATGGGGAGTAACTTCCTATATGGAACCCAAATTCAAATTCATATCTTTATATATATAATTCTTCTGTGAGTGTGTATGTCACTGAACTTCTCTTAAACGACTGGACCGATTTTGATGAAATTTTTTGTGTGTGTTCAAGGGGATCTGAGAATGATTTAGATTCACAATCTTTATATATATAATTCTTCTGTGAGTGTGTATGTCACTGAACTTCTCTTATGTGTGTTCATATTGAGTCTTATGCGCGGCTATACCGTTCGTTCATCTGATTGCAATGACATTTTGTGAATGCGTGCATGGTTGGTTTTAGCCTTGAACATAACAGAGTACTTTTGGATTCGATATGTGACGCTGTTGTCGAGAAATTGGTGGATCAAATACTGCATTTGATTTGTCTGATTCTGCGCAATGTACTACAGTTAGTTTTGAATAAATTAAAGGACTCAATAATACAATAACACTTAAGGCAAGACCAGGGAGCTGTGCATTGTTGTGGATTTGGTAAGTCACTGGAATTATTAATGTGACTGACTATCCATTTAGCCAAATTAAAGCAAATTTAGCAGCTGGAAGCAAAAATGAAATACCAGAATTGCAATTCAACTTATTAATAGCGATGGTGCGAAACGCAACTGTAGGTATGGCCCAATCCACTTGCGTTCTACTGAAAGTGAAGTTTAAGGAATCCGATTGGCCGTACGACGTCGGGCAGGATACCCTAGTAAATATAAATATTCTTAATCGAACTGAAATTTCGATACTATAAATGTCTGACTCATACTATTTACTAACCATTTAATTTAATTCAATTTCAAAATGCTAGGGTTACTGTATCCTATAGCTGCCATACAAATATTACCTTAACATAATTTTCTCAATCGCACACAACCTTAAGCATGAAGAGTATTAAAACTTTGGCATAGCCGATGTACACCTTCTTTTTCCTTGTTTTTTTTTTTTTTTTCTTTTTTATTGTTTTATGTTTCTACTCCTGTTGTTCTTTTATGTCTGCATCCATTGGCTCCCAACTTTATCTAGCGTAGTCAACAACACATAACATACTTGTACGAGTATAACAACATCAACAACAAAATATAGGGAAAATAACAAGATAACAAGAGAAAAAAGAAAAAAGTAAAATTAGAATCAATAATGCAAATTGGAACAATTGATGGTGATGATGATAGTAAATAACATCCCCTGATTCCTTTGGATATGTGTATGTTAAAATTTTAAATCAATGTCCATTTACTGATTGATACAATTTAAAATACACATTAAATTTCTTAAATAAGGAATTGTTGTTGGGAAGGAAAGCTAAAACTAGATGACCGCATTTTGGAACCCACTGGTTATTCTAAATACAAATCCATAGAGTTACCTGGGAAATACAATAAGAACTGCCTTTGAACAACGAGATTATTGCTCAGCAGTATTTCCTGATGTAGCACATCAAGCGTTTGATCGATTTTGGATTCACAAAACATCCCTAACAAATGATATTATGACAAAAAAAGATACGTTCCCCAAAACAGTGTCCTGGGAGCAATTCTATATGTGATGATTTGCCGATGACACTGCCATAATCAGCGGTTCCCGTTACCCAGTTAAAGTTTTTACAGACTTGGATCATCAAAAGCCTACAGGATTGGTTATCCAACTGGATAAGGATGGGAGATATAAGCACATTACATTTACATTGAACCGACGGACTTGTTCTCCAGTAATGTTAAATGGTGCTATAACTCCTCAAACTCAGGAGGTAATTTATCTTAGCGTTCATCTGATCAGACGGCTCACTTGGTGGAAACATATAGAAACTAAGGTCATAAAGTCTTAACTGGACTAAGGTGATACTGTATAACTCTGTTATTAAATCAATTTGGACTTATGATTCCAAGATATTTAGAACAATCACAGGAGCTCCTTGGTATATCAGTAATGAAGATATTCACAAAGACCTGGAAGTATCAACAGTAAAAGAAGAATGTTCCAAGCGTAAAGGTATTTGCATGGAAAACTAGTTCCACACGTTATTTTTCTACCCAAAGCCCTTGCCCATACAAGGAACTCATCTCATCTGAATCGCAACGATTGTGTAGTCCTTTTCTTGCACGATGGACACAAGTGTATTAGTTTCGTTTAGTTGAAACCTTATTGTATATAAATAGAATGAATATATATAAAAAAAAAAAAAAATCAAAACGTTTACAACTCCTAATTAGAGACTATATAAACCAAAGATAAATGTTTCACTGCTTGCAGATTAGTAAATTGTTTAATGGCTGAAAATGTCCATTCGCTTTGGTTTTGGTCCTGTCCAATGATTGGAAACATGCGCATAGTAGAAAATTTCATGTACTCGTATTTCGTAGTTTGAGGTAGAACAATTGATAACACAATATCTATGAAATCTGTTCATTATTTATTAATATTTGTATTATCGTTTCATTTCATTTAATCTTAGCATAGTTCTATGATTAATAAAATAATTTCTTAGATGCAATGGCTTTGGGTCACTTGCATTTGATCCTAAATAAATAGTTTTTAGATCAAAATGAAAAATAATAAATAAAGTTTCGAAATATAGGAATCTGATTTAAAACAATCTGAAAAATTTGGAAAAGGGCTTTTCTTTATGGGAAGCCCATCACAAATTAAGTAGTAAACATGAGCTGGAAATTAACACAATTTGATGATGCAAGATCAATTTACTTGCGTAGAATGATTGGAATTCTTTGGAATTTAGAAGTGATGAATTCAGTTTCCTATGCTTTAAAAGGTTTAGGATGAAAAATTTGAAAAGGGCTTTTCTTTATGGAAAGCCCATCACAAATTAAGTAGTAAACAACAGCTGGAAATTAACACAATTTGATGATGCAAGATCAATTTACTTGCGTAGTTCATTAGGAAGAATCATTGGAATTCTTTGGAATTTTGAAGTGATGAATTGAGTTTCCTATGCTTTAAAAGGTTTAGGATGAAAAATTTGAAAAGGGCTTTTCTTTATGGGAAGCCCATCACAAATTAAGTAGTAAACATGAGCTGGAAATTAACACAATTTGATGATGCAAGATCAATTTACTTGCGTAGAATGATTGGAATTCTTTGGAATTTTAAAGTGATGAATTCAGTTTCCTATGCTTTAAAAGGTTTAGGATGAAAAACTTGAAAAGGGCTTTTCTTTTGTGGGAAGCCCATCACAAATTAAGTAGTAAACAAGAGCTGGAAATTAACACAATTTGATGATGCAAAATCAATTTACTTGCGTAGTTCATTAGGAAGAATCATTGGAATTCTTTGGAATTTTGAAGCGATGAGTTCAGTTTCCTAAGCTTTAAAAATATTAGAATAAAAGGTTAACAATTAAGTAAGTATTGTATAAAACAAAGTCCTCCTAAATAGTATTGGTTTTAATTGATTAGAGACTTTAATAAAATGATTCTATGTAATCACCAGAATATCCAACATAATGAACATACTTTTTCTTGAAGATTTTAAAGGATCAATTATGAAATAAATTATGAAATAAATGAAAACATTTGCTAAAGTATATTTTTCATTTAGGTAAAATTTGTTGTTATCAAAAAATATATAAAATTGTTTGCTTTGTTTTTGAGTTGATCGGACACAACTTAAACATATCAATTTATTGGTTGGTTTTTACAACTAAAAGAATTTAATTTTATTCTATTCCATTCCATTTCAATTTAATTTAATTTTAATCAAATAGTCAATTTACTTTTTTATATTTCTACGATTGTAGTATTTTGTATTGTAAGTTTTTGTTTTTGTTCTCATTCTTATTTTGTATTCTAAAATACAAAATATTGTACAAGGAGGGCACATGGATGATGAAGATTGGAGATTGTATGAATGACACACACACACACACAAACACACACACACACACACACACACACATACACGCTCATTTACTCCTACAAAAATATGACCAAAAATTGAAATTGTAAAAAGGACAAAAGCAAAAACAAAAACATTCCAACTTCACCATCAAAATTATTTTAAGCTGTTCATTTTGTTTTTGTTCTTCACTTTTGTCATCTTCAATGTATTTGAAGAGTTTTAGCGGTTTACATATACATTGACATCTAAGTATGTTTGACAGTGAGTGTGGGTGTGTGTGTGTGTGTGTGTGTGTATATATGTATGTGTGTGTTTGTTTGTACATATGAGAAGTCAGATGTGATATGTTTTTAGTTTTTGGTGTTGGTCCTGCTGATGTGTCTGCTGTGCGTAAAACTCTCACAACACACACCCACGCGCACTTTGAAAAAAATGAAAAAAATGGCAAGAAACAAAGACCAAATAGAAAAAGAAGTTGAAACCAACATAAGAATAAGAATACGTCGTATCTCTTGTGAGGGACTTTCGAACGCCTTCTAGTTACTAAATTCTAAAGACACAAGAAAGTAAGAAAGTAAGTAAGCAAGTAAGCAAGTAAGTAAGTAAGCAAGCAAGGAAGCAAGCAAGCAAGCAAGAAAGCAACGAAGTAAGTTAAGAAAGCAAACAACCGGCAAGAAAATCATTGCCTGCCTAAGAAAGAAGCTGCCCGCCTGGATTGCGGTCGTTTTGTCGGTCGGCTATTCTAGTGCTGCTCATTCAGTGGTTGGTTGGTCTTCGTCGATTGCTGTTGGATGGTGGATTTGGTTTATTTCAATGGGTGGCCATCGGTCTGCCCATCTGCCCGTCTGCCAGTCAGTTAGTCTATCTGTATAGCATAAGGTTTCTTCATTCTTATACAGCAGCAGACTGCCTGTTTTATTGCTGATTGTCTGTAAATGTGGCTTTCTTTGGCTATGTCGGTGGCTGTGACTGTGACTGTGACTGACTGTTTGTATTTTACACATAGAAATAGAAATCGTCCTTCGTACTTCGTACTTCGTCCTTGTTGTGCTTTCTTCATTGTGGTTGCTATCTTTGTTGCTGCTGTTGCTGTTGCTGTTATGCTTTCTACTCTTTAAATTTTTGGATGCTAGTCTCGGTTGGTCTTTGCGCTCTAAACTCATGCTGCTCATGATGGTGCTCCTTGTTTTCATTTTACTCTTATGTTTGTTTGTTTTTGTTTGTGCCACCATGCGCTCTTCTATTCCTAGCAACTTATTATTATTGTTATTATTATTATTTACAGCAATATTATTTCGTAAGGTGTGTAAGGTTGATGTTTGGGACATTTTTGTTTTTCTTGTTATTAACCATCTGATTATTGTTGTGTTTTGTTTGCAGAATAGACTTTGAATTTTTTTTTGTTTTAATGAATTGATACATTTTTTATGAATTATTTTGTATTTCATTTCAGAATAAAAAAGAATTAAGAGGAAATATGAAAGAATTCAAAAAAAAAAAAAAAATATTTAAAAAATATAATTTCCCCATTTTTCTGTTTTTCATATTTTTTGTTTAGTTTTTTTATTTCATGAAAAAAACCACATATTTTTTAAAATACTTAATTTTAAAAAAAAATTCTCCTTGGTTTTAAAAAAAAAAAAAAAACAAATTCTCTGATTGGTTTTACAATTAAAAAAAAAAAAAAAAAAAAATATTCTCTCCCTTTCGCTTACTTGGAATTTGTATTTTTATCTGTTTGAACTGAAGCTGACACTAACCGAATTGAATTGAATTTCTCATGAAAATCTTTTGTGTGATGACTCCGATTGTGTCTAACTTAAACTGTCTGTCTGTCTGTCTGTTTGTCTGGTTAGTTGTTTAGTTGGTTTGATTGCTTGTTTGGTTGTCCGTCCGTCCGTCCAACTCCGGGCGTTGTTATATTTCTTTCGAATTGAATTGATTTTGAATTGAATTGAATTGAATTCAGTTTAGTGCAATGCGTTCGGGAAAACGTCCGTTTCGTTCTCCAGTATCGCGACGAATGAATGTAAGGAACTTACGGATTACAGCATCTACTACCAAGCAAGCTAGAATAGCCGCGGCTCGCGTACAATTTCATATACTTTTACATATGTATGTACATCGTGCTGGCGACGAAAATGTTTGTGGCGTCAGTTTTTCTGTTGGCAGTAGCAGTGGCAGTGGCGTCAACGTAAACGTAAACGTTGTCAGTATTGTTATGAACATCATCCATTCATTATCCTCAATATCAACAAGCAACGGATATCATCATCATCATCATCATCATCATCACCATCACCATCGTCTCTTATCTCAGCATGTGCTGAGACAGCATCGGAAACAGCAACCATTGACAGAGGCAGAGACAGAGACAGAGACAGAGACAAAATCCACAAAATCACAAACAGAGAGCCTAAGTCTGTGGCAGTGACTGAGGCAGAGGCAGATGTAGAGGCAGAGTCAGTGACTGCGATAGAAGCAGCATTTTGATAATTCTCTTTCAGCATCCATTAAATCGTTTAGTACGTACGTTTATACGTCCATTTCCATATTCGCATCGACATCGACATCGGCATCAGCATCAGCATCTGCATCAGTCGAAATCAGCATCAGCATCAGCATCAGCATCAGCATCAGCATCAACAACAACATGGGCATCGACGCTGACATCGACGTTGACATTGTTTGCTTCGGTCGCGTTAACGTTGGCGCTAAAAGCTTTTTTGGCCCAAAATTTTTTTGCACTAAATGAGCGAAACATACAATAACAAAACGGCCAACAGCCAACAGCCAACAGCCAAGAATCTTATAAAGTTTGTACATATTCTCATTGTATATGTAACCATTGATATATGTACATATGTATGTATGTATGTATGTATGAAGATACATACATGCTCGCACATGTATGTATATAGATACTGTAAACATGTAAGTATATACTTATGTAAAATAATATTATGTAGAAATGAGCAAAAGAGCAAATGAACCTACCCTAACCTATAAAGTAAGAACACCGAAAACAAAAGCAACTACTACTACTTACATAGAATGAGAATGTTGTTGTTGTTGTTGTACAAGTATATGTTTACAAATGTACACACACATACATATACTTAATTACGAAAGAAACAACCGAGTCAGTGACGTACTATCGAAATCGACTCGACTCTCTTGTCGTCACTTAACTGTGTGTCTCTTCATCTCCTCTTTTTCATTTTGTGTTCATCCTTGCGTCTTTTCTTGTTTTTGCTCAGTCTGTTGTTCATTTTTTTCTTGTATGTTTGCCAGTCTGTTGTTTTATCATATACGATAGATATAGAATGGATGGAATCTTCAGCCATTCATTCAGGCGCTCAGCTTAGCTCATTCGTAGTTGTCATGGTCTCGTTCGTAGTAATGTACTGTAGATACTCGTACTACTACTACGTGTATGTGTGAACATGTGAGCCTCTAAATGAAGCATTTTTATGCCGTTGGCAAAATAAAGTGTCATCGCTGTCGCCTTAGTTTCAATTTTAGTTACAATCATCATCATCATCATCATCCTCATTCTCATTCTCATGCTCATCTAGTATGTTCATCGCACCTCATTGTATCTGCACACATACATATATCGTATATACGTATCATACTATGCATACATATGTATGTGTGTGTATGCGTATGTGTATGTACATGTATGTAGTATTCGTATATAGTACATTTATGGCCTCGAAATGGTTTGGAAAGGTGATAACTAACCAACCAACCAACCAACCAACCAACCAACCAACCAACTTATGCAATGCCTAGTACTAGCAATATAGTGTGTGTGTGTGTGTGTGTGTGTGTGTGTACGAAATTCTTTTTAAAATTCAATCTATGTGGGTTCATTTCATGTCAGTTATTCATTCAATCATATAGCAATTTATCCAACTATCTATCTACCACTTTCCTGCATCTATCCAATTGTCCTTTTACCCTCCTGTTTATATGCTTATTCCATCATATTCCATTGTCAGAAAATTGATATGTTGTTGATTGTTTTTCTTTCTGTTTTTGCATCAGTTTTCATGTGAATAATTTCGATGAATGCGTGGATGGATAGGTGACTGTGTGATTGGGTGATGTGATGACTGAATGTGGAAATGTATATTTATATCTGTGTGAGGAGGTTGTTAGTGAATGTCAATGTTTGTTTGCGGTCAGGCGTGTACTTGTATCTGCATTTGTAAGTCTAAACGAATAGCAGCGAAGCTGACGGACGATGTTGGCAGCAGCGTCATCATCAGCATCAGCAACAGCAGCAGCAGCAGCAGTAGCAACTTCGCTGTCGTCGTAAGCAGCAGCATCCTTCTTTCATATTGACTCAATTATACAATACAATATTATTTATTATATGTGTGAGTAAAAATGATACGATTTGATTCAATTTGATTCGATACCAATAATGAAATTGTCTGTTTCTCTTTTCATAATAACCAGTTCATTGGTTTATTCATTTGTTGTTACTTATTGTACTTAGCTACCTAACTTATTACTTAACACCACACTAGTAGCAAGTATTATTATTTAGTAATAGGTTACTTTATCATAATATCGTAATTGTAACGCTTAACATTTTGCACAGTCACGCAGTCATGGATCTCATTAAGTATTGTAGGTACAATATATGAATTCATTCAGTTTTTCACTTTCATTTAATACTAATTATGTTAAGACTGATTTTGATCTGGAAAAGGTACCCATAGTATCCATTTAAATTTTAAATTTATCCAAATCATCATCTTATCTGATATTTAAACTTTGTTCCAACGATACTAATCCATAAACTAGGTAGATTGAAGGAATCTGTAATCTATTATATGAAATGCTTGTGTTCCTTAAGATAATTTTTCAAATGAAAATTTATAAATTCAATAATGTTGTCTACCAATTAAAAGTTATTTATTGTACATAGAAATGTTTTATGTTTTCCTTTTTTTATATCTGTTTTTTTCAATTTAATTTTTATTTTTTCCGACAGCAGCAAAGTGTCGATAATGTCATAGATATCAGAATGCAGTGAAGATATAAATGCAGTGTGTTGTGGTGAAGTACATAGTTGTGGTATCAATCTATATACATGTATGTGTATATAGAATTGTTCGACCCAAATATCTCCATCCGACCATCTATCAATGATGATTCATCAGTTTAAAAGTAAAGTTTTAAGCAAATAAAAAAAAAAAAAAAAAAAGTTTTTTTCCTGTTGGATTTCCATAGAACCAATTGTGTTTTATTTGTTTGTAAACTATTTTAATAAGTGATAATCAGTTGTTTGATCAAGTAAAGAAAATAAAAAAAAAAAAAAAAATTGAGAAATTTAATTATGCCGCGTGGTAAAAGATTGACAGATATTGAGAAAGGAAGAATATTGGCTTTAAGAGAGCAGATTATGGGATTTCGGAAAATTGCCAGGAAAACTAATAAAAGTCATAACGTAATTATGGAATTATTGAAAGATCCAGTGGACTACGGGCTAAGAAATTCTGCGGAAAGAAAAAAAAGAAAATTTTACCATCGCGAAGAACGTAAAATTTTGAAAAATTTCAAATTTTATATATAAGTACAATACAGAATATATTTAGCTTATCTTGAAAGCAGCTCTAAAGATTTGTATAAAAATTGGGCCATTATAAATATCTGACCCATATTCATAAACCGTGTACATTTCAAGACCATAAGATTACTAGGATGTGTAGGTCCTATACAAACCCAGATTCAAATTCATGTCCTTATTGGAAAAACGCTTTTGGTTTTATATATTATTAAACTGAAATTTTGACTGACGTGTACCAACCATATAAGTTTTAAAATCAGGATCGTATAGGTCCCATATACAAAAAGTCTAAATTCAGATATGCTATAAGAATAATAAAATACAAATCGGCCAAGTGCGATTCAGACTCGTACACGGAGGGTTCCGTACCAGATTGGGGTTTGTATGGGAGGTACCCGCTAGTGGTCCGATTTAGCTGATTACAACAAATGTACCGCGCCTAAATCAGAAACTTATAGTGTCTAAATTTCAGTTCAATAGTCGAAAAACAAAAAAATTTTTCGAATAAGAACCTGAATTTTAATGGTGGGTTTGTATGGGAGGTACCCCTCCTAATTAGCAGATAAGACTATTCTAAGTGATGTACAGCGCCCATATCATAAACTTATAGTTTCTAAATTTCAGTTCGAGAGGACAAAAAACAAAAAAGTTTTTCTAATAAGAACCTGAATTTTAATGGGGGTTTGTATAGGAGGTAACCTCCCTAGTGATCTGATCAAACTGACAATATAAGTTTTTTATGTATAGCCACCAATCAACTAAATTTTATTATTATGGGATTACTCGATCGTAAAGCTGCCATACAAACCAAAATGTTTCTTGTATGGGGACCTCTTTAAGTTTTTGAAAATTTATATATATATTAAAATAGTTTTAATTTGTATAGCTATTGCCCGGATAGAACTACATATTCTGTTAAAATTAAAAATCAACTTTCTAGCTATTACGGTTCATGAAATATGGCCCGTGGACGGATGGACAGCGTAGACTTTGTAATAGCATTCCGTTTGGTACCCTTTGGGTCCGGAACTCTAAAAAAGAAGTGTCGGTAGAGCGAAGTTCATGTGTTGGGTAAGGGATGAAATTTAATTGAACACAATAGGTACATGCATAACTAACTATGCCCTACATGATCCTTTCCGGGTTTTATGCACACTTTATAATAAGGTCTATTATGTCCTCTCGTCTGAGATCTCGCCCTCTGCGCTTAACATCATCGTCCTTCATTGTCTTCGGGAATTGGAACGAACTGCTACTAGATGAAGTGGACATCGCTCATTGCCTCTCACATCCCTTCTGTCTCTGGCCACAATTGGCTGCGAGTAGAAGCATAGCTTGAAAAAATACCTCCAACGGGTCAGAGATGGGTGGATTTCTTATTTATTATCTTACGTTTAATTTTAAGTACAATAATTAAAATGGTTTTAAGACTAAATTTAATCTCATATTATTATTATTAATTATGTTTTTCTTTTTGTTTTTGGTTTTTTTTTTTTTTTGTTAATTTTAAGTTTGACATTATTTTGTCATAATAAATAAATAAAGAAATAAATAAATAATTGCGAATGAACGAAAATTCTGGAACATTATTATTTTTGCGATTTCATATTTTGTTTCATTGTAGTACAATTGGCATCATTCTTCGTTGTGTAGTGCAGTTATAAAAATTCCACAGTTGCGTAGCTGGTTTGAATTCGCAAGACCAACCGAGTCTTTCCTTGAATTTCTATGAAAGAAATTAAATTCAGTACGTTAATTAATTTAATGAAAGAGTTAAACGCATAATACATATCTGGTATTTCAATCTGCTGCCATTTATTTAGGACAAACGGGCAGACACATAAAAAATTCCAGTGACTTACCAAATGAAGAACAATGCGCAACTCCCTGACTTGTGCCCAGTATTATTATAGAGTCCTTTAATTAATTCAAAACAATTTGAGATATGTATGTTATTTGACAAAGACTACTAGTATGGTCTTAAGTATATCTTTCTTCAAAATTTTATACACCCATTCGATATTGTATTGTGATAAGATGTATGCAAAATTTCAGCTCAATCGAATGTCAAGAAGTGGACGCGCATAAATGAACTTCGCTCTTAAAACATATAAATTTCGCAGTGACCTTTTTCTAACTTTTTTTGTTTGTTTTTTTTTTTTAAAGGAAAATATGTTTTGTTTTTACAGTTGTCTTATAATTTTTTTTAAAGTCCTTTTTTTACGTTCTAAAAAATACTAAGGTTCTGACTGTCAGAGTATGGCTGTGTTCATGTGCCGGAATCACAAACTTTATCGTAAACAAAAGTTTATTCAGCTGGAAAAAATTAAAAAAACTAAGTATGCATTTGACTTCATTAGCATTTATTTGTTGCTTAAAAAAATAAAAAAGAAAAGAAAATGAATAAATAATATTTATAAAATAAATAATAAATGAAAAAAAAAAAATTAATATACTTGCAAAAAAAAAATATTTCGGTATCTAAGGTGACTCCATCAAAATTTCTCTAGCCGTTTTAGACTTTTGCGCTTAGCAACACATTTAGCCAATCATTTTTATTATTTATTTAGAAGAAAATGGTGCAATGGTGTAATGGAGGTGATGTTTAGAATATCATTAGTATAATTAATGCTTTATAGCATTTCCTTTTTTTTTTTTGTAACTTAAAAGCACTCAAGCAAATGTAACTACGTATTTTTCTGCAGCTGCTGTTATTTTTTGGTATTCATGGATTTGCATTGCAACGCATGACTTAACAATACATTACATCACATTACATAACATCACAATCACATCACATTAGATCACATCTTATTAAAACAGAATAAAACACATGGCACCGCATCATATCGCATCACATCACATCAAATCGCATCGAATTGTATCTCATTTTTTAACATTATTATTTTTTAATGCCAAATGATGTTGGCGTTAGTAATAAGACATAAAATAAGTAAAAAGAAAGATAATTTGGGCTATGCTGAAATTTATATACTCTTCATGCACCTCTAGAAATCATTTTTGCCTACACTCTTGTGATAGAGCATTCTGAAATAGTACAATATTTAATGAATGGTTCGAGTTATGTTTAGGGACACTGAGACCGTAATATTTGTATGGGAGCTACACGAACCAGTAATCCTAGGATCTTGAAATTTGCAGGGTTACTGAACATAGATTAGATACTAATATTATCCAAATCTCAGTTCGATAACAGAGATAACAAAAAAGTTTTTCTATTTGGAAAATTTAGTTGAATTAGGGTTTGTATGGGAGCTATATGATCAAGTTAATCTAGGGGCTTGAAATATGAAACAGGTTTGATAAATATTGATTAGAAACTTATAGTAACTAAATTTCAGTTTAATAGTGCAAAAAGTGAAAAAGTTTTTCTAATAAGAATCTGAATGTTAATAGGGGGTTTGTATAGGAAGTACCCTCCCTAGTGGTCTGATGTGGCTCATTCCGAAAAATGTCTAGCGCCTGTATCGGAAACTTATAATGTTCAAATTTCAGTTCATTAGTGCTAGAAACAAAAAAGTTTTTGTAATAAGAACCTGAATGTTAATAGGGGTTGATATGGGAGGTGGTACCCTCCCTAGTAGTCCGATTCGGCTGGTTCCGCGACATGTACTGCGTCTAGTAAAAAGAAACGTTTATTTCTTTAGATCAAAAACTGAGAAAGTAGTTTGTACAATATATATACAGATGGACATGGCTTAATCAAATCAACTCATCGTGCTGATCAAGAATATATGTACAATATATAGTGTATGGGGTCTCCGTTGTCTCCATTTGTCTGTTACAAAATTCATGACATACTTATAATACTTACTATTCATTGCGTGATGAACAAAACACTTACTTAAAAATTACTTACATATCACCATCATCATACTTGAGAATGCCACCTAAGAGTAGTATTAAGGTTTTCACATAAAATCAGAAATAGAAATAGAAACAAATACAAAAACAAGATACTCGTAAGTATATATATTTCTATCATATTTCTTGTTTAATATTTATTCAAGGTTTTCTGTTTATTTAAACTTCAACTTCAAGATGAAATCAGCGCTAAGTCGTTTGGGGATAAAATTTATAAACATCTGTCTATGACTAAGTAAATCTGAATTTGTATTTGTATTTGTATCTATTTGTCTATTTCAGTTACTTTATTATTCCTTATTATTATTCGTTCATTTAGTCAGTCAGTCAGTCAGTCAGTTAGTCAGTTAGTCAGTCAGTCATTCAATCTTTCACTTAATATTTATTATTCATGTTAAACACTATCAGGCAGTCAGGGAGGAAGGCAGTCATCCAGACATCAATGATTGTTCATCGTCAGAAGCAATTGCCAATGCGTCGCCAGTCATTCTTATGATTCGTTATTGGCATCGGCATCGGCAACGTCATCATCATCATCATCATCATCATCATCATCATCGCCATCATCAACAAGGTTATCATCATTAACGCTGTCGTCCTTAGCATCGTCATCCCCATCGTCATTGTCGTCGTCAACTGGGATTATCAATGAAAATCGCGCGCCATTGATGAAAACAAAAACTCAACGCAGCTTTCACTCAATAAACCAAACTAAAGCTAAAACAAGAATGAACAAAATGAAAGGAAAAGAAAAGAGAGAGAGAGGAAAAAGGAGAGGAGCTAACTTGGCTAACAAACGAATAAACGAATAAATAAACGAACGAACGAACGAACGAACGAAGGATTGAATCAATGAACTTACGAAAGGATGAGCAAGTAGTGAATGAAAGAATTGAATTACTCATTCAGGAAATAACGAAAGAAAATATATTTTGTTATTAAGATACAATACATAGATATATAGAAGTAGAAAGATACATTTTATATCAAAATTATATAGATTTCTAAAAGTTCAAAGAACCATTCATTTACACATCCATTGATCTACTCGTATGTTGTTGTACCTATGTATTTATGTATTTACCCATTTATCCTTGCAATGTTATGAAATTAAGACATCATGTAAGTTATTTTTATAATGTGAAAAAAAAAAAAAAAATCATCTCATTGATTACAACAATTTCTTTATATGTTATAACTCAATGAGTCATTTTTTCTATTATCTTTTATGTACTACGAGTACAATAAGAATATTTTTCTAATTATAGAATTTAATGAATGACATAGGTAGCACGTTTCAATTTAACTGAAGTCAATTCAATTCAATTCAATTCAATTTTATGTTTTGTCTGTGCTTTCATTATATGTATTATAGTGTAACTATAGATACTATTTATATTTGTTTTTTACCTCAATTCCATCATCATTATAATCATGAAGCATCACCATTGCCAACGCAACCGCCATCACCATTATCACGTGCTTTCCTAAAATACGTCATTAAGTATTAATTTTAACAACTTATTACTTATAAAGGTTTACCATAGCGAATTTTATTTATAAATAACCACTTAAGTTTCCTTAAATGGAAAATCCATCCATTAATGGGTCACAACAACTTGTTCATCACTTGCCAATATGAATTACTTTCTCTTATTATGAGACTCGCAGAACTCAACAATTAGTTCAACGAATAGCTCAACTCTTCTATAAAAGCATAATGATATTTTCTTTGAATTTTTCTATTGCTAGTAGAATAGAATTCCAGTTAAAAAGCACCCCACATTTGTTATTATGGCCTCAACTTAATTTGAGTACATGCTATCATTAAACTGGGTCTTCTATTATACGAGTATATACTTACAATAAAATATAATTCTAGTTTCATCAAGAGCTATTTGTGTATCGTCCATCTGTCCATCAGTCTATCTTTCTGTCTATCTAACTAACTGTGAGTAGGAGTATTTTTATCTTACCGCCATCGTATTCTATTGCACTTCACCCCCTATCAGTTATGTCGCAGTATTCTTGTTACTCGGTTTTCTTTTTCTTTTTTTTATTTTCTTTTTTATACTTTTTCTGTTCTCTATGCCATAGTTGATTTTATTCCCGTAATTTTTTTTTATTGCAACTCAAGTGGGGTTGTGTAGGCGAAAGCTAATGGAAAAGTTGTAGTTCTTGTTAAAGGAATAATGGACTTTAAGCGGCTTTTATTATTATTAATGTGCTCTTCTTCGTAATAATTTTGATATAAATGAACAAAATGCTGGTCAGATAAGTTTTGCTCGCTTGTAAAGCTATATAATGAATTTATTGAATGTCAATGTGATGGCCATTTGATAGGATTGCATATAATAGAATAAAACCAATTAAATTTAATTGAGTTTTAAGATATTGATCAATCATTTCATATTCTTAAATATTATTTAATTGGATATACAAGTAAGTTTCAAAGGATTTTTTTCTCCATTATGAAACTTTTTTGTGTAAAATTGGTACAAAGTTTTTCCGAACTCTTCTGGCAATGTATGGATTCCGTGTCAACAAAACTGTTCGTTCTTGGAGGTCAACAAAATTTTTGATGCCTTCAACTGAAGTGAAGCGTAGTCTCGCATCGACCAGAACAAATGGTAGTCTAATGGTACATGATGCAAGGTCTGAACTATAAGGCGGGTGGATTAGGACTTCCCGCATCCGGTAGCATCGAGAGAGGTTTTGACCACGTTTGTGACATGCGTTAAAGCATTGTCATAGTGAAAGATTAATGGCTTATGTCTGGTGATTGCACGCTTGAATTGCATCATTTGTTGTCGATCGTCTGATCACTTCTCAGAAGCTCGAAGTAGACGATTCCCTTCTGGTTCCACCAAATGCAGAGCATATCCATGCTGCCATGGATGTTTGGCTTTGGTTTCATCACGCTTAACATACACCTTCTTGCATTTTGAATTGTCATAATAAATCAATTTTTTATCACTCGTAATGCAAAAATGCAAAAACGTCTTTCCTTTTTACCGTTGAAAAAGCATTTCGGCTGCAGTGACAGGCCATTCAATACATCTTGGTTTGAGTTCGTGAGGCACTTAGTTTCCGATCTTTTGGGCCATTCCAATGGCAATGGCTTGTTAAGTCTCACTTAATGTTGCTGTAAGTTCTTTTTGGGTTTGGCATGGGGCTTCGTTCAATATATCCTCTAATTCAGCGTCTAAAGACATTGGTGTCCTTCCTTCGCGTTCCTAGTCAGTTGTGTCCAAATGACCACTTTTGAAATATTGGAACCAATACTCGCAGGTGGACATTATTAGAGTTTGCTCTCATTACTTTAAAAAACACCAATGATTTTCGCGAATGGTGTTTTCTAGGCACAAAAACAGACATAGGTAGTTAACTACTCACTACAGTCAATTTGACCGGCTCACGAGTGACTTTAAAATTTTCCAATGTTAATTCTGAAGTTTGCCAGACACCCAGAATATAATAATTTATTAAAACATATGCATATCTCATGCTAATCTTAGATCCAATCAGATAATTAACACATCTCAGTTTTATTTAAATTTATAATAATAAAAAGAAAAAATGTATTAAAAGAAAAAAATAACAAACAAACATTTTTTTTAGATAAACATAGGCACGTACTCTTACTTATACTAATTAAACGATATAAAGATCAAATTAATTAGTTGAATTATTTATGGTTTTAACAAACACTATTTTTTCCCCGATTGTAGTAGGTTATGTTTTTAGCAACCAACACACGATATATTGTATTATTTCTTTATATAACTTTTTCTCTGTTTTCCTTTTCCATTGTATTCGTTTCTTTAATCAGACTATAAAGTGGCCCCGACATGATCATGCAATTATCATGCATTTTAACATAGTGTTAGTGAAATAAGTATGTGTGCGTGCCATGAATAAAGCATGAAGAAATATCTAATCGATTTAGATATTTCATCATGCTATTTATTCTTTCATCGCTCTGTTTCATAAACAACATTCTCTCTTTGGCCATGCTATCTCATTTACGCATTCACGAAGTAAGTACATGTGAAAGAGGCAAATATAGGCAAGTGCTCACTTTTATTTTTATTATATTTGGACAGAGCAGACGTGAGCGCAATATTTGCAAAGTGCCGACGGCGTCGTCATGTTTCCGTGCAGCATGATGATCACACATATATGAAATGGCTGATGCTAAATGCATGATCATGTCGGGGGCACTAAATCAAATACAATATCATAATTTTAGTCAATAGATAGAAGAAATGTTTCTTATCTGTTTGATACTTGTAAGTAAAGTACACGTATGCTCAAAGTTTGTTATGTTATGGAAGCTTAGAAAAATGGGAATTTACATCTTACCTAACTTGTTTTCTTAACCTTTTTAGATCGGGATTCAAATTGAAATTGAAATTTTTGGTATATAGTGTAGTATTCTTCCTTCAGCCAGTGGTAAATAGAAGAAACAGAAGATACAGAAACAAAATACCAAACAGATACCAATACTACTTACATTGCATATATGTATATGTATGTAGTACTCGTATTGTATTGTAGTTATTTGCCTCTAATGCTAAATACTATTGTATAAAGTTTTCCTATGTGCGCAATTCTTTCATTTTCATTTAACTCCAATCACTAATATTAGAACAGGTAAGATCAGATTAGATCAGATCAGATCAGATCAGATCAGATCAGATCAGATAAAAGATATTGTATTTTAATTGGTATTTTTAAAAATCAAATATTTTAGTGGAAACTGACTGATTTACTTTTATCTAAATAGATTAGAATTACAATATGAATATTCTAATATTAATTTATATTTAACTTTGTTGGGTTTTTGCAATAAATTTGGTCAAATGGTTGGTTTGTATCTTTGGCTGGTATGGGGGACTCTTTTTAAGATCATATATTTTTGATTTTGTAGTTTTATCAATTGGTTTTACTGAACACATTCTCACACATTTATATTTTACCACAAATCTCACACTTTATTTTACTGTAGGTTTACAAATGTAACCATATGTTTGGGCGTCGTGCTCACTCTCAAGATTTTATTAATCAGTAATTCACTTCACACCGACACCCACCCACCCTAATTGGCATGGTGTAGACTTAGAAATGAGCCATTAGTCATCATCATCATCATCATCATTCCAGAATGTAAAAGAGCCAATAGCCGAGATTGAATGCAAAAAAGCTAATGGGAAATATCATACGTGAGTATTTGTCGATAATATTGACGTCCTTAATTTTTGGTATGGTCGCCTTAATAGCCGATGCACCCTTTTTGAGAGCATGCAACATTCGTGGACGACCTGGAGCCCCTGATAAAATCGAAAGAAATGGAGGAAAATTAAAAATTATTCATACGAATATCGAAAATATGAACAACAGAAAGGATTATATTTGTTTGGAATAGTAAAGCAAAATTCAGTCTTACCACGTTGACCCCTGTATCGCAAATTAGTGCGACTTGTGCCATAGTTACGTGTTATGCGAAAACTAGGCGGAAATTTCGCCAAATCCATAGTCTCGGTGCCAATTGAACCAAGTGTCGCATTGTAGTTACCCTTGCGTAGTGAAGGAATAGGACTCATGCGAACATCTTGTAGTTCGATAATATCTTCTGTGGTTGAACACGTTTCGGATCTCTCACTTTTTCCTTAAAATCAAATCGAAATAGTTTTTCAGATACGAAGATGGCTACTAAGGGGGTCTTAATTACCGATTTTTCTTCCATCGCAGTCCTTAAGTTTTTTGATTTTTTTTTTTGCCCGTTTGCCCCAATAGGTGTAATTGACAGCCGCATACTCAAGCAGAGCAGCAAATACGAATACAAAACACATGACTAGATATATGTCAATGGCCTTGACATAGGATATCCGTGGCAAGGAACTACGCACACCAGTGCTAATCGTTGTCATTGTCAGTACCGTTGTGATGCCTATAAATGAAAAACCATTAAATCAATCAATCAATCTGTGAATAAAGCTGCTTCATGGTTATATATCAGAATATGGACGTACCCAATGCTACACGTGCACTGGTGGCCTCGTGATTGATCCAAAACGAGACCCATGATAACATCACGATCAATATGCTTGGCAGATAGGTCTGAAAGACAAAGTAGCCAATGTTGCGCTGCAACTTAAAGGAGAGCGACAAACGCTGATAGACCCCAGTAGCAAGGCGCTCTTTGCGATCATTGGTCTCATAGCCGATGATCGTGAATTGTGGCAGTTCAGCATCTTCAACGCCACGTACTGGCGTCGGTTTCCAGTACATGACAACATCACTAACGGTGTAGCCATCTACAAGAACCAAGAACAAACAAAGAAAAATTCCTTGTAATATAAAATTCTTAATTTCTTTTGATTTCATTTGACTTATTTGTTCACACATGCAGAAAATTCTTACAACTTTCGATTTCGACCGTGCAATTTTGTGAGTCGAGCGGATAATAATGCAAATCCATCATGCAAGCGAGTGTTGTGGTGAAGCGCATACCATAGGTGACAGCGCCATCGCCACCAAGACGCACCAATTTGTTGCGTTCGGTGACATCGTGCAGGAAACTAAAAATTATATGGTCAATTAACTATTATTATGACTTGTCAATGAAAATAAATGTCCAGTAATAGATAGTGACCTGTTTTTATCATTGGCGAAAAATGTATCTGGCACCCAAATTTTTTCCGCGAAATCACCAGAGAGTGTTAGAACATCGTTGACCCCATCATCTTCGGCATCATCATCATAATAGGGTCCATAGACATTAAATGCAAGTCGTTCATCGCGCCAATATTGATTTAAATACATTGTTATTGTATAATCCTATAGGATAGGATGGAATGGGATGGGATTACTTAATAATGATGATTTTCTTTTTATATAATAAACTTACCATATTTACTTCGGAAATTGCATCGAAGCTGGCTATTGTCAAATCCATGCCAACGTGCAAAGGTTCACCTAAAATATGAATACAATATATTGTACATACATCAATCAATGTTTTATTCATTACTAGCTGACCCAGCAAACTTTGTTTTGCATTTAAAAATTTGTGAAATTGTGAAATTGTAAGTAACGTTGTCCCGCCCGAATATAAGATTTAAGGGACTTGGGCAATAAAAGGCGATTTTGAATTAAAATATAATTTTATATAACATGTTAAAAAAAAAAAAAAATTATAATAATCAAATAGCAAGAAATAAAAAAAAAAAAAACAAAAATTAACTTGTAAAATAAATCTGGGGATCGAACCGGTGACGCGATCTCCAAAAAAATGATTCTTGTATTTCAGTAATTTGATTTTGAATGAAATGAGTGAATTTTATTTGATGCTTAGTCAAATAAAAAACAAACTGACAAATTCAACGATTTTATTATGTGTATAGATTTACGCTATCTAAATTTTAATTTAGTGTTGGATGTAAAAAAAGTTTTTAATTGATTTCCCGGCACATAACTGTTTATGCCATTTTCGCCTAAACTGAAGAAATTGTGAAAAGGAATAAACGTTTAGAATAATCGAATTCCGCACTGGAACTGTTTTGGTGTCGTGTCGTGTTTTTTAGCACGTGTTTAAATATATTTAGTTGTGTTAGCGCTAGGCAAGAAAACATTGACCAGATCTTGACTATATTAGGACTTTGTCGATCATTACGAAAAAATTAGATGTAACTCATTCACTTGTAATTATTTTTACTTAAACATTGATTAGCGATACGAATTGGCTGCGACTTTATTTTCTATATCCAAGTAGGATGTTTTAGGATATTGTTCTCATTGCAAGCATTCCTAGTTGCTACCTTATTTACTTGCGACTTAAATCCCCAAACGCTGGTTTTTAAGAATTTTGCTTGGCTTATCCCTTGAAAATCTTTAATGCATGTGTATGAACATATGTATGTATATTTATTTAGGGTTCTAACGTAGACTATTTTAGCGTAGGAGGATGCGAAGGCGGAAGTCCAGAGTTTGATTTGAGAGCAGTGGTTAACAGAGGCGAAGGTGGGTTAACAAAGAAGACAAAAAAAAAAAAAAAGAATTTGTGTGCAATTTTTGTTGGAAAATATTAATCAAACGAACTTATTAACAAAGAGAAATAGAGAGAATGGTCTATTGTTGTTCGTCTGTATGTACAGATGTTCCTTATAGATACCGAAACCGCTAAGCCGAATTTGATGAAATTAAATTTAGGGGACTTCAAGCATAGTCTAGAAAGTATTCTTGTGTAGTTTGGTGCAGACAAGCGAAGTCTGAACAACAAAAAAAAAAAAAAAAAATGTTTCTAGTAAAAAATGGAGTTTAACTTCACCTATGCCGAAGTTGATATAGTCTTCACGCACCCCTTAGAAACCATTTTTACGCTCTGTGATAGAGCATTCACAAATATTTGATTATTGATTTTACTTATGTTTCGGGTACATTCAGTATATTGGGCGTACAAATAGAAAATCGCCGGTTTTTTTCATAATTTGAGGCTTTATTATAAAAAACTCGTTACATACTCAATCTCCAAAATAATTTCCATTACTAGCCACAACTTTTTCCATTTTTCTGGCAGCTTTTGAATTCCTCGTCGGAAAAATTGTTCGTCTTTTGACGCGATCCACGAATCAATCCAGTTTTTGGCTTCTTCGAAAGAACGAAAGTGGTGTCCTGCCAGTTCATGCGTCATCAATCTGAATAAATAAAAATCAGAAGGTGCGATATCTGGAGAGTACGGCGGGTGGGGTAGGATGTCCCATTTCAAAGTTTCCAGGTATGTTTTCACTACCTTGGAAACATGTGGCCGAGCGTTGTTATGTAGAAGTATCACCTTGTCGTGTCTTTCCGAGTATTGCGGGCGTTTTTCCTTCAACGCTCGATTCAAACGTATTATTTGAGTCCGATAGAGGGCTCCTGTGATGGTTCCCTTGGTTTCAAGAGTTCATAGTACACTACACCGAGCTGGTCCCACCAGATACACAGCATCAGCTTCGAGAGAATGTTCGGTTTTGCGGTCGAACTTGATGTATGGCCGGGAAGCCCCCACGATTTTTTCCGCTTCGGGTTGTCATAGTGTATCCACTTTTCATCGCCGGTCACGATGCGATGCAAAAAACCCTTTCTGTTTTGCCGTTGGAGGAGTTGTTCGCACATGCAAAGGCGCCGTTCGATGTCCCTCGGATTCAACTCGTACGGCACCCAATGTCCCAGTTTCTGGATCATTCCTAAGCTCTTTAGGCGATGAGAAACAGCTTGCTGAGTCACGCCCAATAAACTTGCAAGTTCCTGTTGCGTTCTACATGAATCTTCATCCAGCAAAGTCTCTAATTTTGCATCCTCGAACTTTTTAACGGGACCGGGACGTTTCGTAAATTGTCTTAGTAGCATGATCAAGCTAAAACACAAACCTATTAATCTTTCTTAGAATATTACTAAGAACAATAAGTAACAGCAATAGCAACAATAAAAATAGCCGTTATGATGCACAGTTTGGTTTTGTGTCATTTCGATCATTTTGATGATGTGTTTACTATTTTATTTTATTTATTTTTTCTTAGTTTTACTATTTTTGTTTCATGTTTTTATTATTCTGATTTGAAATTTCAAACGCAACGGGAATATCGACTGGATCAAAATAGAAATAGAGGATCCACATCAAGAGCTGCAGAAACGGAAGATAATTCCATCGACCGACTTAATACCAGTCGATCACATTTAAGTCATTCAAAAAGAAGAAGAACTTACTTAATGTGGGCGGCATGCAATTATGACATGACCATAGACTACAGAAATCACGCCGATGTCGTCATTGATCCGATGAATAAAGTTTCTTTGCATTACCGTGCATTGAAGTTTATAAAGGAATCACTAGGAATGTGTTGTTCAAACGGTAAAGTAATTTTGTATGCGTTAGCCACCAGGAATGCCACCACACTTACTGACATTGAAAGTTGGATCAGCGTTGATGCTCATTCGAAACTTGAATGCACCAAAACTGTGTAAGATATATCAAAAGCATGTTAAGGTATGAGTATATTTCCATAGAAAACCAAATCATGATTGTTTTCTTATATACAATAAGTGTACTCTATATTGTTCCATAACCTCTGTATATTTAAAAATGAAATGATTTCAAATGGCACATCCAAAATTTAGATATATCAAACCAAGTTATGTCTATGTCATATAGTCTTCTCAATTTCCTACTTAAGTATGCTTTGTTTGTTTGTTTTAAAATTTCAATTTCATACTCATGATAGAAAATCAGAGTAGACTTTCATTTTGTTGATATATTTATTATTCAATTTTATTTTTGCGTTCGTTAAAAACGTTTTCATTTCGGAAAAAAAATGGAAAATTTATATACGAATTTTTTCAAAAATTTGGTGAATTGGCGATATGTCATTGAAGATCCTGCATTAAAGCAAGAGTCAACAGAAACTACAGGATCCATAAAAATAGTTAAAAAAAATAAATCGCTAAAACGTAAGGACAAGATACTCTCACATAACAAAAATCGTAACTTGGTTTCCAAGTATAAATTTAACAAACATAATATATGCAAGATTTGCCGTAAAGATTTACGTGAATTGGGAGCGAAATACCGAGTTAACTACTATGGTCCTGTGTAAGTATCAAAGATAATAAGTACTTTGTAGAAGACATTTTCATTTCTTATACACATGTGTCTCTTCTACAGAATGTCCTAAGGTCATGGTATAAGCGCCTGCTATTCAAATGAAGTGCATTCCTGTATATTTTTAATAGATATTTAAATATTTATTTTATTTCGGTAAAATTCCCATAACATCTAAATTATTGTGTAATATGTGTTGAGGCATAATAATGTATGTTGTAATAAAAGCCTGTTAATGAAAATTGGGAAAATGGTTGTGAAATTGCTATACTAGCGTAATATTTTTTTTGCGTTAAATCGTTTCTCGTGACTCACTTACAATTTTTATTCGTAGCAAAGTAAAGAGTAAAGAAAGTATGTACAATAGTATTAGGCATACAAAACGGTATCCTGCATAAATACAATAGTTTCTTACAACTTTGTATGACCTATACATGTAGTACATATTATGTACGCCATCGAACATACGCATACGCATACGCAAAAGCAGCAGCAGCAGCAACAACAACGAAAGGCATACAGAAAAAAAAAAAAAAAAATCTAATAAAATGGTATTGAGATTTTTAATATAAAAAGTCCAATTTCCAAATTTTTTCGATGGTTTTTCTAAATATCTTCTTTCATATTCTTGTAATTGGTTTATAACGCAAACAACAACACAAAAAAAAAAAAAAAAAGAAATAACATCCTAATCGGTCAAGCAACAAAAGAATTTCCTAAATTTTCTGTTACCTTTTTGAACGCCCATTCCTCCTTCCAATGACATTAGCGCGAAATAACAAATTTCATTTTACAGGCATTATTGCTTCCTCTATTTTTAGAATATGTAAATTACTTGGCGCTACGACTTTTGAGTCACAAGATATATGAAAAATAAATGCGACAATTTTTTGTTACATTTCTGAAAGAGCGTCAGATTCTGACATGTGTCTTCTTTTTCACGTTTAAACAACCAAAAATTGTTTGTAAAATTGTTAAATCAATTTCTCGATGATCATTTGAAAATTAATGTACTTATAATTGAGAAAACATACAAAAGTACATAAAAATATGCGTTCATTCTCAATAACTGCATCAGAACTGAACAGAAGATTCTTTATCACCGCAAATAAATCAAGGAATATTAAAAAATTCAGTTCGAGTATGCTTCCCTCACGACTGAGAAGTAGAAATAAATTCTTCTTCTCTGATGATGAACGCGTTACTGCGTCTAGCTACTTTTGTAACTCCTTGTCATTTTGTTCAAAGCATTTGTTCAAAGCAATGATAGCATTTGAGTTACTTTCCAGAGCATGTACACATTTTTTGATAGATTAAAAGTTGTTTACATAATAAAATGTAGTCAATGAAATCAAGCAGAAACGGCACATAACAAATTTCAAATTTCAAATCTGTTGTGTGGCTTCGACAAAACTTATTTTTATTTTGCGAATTAATCGATTATGTAAATTATTTTATCATTTGTCAAACAAGACACACGTTTTAAATTTGAAAACAGTTGATTTAATCCTCTCGTGGCTTTCAACATATATATACTTGGCTTGATCGGTGATTAAAAATCATAACATTTCGAAAGATATATCTGTACCATATAAAATTGCCAATGCTTTCCCTTGTTGCTGCGTAGTGTTGATGGTTCTTTTCAGATAAATTGTGCAATGCAGCATCGAATTTCAATCTTCCAACGAAAACTTTTAAAGCATATCGATGGCAGACAAGCATCTGTATATTATCGTCAGTAATAGAAAATATTGGAGATTCATCGACATATAATACACATAATTCATACATTACAACACAACAATAGCAAAAGAAATGCCTGACAGGATTTAAACGCTGCTATACATCATCAACTGCACCTGCTAAAATGACGAAAAATTGTTGAATTTTCATAGAGAATCATAAAAAATTCTAAAATTGTTGTTTTTTTTTTCGAAATTGGGTAAAAACTTGTTGAAAAAAAAAAATTGTTGTAATATAATAAAAACGATTTTAACAGGATTCAGTTATAATCAGGCGTACAACGTAAACAAACCATTTACCATGATTTATCAAAATATTTAAAATTACTTATTTGATTTCAATTGAAAAGTTTTCTTAGATCAGCGGTTCTTAAACTAATGTAGCTGTACATCCTCTCTTGCTCAGAATGCTAAATCTAAATCTATTTTTTCTGTTGAATTATTATTAATTTTTTTTTGTTTGTGCTTAGTTATTAGTCTTGCTGAAATTATAGAATTCCCAAATGAAGGTAAGTCAGAAAAGAATATACTCAATTTTTATGGTATGTATAAAAAGATACTACAGTACAGTACAATACAGTACTTATTGGTGATAGACTGTGGTAGTGCAGTACTATTGGAACTGGGGGAACAACATAATCCAACTAAGCACCCATCATATCCCCGATCAAGGCTAATAATAAATTTCGCTGCTTTGCCAGGCTTGACAAAATATTGTATATTAATTTTGAACGAATAATAATAATGTTGTGAAATGCGTAATTAAAAATGCCAAACCCAAAACATGTTTTTTTTTTGTATTCAGTTATTAATATATTGTATCTAAAAGAGTATAAAAATAATATGAATTCATTATTTTTTACATAGAATATTTGTGGCAAACTAACGTTGTTTGGGAATATTCATTACAAACGTTTTTGCTTCACAAATAACAACCTTGAAGTTCTGTGTGTGGGCAAATGATGTTTTGGGAAGGTGGCGACGGTGAAAATTATTGGTTACATTTTTGTGCCTCGGTAATATTTTTATTTTTTTAAATAATGATGATGATTATATATTTTCTTTTAATATGTAGATTCTTCATTTTCTACTGCATCACATGTGTAGGTGTAAAACAAAATAAAAAAAAATATAACCTTTGATGTTATTCTTGTGGGAGTAATAATATTGAATATTAACAAATTTGAATTAAATAAAATGAAAAACTGTTTAAAACTAAAAACAGAATTTATTAATGGATATTTAGCAGAAGGTGGAACATTCAAAGAAGCAATTGATAATATTAGCATAACAACTAAAGATAGATCAATAAAATAATTTAGAATTTGTTTAAATGAAACATCGTTTTTTGTCTTTGTTATGCTTTCAATATAAATACATTTTAATGTCAAATGAAATATTGCCAAAGAATGCATATGGGCATTTCCACAGTCGCGAATATTTTAAGATATTTAAAGTTAAAAAAATAAGTAAAATTTGAAACAAAATTTGTCTTGTTTTTATTTTGTCGGTAGCTCTAAATTTAGTGCAAAAAGAAGGTTCTACCGATTTAAGCTTTCCAATATATTAGCAATAAAATTTATATTTAAAACTTTACAAAAAATGGAACTGCTTTTTGACTTGATCTAGAAAAATGCAATAATCTGCGAACTACAACAAAATATCTTAATGTGATTAATTTTATATTAAAATATAATAATGTAGCTTTCTATTGGTAGGTGACATGTTGAAATAAGTACATGCGTTTTTTTTTTTTTTGTAAGCTTAAGTATTTTTTAGAACGTTACAAATTTGTCCACCACGGTTTTATTATGGATTTCTTCAAACAATTTCAGCTCAAGATCGCGTAAAATGCCAAAAACTGCATATTATTATTATTATTATTAGGATTACTAATCAAACAAAAAAAAGGTAAAACAAATTTATTAAATATTTTTTTCATTTGAGTTACTTTTATCTTTAATTTATTGTCGCAACCTATCCATTTTTCTTGTACAGTTGACGAATACTTTTCAAGTGATTCTGCACTAATATTGATTATTTTATTGCCATTTATGTCTTCTTTTACACATTGAAAAAATGCAAATGCATTATTTAAAAGAATATTTTTTGTTCTTGACACTTTTCTTTCCAACTCCATCGACTGCTCCTTAAGCATGGGATATTGCAATATAATTCCCTTCAATTGTATTGCAACCGAATTGAACCAAAAAAATCGGGCAAACACAAAATAATAAATTTGTTTTTAAACTGGCTGATACTTCCATCCAAAAACAAAAACATATTTTTTAAAATGATTCGGTTTTCAACTCCTCAACTAATGTAGTTTCGTAATGAAAACGTAAACGTCGATTTTGTTTTGACTTAAACTGTCACTGATTATAGAAAATAATGATTTGGTTTCATGAAACATCCACGCTACGCAAGTAAAAATATAAACTTGCTTATAGTTGAAGTGTCCGCTTTCTACTTCATTTTGATAGATCAGCCTATAATTTTCTGCAAAATCAACTTGTAAAACTAATTCCCCTAGTCTATTTTTTCTTATGGTTTCGAAATGATATTGTTGGGCGCGCTTAACAAAGGAATGAAGTTCAAAAAGTGGCAGCTGCACATGCAAGTCATGAATTAAATCTGGAAGTTAAAGCTATCCGATCATCCACTTTCCTCCAATGTTTCCATTCCACATTTTCATCCATTTTATTAAAGTATGCTCAAGTTACTATATCATTAACAACCTGCGTACAATTTTTGCAACAGTTTGTCATACTATTTTCATCCTCATCCTTACGATGGCGAACGTTACATTTTTTTTGAAATTCAATCAAAAATTATTATGAAAGGAAATTAAGGAAAGAGAAATTTATTTTAGGTCACTGAATTAACGATAAATTATTAAGATCAAACATTTCCTTAGAGCGATCGCGAAGTACTGACAACAAATGATGTTTTAGCTAGACGAACGTGACATTGGAACAGCAGTCATAGTAATATGAAAATTTACCGTTCATCGCAAGAAAAACGTATTGTAATAACAGTTTCAAGGCACATTATCTCATAATAACTGAATAGATAAACTGTAAATTCATTATATTCTAAAAATTCAAAACATTTGTTTGTTAACTTTTAAATTTTCGGTCACGGTTGACCTTTCTGTGGAAATGCCCATATACTAAATTTTCTTTGACTAAATGCAGATACTTTTAAAAATATAATTATTTCCTTTGGTATATACTAAAATATAAACAGCAAGCCTGCAATGCTAACAGAAAGATTGATTTCTCGTGAACTTCATATGAAAATATGAAAAATACACTGTTAAATACATAGTGCAAGCAGGAAATCCTTTTTGCTATAATATATTTCCAGTACAAAACAATATTTATAATATTTTAACACAATGAAAGCCAATGATAGTAAAGTGATGAGTTTTGTCTTTTTATAACGAATGACACAATTTCATTTGTTTATATTTTAACTAGCGTTAACCGGCGTGCGTTGCTACACCCCTATGCGTTAATTGAGTGTTTCTTATAAAAAGACTTTTTTGTAAAATGTGTAATTAATAATCGGTTCAGTATATTTTGCACCAAATAAAAAAAAAACCTGACTGTAACTCCATGAGTACAACAAAGAAAAAAAAAAAACTAAATCATCAAAATTGGTCCAGCCGTTCTCGAGTTTTGCGGGGTCATACTATTTTTTGAGTCCATTTATATATATATAGTTGATCACCCGTAAGAAGAGAGTGAAGTGGTTCAGGTGGAGGGAGAATTTCTTCTAATTTGACTTTTCCTTGTAAGCAACACATGCCTTTCGATTCGTCCTTGAATTTCAATGCCAAGCAATGTTCACACATCACTTACATAGTACCTATTGATACTATACGATCGTCCTTGTAAGAAATCGAAGGATCGTAATTCATGGCAGAATTTTCTTTATTTACCCATGAATTAGTAACTCATGCTGATGACCTCTCTCTCTCTCTCAGCTCTATATCTATCCCGAAGCGACGAGTCGAGCCTCACGCTCTACTGACGATTCTCTCTCCCTCTGAACCGTATGCCTATCTCGATCCCGGCTGCGGCGAACCTCACGCTCTCTCTCAGCTCTATAACTATCCCGAGCCTGACTGAGGCGAGCATCACGTTCCGTTGACGATTCTTCATCTCTTGCTGAACGTACTCTTTTGGCATTCACTGTACAACGACCTATGTTCGAACGACGACGTCTTCCAGACATGACTTTATAATTTCTTGATAGTAATAATTATTATAATCAGACTAAAATAAAAAAAATCTAAAAGCACATTTGAAGAAACTTTGCTGTGTAAATAATGAGAAGCTGGAATATTGTAGTGACAATAAATGCTTTTTCCATGAATTATAATAACACTATGCCAACTACATTAATTTTAAAGATAGGCATATAGGCATATGTATAGTGAAAATAACACTCTTTCTCCACTATTTAATGGATGTTACTATAAATATAAACCTTCCTCTTCAATCACTCTATCTATTAAAAAAAACCGCATCAAAATACGTTGCGTTGTTTTAAAGATTTAAGCTTACATAGGAAAAAAGGGACTTTGTTTTATAATATGTTGTGATGACAAGATACAAAAGAATAGCAAAACATTAGTTCGGTTTTGTAGTATATACTGCAGCAATAGCTAAGGCCACTAGACCTATGGACACATTGTTATATTGAAAGTGATCATTGTCATTAAGTATTTGTCCAGGATGCAACATGAATATCATAAATAAGGGCAATATAATATTTCTATTGATTATGCGTTCGCTTGGAAAACATAATACTACAATATATGGTATATTAATAAAAAGATCCATAAATTGGATTGTAAGTCTCATAAAGTGTTTGTGCTCTAATGACTCATAGCCTCAACTTTAGGGTAGTTCAACCAGGATCAATAGATTTAGAAACTCGACGCAATTAGTAAACTATGGTAAACCATGAGTAGGGTATATATAGTCCAATTCCCAATACAGCAAATCATTGTTTGTTCAATTTTTATGTCATTGCGTGACTGTTAATTTCTGACAATGCCGTTGAGGCTCTTAGTCAACAAACATTGGCGGTTTTCTAGCACTCGAATAAGAGTGTAGTGAGATAATTGACCGCAGAACCAAGCCAATAGTGTTTATAGCTAAGAATTTTACATAATATAAGTAAGAGAATATATATGTATAAATAAAATTTAAAACAGATAACAGTTGGAGAACTTGATTTTCCATTTGCTCAGTTGCTGCACGACAACATATTCAAACGTACAATATATTTTTAATGTTTGCCATTATTAGGTCGCGACTCGAGAGTCAAGTCCTTCAAAAATAGCTTTGCGGAACTTTTGGTTTTATTCCAAACCGATATAATTATTATACTCTTCATGCAGTGAATAGTATTATCAACTTCATAAATCATATATCTACTTATATTCTTGACCAGTTCGACGAGGCGAATTTATTAAGCCATCTCCGTCTGTATGTAGGCAAAAAAGTACCTCAGTTTTTGAGTTAGAAATCTGAAATTTTTAACGAAATTCAAATTTTTTTTAATAGACATTTGTTGGAAACCAAACTGAAAGTACAAGTGTTTGACTTTTATTTACCAACCTTGTAAATATCAAGATCCTAGGATTACTGGATGGTATAGCTCTAATAAAACCCCTATTCAAATTCAGTGTTTTTTGTATTATCAAACTGAAATTTGGAAGGCATAAGGGCCTAAATCATAAACACCATCTACATATGTTAATTTCAAGACTCTAGTATTACTGGATCGCATAGCTCCCATACAAATATTTCGGTCTCAATGTTGAACTCTACTCCAAGCATAAGCCAAATCCATTGAAGAACAGCTTGGTTTTTTTTTAGGAACAAAGCCAAAAAGAGTTGATATTCTTTCTTAATCCCAATATGTTGCTTTTAGGCTCTCGTTGCTTGTTCGAGGACCAACGGACGGACAATGAAGTTTCTGCAATGGGGTTCCCTAGAAAGTACTGATTTTTCCATTCTATATTTTGAAAATTGTACCAGTTTTATTTTTAAAAGTGACATAAAGTCACCGCCTTTGACGAATAAGATTAAAATGCAATAAAAACAAAAACTTGTGAAGAGACTCTCTACGATCCAATAAGTTTCTTTTGAATTTAAAATGGATCTTAGTCTATTAATCGTCTTCTAGCCATTATTTTCAAGTTGAAATTGTTAATGTCAGCCTTTCTTATTTACATACTTAGCAATTCATAACCTTCTGCTGCACTTTTTTTTGTTTATCAAAAAAGTATAAAAGCCAAACTTCTCTCAAGATACTTACAATTACAAAGTTGATACATTTGGGATAATAAGATAATGAACATATTTTCCAAGTATCTCGTTCGATGATATTAACAAAATTACTTAAATTATCTAAAACTTATCGACTTTTAAAACCATTTATCATTTTAATAAACTTATACAAAAAGTACAAGAAACTTACCACCAAAATTGGGACGCAAACGTATATCATAACCTTGCAGTATCTTTGATATTGTTTGTGTAACATTTTCCAAGCGACCAGCCATCATTTCTTTGCGTTTGCAACTATTTACAACAAAATAAAGTAATTATTAAGTTTTAATTACATTCAACTTTTAAGTTTCTACAATAAGTTATTAGTGAGTTGTTATGGTTTTTACAAGTTATAATTACATATATAGTTAGGTAAGTATACATACTTGTACTAGAATAGTATTTGTATAGTAGTTAATGATAATTAAAGTAAATTACTCTTACCATACAAAGGGTAAATGCGTACATGACATAACTATAAACAGTAGTGTCATCAGATGGTAGATAAAACTCGGACTCGGACTAGGCATCGGCATCATAAGAATTTTCTTCATTTTGCAGTTGATGTTATAATGGGACTTCCGTTTAGTCTCGTCCAGTCCCGTCGCGTCCTGTCTCGACCAGTTCTGATTCAATTTAATCTTTGATATTATGATGATGACGATGAAGGATGTTGTTGCTGTTGCTATGGATATTGCAGTTTTTGTTTGTCACTTTTTCTGCTTTTTCTTGTTGTTCCTTTATTTAATTATGCGTTAACAGATTGAATGAATTCCTGGAAAATAATGTTAGCTAAGTAATAAATGCTCAAGTTATTTTTTTTTTTTTTTACTATTAGTTTACACATGCAAGTCTTAACCAACCATAACATAAGTAACCCACAATTATACATTTTTTATTTACAATCTAAAATTGTTGTGCTACTTAGTCTACTATAGAGTATGTAGGAGTTTATTTCTTAGAATTGTACGTTGGGGATATACCCCAACACGATTCTTGATGATTGCTATTATGTTTTAATTTCCACGAATTTCATTGCATTTTCTCGGAATAAATGTAGTATTGCTTTTGTTTTGTCTTGTCTGGTCTCAATGTCTTTTAGTTCGTCTTTTCGTTCGTCTGGTTAATCGTTGGTTCATTCGTTAGTCAATAGCTTAATCCATCGTCTGTTTCTATTGACAACATGAAATGGCAATGGAGCATTAGAGTTTATTCAACCTGCAAGAACACGTGAGCAAACGATAGACGAACAAAGATACGAACGATGAACTAACGAATGAATGCACATCGATAGTAAATGCACATATATTTCTACCTATATATATATGTATATAAAGTATTTGATATATATATATATATATATATAAGTAACAACCAATGAAATATTGATTATAGAGACGAAGAAAGATTTGAAATCAAATCGCAATGAAAACGAAAACGAAAGGTAGAATAAACAAATTAAACTATCAAAATGACTACATGACCTCACAAACTATTGTATTTGCACACACATACACACACACACACCAATGTAAATTATGCAAGTCTGCTGTTGTATAGAGGGAACATTCATAGATACATTGATAAATAGATAGATAGATAGATAGATATACATATGAATAAGTGCATGGTATATACTTGAATGGTGGTGGCTTTTCATTTCTTTTCTTTTCAATTTCTCAATTTCTATTGGATTGAATTTTCTTGTCATTTTATCTTAGTTTTATTTTTTTTTTTTGTCTTGTCGATTTAAAATTTTCATTCTACTTATTCTCTTCTAGTTCAATAATTGTTTTTATTGTTGTTGTTGTTGTTCTTGTCATTGTTATTGCTTTTGTTGTCAATGTTATTGTTCTCCTTTTTGTTGTTATTTCTATTGCTGTTGCTGCTGTTAGGTCTTTTCGTTATGCAAAACCTTCACATGAAGTGTTTAATTACATTGGAAAGTGTTTCTACGCTGGCATCCTAAACTGATGACAATTACGTGAACAATGATGATGACGATGATGATGCCGATGATGATGATGATGATGATGATGATGATGATGATGATGATGATGATGATGATGGGGTTGCAGACAAACAAAGCCAACAGCAACAACTTCCGTTTCACCAATGCTACTGCTGCATACAACTAAAAATGCCTTCTATGTTCCTAGAATATTCAAGAATTTGAAACTAAAACAATTTATATGTAATAAATAATTTGTGTGCAAATATTTACGAATATGTAAGAAAATGTATAACAAAATCCTATCAAATTGAATTTTATTTTTGTTGTAAATACTCAGATTTTGAATCAAAAGATAATTTTCATTGTCCATTTTAGTGTATTAATGTATTCTATTGTTTTGATCTTAAACTTAAGCTTATCTAAGCAAAAGCAAAAACTAAATCAAAAATGTCAAATAAATGAAAAATAGAATAATGAATGAAAGAAATGAAGGATTGAAGTGATAATGGTAGGAAGGAATGATGGAAGGAAGGAAGGAAGGAAGGAAGGAACAAACAAGCAAATGAACAAACAGCTTCGTCAGTCATTTTAAATATTTTGTGATCTTGAGAAAAATGGAGGAGTGTCAAGACTACAAAGAAGTATGCTATGCTATACTTATTGTAAAACACAAACTACTCATACTCACATACACAGACTTGTGTACTTACGTATGTACATACATGCTTATCATAGTGATGAAGAGAAAAGAAATTAAAAGAAAAAAGCAGGCATACATGCCCGACCGACCGTTCGATAGATTGTTAGGCAGACAGAATGACATTCAGTTGTTTTTGTTTTAGCATCAGTGTGTTCGATGCAATCAGAGAGGGTGCAGGAGGAAGGTTGGATAGGTGTTTGTTTTAAAAAGATAAATGAGGATTTCCCTTGTGCAATTTCTCAGTGTGTTCTCATCTTACCCTGTTACCCTGTTACAGAATTTTCTTGACAAGCCTTCGTTTGCCTTTAATGTAATTGTGTACTCATATATACATACATATATATCTAGTATATATGTATATATATATATAAATCTATTTATGTATGCGTGTGCATAAATAATCGAATGCATTTCAAGTGCTGTTTGCTGCTGTTGCTGATGCTGCAACTACTACTGCAGCAGCAGCAGCAGCAGCCGCTAAAAAGTATGCAACGGAAAAAAGAACAACAATGCTGCTTTCGACGACGATGGGTTAGTTTACTTTGTTCTTGCTGCCATAGAAACAGCGTTTGTCAACATAATGACAACAAGAGCAACTAAACCAGAAGCAGTTGCAATAATAGTACTAATAATAGTAATAATAATAATAATAATAATAATAATAAAGAAAATAATAATATCATAACATAATAATAATAATAATAATAATAATAGGAATAAAATTAAAAAAAGGATAAGGCAAGAACGGATGATGGATGTCAGTTTTTTTTTTTTTGTTTTCTTAATGAAAATTCATTTACTACGAGGCAAATCATCTCATCATTATCATTGGTATTTTTGGCCTATTTTATATTTTTTGTTTTTCTTTCATAAAATTGCAAATACATTTATTTCTTCGTTCCATTTCATTTTGTTTCATTTTGTTTCATTTTCATTTCAGTTGATTTGATTTCATATTTTATTGCTTTGTTATTTGTATTGTTTTTATCCTTGTACACCATTAAATTACAATTATTTATGATAACAAGGATAACAATTATGGTAAATATTAACGAAATACCTAAGACCACAAAAGTATTGCAATATATAATTACGCATAACTTCTTATAAACTATTATAAATACATAAGTAGCTTAGGGTTTAAGAATGTTGAATGAAATTCTTACGCTTAACATCTTCATGTTGCTACACATTTTGTTTGTTGTCCTTTTCATCATCATCAACATTATTATCATCGTTGTCAACATCATCATTATTGTATTGTATTGTGTTGTAAAATAAATTAAGTCACGCTTAGTGATGATTTGACTGCATTTGAATGTTGCTGATGATGATGATGATGCTGGTAGTGGTGCTGATGGTGGCACATTGATCCTTTAGCATTTTTATTTACTAGAGCACGGTGGGAGTTACAGCAGAACTGATTTGAACTGAAGTGGGTGGTTGAGTTTTGTTTTTTACATTCACGTTTCGTTTATTTATTTGAAGATGCATCCGCCTTTTGATGCTTGTGAATTTCCTATGAATGTCATGTGTTCCTGCCTTCCTCTTGTTTCTCTTTTTGTTTGATGCTAATGTTCGTTACCTGCCCCCCTCCCCAGAGTCACTAGCTTCGTTTGAGCTCCTAGTTGCTGTTGTTATTGCTGTTGTTGTTCTTGATTAGCATGCTTTTCGATTTTCTTCTTCACACTTTTGCTTTCTAATTGGCTTCTTTTTAATTGTACTATCACCTTTAACCTCTTGGCAGTATTTTATTTTGTATTATATGATAAATATGCTTCTTGCTGTTGTGTTGTACTTGCACCATTAGACTTTCACTTTTACAACAAAAAAAAATAAAAAAAAAAAAAAAAACAACATTCATTCAAATTTAGTGAGTTATTTAACTATTTATTTACAAGAACACACCGACCGTACGATCCACCGACTGACTGATACATTGATTATTGAGTCTGCGGATCAAATGACTGACTGCACTTCTGTATTTTCTTAGTTCATAAACAGACAAAAGGAGAGACAAACAGACAATCAGTCAGCTAAGTTAGTGAGTGAGTCAGTCGACTGCCCCAGTCAGTAGTAGTAGGTAGTATTGTGTCCAGTCGCTTGTCGTTTTCGTTGTTGTTGTCGTCGCCCACGTCGTTGATGGCGCACTCACTCGACCGAGTCTGACTGGCGAATGCTTAACGCGTCACATTTTGTGGTCGCTTATAGCCGTCGCTGCCGATGTCGGCATGATGTCGCTGTCGCAGTCGCAGTCACTAAGGCAACCTAAACTCATGCAATTTTCAGACGGTTACGGTTGTCGATGTCGATGCTGCTTTATTTCGTACCTATCTTCAATGCATATGTACGAGAAGTTTTAATTTTGGATTCTGCGCCTTTACTTACATAGAGCACCAGAGCTCTAGCTAGAGCCATCCAACAACTACCCCAACAACCCATTCAACCAGGCAACTTTTTTACCCCATCATAATCTTCACACTCACTTATTGTATCATATTGCATCTCAGCAGTTCCTCTTAACTTTGTGGTTGATAGTCTCATTTGTTCGCATTGTTTGCACATTGTAACATAACTAACAATTAGGATATTTTCTCTTTAAATTCAGTATATTTACGATATCTTTTTTAAGAGTTTAGGTTTATTCAGACACTTTATAATCTCGTAGGAAAAATTCTGTTATGTTGTTTTATATTCTGTTCAGTTCTGTTTGCATTCGATTTCATTATATTATGTTAATTAAATGATTAAAAGCGCCACCTAACTGTGAAATCTTCAAAACACAGGCAAATACATAATTTGGAGTTGGAAGACAATATAATTGAAATTTGTCCTCATAAGTTATATATATGTTCTAGTATTGTATAATACAATATTTTCCAAAAAGAAGGAATAAGGAATAATGCCACAAATATTTTTGGAAGTGAAACTTCTTTAGCGAAGGGGAGAGTAAGTCCAAAAAATATAAAAATGTAATGTGACGGAAATCAAAATTTGACGATGTTATTATTATATTGAAGCTATTTAGGCAAATACAATTGAAATATCTCCGTGGGATAGTGGTTAGAAAGAAGGACTTGCAAATCGAGGGTGTAAGGTTCGAGTCCTGCACTGGGAATATTTCCTTTTATTTTTACTCTATTTTTGTAGTGAAACTTCTTTAGCGATGGGGAGTAAATCCAAAAAATGTGAAAATGGATTATGACGAAAATCAAAATTTGACGATGTTATTATTATATTGAAGCTAAATATGAAAATGAAATGTGACGAAAATCAAAATTTATCGATGTCATTCTTATATTGGAGTTATTTAGGCAAGTACAATTGAAATCTCTCCGTGGCATAGTGGATAGCGAATAGGACTAGCAAACCGAGGGCTTGGGGTTCGAGTCCTGCACTGGGAATATTTTTTTTCTTTATTTATGATGTGAAACTTCTTTAGCGATGGGGAGTAAATCCAAAAAATATGAAAATGAAACGTCACGAAGATCAAAATTTGACGATGTTTTTATTATATTGGAGCTTTTAGGCAAATACAGTTGAAATATCCCCGTGGGGTAGTGTGTAGAAAGAAGAACTTGCAAATCTAGGCGTGCGGTTTGAATATTTTTTTTTTTTGCAGTGAAACTTCTTTAGCGTAGGGGAGTAAATCCTAAAAATATAGAACTTTTTAGGCAAATTCAATATGAAAGTGAAACTTCTAAAGTAGATCAAGCAATAATATGTATATATTTATATTTTGCTTCAAAACAAAAGAGTTTTTTTTTATTTTTTAGTTGTTCGCCACTTTTTCGTACGTTCTTTCGTAAAGTAAACACAATCAGTAAAGCATTTTTCATCTCTCTCTCTCTCTTACTCATGCATAATCATTCATTCTCTACGCTACAGACGAGTCCGCACACGGCAATGCGCATTGTTTCGTGCGTCTTCCCATAACGTCTCTGAAGAATCATCGCATTTTGATTTTCATTACATTTCATTATCTAAATTTTGGATTTACCTCCCTTCGCTAAAGAAGTTTCAATTCCATATGAGGGAGGGTGAAGCACACTACTTAAATTTTTTTGTATTGTATTTGTCTATTGTCTTCCTGCCTGCCTGCCTGGCTGCCCGACTCTCCGTTAAATCTGAATAAACGATAAACCAGATGCGAACGAGTTAATCAGATACAAAATACTAAGGTGTTTTCCACAATTTGCAAATATTTAATATCCAATCTAAAGAAAAGATGAGACTTTGTCACAGATCAATGAAATATTTGTTTATTTGATTTAAAGGCGCAAATATTCTCACCATCATCAATCATCAGTTGAAATGCATTGGCAAATATTTGAGTTATCATTATTGTAGATATACAAGTATATAAGCAGTAGCAGTGTTTATTAGTATTGTTAACAATTTCATCACCTTCACCATCATCATCATCATCATCATCATCATCATCATCATCATCATTATTATTATCATCGAAATCAACAACAATATCAACATAATAATCATAATCATTGTCAATATTAGCTTAATAATTTTATCCATTTATGTAAATGCAAACTTTTGTACATGGCTACGAATGAGTATTTGTTTTCTTCTTTAACACTTTCAACTCTGTCCTCGCTTTCTTCACTTTTTTTCTTTTATTTGTTCCTTTGCTTTTCTAATGTTTAGGATGTAATAAACTAGATAGTGAGATTGCCATAGAGGAAAGAAATGAAAGTGTTCAAAGTTCGATTATTGTAAATCTGTAAACTCATTCTTTGTATATATATGTATAGGTTTCCTCTTTAGCCCTTAACGGTAGACCAAGAGAACTCCTTCTTGTACATGCCATAGGCGAGCCAATAAAGCAAATTGAAGAGGGCAAACGACATGGGAAAGGCGATGCGTGCCACACGATCAATTAGCGAGACGCTGTTTACATAGCGACTTCCTCCTTTCTCGGCGGCGGCATCACGTTCCCGTTGCTTCCGGAATTTAACATCTCCCTTTAGGCAAAGCCACATTTGATAGGCCCGCGAAACAGTTGGGGGCTCAGTTTGAGTTGTACGTTCCATAGTGGAGGCATGCGAAGAGGACGGCGCATGAAAAATATGTGTGGGATCCTATAGAGATACAAGGGTGATTTCGTTGAAAGATTAGTGCCAGTAATAGTAGCATTACTTACATTATATATCGGACAGATCATGGCATTTCGTTTGCGAAAACTTCCAGCTAATGCTTGTGGCAATTCACAAATAGATTCATTGCTATGTTTAAGTGAACTGCAACGAAAATTTGCTTCTTTATCAATACCAATAAATCCATTGTTACCATCATCATCATCATCGTCCTCATCATCGTCAATATCATCCACGTCCTCATCGTCATCGTCTTCCTCATCATCATACTCTTCATTGCCTTCAATTATATTGCTGACTCCACTAGCACTAGCAACTCGAGCATTACCACCACCATCGCCAACAGCTCTAACTGCAACACCCCCTCTATCCCCAATATCCACATCACCAGCACTTATGTCTTCCCATTCATCATCGATGCGCGGTATTTCACCGCTGCCAACTTTAGTGAAGTAATGGACACCAGCAAACTCCAAAAGTGTGGCAATACAATAAAGGAAACTCATCAATAGAAACCAATCCAATGCTGTCGCATACTTGACTTTCGGCAAATCGGTCCGTGAATCCAATGATATGGTTGAAAGCGTCAATACGGCGGTAACACAAAGACCAACACGATCGCTAGTTGCCTCACGATGTATCCAAAATGACACCCATGATAATACCACAATCAATATGCAAGGCACATAAACCTACAATGGTACAATATTAAGAAATGGATCGATCAGAGACCGCACAATGAGTGAGTGGCATGTCTGGACTACCCACTTACTCACCTGTATGAGAAAATAGCCTGTATGCCGCTTTAGATTAAAGGCAACATGCAACACGGAAAAATCACCCTCACGTCGTGTAAATGTAAAATTACGATGCATCATGCTAATCAAGTCGAATTGATTGAGTGTCATGCCGGGCACAAATGAAACCGCATCAAGTTGATCCTTCCATTCATAAACTAATTGACGACTTGTGTAGCCATCTGATAGAGTAAGGAATATAAATAAAATAAATATTGATTATTATTCTTTAATAAGATTATGTTATGTACTTACAACTTCCAAAGATCAGTGGACAAGATTGACGATCCATTGGAAAGTTTTTTAATTCCATTGGACAAGTTGCCTTAATTGTTAAACTATAAATACAAGAAAAATGTCTTATCTTTATGTATAAAATTCGAGTATACGAAATTTTATGACTCTTATTCTTCTAAGCGACTGGTCCAATTTCGAAACATATTTTATTTCATTTTATATATGGGGAGACCAAGATAGTTTATACTTCATTTGGACCCAATAGGTGGCGCTGTTGTCGAGATACAGGCACTTTTTTAACAAATTTTCAACATTATCTTGTCTAGCGCACACTATACGAAGCCGATTCTAATACCTTTTTTTTTTTAAATGACAAATGAATACTAATGAAAAGAGTTCCATACTTATTTTTTTCAGTTTTTAACCTTCAATTTAATATTTGTGAGTATAAAGTTTTTTGAAAACCACTGCAAGACCAATCATGAAAAATTTTGTACGGTTTTTCGTTTTTAATGCTTTGGTAGTTATTATTGTTGCAATTTTTCTCTCTGAGTACGTAATTTTTGCGCTCTTCGTTTCTGTATTTTATGTTCATTTAATGTGGGACAAGAAAGAGACAGTGTGTTTCTTTGTTTGTGCTTTCCCTTTTTTGTGTTTCGTGTTTGAGGCTATTGATCAATTTTGGTTTGTTGATAAGGGAAGTGGGAGGGTCGCGGGGTAGTCGTGTAACAAAAACCAAAATGTATTCTGCCGATTTTTTTTTTTTTTTCTTCTTCTTTCGCGGATTTAAGTATTGTAAGTATTTTGAATATCAAGCGTATGAAGTCGCGGGCACAGCTAGTATAATATATAATTTCATGATCTCATTAATAAATATGAATATATATACAATATAATATAACAAACCGCATTGAATAGAGTATCCCACCATCTTGATCCAATCTTAATAGTTTATTTGGCACTGTTATTGTGTGTATATGCGAGTGTTTGCCATTATAGAAATAAGTGTCCGGTCGCCATATCTTATCAAGCATTTTTATGCTCAACGAAAGACTCTTGATGGGCCCTCGAAAACTTAAACGCTTATCACGCCAATATTGACGAAAATAACAATCCATTGAATAGTCCATATCTAGTTCGGACACCGGTCCCATACTTCTTATCAATATATTCGTACGTACCACTGTCGGTATACCCTGGCCATGGGTCGGTAATTGTGATTGTTCATAGCTCTTGAGAAGATTTTCTAAAATTATTGAAATATTACGACTTAGCATATCCGAAGAAGCGGTACGTTTCCGTACACCCAATGGAGGTGATTCTGTCGGTGTTGTTTTTTTCGTTGATGTGGTTGTCGCTGTGTTATTTTGCTGTCCTAATTGATTCGATGTAGTTGTTGTTGTTGGATATGGTGATATATCTTTATTATTTATAGATTCATACGATGTATTTGTAGTAGTATTCATTATAAACGTTTCATTTTCATATGTTTCATAATCAACTATGTCAACATCTCCATTACTATCACCATCAACATCAACATCAACATCAGCATTATTTTGACCATTATGATTCTCATCAAGATTATGATTATCATTGGACGTTGTGGCTTCCTTATAACGCTTTGTACGAATGAATATTTCATTTGAATTCCTTTCATTGCTATCGGCTGCTCGAAAGGATTCGTAGATACGCGCTGCTTTAAAATCGCGCGTTATTCTTGGCAGTTCATGTTGGAACACTTGCTTTGTATGGCTAAAATGAGGATATAATATATTTGGAGACAGAGAGGGTGAGAGAGAGAGAGAGAGAGAGAGAAAGAACATATTAACTTACTCATAGAGAAAATTACTGGCGTTTGTATTTCTATTTGTGTCTGCGATAGTTTCCGTTGTTGTGATGGCATAAGATCGTTTATTCTGTTCGTTCACTGCCTCTTCTTTTACTCTTCTTCGACCTGTACCTCTATGTGTACCTGTACTTGTATCTTCTCCAGCACTTGCATCAGTACTTGTTTCTGTACTTGTACTTGTATCTGTACTTGTTATTGTTGGTATACTTAGACAATGTAGCTCACGCAAACTGATGTATATTATTATGCTAAGAAGACAAAAAAAAAAAATATAAGTGAGAAATTGATACATTTTCAAACATTCACGAATTGCATAATATGGTACAGTAAAATGTTGTAGAATAATAACAAGGAATAGGGACGGACCAAAGTCCATTGTATAACCTCAAGGACAAGCATTGTAGGGCATTATATGCTTTAGAAGAAAATACTTACAAATACTTAGAAAGACATAGAAAGGCTTTTGTGGTGCTTTTCAAGTGCATTAATTATTCCGCGAGTGTGTAAAAGGGTTTACAGGGTCAGAGTGGGAAGAGTGGGGGAGAGCGGGAAAAGCTAGCGGTAATAATAATAATTATAATGGTGAAAACGACGACGACAATAAGAATAATCATCATAATGATGATGATGATGAATTGTGAAACAACTAGTAGGAAAAGTAAAAGTACATTAATAAAAAAAAAAAAAAAAAACAAAATCATTGCCTATACAGAGGCGTGCACCTGTAAAAATGAGTACCAACAACATAAGATACTCGTAGTATAACAGTGAATGAATAGGATAGATAAAGGAAGAGAGCGAAAACGAGAGGGAGAGAATACATACGCATTTATTTTATAAACAATACAAAGTAAAACAAATGTTTGTTATAATACAATAGTTAGTTGCGATAAGGGCTTCGCCTAGGGTTAGGATGGATGTGATTGAAAAAGTGAGTGAAGCGATAGTTTCATCGGTAAGTGAGCTACTGTAATACTACTTATATGGAAAGAATTACTCGACCAACATAAAGAACTCGAAATGATGAATGATGGATGACGATGATGCGTAATGAAAACATCAGTACATAAGGTTATGGATATGAATGGGTCTCATCTCCATCTACATCTCCAACGTTTACAATTTGCGATTATTATACAGCGAAAATCCTTCGCACGTGCAACTATTAAAATGTTGCATTTAGTAGGTAAAAGGAAAAACGTACAAAATACGAGTGACTTTTTTAGTGTTGCAAACAGTGGCACGCATTTTGGTTAGTGGGGGCATTAGGCAAGGTACAATTTTCGTTTAGGGGACCTAACTTTAAGTTAGTTTCAGAACTAGTATTTTTTAGAGCCCTTTTCTTTCGGTGTCCTAAGCATTCGTCCAAGTTGTCCAGATGTAAACGCGCCTATGTTAGGGGCAATTCATATAACCATACATACTGAGTTAAGTTGAGTCATGTTCTGTTGATGTTCTTGCTGCTCTTAGTTGAAATTGTTGAGCTGCCGAAAGATGATGGATGGATGGATGGTTGTTTCGTTGGTTGGTTGGTTGGTTGCACTTACACGCGGCGACTGAGCAATTAACCACTTGAGTTGAAAATTATGCGCTTAAAAGATTGTATTACACATATATTCTCGGTATGTGTTTCTGTGTGTGTGTGTGTGTGTGTGTGGCTTTGGCGCCGGGCCAGGTGATATATTTTGTATTGTATGTGAGCAGCAAATGATGATTATGGCACCAGAAAAAAGTTTGGATCCAAGAAATGGTAGTGTGTACTGGGGTATTTATTATGCCTAAAGATATTTTTGCTCCTGCTCCTGATGCTCATGTTTCTGGGATGGTGATGACTTACGTTATTGTATTGTACAATACTCGTATGTTGGCATAGGCAGGTGTCGTCTTCAATTGCTTCTAGCGTTTTCCGTTATGCAAAAACATTGTGCTCATCAAATTGCATACTTTCGGGCGAACAATTATTGCTCGTCCGTTCGTAAAAGAATCGTAAGAATAGTATTGTATGATATACTTAGTATAATAATATCCCAGCAGCCTTTTGTAACTGTTTATTAGATCGTATTTAACTTTACTGAGATGTTGTCAAAAAAAAAAAAAACAATTATCCTTATACTTATCTTCCAAACAAAACCAAGTTCAAATTCATGTTTCAATGAGAGAAACTTTTTTGTTTCTTGTCTTATCGAATTGAAATTTGAATGTGATAAGTTTTTGACACAAAATCACTAAGCATGTTAATTTCAAAACTTTAGTATTAACCCTTAGATTGTAAAACTCTCATATTCTAGGGGATATTGTAGAGTATAACATTTTTTTTCCCCTTGTTTTCTATTGTAATAGATTCAATATGTTATCATAGAAATCGGGAGTTTTTATGTTTTAAACTATAAAACTTAATAAAGAAATGTTAGAGAAGTCAACAGATCATCAACTTGACCAAAGCATATAAAATTTTGATACTTTACTTAAAAAAGGTTAAAGAAAAGCAAAAGGATTGACATCCAGAGTTCTGTCATTATAATTGTATTCTACTGGAAATAATATTGAAATTTAAATATGTGAAATGTATTTTAAAGTTTATTAGCCTGAAATATGTGAAATGTGAATTATTTTTGATTGATTATAATTCTAATCTATAAAATTCACGTCTCACGGATTTAGTGTATGAACGAACTCCTTCTCCGAAACGGTTCAACCAATTTTTATGAAAATTTTTTTTTTTTTTTGTTTATTTGGGAATAGGAGGTGTTTTTTTTTTTTATCGTCCTACACCCACTACCCACTTTTTAATCACGGTATTTGTATTTTTGCCTATTTGGAGCGATCTGGCAGTCCCAGTGATTGTCGTTCTCGAGCAAGCCGAGTGCAAGGATTGAAATGGCAATGGGCCGGTGATATTAACCGACAACAATCGCAGATAGAAGCACTCAGTCTGCCTTTTGCCTGTATATACTCAGCCGAAAGTGTTCGATTTGAATACACCGGGACACGCATCAACTGGTGTACCTTGTTTGCGGGGCATCTATTTCTTTTTTTTTTGTGATTCCATGTGAAACAGCGTGGTACGTCTGAATAGACTAGTGCTCGCGCAAAGGCACCAAAAGTATACTTAGGATTACATTTTGAGATTTACGATACAAAATATATCACTTTCTTCAAATTTTCGGTTCATGTCTCATGGACTGTAATAGCTAGAGAGTTGAAATATTCACAGAATGTGTAGTTTAATCTGAGCATTAGCAACAAATACTAAAACTTAAAAATTTTTAAAAACTTAAAGGGGTCCCCATACAAGAAAAATTTTGGTTTGTATGGCAGCTATACGATCCAGTAATTCCACAATCTTGAAATTTGAATATTTAGTGGCTATATATTAGAAACCTCTATTGTCAAAATTTCAGTTTGATCGGAACACTAGAAAGGGTACCTCCCGTACAAACCTTCATTAAAATTCTGGTTCTTATTACAAAAACTTTTTTATTTTTTGTTCTATCGAACTGATATTTAGACACTATTAGTTTTTGATATAGGGGCTACACATCTGTTGGAATCAGCTATATCGGCCAACTAGGAGGGGTAACTCCTATACAAACCCACCATTAAAATTCAGGGCCTTATTAGAAAAACTTTTTTGTTTTTTGTTCTATCGAACTGAAATATAGACACTATAAGTTTCTGATATAGGCGCGGTACATTTGTTGGAATTAGCTAAATCGGTCTATTTGGAGACGTACCTCCCATACAAACCGCGATCTGGTACGGAACCCTCCAAGAACGAATCTGATTCGCATTTGGCCCATTTTTTTATTTTTATCGGCGGTCATCGTCTACAGCGCTTTATTCCTCATTCCATTGGAGATTCCATCCCTATATATCCCCTTGATATTCAATAAAGCAATAAATGTTTCCATACGTATATGCTCTCTTATCAATTTTGAGCGAGGGCGTAGCAACGCACGCCGGGATAACTAGTATTGTATAAAGGTGAGATGTCAATTTCGAAAAAGCACCCAATATTCAAGAATGAAATTGAGATTATGTTTAAGTGGAGATTCTCACTCAATCTGATATCAACATCCACTTTCTTTGAATATCGCCGCTCATTCAAATGTCACTTCTCACGTTCGTTATGAAAACCTAAGCCATGGCACATATGAGCCTCAGAACTCATTTCCATTTGTTTCAAGATTTGGTTTTGCTTGTGTTTATGTTACTAATTTGACAAGAAATTCCTTAGGATTTCATTCGGTTTTGGTGGATTGGATGGGCAAAAGATGGCCATTCCTTTAATTTGTCTAATGAAAAATGTTTCACTTCAGATTACAACGGATACACGTTAAATTCTGCGAATGTGTATTGTCATCAGCTGCTGTTTCTGCAGTTGTTTGATAATGTTTCAAAAGGCAAGTGAAAGGAAAGATGATAAGTAGTGTGGTGTGGTGTGGTGTTAGGAAGCCCGGCAGGGAGCGTTCTATGTCAATGTGTCATTATCATGAGAAACATCAGCCGCCGTTGCTGTCATCATTACAATAGCTTTGAGTATAATTTTGACCTCCATCTCTTCGCTTCTAATCCCATCTAATGTAACATAGTAAATCCTTTTGCCAAAATTGTACGTTAGTATAAATTGTGGGATGATTCTTTGGAACATTCAATTTGCCATTTACCACCCAGCAATCGCTTTCAATGAACATGCATTTCTTTGCGCACATAGTTTGACATATCGCCGAGAGCGTTTAGTTTTTAAGTCAACTGCGTCAATGACATTTTACAGCCAACACATTGACAAAAGAATAGATAGATGGCAGGATACAAGGATGGATAGATTGCAGTACATATGTATGTGTACTCATAATAATCATGGCGCTCCGCTCTATGCAAACAAACACAAAAATATGGATAGATCTCGTTTGTATGTTCGTTGTTTTGTTGGTTTGCTTCTTCGAATATTTGTTGTTTGTCAGCCGCTGGCGTTTTGGCATATCCTTTTGAGTAGCTAAATTACAAAATCCTCATCGTCGTCTTCAACATTCTCATATATGTGTTGGTAAATAAACAAAATACACACATACACGAAATGCTTGTATTGATGATATGAAGGTGGAGTGGAGTTGGGTGTGAAGGTATAGATGGATGCACTTTGTCAATGTGGCCCAGATTGGACAATACGCATCAAGCATCAAGTCAAGTGATTCACACACTTTCTTTCTCTCCCTCTCTCTCTGTCCGAGTATCTTTAATATGTCATTTTGATGTCAATTTATTTTTAATTATAATTTCCAAGAGAGATTTTCATGTGTCACATACTTCTATCGAAAACTAATATGACTACTTAGCACTTGGCCCCTAAGACTTTACACATATTTTCCTTCGTCCTTTCTTCTCTTTTTCCCTTTCCTGCCTTTAATGCCTTTTCATTCTGTCCGTTTTTCCTTCCTTCCTTCCTTTCTTTACTTTCATATCATTCATTTTTTTGTGTTTTTTGCTTGCTGTACTGCTTTTGGGTTTTCTGTTTTCAGTTTAAATTTTTGATCGAACTAAATAAATTGAACTACTGCATCGAATCGCATCACATCACATCACATCACATCGCTAAGCTTAGCTCGGTTTACTTTGGTGTTTAGCATTGCACTTAACCTACCTAAACGCTATGATTCTTTGTTGTAAAGATGGTATGAGTGTGTTTGTGGGTATGTAAGAGTATTTATATATGTATAGATTTTCTATTGGTTTTGGTTGGCTTTGTCGTCGTCAAAAATTTTGCTTTATTTGCAAAATTATAGTTTACAATATGCACGCTCATCTAAGGGGTTTCTTTGTGTATAAGTAAGTATCTGTGCCTATGAGTATATATACATATATATATGTATATATGTGTGTATGTGTTTGTGTGTATCTGTTTGTGTGTGTAAATGCTTCACATAATGTAAATGAACAACACGCCAAATAAACTTGTACTCAATGGATGATGCATGATGGATCTCAGTCCCTTTCTTTTTGTCTAACATACAAATTTCTTTTTCTTGCTACCATTTTACTTATTCTTCATTATTTTTCTTTAACATCTTGAGTATTGTTATGTGTGCGTCTGTGCCTGCTTGTATGTATGTGTATATGCTATGATTATATTGAATATTAATTATCGATTTAGCGGTAAATTTTGCTCACAAATGAAATCAAATCAACAGTCAAAATACTTCAGAAATTCTATTGCATACTTTTTGACGCCGCTTAATATTTTTATAATAAAAACTTAGTGTACAAACGAACAAACAACAAAGAAGTAGTGTTCTTCATTTGTGTTTTTAAATTGATCATGGTACAATTTTTGAATTGTAAAGTTTTGACAGCCAATCAGACCCAGATGAGGGCATGAAGGGTTCCCTAGACAGTCTAAGCTTCAGGGTACCGGTATTTTTTTTTACAATTACATTATTCACTTTACTTTAGTCTTTGCTGAGAATCACTACACATTGATTTTATTACATTTTATAAAAATCATAATAAGAAAATTAAAATTAGATCATTTTTAATTTCCATATTTCATAAAATTTCTCATAACTTCGAATTTTACTTTTCCATTTTTCTCTATCTGCATTTCAATCAATCACAACTATCAATTACAGTCATCATCAATTAATTAATCCTCACTCAATGACACTAATTTAATTTTTATACTCATTTCCCTTTATCCTTGTCAGTGCTTCACAAAAACTTACCACATGAGTATCCAAAGTGGACGCTTTAGTAGAAACATTATAAGAATTTTAAAATTAAAAAACCACTTATTAACCAAAATAAAAAAAAAAAAATAAAATATGTATCACCAACAATAAATACAAAAAAAAATTAATAAAAAAAAAAAATCAGTTGCAGTTTCAAATCTCGTATCTTTGTTTATTTTTATTAAAAAAAAAAAAAACAAAAATGTCTCGTTTTTTTTTTTTGTAGATTTTTGAAAATTTTTCAAGTTTTTCTAAATTGAATTGGAGAATTTTTCAAAATATTTTCGTATAAAGAAGTGACATTGGACCTAAAGCAAGTGAACGAGTTGGCGAGCGAGTGAGCAACCGTTTAAGCTGACTAGATTACTTAGAATGAGATGTCAGAGAACCTTTTGAAGCGTGCTGAACCCAGACGTTGCCTGACTGACTGCCTGATGTATCTCAAAGCAGTGGCAGCAGTACTAGTATTTTGCCTTTCACTACTACAACTAGCAGTGTTGCTGCAACTGCTACTGCTGTGGAAACATTTGAAACAGTTCATAATATGCTTCCTTCGTATGTCCGTCGGCCCGTCAAACCAACCAACCAACCAACCAACCCACCTACATCATCATCTTGGTGGTTCTTGGTTTGTTGTGCGGCTTGACACGCGCATGTGTTACAGATGCCCATAGCCAACATGCCACATGCTATACGCTTTATGCTACAAACCCCATATCCCCATCCATTCTCTATATGATGTACAATAAACACGAGATGATGTCGATGATGGGATGAATGTGGGTGATATGAGTGTTAAGATGAGTTTGTTTGTAGTATTTTTATTTGTTGTGTGTGTGTGTTTCATTCATTCATAATTTGCATTGTTTTGTTGTTGTTATTTTAGCACACACACATACATAAGAAGAAATATCAGCAGCCTAAGTTTATTATAACACATAATTTTAAGCAACTAAAATGATGATGATGATGATGATGATGATGGTGATAAAGATGAAGCAATTAAACCGCATTATCACATATTGTATGCCTTGCATACTTCAGAAGTTGCATAGTTTTTCTATCTCTTATGTTGTTCTTGTTCTAGGTTAGCTTCTGTTAGGTTAAACTGCTTGGCTGAAGGCCCACATAAGTCTGATGTTCCTAGGTATGTCAATAAGTTTCATTTAGAATATGATCATTGTTAGATAATCATAGGATTGAATTTATTCCTGGCACTTGGAGTTATGTCATTTGAGTTCTTGTGAGTGGCTGTCTCCTATCTAATTTGCAACCTTCCTACATTTCTTTAGTAAGTCATTTTTTTTTTCTAGATACTCAATATATTGTTCAATATTTTTTTTATCAGTTTCACGCCCCCTCCGGGAAATTCTTCTGAGTTTTATATTGCTGGAGGGAACATTAATTTCATTTATAATTTGTGATCCAGGTTATCCTCTATAAATTGGATTTCTTGGCTACTACATGAATGAAAACATAATGGGGCACCAACCCATGGACTTTTTGGGGTTCGAATTGGTAATACCTTCCGGTACGAAGTCTTACCAGAGGCTTTTTCTGGTACCACGGGTGGTCAGGAGCCCACGGAACTTGTTCCGTCTTGGCCAGCGGGTACGGCCCCCTTATGGGAGTATCGTGGTGGCTATGATTTAATACCCAAATGCGGGTAGAGTAATAACTCGACGTGGAGTTGCGTTATACAACCGGGTGCTGTGACCCAGAGAGCAGCAGAGGTGGGCCTTGCTCCCCACCAAGGAGGGAGTCATATTCCAAATTTAATATGACTCTAATTTGGTACCTGCGGATATTTATCCAAGGGGACGTTGATTGACGTTCAATCCATGTGCTTGGCACCGTGTTCTTGAGTCTTAGACAGGCGAGCACGTAAAACTCCGGTACTCTTATCAGTTTAATTGATCTAGTCTTTGTTCTTGTTGTTTTTTTTTTTGTTTTGCTTTCAATTTATTGTATATATTTTACTTAATTCTCTTTTTATCACAGTACAGACCAAAAAAAAAAAATAAAAAATAATAATATCAAAATAAATTACATTTCTTTTTCAAATTGATTTTATTGTTTATTTTGCTTCTTTTTACATTTAATCGATTAGTGATGACCACCGCCGCCGATATGTATACCATGAGAACCAACACCATGTATTTGTGGAAGACCGACTCCATGACCTAGGTTCTCCCGTGATGTTGATCATGCGCATTTGGCGAAACGTCAGCAAAGACGAATGCGATAAACAAAAGCAATAAAGCGAGAACCTACGAAACATCGAATGAAAACGAAATGAAACGAAATTTAATTTAATATTTAGTTCCGAAACATGAGCGACAGTGTACTGAGTTTGCACTATTAGATTGAAGAGAACTGTCTGTGTTATAAAGAAATGCAGCTTTTATAGAACGAACGATATTGATGAGCAAGAGATTAATACAAAAATACAAAACGAAACGAAATAAAATGAAAAAGCTAATAAATTAAACAATTAAGAAAGAAAGTAAATAAAACATTACAAAAATTAAGATTTCAATGATCAAATTTTTAGGTTTTGTTGCAATTTCAAAACATTTTTTGATCTACTATAATAAATATAATTACGAATACTAAAAGATAATGAAGCACTGTTAGTATTGATTTCTGTTTCAATTTTTTATTGTTCTTTATGTTATCTAAGTTAATCGAATCCTATGTAACAGATCATCAATTCCTTCGTTAAAATCTTTGGGGATCTTTAAACATTTGAACTATGTAAACAAGGAAGATCTTTCTTGGGATCCAATCTGACTGGAAGACGAATGACTTAAGTGGAAATGTTATGAACACTAATGGAACACTTATTGCCTGGAAATGATTCCCTTGTCAAACTACCAGGAGCAATAACTACGACTAGTTTATTAAATTAATTAAATGTATACTTATTACTGTATTACACAGGGAAACACTGAACCCACTGCATAGGATTTGTTAGTTAATTTGATATAATTTTGCATATCAATACGAGGGTCAATCAACAATTACTTAGCCTCACCGCCCGATGGCGCTGCTATTACAAAAGAGTATTACCATCGTGCAGTATATTCTTTTAGTAGCCTACTGTCAAAGTTTCAGTCAGTTCCCTTCATTAGTTTTGTTTTGATAGTCTTTGGAAGCGAGCGTGTCGGTCAGTTTTACAAAAATGGAAAAAGAGTAATATCGTTCGGTGATTCGTAAATCGCTTAGTATATGATATTCTATGGTGTTTTTGACCCGGACAGTGTCTTTGCAAGTTTCAACAGTAGTTTGCCATCATATGGCGATCCCACTGGCCTTGATATCTTTCCTCCGTAATCTTGATGTCCTGGTGGAACCATTACCATCATACAGTATATACTTTTTGTAGCCTTCTGTCAAAGTTTCAGTCAATTCCCTTCATTAGTTTTGTTTTGATAGCCTTTGGAAGCGAGCGTGTCGGTCAGTTTTACAAAAATGGAAAAAGAGTAATATCGTTCGGTGATTCGTAAATTGCTTAGTGTATGATATTCTATGGTGTTTTTGACCCGGACAGTGTCTTTGCAAGTTTCAACAGTAAATTGCCATCATATGGCGATCCCACTTGCCTTGATATCTTTCCTCCGTAATCTTGATGTCCTGGTGGAACCATTACCATCGTGCAGTATATTCTTTTAGTAGCTTACTGTCAAAGTTTCAGTCAATTCCCTTCATTAGTTTTGTTTTGATAGCCTTTGGTAGCGAGCGTGTCGGTCAGTTTTACAAAAATGGAAAAATAGTAATATCGTTCGGTGATTCGTAAATCGCTTTGTATGTGATATTCTATGGTGTTTTTGACCCGGACAGTGTCTTTGCAAGTTTCAACAGTAAGTTGCCATCATATGGCGATCCCACTGGCCTTGATATCTTTCCTTCGTAATCTTGATGTCCTGGTGGAACCATTCCCCTTGTTATTCGCTATTTTTACCCATGTTGTCGGCAAATTTATCTAAATAATTGTACAAATATTGCAATATGATACTCATGTTACTTTCTAGTTTATGGAAATTCTACAAAATTTTATCTCCTATTTCGGAATATTCTTCTTATTATAGAATGGGTTTTCAAGAGAACCAGGGTCATACTATATAAACTTATGCCACAAAAACTTGTTTTTCTGCCTCTGTGTTATAAATTCTCAAGTACAATGGATCTTCAGTATAATAGTAAATTCAAGCTCATCATTGCAATCGTCTATTTGGATCACCTATATTCGATCATAATGGATCGCATTGTGTTATCAAACCAACATCTTTTTAGTAAATTAGGAAATACTCGAAATTCTTCAAAACTTCCAGAAGCGCATAGAGCAAAACGGTACCAGTTACGAGTTATGAATAATTATAACAGGCGCCTACTAAGCACATGATTTTTTTTTGGAGATAATCCGGTCTTAAGTGCAGCATTTAATGGATTGGGAATTTTGTTTTGCGATCGATTCGGGATAGCAAACTTTTTTGTTTTTTATTTGTGATTTCTAGTTTGTTTGCTTGTTTATAAAATTAATATTTGTTGATTTTTTATGACTCGCTCAAATTTAATAAGATTGGACTGGTTATTTGTTTTTATTATTGAAATGAATCTTACTCATAATTATTCCTTACTTTATTATGAAAATAGCAAACAAAATAATCATCCAGTCATTGTACATACATATGGATATTGTAAGAATGATCTTTGACAACTTCTTAATATCACTAAATCCGCTGCATCTTGGGTTGTGCGACATAGCGTGCTATAAACTTTGGTAGGGGAACTGGTGTTGCAGTCTCCACATGTCGTACGATATTCACTTGACCATTGCTAATGACGGGTATCTGACGAATCTGCAAGGCTGGATAAAAAATTTGACTATGTGTGAAGCTAATTAAAAGCATTAAAAAAAATGCTGTTACAACAAAGATGTGGATAATCTGTAAATTGTAAATTATATAAATGAATATCCTTTACTGAATTAAACTAAACTAAACAAAACAAAACAAAACAAAACAAAACAAAACAAAACAAAACTTACTTTCATATTATTTATGAAATGAATATTGAAGACGAAAACGAATGCAAATGCAAATGTTTGAGTTACTTTGGTTAATGGGCATGCGTATGGTTTCAACGCACATTTATATACTCACCTCAACTCAACTTAACTTCATTTGCGTTGTATTGTGTTTTGTTGAAGGTATCAGTATCATCATTATCATCATCATTAACATCATTATCAACAAAAACAAAAACATCATCATAATTCATGGTGAGCTGAGTTGAAAGGCCGTTTTAGGCTGCCTACAGTGGCAATTAATTGGTTTCAATTGCATTCAAATCAAATCAAATTCAATTGAATTGAAGTAAACAGGTAAAGTTCATTGCGATGTAAAGTGAAAGGTATTTAAACCGGCTCAAAGCCATAAATTTATTGTTGTACTTAATGTAATTAACATCACTTATGAGTGTTGATTTGTTCGTCTTTCATATTTTGTTAAAATTCTCTAATTGTGTTTTGTTTTGTTGATTGCCTTTTGACTAAAGCCTTTGCCACGTAACTTGCTAAAAATTTAATCGCATGAAATAATTTTATTTAATTTTATTTCGTTTCTATATACTTAGATAATTACTATACATATATACATATGCTTTTCTTTGTTCGAATGATGTGAATTGAATTCTTTAAAAGAATATTGGGGTCACACAGATCAAATCTTATTGTTACGAGTATCGAAACTTTGACATGTCAGTTCGTTCATTGCAAATAAAAATTGAAATATTTTCTAGATTCCTAACTATAAGAAGTAACATTACATGTCATTTTCTATATAATTCATTAATTAATTAATGATAAATTGATTAACATTTTTAATTCTCTACTAAAGGTTTAAAAAGATATTTTTTTTTTTATAATTTTTTTATTCTTTCTTAACAATTTTTACGAAAGTTACATTATCTTTCTAGTTAACAAAGTCCTGGTATCATTTATATTTGTGTGAATTTTAATTAATCCTTATCAAATCATTGAAGAACATTAGTATTTGATCTCAAGATAAGTTAGTCTTGCATTGGATAGGAAAATTCCATGATCCTTATTTCTATAATCGATTAATCACTCAGTGGATAGTAAAACTCAAATTAAAATTGAAATTCAAAAGAATGAAAGACATATATTTAATTTTTTGCTTTGATTTGATAATTTTATTTTTTAAAAATTGAATGGAAAAAAATTTATTGATTTTTACAAACAAACTGCGCACTTTGTTAGTTTGCGGCTGCTGCTGCTGCTGCTTAATGATGTCCAAGACCACCATGAACACCATGAGAGCCACCTCCGTGGGAACCGCTGTCCCAGCCAGCGTTGTGTCCACCACTACCGCCCCATGAGCCACCGTGGCTACCACCGTGACCGCCTCCGTGGCTGCCACCACCACCACTACCGCCCAAGTGACCAGATTGGTGAGAGTCGTGTCCCCAGTCAGCGGCTGAAGCCAAAGCGAAGACAGCCATAAGGAGAGCAATAACAGCGAAGTACTAAATAAGGACAATAATTGATAATATTAAAGATTGAATACAAAATTATTGCATTTCAAGTGATTATTGTTTTGATTTGTACCTTCATGTTGATTTTTGTTTGGATTGTGTTGTTAATTGTAGAACAAACAATTGACGATTGATACTTTTCATTGGCAATCGCAACGTTTTTTATACAAAAAAATCCCTCATCAAATCATCAGATGTGAGTTTAATTAACATACGCTGAGTCGTTCCTTCCTCCCTCTATGACGTCACTTATTTTCAATATTGCTACAGCTTCAGTCGCTAAACTGGTTCAGAACGTGCCAAGCAACTGGCTCCACAAGAAACTCAAAAATTGAATTATTCAAAACAAAATTTTACGAAACATTATTAACCTTAAAGATCTATAAACTAAGTGACAACATAAAGATCTTACATATCTTGTTAGATGAATAGTCACTATCTGAGAAAAGTGTAGCTATAAAATGCAGCCAAACCTTCTCAATGTCTGAAGAGATTTCATATCTTATATTTACCTACTATTTATTTGTAATATTTTGTGTATTGGAGTTTATTGTACTAAGTATCAGAATTTCTTGAACTCATGTGATAAGAACGATCATGAGTAGAAAAAAAAAAAAACACAAAAACAGATGTGAAAGCAATTGGGTCATACCTGCAATTAAAGCCATCGCTATCAGATAAGTTGTATAAGCTATCCAGTGACTTACCAAATGAACTGCAATGCACACCTTCCTGGCCTTGTCCTCAGTATAAACAAGACTTTATTGATTTTAAAATATATCTCAATGTTTTATAAGCCAAATTTGATTCTTACAACATAGCGCATATATTGGTTAAAGCTATGTCCAAGGCTGGTACCAACCATACACATACAGCAATTTTCAATGCAATCAGATGAACGGTATGATCGCGCATAAGACTTGAACAAACAAACAAACAAACAAATTTTAGTTTTTATATATATCAAAGGTAAAAGAGTAACCTTTATTAATGTCAAGCAATTCTGCTTGGGTGAGATCGCTGCTATAGAACTTGCAATATAGTTGCAATGATCATAGTCTGGCAAGTCCTTTAGAAAGATTGCGCAAATGAGTTAGTTGCAATGTGGGCAGTCTGGCAAGAAAAACTGTATGATTAAGGCGGACATTTTGTTTGAGTGGCGTCATTTCGAAGAAAAGAATCTGAAAAGAGTTCCGGCTGCAACGAGATTTGTTGAGCGAAAACTGAATTCATTTTCGACATAGGTACATTATAAAATAGCTAGCAGGCCCCACCGCGATTTATTATGATCTATAAATTTCTTTTTTTTTGTAATTGTCATTTATTGTATTGTATTGTAATAGTAAGATTTCAAAAAACTTACATTTTAATACAAAGATACTAAGAACTAACAATGAGATGCGTGTGTTTGATAAAGACAAACGTTGTTTTGCATTCAAGGAACAAAATTCAATCAGAATACTAAAATAAACATAAAGTGTTTAGTTTTTATCTGAATGTTATTTGATGAACAATGGTTTTCGTCAATCCCTGAGGTGCATAAGTAAATAAACTTATTTATTTATTGGAACTAAAATTATAATTACAAAATAAAACCTAGTATTTTAATGTGAGCAATAGCGACAGAGGCCTTCAGCTCACTGGAACGTTAAGAAGGAAAGGAGAAAATTAGAAAAGTGCAGGACCAGACTTGCCTTGAGCGGGAATCATCCCGTGACTCTTGGGACATAAGTCCAGTGCAATAACTTCTGAGCCAAAGAGCCACTCAAATAAACTTGTTATTTTTCCAAAGCTGGAAATCGTACACTCGCTCTCATGGTGCCCCGATCTATATGAACGATTATATCGCAACATCTATATGACAAGAACAAAACAAAAAACGAAGATCACTTTTCTTTTTGCTTTATAAGAAAGGCGATGGTGCACTTATCTGGTTCCACTATCAAATATTCCATGGGCAGCTCTGTTAAGTTTCATCAGAATGAGCTGAAGAAATCCAATAATAACAACAACCAGAGAAAATTCAAGAAGCAGCAAAGCGTAAACAACGATAAAACGTACGAATAAATTTGTGCTTTGCAAAAACTAAAAAAGGTATATTTTCCTTCTAAATGTGAATGAAACCACTCACGAACCCACTCAATCACACATAAAATATTTCATCAAAATCGGTCGAACCACCTAGGAAGAGTTAAGTCACAAAGGGAAAAAATTTAAAAAAACCAAAAGAAAAAAAAAATATATTAGTTTAGAAAGTTTTTGGAGAGAATATTAAGTAATCCCAATCAATTATTGAAGGACATCAGTAAAAGATGTCAAATTTGCTAGTTGTGCATTGAATTGTGAAATTCCAGGATTCTTATTTCTGCAATCTATAATTAATCACTCAGTGGATAGTAAAATTCAATAGAAGTTCAAAAGAATGAAAAACATTTGTTCTATTTTCAGCTTTGATAATTTTATTACTTAAAAATTGTATGGAAAAAAAATTATTAATTTTTACAAACAAACTGCGCAATTTGTTAGTTTGAAAGCGTTTGATGGAACTAAAATGGCACGGCGTCGCCTTCGTCGCCTCAGCTGTCGGAGATTTCAGCCAAAGATGCCAGTAGTGGTGGTGCGGCTGCTGCTGCTGCTTAATGATGGCCAAGACCACCATGAACACCATAAGAGCCATCTTCGTGGGAACCGCTGTCCCAGTTAGCGTTGCGTCTACCACTACCGCCCCATGAGCCACCGTGAACGCCTCCGTGGCTGCCACCACCACCACCACTACCGCCCAAGTGACCAGATTGGTGAGAGTCGTGTCCCCAGTCAGCGGCTGAAGCCAAAGCGAAGACAGCCATAAGGAGAGCAATAACAGCGAAGTACTAAATAAGGACAATAATTGATAATATTAAAGATTGAATACAAAATTATTGCATTTCATGTGATTATTGTTTTGATTTGTACCTTCATGTTGATTTTTGTTTGAATTGTGTTGTTAATTGTAGAACGAACAATTGACGATTGATACTTTTCATTGGCAATCGCAACGTTTTTTATACAAAAAAATCCCACATCAAATCATCAGATATGAGTAGAATTTACATACCCATTGTTGTTGTTGAGTCGTTCCTCCCTCCCTCTATGACGTCACTATCATTATCATTTTCAATACTGCTACAGCTTCAGCCACTGGCCCCTGCAACTTCTTAAACTGGTTCAGAACGTGCCAAGCAACTTTGGGGGTCCACAAGAAACTAAAAAATTGAAATTCAACAATGTTATCAAAACAAAATTTTACGAAACATTATTAACCTTCAAAGATATCATAAACTAAGTAGAACATACATAAAGATCTTGACATATCTTTTGTTAAGGATGAAATAGTCAGGGGAACTAAAAAAATACTACAGAAAATAACCAAGCCACAAACCTTCTCAATGGAAATGATGCCGTTAGACGGTTGAAGAGATTTCATATCTTATATTTACCTACTAGATTTTTATATATTTGTAATATTTTGTGATATTTAGAAGTTTATTGTACTAAAGTATCAGAATTTCTTGAACTCATGTGATAAGAACGATCATGAGTAGAAAAAAAAAAAAAAAAACACAAAAACAGATGTGAAAGCAATTGGGTCATACCTGCAATTAAAGCCATCGCTATCAATAAGTTGGTATAACTTTCTTGCTTTCCGCTACCCTTTTTTTTAGACAAACGCACAGACACATACAAAAATCCAGTGACTTACCAAATAAACTGCAATGCACACCTTCCTGGCCTTGTCCTCTTTATTTTAATCAAAACAAACTGCGTAACACTTGTCCAACCACCTAGGAAGAGTTAAGTCACAAAGGGAAAAAATTTAAAAAAACCAAAAAAAAAAATATTAGTTTAGAAAGTTTTTGGAGAGAATATTAAGTAATCCCAATCAATTATTGAAGGACATCAGTAAAAGATCTCAAATTTGCTAGTTGTGCATTGAATTGTGGAATTCCAGGATCCTTATTTCTGCAATCTATAATTAATCACTCAGTGGATAGTAAAATTCAATAGAAGTTCAAAAGAATGAAAAACATTTGTTCTATTTTCAGCTTTGATAATTTTATTACTTAAAAATTGTATGGAAAAAAAATTATTAATTTTTACAAACAAACTGCGCAATTTGTTAGTTTGAAAGCGTTTGATGGAACTAAAATGGCACGGCGTCGCCTTCGTCGCCTCAGCTGTCGGAGATTTCAGCCAAAGATGCCAGTAGTGGTGGTGCAGCTGCTGCTGCTGCTTAATGGCCAAGACCACCATGAACACCATGAGAGCCACCTCCGTGGGAACCGCTGTCCCAGCCAGCGTTGTGTCCACCACTACTGCCCCATGTGCCACCGAGGCCACCACCGTGACCGCCTCCAAGGCTACCACCGTGGCTGCCACCACCTCCACCACTACCGCCCAAGTGACCAGATTGGTGAGAGTCGTGTCCCCAGTCAGCGGCTGAAGCCAAAGCGAAGACAGCCATAAGGAGAGCAATAACAGCGAAGTACTAAATAAGGACAATAATTGATAATATTAAAGATTGAATACAAAATTATTGCATTTCATGTGATTATTGTTTTGATTTGTACCTTCATGTTGATTTTTGTTTGAATTGTGTTGTTAATTGTAGAACGAACAATTGACGATTGATACTTTTCATTGGCAATCGCAACGTTTTTTATACAAAAAAATCCCACATCAAATCATCAGATATGAGTAGAATTTACATACCCATTGTTGTCGTTGAGTCGTTCCTCCTTCCCTCCGTGGCGTCACCATCATTTTCATTTCAAATATTGCTACTCCTTCAGTAACTGGCCCCTGTCACTTCTAAAACTGGTTCAGAACGAGCTAAGCCAAACCAAGTCGAGCCTCCGTTGCGTCGCTTTTCATTATATTTCTCGTTTCAAACATAATTTCTTTAATTTGATTTGTTTTAATTTTTGATAATCAAAAATATCTGATGCACCATCATCGCCATTAACATCACCATCAACAACAACAAGAACAAGATCGAGTGATGGCGCGCAATAAAAATTTTGATCAACAACTTAAATAAAAATCATAATTCTCAAACAACTGAGAAGTGAATATAGAAGTAACTTGATTGAAGTTTATTTATTTTGATCCCGTTTTTGATGATATCAAGTTCTTATCAGTCACACAGATTCATATACTTCCACTCACATAGTCGGACATGAGTGTATAACCAAAATAACAAACAAGATCAATTTAATTAAGGTTCATTTCATTACAAAAAAAAAAAAAAAAAAAAAATATCAAAAATAAAAATGATCGACAATTTAAAGCTAAGTAAGAGAAATGCATAAAGTCAATACTCAATTGCCCACCCCCATTCCCCATCTTAACATCGTCATTCCTTTCAGAAATTTGTTTGCTCGACTTGTTGTTTCCATTTAAAATTATGATAATTTTTATTATTTGTTAAAGAAATCACTAAAAGTGAGTTTATGCATTGAAAATTTTCCATTTAAATGACAAACAATAAAGTCTTGGCTAACTTGAAGTTTGCTTGTCAGATCATTCGATCAATCAATCATACATATATTTTACTAATTTAATTATCATCATTTCTTCACCAATTATGCTGATTATGTATAGAATACAGTAAAGTAGTCAGTCTTTCATAGAATGAGATAAAAATTATTTAATAATTTTGATAAAAAATTATAAAAATAATGATAATAATTAAAGACAAATAATAATAAGCCACCATCATTATTATTCTGAGCTTCTATAGATCAATAGGTCATACATAAGTCATTGTGATATTGCAAGTCATTTAATTCAATTATCAGCTAAAAGATCTAGCAGCAAATTATCTATATACTACTAGTATTAGGTAAATAGGTCTCAACTTTAAATGCAATACTGTTTCTGTCTCTGATTTTGGCCAAGCTGCGTCATTTGGTTTGAAATCAGAAATCATCGTAAATTTCGACGAAAATGAATGTGCATTTTGTGTACCCATGACGCATTTTGCACAAAAAAACCATTAGCGAAACCAAGAAAGGTTTGCAACATGCATTTCAATGATTAAGAAGTGGCTTACTGAATTCCATTGCGGTTGTACGAGCACAAGTTGCGCTGAACTTTCAGATAATCAAAAGACGATAAAATCTATGAAATGATATAAGACGATTGGAGAATGAAAGTGTGTAAGGTAGCTGAGGCTGTATGTTGGATATGGTAAAACTAGCCACGCGATGAGTGCCGCAATTACTCACACTCGATAATAAGCGGTCACTTCAAAGGATTGTTTTGCGATGTTCAATCGCAAACCGAACGTAGAAGAAACATGGATCCATTACAATACACCAGATAACAATGAAGAGTTAAATCAGTGAACCTGCACCAAAAAAAGGTCAAGGTGGGTCGATCGGCCAAACAGGTCTTGGCTAAAATTTTGTGGTATGCACATTGTGACGTTCACATCGATTACCATGAAAAGGGTAACAGGATCACCGGAGGAAATTATTCAGAGTTTTTGGACAGTTTCGACATTGAATTGAAGCAAAAACAACTGAATTTGGTGAAGAAAAAAGTGCTCTTCCACCATGACAACCCACGAGTGAACATGAGTATAGTGCCATGTCAAATATCCATAAATTGCGATACGAATTGCTACCTTATCAGGCATATTCTCCAGAATAAGCCCCTTGTGACAATATTTGTTTGTTTGTAAACCAAAAAGAAATGGCTCGTTGGTAAGACATTTAGGACGATTGAAGAGGTCATGACTAAAACAAACGCCTAGTTTGAGAACTTTGAGAAATCCTATTATTTGGAAGGGATAAATTGTTAGCTGACTAAATGTATCGAACTAACTGCTATGCTGCTAGTATGTTAGTATATAATTCAAAACACTGAAAAAACAATTGAGGTAATGTTAAAGTTGTCTCATACAGAAATGCTAATGCCAAAACTTTTTCACTCAATTTCGTACTACAAGTTTTTCTAGATAATGACATTCATCGATCATATAACCCTTTCGAAATTGATAATATTAATGAATATTATTTAAATGAATCATCCAAAAAACGTGGTGTGTGTACCTGATTGTTTTTGATTATATAGGGGATGCAATCTAGAAAAGGCACACACATTGAGATTTCTAGTAAACGTTAAATCAATAAAGGTATTGCCTAGCGTTGTTGGAGGAAGTCGGGCGCGGTGGTTAATTTATATGAAAATTCACTATATTGGAGTTCGCTTCCTAATATAATATTTGCTCCAATACACAATACACGTTGGATTTGAATAAATTCGTTATAGGGGGAAGTCAAATATGTGAAGAAATTTAGCTTCCCACTAAATCAGTTACTTCAATCCATACTTACATACATAGCATTTCTGTTATGCTGCCTGACCAGAGGTATTTTCTGGTACCACGGCCGTTTGGCCTTGTAGCGGCCTCAGCCTACTCCATTCCATTCGCTTCAAGTCCTTGTGACAGTAAGGACATATGCTCGCCTAATCTTGATCATAGAAATAGAAATATCAGTTGGCGGAAGAGGTAGGAATAGACCTCACTCCATGAGCATTGCTTTATACTGTGCCGTCTGTGGATTACTAAACCTGCATTCTATTTCAGAGAACTATGTTCAAATTTGGGTCACCATCTTATAAACTTTTTAGAGTTCGAATTGGTAATATCTCCGGTAAGAAGTCTGACCAAAGGCTTTTTTTTTGGTACCACTGGTGGTCAGCAGCCCACGGAACTTGTTTCCGTCCTGGCCAACGGGTAAGGCCCCCTTGTAGGAGTATCGTGGTGGCTGTTGTTTATTACCCAAATGCGGATAGAGTATTTACTCGACGTGGAGGTTGTAACCGATTGCTGCGACCCATAGAGCAGCTTTAGAGTCTTCGACTCCCACCAGGAGTGAGTTATATGAAATATTAACTCGAATTTGGTATCTGCGGATATATATCCAAGGGGACGTTGATCGACATTTATCAATTCATATGCTTGGTGGCTACATGTTCTTAAGTCTTCCATGATAGGCGAGCACGTTAAATCAAATGACATTTCATTGTTCCTCTTCTTTATCTAAAATTCTAAAAATTTATACAGCAAAAGAATAAACAACTGCTCTGCTTCCCCCTTCGACAACTGCAATGCGTCACAGTCCTTACTTATGGTAAACAAGTCTTTGATCCTTTAGTCCCAATTCACGTTATGAGATTTTTATATTTTGAGACACTTTTTTTTGTTGATAAGGGAAACACGCGACTTAAGGGGTAGGTAAAGACAAATAGTTCGTTGTTGATGTTTTTGTTTACATGTATTATTTCGCAAGATTCGTTGTTTTTTCATTTTTATACTCTTCACGGAAGTTTGTAAGAGGCAGAAGGAGATAAAAAAAAAAACCACATAAAGTATATATATTCTTGATCAGCTCGATTAGACGAATTGATTAAGCCTTGCCCGTCTGTCCGTCTGAATGTATGCAAACTAGTCCCTCAGTTTTTGAGCTAGAGAGCTGAAATTTTGCACGAACATCTCTTTTAACTATAAGCAGTACATTTCTCGGAACTACATGAATCGGACCACTAGTGGGGGTACCTCCCATACAAACCACCAATTTGAATTCATGTTCTTTTAAGAAAAACTTTTTTGTTTTTTGTCCTATCGAACTAAAACTTGGACACTATCAGTTTCCAAGATAGGCCCAGGATATTTGTCAGAACCAGCCGAATCGGCCCATACAAACCACCCATTTGAATACTACAATGAAACATTCACTGCGTCCCGTGAAGAGTATTTCATCTTCGGCATAGTCGAAGATAACCTTCTTTCTAGTTTTTTTTTGGATTTGTGTGAAAGTGAGTGAATGAAAAGGAATATGAAAGAGTGTGTTTGAGACGGACAACATCAAACAATAAAAAAAAAAAAGAATAAACAATAATTGTCCCGAGCTAGTGTTATAATATTAATTGGGAGTTAGCTATCATCGAGTGGTGTAATTAGATTTTTGATATAGATTTTAGATATACTCGTAAAGCTACAACATCAATATGGTTTTGTCTCTTAATGATTATAAGTTTTTTGGTTTGCATACTCACGTCAAGAAACGTAACCATTTTTATGTACGGAGTGGACCTAATTTGTAGTACTGAGAATAATAAAATATTCTATTTTAAATGCTCTCTCTATCTTTTGCATCTATCTATCCATAATCATCACAACAACCACAAGCATCACCATTAGCATCATCATCTTCATCATCATCATTTCCATCACCATCATCATCATCATCATCATCATCATTTCCATAACTCATATAATAAAAGAATTTTTAATAATTTTTACAAAAATTTACCAAATTATTGTGCTAAAAAATAATTGTCATTACATGTCGTACATATGTTGTATACATAAGTATGTTATGTTAGTAAGAGAGAGAGACAGAGAGAGAGATAGAGAGATAGAGATATATAAGTAGTATTAGATGTATATTAGATGTATGTATAGATACAATATACATTGTATATATACTGATATTTACAATATAAATAAAAACAAGAATATAAAATTAAAGTGACACGTGTAGAATGTGTTTTTCTTAAAATTCTTTAGAATTTTTGTATTTTTCTTTGTTTTTGATTTTGTTGATTTTTTGTTGTTTGTTGTGTCATTAAATGAAATAAATAAAAAAATCAAATAAAAGAAAAAAAAAAAAAAAAAAAAATATATATGAATATTTGTTATTCTTTTCTCTTTGGTTATTCTGCATTCTTTCTTCTTTTTGATGGTTTTGTTTGGTTTTGGTTTTGGTTTTTTCTTGTCTTTACTTGTTCTTTTTAGTTTCGGTTTCGGTTTTCGTTTTGGTTTCTTTTAGTTGATTGAACTTGTTTAACTTGTTAGCTAGATTGGCTTTTGCTTTTGCTTTTGCTTCTGCTTTCTTCTTGATTTCATTGGATTGGATTTAATGTTATTAAATCTAGAAAATATTGTTTATACATATTGATATTTTGTTTTTGTTTTTGTTTTTGCTTTTTGTATTTGCTTTTGCTTTGTTTCAGTTTAGCGATAATATCTGAAAATAAAATAAAAAAAGGCAAAAATTCTTTTTTTAATTAAACAAGAATATTAAAATGGAAATTAGAAATAATATGAAAATAATAATTAGAATTAAAAACAAAATCATAATAGAATAATAGTAAGTAAGTAATATTGTATTATTATTATTATGTTTATTTTTTTTTTTTTTATCTAAGGCGGCGGCGGCGGCGGCGGCATAAAGATAAATTTATAGATAAAAATTGGGGAATAAAATATAAGAAAAGCTGCTTCTGTGTCTGAGGTTGAAGTTGAGGTTGAGTTTGAGCTTACATCTAATAATAATAGTATAATAATAATAATAATTATGGTTAAAACAAATCATTGGCATTATAAATTTTGTATACTTATATTTTATTTTATATTGTTTGTCTATTCAAAGGCGACGATGGTTATTAAGAGATAAAAAGTGTTTTATTTTTATGAAAAATTTAAATTTTTTATAAGATTTTTATTAAACTAAATTTTAGAATATTGATTTTTTTGAAGCTTTGAACTCATCATCATGAGATAAGTAAGAATTCGCTATTTGTTACCATAACATAACGAAACATAACAATCCCTAGCATAAATGCCTACTACTTATATACTGTAAATATTCAAGAATAGTAAAAAGTTGAAGAAATTTAAGAACAATTTAAATAAAAACAGAAATAAAGAAATAAAGAAGATTGGAAAGATTTTACGATTATATAAAGAAATGCACTTATCATACTAAGTAGAATAGAATAGAATAGAATAAATTTTGTTTAGTTTAATTGGTTTAATATCCTTCATTCACACACTTATCAATCAATACATATAAGAATTGAGAATATGATGATGATGATGATGATGATGATGATGATGATGATGAATGAAAGGAGACTAAAAGAGAATAGTCCGAGGATGGTCTTTAGGAAGATGGTAGAAGTGGTGATGGCCTTAAAAGGGAAATTCTTTCAATGGAATCAGATGATGATTGCCTTGAGTGTTGCTGTGTGCATCTGAAGGATACTTAAAGTTCGGTGAAACCGAAACATGTTACTCACTTGTTTACTTATTTGATTTGATTTGATTTGATTTGATTTGATTTGATTTGATTTGATCAGTTGTTGTTTGCTTTCTGTTTCTGTTTTCTGTTGAAGATTTGAAACAATATTGTAAATTTATGCTGATTTGTTTTTTGATTTATTTAAATATTTATTTTTAATGCTAATATTAATGTGTTGTCATGATGATACATATGTAGATACTGTTAATGATAATGATAATGATAAATAGAAAGTAATAATGATGATGATTATCAAGGTGTTGTGGTTGTTGATTTACCCCCCACCCACACACAAGGCAATTCCCATTTCTATACACACACATTTCATTCCATAACATTAGGATGCTGATGCTGATGCGGATGTTGAACCCAATTACGACTGTGATCAACCATTGACCACTGATTTGATTTGATTTGATTTGATTTGATTTGAACCCAAATTTGTATCCGGTAATGAAGAAAAAGTCAAAAGTATTTTGTTTTTATTTAAAAATTATTTTTTTTTTTGTTTCCTTTTCTTTTTTTTTCTTTTTCTTATCTTTTTTTTTCATTCTTAATATGTTTGTTTTTGTTTTCTTTTCAAAATCAATCATTTATTTGTTTTTGGTTTTTGATTTCTTCATTTCAATTTATGAATTATGTAATTTTTATTGTGTGTATTTGCTTCATTTTTGTTTACTTTGCTTTCTATTGTATTTATGCTTTTTATTTTATTTTATTTTATTTATTTTTGTTTTGATTTTATTTTTGAATTTTAATTTTTTTTTATATGTTGAATTTCTTGAACTTTCTGTTCTCATTTTACTTTTTTTTATTGTTTAATATTTGATTTATTTGATCTCTCTAGAGATAATTGTATTTCATTCCGTTTCTATTTTCTGCAATTTTAGCCAATTATATTTTTTTTAGTGTTATTGTGGTTGCAGTTGTTGTTGTTGTTGTACACAAATTTTATCTTCTATTCTTTTTATGTTATTTTTATTTTTCTGTTTATTTTTTTGTATTCATTTCATATATTTTTGTTTCTTTACTAAAATTAGTTTTTTATCATTTTAATTTAATTTATATTTCATGTGAATCCAATTTTGTGCTTAAAATTAGTTTTCTGTTTCTTTGTTTTTATAAATTGAATTTTTTTTTTTTTTTAAATTTTAATACAATTTTTTATGTAATTTTTTCTCATTTTTGTTTTTTTTTTGTTTTTTTTTAAATTTATTTATTTAATATCTTATTTATTCATATATATATTGTTTAATTAATTGTTTGTTGTTGTTTTCTTGAATCAATTAATTAATTATTATATTTTCTTTTATTTACGTTAATTTTATTTTTGTAATTTATTTAATGTTTCTTTATTTTTTAGTTTTTGGTTTCTTTATATTTAAGTAAAGTCACAACAGTTAACAGTTCTTTAGAAATTGTTTCAAAAGAATTTTCTTCTATGTATGTCTGTGTGTGTGTCTGTGTGTGTGTGTGTGTGTGAGTATTTGTGTGTGTGTGTGTGTGTGTGTGTTTGTGTTAAATATTATTTAATGTAATGTAATATTTTATTTTATATTTATTAAAATTTTCTCAATTTTTTATGTTGCCTGTTTATTTATTTTTTATTACTTTGCCTGTTAATTTTTTTTTTTTTTGTATTTAAAATTGGGTTTCTGTGTGTATCTGTGTGTGTGTGTATGTGTATGTGTGTGTGTATGTATATCTATTAATCCTTTTATTTTGTATTTATTTATTTATTTTGTTGATTTCATTTATTTTTTTATTTTTTTTTTTTTGTAAGATTTGTTTTTGCCTTTGACATTTTAAATTAACAAATCGATCAATTCTCATCATCATTCTCATTCTAATTTGATCTTTGTTAATTCTTATTTCTTTCTATTCATTTATTATTTTTATTTTATTTAAATCATATTTTTCATTGAATTTTTTTTTTAATTTCTTTTTATTTTTTTTTTGCTTTAATTTTTTGTTTTTATTTTTCTAGTGCAAATTTTCAGTGCGGAAACAACAACAATGACAAAACAAAACTTAAACTTAATTAGTTCATTATTTTATTTATTTATTACCTAATTATAATAATAATAATAATAATATTTTGTTATCCAGAGATTTTTATTTAAAAATCGTGCATATTTACATATATAATTTTTTTTTTTTTTTTTTGTATTAATGTTTATATTTTTATTTTGTTAATTTTGTTTTATGTTTTATTTTTCTTTTAATTTTATATATTTAATAAAAAAAAAAAAAAAAATTAATTGTTTTTTTATTTGTTTTAATATTTGGCATGTCTTGGGCAGTTGTTGTTGTTTATTGTGTTGATGTATTTTTGTTGTGCCTAATATTTGCTACAATAATTTTTGAAGTTTGGTTTTTAGTTCAATTGGATCTCTGACAAAGCAACAATTCTGTTTGAAAAACCTTGGGAATTTTATGAATTATTAATAATAAAAAGAATCAATCTTAAATTGTATTTTGTTTATTGGCCTTAGTTCTTGTTGAGATGGATGATCGAAATTTGAATAATGATGCTGATGTGGGAGAGATAAAGTGATAGAATATTTATAAAATTGATTGGCTTGGTTGCTGAGATGCCTAAGATCACAAAATAAACACAGGTAACAAACAATATATTGTCCTTAGTAAACGACTGCTTCACGACTGTTTTGTAGTTGTATTTGCAGTTTTCAATTGTTCAGCATCCCTTTAAAGTACAATAAATATTTATTGTTTTACTTCCCTTGAATTGGAGTTTGCCTTCTGGTAGAGTTGGTTCAATCCACCACCATATACCTAAGGGTTAACGTTGTTTCTTTGGTTTTTTTTTTGTTTTTGTTTTATAGATAGATACAAAATTGTAAACGTAATGAACACGAAATCACAACATCGACAGATATATTTGTATCTTAGTATCTGATGACTTTATCATATCAAAGATTCTTAGTTAATATGAGTAATTAAATAAATTGTCGAGCTAAGTTGAGCTGAAATGAACTCAATTAAGTTGAGTTAAGTTTTGTGTGTGTTGAGTTAAGTTTTTATTGTATTGGTTTGAATAATTTCCCTTAGAAAAGTGAGTGTGTGTGTGTGTGTGTGTGTGTGGGTGAAAGTTAAGGACTCACAACCTTTTTGTTTTTCCTGTTGATTTTTAATTCTTTTCTTTTTCTAAATTTGAGCAAATTCAATTAAGGTTGGGAATTTTTGTTTCTTATAGTACTAAACATTTTGTAATAAGACAATTTCACCATCAATTTAGTTTTTCTATTACATAGATCTGAATGAAAATATCACATGATTAATCAGAAATCGAAGTCTAGTTGACAGAAAATAAAAAGTTCTATTCAATTAGAAGAAATTATAGATCTTTTATGTTAGATAAAATCATGCATTTCTTGAGAGGATCCTTTCGATGTGCAACAACAATAGAAAACAACAATAGTGGGTGCTTCCAAACTTTGATAATAAATGCCAGCCATGTTATTGTATTTCCTTGATAATCTCTCTGAATTCCTAAGAAAGCTTACGAGCATTCATTATTATTATAAAGACTAGACTTACTTCTTATCATAATCGTGTCTTCTGCTTTTGAAAAAAGTTGTAATGGAGGAGAGTGATGAAATGGTGATTACAAGATATCCAATAGTCAAGTGTCACCAATGACAATGATGATGACAATATACTCTTATTGTATTTGGTACTTTTTTTCTCCTTTGTATTATTCATTAAGATATTTTTGTTATTGTTTTGATTTTTCATTGATTCAGTTTTACTCAATATAACATTACTTTTATCTATGCAATCTATTTATCTGTGGCTTATTCAAACATTTTATCATCATCATCATCAGCAGCAGCAAATAAAGTTTTTACATCAATAGATATATTATTTTACAATATCTGAGAGCAATTTATATTGTGTTGAAGAACATGTATTCATCTACATGAAATATTTATTTATGTAGTTCAAAATTTTGTAAATTTTTTGGATATATAATTGATGAATCGAATGATCCAATGTGGCTTGGCATCTCTTCACTAGAAGAAACTCCATGTTTTTGAACCACAATATCAAATATAAAATTTTTTCTGTCAGCTGTTATGGCTGTTTAATGAAAACGTAGAACGTTACTAACATACTCGTACTCGGTTAATTTTGATATTCCTCTGTGATCAAATTTAACAAATTACTTAAAAAATGAAAATTTATAGTAAAAACTGTTTTATGTTTATCAATGCACTGTAACACTTTGTTGGTTTTGTTCTTGTGAATCAAATCATCAAGCCTCAAATCATGGTCATGAAAACAATTTCTAGTCATTCTAATTTCAGATTTACTCAGCACGCTTTTGCTAAGGATTGCTCATGAAAGCGTTGTGAAGTTCTTAAAGTAAAGCTTTTTTAAGTTTGTCATAAAATTTGTAACAGACAGAAGGATATATTGGAGAGACTATGAAGTATACGACTCATAATCACTAGCCAAGTAAATTTCCTAGCCATAAATCCTGGGATTAATGGAGCGCATAGCTTTCATACAAACCCCGATTCAAATTCATGTTCTTATTAAAAAAATCTTTTGTATTTCTCTATTATTGAATTGAAGTTTAAATGGTATTAATGTCTAATCTACATTCACTAACCATGTAAATTTCAAGATCTTAGGATTACTAGATAGCATAGCTCTCATACAAACCCCGAAATTAATGTTCTTATAAGAAAAACTTTAAATATATTATTGAATTCAAATTTAGATGGCATTAATGTCTGATCTATACCATCCATGAAAATTTCAAGATCTTAAGATTACTGGATCACGTAACTCCCATAGAAACCTCGATTTAAATTCATCACCTTATTAAAAAAAAAAAAACATTTGTATGGTGTATTATTGAATTGAAGTTTAAATGGTATTAATGTCTGATCTAAACCATTCATGAAAATTTCAAGATCTTAAGACTACTGGCTCGCATGGCTTTCATACAAATATTTCGGTCTCAATGTTGAACTCCAGTATGAATACTGCGTGAAAAGGTATAGACGAAGTGAACTTTTTTTTTTCTTGCTTTTATATAGTAAGAGTATGATTTTTTGTAAGTTGTAGTTTAAAAACGTCCCCAAGTGCCCCTTTGTAATATCGTGCCGAGGATTATCTACCTCTGCGTACAATCCATGGTATCAGAACAAATGGATGGATTGCTTTCATTTTGCTTGTATGCTAGTGTGTGTGTGCTGTGTGTGTAGTGAAAGTTATAATACTTATATCCTTCTGTGATTACTCTGACATCTCTTTTCTGGTTTGCTATATATTGTACATATATGGTACATATATTGTACATACATATGTACTTACTTATATGTATTACATAGTTAATGAGCTTAGTAATTAGTATCTCTCATGTCTTGTCTTTCTAGGTGTGTACTTATGTTATGTGTTATGTGTTATGTGTTTATACATTTTATTATTATAATATTTAATTTTTTGCACGTTTTCTTTTCTATTATATCTTCTTAACTCGTATCTTTACTTACATTTGTGTTTTTACTTTCAGTTTTTCTTTCTTTTTTTTTTTCTTACTTATAAACTAGAAAATTTATAATAAATTCTTGTGTTTGTTATTTTTCCCCATTATGTTTTGGGCTTCTTCTTTTTGCGGGAATATTGAAAGGGTTAAGGATAATAATCCCCCCCATCATTAATCTATCATTTGCTGTTACTATTACGTTTACTGTTATTATTATTATAATTATTACTAATATTTTATTTATTTATTTGACATTTTTTACACATAGAATATTTATTTTTTATGCACTTTACATAGATTTCTTCCTGTTGTTGTTGTTGTTAAAAGAATTTTTTTCTTGGAACTCTTTTGTTTTTCCTTTTCCTTTCACTTATATTTATATGTAAATATTTTGACTTTTTTTTGGTTATGTTGTTGTAGTTGTTGCAGTGCAAATTTCATTATTCTATTATAAAGTTTCCATTTAATCGAAATTATTCTATATATAAAATTTATATATTTATAAAAAAAAAAAACAACAAAAAACTATACAAATATTTACATTTTTATTTTTATTTTTTTTTTTTTTTTATATAAAAACTTTCACTCCAAAATTTGTTCAATTCTTCATTTTTTCTAACAACGACAAAAACAAAGAAACTTTGTGTGTGTGTGTGTGTGTGTGTGTGTGTGTGTGTGTGTGTGTGTGTGTGTGTGTATGTGGGTGCTGAAAATCTTCATGTGATTGAAAAATCTTTGAATCTATATACACCTCCAGAGACATTCATTCATATGATTCAATGCTTTCAAGTTCTTGAAGATTTTTTTAATAAATTTTTGGTTGTTTTGCATTTTGTAAATTGACATATTTTCTTAATATTTTTCTGTTTCTGGTTTCTTTTTAATAAATTTTATTTTTAAATTTTTATATAATTAATTTTTAATTTTATTTTTTTTTTTTTGTAAATTTTTCTTATATAAAAATTGTGTTTTCTTCTGTTTGGTAATTTTTAACTACAATTTTGTTTTTTTTTAATTTTGACTTTAACACTTTTTATGTTTTAGTATAAAATATTTTTTTTTGTATTTTTTCAATTGTTTTAATTTATATTTTTATATATTTTACACCTAAATAAATATATCCTGTCTTTTTTTTTTGTTTTGTTACATTGTTACACATATTTATCAACTTTACAAAAAAAAAAAAAAAAAATGTCAGACAAAATCTCATTAATTTGTTTACACAAAGTTTATTTTACCTTTTCCTTTTCTCATGTAGACCTCGGATATACATATATTTTTTAAATGACCCAATCATTACATATTTATGTTATTGAAAAACTTTAGTATAGAGTTGTATAGAAGATCTGACTCTTTTAGTTTTTCTTGTTCGGAATAAATTTCTAAAAATTGTACTTAAAATGAATCTTTGAAAAATAAAGAATAAATAAAATTAAAAGTAGAATCTAATCAAAAATGTTTAATTATTTGCTTTTGTTACCTTTTTTGTTTTTTTTTTTTAATTTAAATAAACAAACAAAATAAAAAAAGAAAAATTGCATTTTGAAATCATCAATCATAAAACAATCATACAATTTTAAAGAATTTAATAAAATTAAAAGAAAAAAATGAAATAAATAAAATTTTTATAAAAATATATTTAGTTGTGTTTTATTAACAATAAAATAATTTTGCTGTTGGTTGCAGTTCGCCTGTTAAAAGTTTTGTTCTGAAAAATAATGAAAAAATATAAAAGATAAATAAATTATATAAAAAATTATTAAAGTAAATTAAATAAAAATGAAAATGAATTAAATGGGCCGCCAATGAGGGGATACACAATTTCATTAATCAATCTATATAAATATAATAATATCTGTCTGAAATTTTTCTGAACCAGTAGCCTTTTCTTATTGTATTGTACTAAAGATTTCCACTTATCAGATTTATTGTACAAATTTTGGTTGTACAAATTCTATTAATTAAAAACTAAGATTATATTATACCAAATTTATATTAATATATATAAAAAAAAAAAATGTTCTGCATTTTCCTTATGACCTTAAAAAAATTAACTCACTAAAAACCAAGACTCTCTAAAACCAAAATTCATAGACTTTTTATACATTCATTTTGTGGGTTTGTGAACCTGTACCCTAAAGAGTAACATGACCAAATGTATACCAGACTTTTTTCATTTTCTTGTAGTGTGGAAAAATTTGTAACAGGCTTTTTCTACGCACAGTTCTATGTTACATTGTTCGCATATCCATCTAATTCGGTAGTGACGTTGTCGACAGTGTAGAGCATTTGGAATCCTTTTCGGAAAATGGTTTCCAGTCGAAGTAGCTACGTTAGCTCTACATTGTCTACATGTTTCTCTACACAACATTCAGCATAATGTTACTGCACAATAGAATTGTGGAGTTTTCTTATTTGATTGCATATGATCAATTTTTTATACCCAATCAGGTACAATGGGCGGGAATGGGTTAAAAGGATAAAGAATAATATTGTAATACAAAATTATGGCAAATGTTTTGTTAGTCGTATTAACATAATATGTAAAAAACTTTATCTTCAACATAATGTATGTATATCTGACTATCTGGTCTGTTGGTCTGTTGGTCTGCCTGCATTCATTCTTATACCTACAAGTATATTTTTCATCATCATCATAATCATCATCATCAACTATACGGCAGCTTAAGGTTTATACAGTAAAAGGCGTGCGTGCGTATTTTACCCCCATTGAACAAATGCATTATCTTTACTTTAAGATCTTGAGATGCAGAAATCACATCAAATTGGATTTAGCACGCCTCATAGTATTTATATGTTTGTATGTATATACAAGTATGTACCTAGTATGGTATATGTACATATGTATGGGTTTGTTTACATATACAATTGTATTGTATTGTTTTGTGTCTAAGAATTTATCTAAATGTTTAAATACTTAGTTTTGTTTTTTTTTTTGGATTTAATTAATAAATTGGTTTTATGTGTTATTTTTCTTATGGTTTTTTTTTGGTTTTCAATCATCAATTACAATACATAAAAAAGTGATTTGATTAATTAACTGATTTTTGACTTTTCATTTCTGTTAATACAATGTTATTATAACATATTTGTTATTATTATAACATATTTGTTATTATTATAACATATTTGTTATTATAACATATGTGTTATTATTATAACATATTTGTTATTATTATAAAATATAAAGATTATTTTGTTATTATTATTATTATTGAGCGTGCGTGTGTGCATGTATGTTAATGTTAATGTGTGAGTGTGTTTGTATGTGTTGAAGTTGTAATTATGATTATGGTTGTGGTGATGCAATCAATGATGTGTTGGAAGTGTATCTTATTTTACTAAACTTATATTCGTATACTTACTCGTACTTAGATATAACAAACATATCAAGGTAGTGTTTTGTTTTGTTTTTTTTTTTTTTTGTTGATCATTAATATCATCATAATCATAATCATAATGATAATATAATCTGTTGATAGTTTTTTGAATGCATGGTTATGTTTTTGAATCTATTTGCTTCTTTTTGTTTTTTTTTTTTGTTTTTTTGTTAAATTTATCTTAAATTAATGTTTATTTATTTATTAACTTCTTATTATTGTAATCTCTCTTAGATTTAGTATAAAAAAAAAAACAACATACCCTACACTCTGTATTTATTAGTAGTATATTTATACATATGTATGTAATACGAATATGGTGTGTTTAATAAATTGTATATTATAATAATCTTCTAAGCTTTTTATCTAAGGTTTTTTTTTTTTTGTTTTAAATATCTTTTATCGTTATGAATTTATCGATTTCCGATTATGACCATAGTCATAGATAGAAATATATATATATATATATATATATAGTAAAAAAAAAACATCATCAATTCTCCTTCATCCTTCCTTAGCACATTCGCTGCCTTAGACTATTCTAAGTGAAACTTGGAGCATCCTTCAATATGTAATATATGTCATTCATTCATTTTCTATTTTATTTTGTATACTTTCTTCGTGTCTTTCTCTCTCTTATATCATAATTTTTATAATTTTATATTTTCATCTAATTCATCTGTTCTAGGTATCTTCTCTACATACTATTTTGATGTGATGACTCGTACACTCATGGACAGACATATTTACATACATCTTAATTTTTTCATGCACTTATTTTGATGACTTAATTTGTATAAAATTTGAAAATCAGTTCAATTTTTCTCAAAGGCGAATTGGAAATTCTCTCAATTAAATGCCAAATTGTTCAATACTGTGGTGCAATTATTATTATGCCCATGAGTGTAAGTAGAGTATGTAATATTGTAGATGAAGAATGATATTAAGTATATGGCAGATAGTATTTTATGAGTAATATGAAGACCTCTGGTAGTAAAAGACTGTTTGTCGTCTATCTATCTTTCCTATACATAATAGATGACTTGAATTTAGTATTGATATACCATATGCACATAAGGTGTGTTTTCTGTCCAATTTAAATTGATTATTTAATTTGATGTTATTAAATTTTTTTCACTTGTAATTTCTAGGTGAACCCTTCTTTAATTTAGTACAAGTATATCAGATTTCGGAGTACATTTAGACTTTTTAAATTTTGATTGATCCAATCATTCATTCATTCATTCATTATCCCACATTGTCCCTTTCCTCTTTATACGTATGTGTATATTGTATGTATGTACAGATATCTCTTTCTTCTCTATTTTTATTTTATTTATTGTAATGTTTCTCTTTTATTTTGTCGGTTTGTCGAGTATTTGGTGTTCAGTGCTCGGACCTTTGTTCTTCATTTCCATTTCCATATATAATATTATATCCTTTGCATCACCATCACCATCCTTTAGTCGTTGTCTCTATCTATTTCATTTCGCATTTTGGCATTGCGGGTTTCTTACCCATTTCTTTAAATTTTCTTTCATTTTCTTCGTCTTTGTCTTTTTCATCTAAATATGTCTAAATTGTATATAGTTAAAATCACAATGAGGGATCGGTTGATTTGTTGCATTTGTTTCATACTCACTGTATACATATATGTATATTGCATATGGCATATGTATATGTGTATATGCCATATGAAGTTGTATTTGTATGTGAGTATGTATGATACTTCAGTGTTGCTGTTCTTGTTGCAAATGCAAACGTTTTCTAACTAATAGATACATAGTGCATAGATACATATGAGTATAATATACTACTTATGTACTTACATACATACATACATACATACATACCTACATTATCTGTAGAAGTATAGTACAGTATGTGTATATTTTATACATAAAGTGAGTGTTGTATAAGAGTATAAGAGTTAGATGTGCTACTGCATTTGTTGATGTTGTTGTTTGTATTGGTCATGTTGTTGTTGTTGTTGTTGTTGGTGTTGGTGTTGTTGTTACAATTGCAGTTGCTGTTGCAGCAATTGTTGCTGATATAGTGGGCACTATCAGTGTTTATACTCCGGGTAACAGCCATTCTCCATGATTTGTCCGGATTGACTGTTGTTGCTGCTGCTGGTATCGCCGGATTGCTGCTGGAGTTGCTGCTGATGCTGATGCTGCTGCTGCTGCTGCTGCTGCTGATGATGCTGATGCAATTGGAGCTGATGAAGCTGTAATTGATGTTGGCTTGTGTCTTGTTGCATAGGGATGCGGTTGCGCGTAGGTGGTTGAATAACACTTCCACTGCTTTCCGTCTCCGTTGAGGGTGGCGAGGGGTAATAATCCCTCTGACTTACATTTATACCATTTGGAACGCCCCCCAAACCCATTATAGATGTGTTGCTGACTGCCTGTGCCGCTGTAGCCGATGCCTGTGCCGCTGCAGAGGATTGATGATCGCCGTGGTGCTGGTGCGGATGTTGGTGGTGGATAACGGTGCTCGTTGTAGCTCCCGACATTGGTCCGACGCCGCTGGATTGTTGGGAATCCGACATTGTGCCGGATTGCGGTTGCTCCAATACCACGACGGATACCACATCCTCACTCGCCCACCGGGCTAACTGTTGTTGAGCTTGAATAAAGTCATCACTAGAAAATAATAATCATAACAGGAACAACGATACATGGAATAACAAATCAAGTGGGGGACAACACAAACAAATCAAAATATGTAAATAAGTAAAACAAAGAAATTCAAGAAATGAAACGAAATTAAAGTCGAAGCGAATGGAAATGAATAGAAACGTATAGAAACGATACATGTTTGACAATAAGAAGAAGAAGATTAATTGAAAGAGAATGATCGAGAAACAAATTGAGAAGATACAATAAAAAAAAAAAAAAAAAAAAAACATGAGTAACAAAATCGATCGATAAACGTTACTTGATGTGATGATGAAAGTTCGATAAATCCATAAATTGAACGAGGTGAATAAAATCCAATAAAAAATAATATTGATAAGTAATACAATATAACGTAGATAGGTTGGACGGGTGAATACACACATGCGAGTGGGCATCGCATCATCATCATCATCATCATCAATGATATGAATCAGATCGAACAATGACTCTAATCGACTGATCGATCGAATTGAGTGAGTCTTGCTTATGAAGTCTCAGAGTCTTGCTTGTGATGCGATAGATGCCATCGTAAGAGTGCAAAAGCTAAATAAACTGGAAATAAGGCGGGGTGGGGGAGAACAACTAAAAGCTCATTAAACATATTGAAGACAAAGCGGAAAGCAAAATTCAAAAAAAAAAAAAAACAAATAAATAAATAAATAATATAAACAACAACAATAATAATAGAAAAGAACGTAATGTTTTAAGCAAAGATTGAGCAAGTGGCAAGCGGGCATAGGTGAGGCGGGCGGGCAGTCGGTCGGTCCTTCATTTGGATAGGCCAACGCGATCGCCGATTGCTGATGCTGCTGCTGCCTGCTGCTGTTGTTGCTGATTGAGTTGTGAAGCGCACTTACCTTTCGCTATCGGGTGTTTCCTGCGGATCGAGTTGTCGCGCATCGACCACGGATCGTGGATCATGATGATCAGCACTTTCGTAAATGCCCTCGTCTGGGTCCTGGTGTAAGTGGGTGTGCGACGAATGGTGTGACGAGTGCGGACCGTGAGCAGGATGACCGTGGGCATGGTGGTGCGCATGATGTCCGAATGCGTGCGGCGAATGCGATTGATGCGTGGTATGACGGCTTGCGGCCGTTGGCTGTCTGTAGCGACCGTAGGCGAAGCGCGACTCCTCGTCGGAGCGGGGCCGACAACGGCTGCTGTAAGACGGATGTATTGTTGCGGTTTTCTGTGATTGTGCTAATTGCTGATTCGAGCTGTGATGAGTTGCAAGTAGCAAACGAACGAACGAACGAACGAATGAGCAAACGAGCGAATAAAATAACGAGCAAATGGAAGCAATAGAGCAATAGAGAGCATTTAAGAAAAATGTATATATATATATATATATATATTAATAATAATAAATTAATGAATTTGAATTTGAGTGATGTAAGTATTTTTAAATTGATTAAATTGAGTCATATGAAATACGAGTTTATTTTGGGTTTGGGTTTGGATTTTTGATTTGCCTAGATACTCTGGTTAGGATGTATAGCTGAGTTAATGTGAATTCATTTGAATAAAGAAAGAGTCTTCTTCGTAAATTCTAAGGATTTTGATTGGAATTTTTTTTTTTTTATTTTTTATTTTTAAAGGAACTAAACATAGTATTTATGTATTCGATTTTTGATGATTTATGTAACCAACCTTTATCACACAAGATATTCCAGCCTGAAGCCTGAAAAAAATATTTAAAAATGACTTTTGTTAAGTTGAGAGAGTTCAGAGAGTTGAAAGAGAGAGAGAGAGAGAGAGAGAAAGGAGCAAATGCTTCCGGTATGCACGGGTTATGTCAGTGGACAACAGTAGCAAGTTACATTAACAATTATAATACGATTATACTATAATCAGGTAAGTGACAAAAGCGGTAACGTCTTAACTATATAAAATTACTTGATATTTTGATTACTTCATTTGTAATGAGCTTTTTGTTTTTACAATTAATTTTCATTTACATGTAAGTACATAAATACGCATACGAACGAATGAACGAACGAACAATAGATAGATAGATACAAGATTTAGATACAGTAAGAATCTAGTAACGAGTTGATTATATATAGTATTTTGTCTGACGCAATTACATGAATAACAGAACGAACGAGCGAGCGAACGAACGAAGTAATAAGTATTCAAGTTACTATATACTCTCAGGCGGATTCGGTTACATTTTGCATTATATTGTATATTTTTCTTAGGATTACAAAAATGTGTTAAAATTACTCTATGATAAGCCATACTACGTTTAGTATTATAGACATTTGACAAGAAGCATTTGGCTCTATATAACTGATATAGGTGGTTATAGTTGTAAATATAATGAAGCGATGGTGTTAGCCATTTTTGATATCTAGACTAAATTTGCTTTCAATACGAGTACAAAAGAAAGACCATAGACACCTATAAAACCTAGAAAAAACCCTGCTTTATGATATCAGGCATAAGGTAAGTATATGTATTTATAAATAAGTATGTGTATGTGTATGTGTAAGAGGATGTGGATGTGGGTGTGGGTGTGGGTGTGAGAGAGTGTTGTTTCGGAATGCACATGGTATGTGGATACATTGTATGAATAAATTTATGTAGCAAATACAATAAATTAAAAATAAATAAATACACATTAAGGAAACGCTTTGCGTTGCACTAACCCTTGCGAGGACTCACTACAAGCGGCGGAACTATCTAATCTATAGTGTCGATCGGCCTCCGTCTCAGACATGCGTATATCTTCTGAGCCACTGGGGCTCATATGACGTGACGAATGATGCTCTAACTGGCGTATGAGGTCCTCAAGATTTCGTATACGCAGCGGTCCAGTCGACGGTGCATCATCCTCATCCGGACCGAGTTGCTGCTGCAATGCCATTTGCGGCTGATGCAATTGATGCTGCGATCGATGATGATGCAGCAAAGCGCCACTATGACCCAATGCAGCACCACTGCTACCCATGCCACCGGCACCGATGCCCATACTACCACCAGCGCCTCCAACACTACCAGCGCCAGCATCAAGCAACATGGTATGCTGTATGCTGCTGCCAACTCCGATGCCGCTGTCACATATATTTTCACGGGAACTTGATTTGGAGCCACTGGCGCGCTTATATGATGGCTCTGGTACATAGCTAAGTTGTGCTGTGGTGCAATCCTGTAGAGTCTTACGAAGCATTTCCTCGCTGAGACTACCGCTACCGACAGGCGTGTTGCCAGTGCCAGTGCCACGATGTGAGGCCGCATTGCGCAGTGCCTCCAATATGTCCTCATGATAACCATTGAGGGATTTCAGTGTACGCTCAACTTCTGAGGCAGCAGCACCACCACTTGTCGATGCCAATGTACCATCCTGTGTGGCGATCAGTTCTAAATTGTCCGATTGACTGTCATCGCCCCATTTATCCTTCAGTTGCTCACCGTGCACTAGACCATAGCCGTGCTTCTTCAGAATGCCCTTTTCTATAGAACAGCATATGGGTTTATCATGGGTGCGGTGTGGTGCGGTGCGGTTCGGCGCAATTCATTAAATTCCCATTCCATTTATTTGGTTTGTTTTGGTTTTAGGTTTTGGTAATTTTTCGATTTTTTTTGGAGGAAAAATATATAGAAAAGAATATAGCGTGAGTCAAATGGAACGCTTAATTATCTTAATTATTTGTTAATTGTGCGTGCGTGCGTGCTTGCTTACGTGCGATTGAATAAGATACGAGTATCTTTTTTGTTTTAGTTAGGTAAATTGATTGTTTGTCTGATTGATTGATTGACTGACTGACTGATTGACTGATAGATTGAATAATTAAATGAGTTGAAATTTATTGTAAGTGGAAGTGGTGCTGTGCTGTGCTATATTGTGCAATATGTAACATTTTGCTTCATTAAAGTATCTGCATAACTTATTGACGTTCATTGCCTTCTTTTTATGTAACATAAGCATCTCATAATGGTGAACTGTGATTTAACATACAATAGAGCATACATTTTTCATCAAAGACATTTTCCTCAGGCTTATTGTAAGCTGTTGATAGATTTGTCTTCTTTTCATTTCTTATCATTTCATTTTCGTAACGAAATTGTGCGTTTAAAGAAGTTTAAAATATTGGGTGTATGCATATGATTCCGCCCTTTACCAATACTAAGAACTATTGTAGTAATAAAAGAATAAGAACTAACATTTATGTAAAAGGAATTTTCATCTAACAGGACAAAATATTGCTTTGCGTAAATCATGCAATGAAATTCAATACAAAATTTAAGGTGAAGAACTTCAGCAAAAGCATTTAGTGGCAGTAACATGCAGAGATTGGCATAACTGTATGTATACCAGGTGTACAAGTTTAAAATGTTGTTTTTCTCCTGATTCAATTAAAAGAAAGAAGGTTTAGAAAGTCATCAAATTCATTTCAATAATAAAAAAAAGTTTCAAGATATCAAATTTCAAGAATAATTTGAAGTAGACGAGAAAAGAAATGATGGTAGAGCAATTAAATGTCATTCAGCAGCCGTTTCCAATTGTCTGAGAGCCATGGGGAAAAGTGAAAAACGGTTCAAAGTTACGAAACAAAAAGATTTTTACATTGATTTGTTACTGACGATGAAAAATGGATATATTTTAAGAATCGCAAACACATAATTCCATAAGCAATGCCAGGATAATCATCTACATCAAGTCCAAGACTGGATCGGCTGGGGATATGTGATGTGTGAGATTAGAAAGGTGTCCTGTACTACAAACTTCTCAAGTTTGGTCTAACAGTTGATCAATTTGAGCCATGCGTTAATCGAAAAATGTCTAGAATGAACCAGAAGACTTGGCAACGTCATTCTGAAGTACTTTCGGTCAAACTGGTTAAAGACACCACCCGCTGTATTCACTAGACTTTCCTTCTTCAGATCATCATTCCTTTTCATCGTTGGGACACGTAATGGCTGAGCAGCATTTCACAACATTCGTTACATGGGAATAATGTTAAATGGTGATTGATAACAGATAAAACTTTCTTTTGGAATGGCAAAAAAATTTGCCTGAAAGATGAACAAAATATGTAGAAAGCGAGGTCTCTTTCTTTTATCATGTTATTCATGAGTTATTGTGTATTTACAGCTACGGTCAAAATAATAGTAGCGCTAGTTGGAAAATGAATTTGATAAAAAAAAATGAATGAATGGGTGTTTTAATGTACCAAAAATATTTTTTTTTTAAAGTATGATGTGTTAATGAAAAAATCATAAGGAAATAATAACAACTTTATGTCATATGATAATAAAAAAAAATTTTTTCTCAAAAGTTCAATGAATTTGCACGGTCAAAATAATAGTAGTGCTTGGACAAATATTTAGAAAAAAATCCTTTGTTGCTTCTTTATACCCGCAAAGTTTACAAAAAGTAAATATTATTAGTTTATAACAATTTACAATAGTAACTGATCAAAATTTTTAGTCATTTCTTTTCCTACAATGGGTCGAGGCAAGCACTGTACACCTGAATGGCGTACACTCATAAAAAAATTGATTTCTGACCGAAAAACGTACAAGGAAGTTCAAAACATGGTTGGTTGCTCTCCTACAATGGTGCGTAATGCTATAAAATTTATATCAGGTATTGAAACACGTGGACGACCTCGCATTATGTCCGAAAGATTAGTTACCCGTGTAGTAAGATACTCAAGGCAGAACCCATTTCGGTGCTCTACAAAATAAAAAAGGAATTAAATCTGAATGTAAGCGTAGAAACCATATGACGGCGTGGGGCCAATATATAAGGATATCATGGATCGGCACCTGTATGTGCATATAATGCAGGAGATAATGCTGCCATATGCTAGTGAAGAAATGCCACTGATTTGGGAGCTTCAGCAAGACAATGACCCTAAGCATACAAGCAAAGTTGCCAAACAGTGGTTGCAGGCCAACGGAATAAATGTACTAGAATGGCCTGCACAGTTGCCAGATCTCAACCCAATTGAGAATTTGTGGTGTGACGTGAAGAATGAAGTTGCCAAACGTCTACGCAATAATGTTCAACAGCTTTGGGAAGCAGTTAGAGATGCTTGGAGCTCCATTCCTTCCCAAAGGTGTCAAAATCTTGTAGATTCGATGCCAAAACGATATGCTGCAATTATAGCAAACAAAGGCTATGCTACTAAATACTAATTGTAGTGTAATAGTCGTAATTTTAGTTATTTTAATTTTATCCGTAACATTTGTATTGGTTTGGGCTGGTGGGAGACCTTCAAATGAATCACTACTATTATTTTGACCGTGCAAATTAATTGAACTTTTGGAAAAAAATTTTTTTTTATTGTCATATGACATAAAGTTGTTATTATTTCCTTATGATTTTCTCATTAACACATCATACTTTAAAAAAAAATATTTTTGGTACATTAAAACACCCATTCATTCATTTTTTTTTTATCAAATTCATTTTCCAACTAGCGCTACTATTATTTTGACCGTAGCTGTATAATGCAAATAAAAACGAAAACATTCTAAACTTGTACCCCTAGTAAATATGGTATGTAGGTATGAGATTTTTCATCTGCAACAAAAAACCGGATTGGAGGCATTTCAAAGCATTCGATCGATATATTATAATAGCCAGTGCTACTTCTCACACTTCTTAGGCGAAAGGCAAATTGTTGCAGGACTCCGAAAACTTTTAATTACTTTTAGTAGATATAATAATTTTGAAAGTTTTGGAAAAAATAATGTAAATTCCATTTACTGATTTTATATTTTAGGAAGCTGAAAAGCATTGTACTTTATTTTATTGATTTGATCTGTTCAAGGTTGAACTGGACTGGGCTGGGCTAGGCTGGGCTAGGCTGGGCTAGGCTGGGCTGGTCTGAACTGGACTGGACTGGGTCTGGACTAGCATAGCTCTATTCTAATGTTATTCTACAAAAATATATATAATAAATACAATAGTATAATATTGTAAACTGATTTGTATACACACACACAAGTATTTATCATAATTTATTTAGTAACATCAAAGAAAACACAGTTAACGAACGAGTTACTATTAAAGCCATATATATTTGTATGTATCAGATTTATATTGTATCTCAGTGTCTGTGCATTTGATTATATTCGACTATGTATGTGTATGTACGAGTATCATATCATATTATCCAATAGATAATTTTAAAACTAAATATCAATGAAAAGCACTAGTTCTGTTAAATCTATTCATATTCAATTTATATATTGCAATTTGATGTATTGTAATATTGATTATACTTGGATTTAATGAAAAGATGATAAAGATTGATCAATTAGAGTCAGCAATCAGTTGCAATGAAATATGGTATGGTAAATACGAGTCTAAAGAAATATTGTATTGTATATGATGAATATACTTATGTGTGTACGAGTATGTAGAGTTGGTTAAATTCACTACCAAGCAATTTATTGATTTGATGGATGAAGTGTATTGAATAAAGTTTTAGTCATGAATCATGCTATGATGTGCAACCGTATACACTTAAGTACAATAAAAATTAATACATTATTATTTCAAAAAACATCTTAATAATATTGTACGTGCATGTTGATCTATCTATCTGTCTGTCTGCCTAACTGTATGATTATCTAAGGTGACTTAGTTGATGATTTTCTGTTATGCCACAAGTTTATTTTCTTTTTTAGCCATTAGCCCATTAAAAATTCCAATATTTCGAATTGGTAATCGGTTCCTGTGACCCAGAGAATGGCAAAAGAAGGTATGAATTCAAAATTGCCATATTTCACTTATTTCACTTCACTTTTTGATCACACACAAATATTGTATTACCGTCTCAATATTGAAAAACAGTATGAATACTAAACTCATTCTATCACAAAACATTAAGTTTAATCAATAATGTCATATATCTGCGTGGGCAAATACAAAAACTTCTTTTTTTCACCGATAATTGGAACGAACTACTATCTAAAATTTGTAAATTTTGAAAACTTGAAACTTGAAAAGTTTTTAATAAAATAAAGTTGTAGAATAAAAAAATTCTTTATACACTTCAGTTTCCATTTTTGAAAACCTTAAATTAAAGGATACAATACAGTGAGGAGGTGAATTATTGGGTGTACAAATTACTTCGGTCCGTTTTCAAAAGATGGCTCCACCTGCAAGTTGTGCCCGATTTTGGAAGCAATTAACTATTCCATTGGAAAGGTTTGACATCTGTCAACAATAATTAATATGCAACAGCGTCTGTTTCTGACAACAAAACTGTTTCTTGCCTCCTCGAAAATGTCCGGATTTGTGTTAAATAAACAGCATTTGCGGGAAGTTGTGATTTTCTTTTTTAATGGGAAGAAAAGTGCAGCTGAAGCTCATCGAATGCTTGAGGAAGTTTATGGTGAATCTGCTCCGACCGATAAGTCATGCAGAGAGTGGTTTCGACGCTTCAAAAGTGATGATTTTATTGTCGAAGACAAAGAGCGTCCTGGCCAACCCAAAAAGTTTGAAAATGAGGAATTGGAGGGTTTACGGGATCAATATCCGTGCCAAATGCAAACTGAACTCGCAGAATAGTTGGGAGTGACTCAGCAAGCAATTTCCGTTCGGTTAAAACAATTGGGATTTATTCAAAAGCAAGAATATTGGATGCCGCACGAGTTGAACCCGAGAGATGTCGAAAGGCGATTTTTCGCTTTGGAACTGCTTCTTGAAAGACATCAAAGGAAGGGATTTTTTCATCGGGTCGTGACTGGAGATGAAAAATGGATATACTACGATAACCCTAAGAAGACAAAATTCTATGCCAAGCCTGGTGAACCCGTTCCATCATCGTCTACATCGACGCCAAAGCAAAACATTCACTGTTCAAGATCATGCTCTGCGTATGGTGAGACCAGACGGGTGTGGTATATTATGAACTACTAAAATCAAACGAAACCATTAATGCGGAACGTTATCGCGTACAACTAATGCGTTTGAGCTGTGCATTGCGTGATCCCGGTCTTTCTTTCATCTAAGTGGAATATCGAAAAAGTTGCCAAGCATTCATGACCAATAGATAGATCATATAGATGAAGAAACGCAATAACTTTTTGCTCAAACAAAATGTGACGAAGATACTGATTGATTGATGATATATGTATGTATGTATGTATGTATGTATGTATATTTTCTTATCCTCTTTGTAAAATGCTTTTCAATGAAGTACGATAATGATTTACTAAGCAAGTATAATAACATACGAGTATACGAGTATAATTTGTTTGTATCAGTTGATGATGTAAGATTTCTGGGTTTTTGTTTTGAAAAGCAATGAACGTTAAGAAGCAGCGATATTGGTGTTGATATTGATATATTACTGTACGAGTATTATAGTAATAATATTGTGTTTTTTTAGCCTACACAACTAACGAATTGTGTTCTGTGTATGTATTTTTTTTTTTTTTTCTGTTTGAAATTGTATTAACCTGTGTGCGTTTGATCGTCCTCAGTGCCACTTGCATAGCGACGTCCATGTACGCTTTTGTCCCTGTGTTAGAAAATGGAAAAAATGTGACAGACAATTAGAAATCGAATAGGATTGAATTGAATGAATAATGATAAGTTATACATTATATTATTGTATATTAGTACTGTAATACGAATGAGAATGGATGTATGTATACCTGAAACCAGCTTGATTTGCATAGACTAGTTTACTGGAACCATCTAATGAAACTTCTTCAACAGAATGATGATTTGGGGCTGTTGCTGCACCACCATAACCCTTGGCTATAGGTTTCTTCGAATATGGTGGATCATACTTCAATGTTGTTGTCTTGCGTCTGTTATATGTTTTTGTTGTTGTTATTAATGATGTTAATGTTGTTGTTGGATTTTCATAAATCGAATCGAATTAAATTTGAATGTAGATATGTAGATAAGTAGAAATCGATCGGTCGTTCCATCGATCAATCAATTGATTTGTTTTGGGTAGATCAGATCCAAACGGTTGGTTTACGTGGTTACGGGATTGCATAGCAGTTGTCCAACGGTTGTTTTCATGTCGTTTGATTTTAGGGTTGATTATGATTTTGGTATTTTATAGTATTTTTGTTTGATTTTTATTTTATTGGATTTTATTTATATATATATATATTTTTTTTTTTGGGTTATTCATAGAATTTATGCATATATATTTTTTGATTTGTTTCAGATTATATTTATATATATATATATATATATGTATATATGGATGGATATATAGATATATATATATATATATAAATATATGTTTTTTTTTTTATATAGTTTTGGATTAGGTTTTTTATTTATCATATACATATATTTATAAACATATATATATATACATATATAGAAATATACATATATATATATAGACATATATAGATATATATATATACGATGGAGTATGGTTGTTTGGATGTATATATATGTATATATAGATATATATAAATATGTACATATACCATATATATATATATAGTATATAATATAAATCGATTTAATTTTATGTTGGGATTGATTGGTTGATAGATTGATTGGTTGATTGATAGATTGATTGATTGATTGATTGGTTGGTTGGTTGGTTGGTTGGTTGGTTGGTTGGTTGATTGATTGATTGATTGATTGATTGTTTAATGTTAGACGATGTTGATATTGATTTTGAATTTGTTGTTTGTCGATTGATTTGATTTGATTTTGGTTGGTTTTGGGAAACGAAAATTTAGTATGAAAAATTTTCAATTAATAAAAAATTTCTAAACTTCATACAAATTTGAGAATTTTTGTTTGTTATTTTTGTTTGTAGTGTGTTTGCATAGAAATCATAAACAACAATTTTTTTTTTTTTGTTTATTTGTTCTGGTAAAAATGTTTGTGTGTGTTGTGTTTTACACGAAAGTTACTTGATTATTATTATTAAATAGTCAAAAATATTAGTAGTAAGTAGCAGAAGAAATATCAATAGTAAAATATTATAGAATATTATAGAAAAGAATGGCATAGAATAGAGTAGAATAGAAAAAGAGGTGCGTTTTGATTGAAATTTTTTTTAATAAAAACCAAAGACAAATTAATAATAATAATAAAACAAAAAAAAAAAAAAAAAAAAATTAATAAAACAAAATAAATAAAAAGAAATATAAAGATAAGTATAAAACAATAAATTTTTAAAGAATCTCATACAAAATCTTATATTGTTTCCTTTTTTTTTGTTTCCCTTAGTTTGTTTCTGTTTTTTAAGAAAATTTACAACGTTCAAAATTTTTAGCAAAACAATAAATAATTTAACTAATTTTTCTCAAGCAAAATCAAATGAATCAATTTTATATACAGAAAAACCAAAAAAGAAACAGAAAATATTTATATAATAATACTGTATATAATTTGATACAATCAAACAAACACGACTTTTGTACAAGACATTTACAAGAAGAAAATACACAAAGTACCATAAGTACAAGAAGAAGAGGAAGAAGAAGAAGAAGTACTTAGTTGAAGAATGAAAATAATATACGTGTACAATAATAAATAAATAAATTTATATGAAGTCCGAAAGAAATTCATATGAATGCAAAAATGCATTTGTAATTATACAAATCTTAAAATTTGATCAAATTTATCATTTCCAAGTTTTTTTTTGATTTTAAGTATTGCATACTTGTACAGTGGCGAACAAAATTGAGTAAATTGAGATATTTCCGGCGGATTTTGTTATTTGTTGGGGATGTGGCAATAGAAATACACATTCTGTGAAAATTTCAAGTATCTACTTAGTGCGGTTCACGAGGTATAGACTCAAGAAAAATGTGACGATTTGTATTTGCTCACTAAAATTTTTAGTATAAATTTTCGCCCAACGCCGCTAAAGAAGTTTCACTCCAAAAATTGGTCATGTTCAATATTTATTATTTCTTATCTTATTATCACTTCCATTTTTTATTTCCGTAAAGTGCCTTTGGGAGTCTTTTGTGCTTATAGGCAAACTAAGGCATCCCTTATATTGTTTTTTTTTTTTTTTTCATAATTTTCTATTTAGTGTTTGTCTACCGAAATGTGTAAAAGTTACCAACAACATTCATTCAATTGTGTTGGCCACTGTAAATATTTGGTTATTGTAATATTAAATATTGAATTATTTGCATTATTTTCTAGTAATTGGTATTATGTATAACCTATTTGGTTGGTACGAAGAATGTATGAGATTGAAAAGAAGTTCTTCACATACCGAATAACTGTGATTATTCATACTTAGTTTCTTACGTAGTTGATAAGATATTTCTTAAACTCGCTGTTCTCGATTTAACTGGGACGAAGTTGTACCAAGTTTTTAGAGTCTGTTACAGAATGAGAACAAAGTATAAATTTTCAGAATTTTCACTCACTGTGAATTATGATTACATGCCATCTGAGCAATATTTTGAGTTCAATAAACTGTTTTTTAAAGATTGTAAAATTGTAGAAAGGTTTTGCCATAATTTCTTTTGTTTAGCCATGTAACATTCCAGATGCTAATCCAAGTGAAAATGTTTGTGGCCACTTGACAGCCAATATTCAATATGGCTGAGTTTTTGTCCACTATCTTTTACAGTTTTATTGCAAATTAACTCAAAAATGGTTTCAATCAAAATTGTACCAAATTTTACTAATTATTTGGGTTCCATACCCAAATTGTACCAAACGGAACCCTATTACTAAAACTATGCAGTCCGACCGACTTTGGCCTTTTATCTTATGAACCATAATAGGTAGAAAGTTGAAACTATTGTAAAATAAAGTTAAAATTTTAAAGGAATTTTACAGTTCTCTAGCCCAAAACCTGAGGGACTAATTTGCATCCATACAGACGGACATGGCTTAATAAACTCGCAAGTTTATATATAATTTATGGGATCTCCGATGTGTTCTTCTGTCTGTTACAAACTTCATGATAAAATTATTTATCGACCGTTCAGAACATTTTTGGTGTTTCATTTTTAGGGTTCCGGAGCCAAAGGGTACCAAAAGGAATCCCATTGCAGAGACATCGATGTCCGTCCGTCTGTCCTCGGGTCATATCTCATGAACGGCAATGGCTACAGAGTTGAAATTTTCACAGAATATGTAGTTCTATCCGGGTATCAGCAACAAATACTAAAACTAAAATATTTTGAAAAACTTAAAGGGGTCCCCATACAAGAAACATTTTGGTTTGTAAGGCAGCTATACGATCTAGTAATTCCATGATCTTGAAATTTGGATGGTTGCTGGATGTGGATTACAAATTTATATTGTCGAAATTTCAGTTAAATCGGACCACTAAGGAGGGTACCCGCCATTCAAATTCAGGTTCTTATTAGAAAAACCTTTTTTTGTTTCTTAGACTATTGAACTGAAATTTAGAGACTATAAGTTTTTGATATAGGCGCGGTACATTTGTTGAAATCAATCAAATTGGACCACTAGGGGGATTACCACCCATACAAACCGCAATCTGGTACGGAAAACTCCGTGTACGAGTCTGACTCGCACTTGGCCCATTTTTTAATTCTTTTTGTTTGTGCCCTTTCTTTTTTGCAATTCCATTGAATGAATAGCAATTTCTTTATAATACTATAGAGTCCTTAATAGGTTAGCTCCCATTTCTATTAAATTTTTATATAATTAGTTTGAGGCTTTAAGAATTTATTCTTTCAACTATAATGGTTTTGAATTTGTTCAATTTTCACTACCATACAGAAAAATAAATCTTAAACTTCCGTAAAAAGTCCCCTAGCTGACAGTGAACACCGTGAAGATCTCTTAATCTGACTAGATCTATAAAATAAAAGTATGTACTCATTAAAAACCGACTGAAGTTTCAATTTCGATTTCGGCCAGTTTCGTACAAGAAATCTAGTTTCGCCCACAGTTTCGTTTTCGGCACCTCCGAAACTCTCAAGAAATAATAAGTTAAACTTGAGAATATTGTGAAATCAATAATGAAAATACTCCATTAGAAATCTCCAGTTTAGGTAATGTTGTTTTTTGAGAAAGTTTTCTTACAGGATTGAAGTTTGAATGATGTTATTTGTTATTTCATGTTAAATTGTTAGTGTAACATAAATAAATTTATTATTTCTTTATACACAAACTTTAATTACACAGGAAACTAGGCCTGCATTGAAAAAGCTTTTTGAATGTTTTTATATAGAATTTATGGATTGGAATGTCCACATTCCAGATATGGTTAAGAATATAATATAACATTAAAAAGTTTGTAAAAAATTAAAAATAACAAGGAATTTTTCTTCACTTTTGGCATCACTCAATTTATGCCGATGCCGATAAATAAAAAGTTGCTCTAAATAAGAAACTTATGATTTGTTTTGTTTTTTTTTTTTAACAATTTTTGATACATTGTATAATTTTACGTCCATCTAAGCATTGGATTACAAATTACAGTTGATTTTTATGATATTTATTGAAAAATTAGACAATAGACATCAAAGTGTAGAAATGTCATTATGATGGCGGACTGTTGTTGGATGATAAATAAGTACGTTGAAATCAACTTAAAGTTCATGAGTCGAAACAAGAAATATGCAGTTTAAAAGAAAAACAAGAAAAATCAAAGTTAGCTTTGAAATTTATCGAGTGGTTCCACAACTTAGGAAGGTTTTTTTTTTTCCTTAATTACAAATACAATACATTAAAATACAAGATCATTCACAAAATAAACGAGACTTTTTCAAAATCTGTATTTTGACGATTTGGAAAGGTAAATCCTTCACTTATATTCCGTCAAAATTTCATGACCAACGAACAATTAGAAGCCGAGTTATTGCTTTATAAGTGACAATGTGTTTATAGTATCGGTCGAGAAATGAACTTCTAAGAAATTTTCGTTTTAAATTTCAAAAAACCTTTACTGGGAATTTTTGATTTAAGGAAACAATTTTATGGTGACAAATGGGTGGTCATGGTGTATGATGTGTCTTTTATAACCTCTCTACACAACTGCTAACCTCAACCTTCTCGTGGTGTCCCCCATTTTTCACAAATGAAGCAATGGCGACCGAATGTTCAGCAGTATATCTGTTCCCCTTTAGCAGTACTGTAGAGGAAATATTACGGTACACTTAGCAAAGCTGGCAAGTTCGGAGGCCTGCTTGCATTAAATTACCTTTGGTACAAGGCAGCACCCCTGCCACCGAACTAGGATGCTCTGGTTTAATCTTCCATTACGTCTGAAAACTCATCGATTCGTGTATTTACAAGATTAATCCATTTTGTGACTAGATTATGTTAATAAATTCTTTGAATTGTAAATACGTCATAAATAATAATAATAATAATAATAGTTTGTGTGAGATTTTGAAAAAGTCTTGTTCACTTGGCGATTGAAAAACATAATCTTTTACCTTTATATTTCATTTTAAAAAAGTCAATTTCCGAAGGGTTTTGGAGGTTCTATTGGGTTGTTCGGAAAGACATTTCTTTTTTTTTTTTAATGATTTTTATATATAATTTTCTTATAGTTAATAAATATTTTATCATATTATATATTATCCATTCTGATCCAATACTTTTTGCCAATTTCTGGCAGTAAGCATGATTCCACGCTCATGAAATTTTTGTTCTTTACTGTCAAAAATCTGATCAAGGCGACTTTCCAGTTTTGGCACTGGCGTAGTATCAACTCATACCCTCCATATACATTTTCACTTTCCGTACTTAACAGGTCACCAAACAAAAACAACTGCGAAGTGATTCTTCTATAGCTTTCACATAAGCCTTGCCATATTTTCTGTCAAAATATGTGCAAGTAATGATTGCCGGGTTAAGTGTGACTGACTATCATAACTGTGAAAAAATATTGGGTCGTCTGTTGCGAAAAAACGAAATTACTTACCGAACAACACAATTATTTAGAAATGTTATATGAAAAGATTCAAAAAGCTTAACAAAACCAATGTTTTTTCATTATTTATATGCGTAAAAAATATTGTAGATTTTTATATCTAAGTTTTGATTTCGGTTAAGGTTTCGACCGAAACAGAGATTAGGGCTGAATGTTTGTTTTGGGTTTCAGCCAATGGGGAATTGTTCCAAAATATTTCAATACTAAAAGTAAGTATTTTATATACTAGTATGGAACAATGATTTCTCAGGACACTGTTCTGTGTGTTCTTTGCTTCCCAAGCAATGAAAAATCTTTAACATAATAGAAATTTTGTTTGTTTGATTTCCGTCACTGAGGACGTGTATGAACGATGAAAAAAATTATCAGTTGCTTTTGGTAAATATGGCAAATTTATTCTTTCCCTTGCTAGTTGTTTTCTTTCATGTTTCAGTATTAATTACAAAACACTCGCAAACATTTCATATTCACTTGGAAATTGGACATCAAATACATGAACAAAAATAAAAAAAATTTTTAAAAAAACAATGATAAAAAATGTGAAATAAAAGAAAAAAAAAACAATGAAAAAAATTGAAAAAATCTGAAAGAATGAAAAGCATACAACACGACAAAACATCAATAATATAAAAATATTGAAGAAAAATATTGTATTTTTTTTTTTGTTTCATTTCATTTCATTTTTTTTTTTTTTTTGTTTGGATGCAAACAAGCAACAGGACACGCCTTTAAATTCATTTGTTGTTTTGATTTGTTTTCAGGTTTTTTTCCATTTTCTTGTCTTCCATATTCCATCCATTTCATGCAGAAAAAGCATGAATGGATGCCCAAAAGGCATTTGGAAGTATTGAGTATTAAGGTATTATATTGTGTATTGTTGGGTATATGGTATTGTAGTCAATAGACAGAGAGAGATAGAGAGAGAGAGAGGTGTATCGAGGATGATATAATATAATAGGACATCAATATTTCGTGGAGAAAGAGTATATATATGTATATGTGTGTGTGTGTGTGTGTCTGTGTGTGTAAGTGAATGTTAAAAGAGTTGAAAGTACCAAGCGGCTTAAATTTATCACAATCACTGCTGCATTGCTGTGGTTTGTGATTTCTTTTGTTGTTTTGTTGTTTGTGTCATAGGACATAGGTCAATGTGATTGCTATTGTTCCTTGAGACATGCATAAAACTTCATGGTGATTAACAGACATGTATGTATGTCATTCATTCAATATTTCATTCATTTGAACGATGAATGTTTTATGTAACTTCAAGATACAATAGATATATATGTATGAGTCTGAGTCTATGTTTATGTATGTGTTAGAGAGTGTGTATGTATGTATGTGTGTGTGTGTGTGTGAATGCTAATACGATAAATACACAGATAAAAATTCAAAACAACAAAATTGATTTGAATATTTTAAATGTGCATTAATTGTAATGCGTTAGTTTTCGAAATGAAATGCATTCGATTCAATTCAATTCAATTCGATTTCGATTCAATAAATTCGATTTTATATATATATATATATACACATATGTATCTATATATATGCATATACGTTACAATATATATAAGGTTTCTTTTTGGGGCTCTGCAGAAAGCACCACCATTGCGCAAACAGACTGGTTCAACTAGTTGATTATCAAGCACAAAAATTCTTCCTAATTGTAACTTGACATTGTTCTTCTGTTTCATCTTTATAAATTCTTTTTTGGGGATGTTTCATGTTCATGTTCATGATGATAAGTTATAATGATGGGAAAAAATTTTACATACTCGTATAACACAGGATGAAATGAATCATCTCTGTTTTCTATAATTCTTATTCTTTAAAAATGAAGAATGATGATATGTAATAATAAGAGAGGAGAGATGAATGAGTAAAAGATCATCAAATGATAGGACTGAAGGGTTATTTATAGTGGATTAGATTGGAGAATGGAGTGCAGTGAAAAACGAGTTTGTGAGTGATAGTGAGATATATATATATATATATAAATATATATTTCTATATATATATAGGCATATTATGTATTAGTATATAACTTAAATTTGAATGTCTTTGAAGGGCAGAGTTTAAAACATTTTCATATGGCATTTATAAATATTCTTCTTCTTTGTTGTGTCTGAAGACCTAAATAAGTAACTAGGAATATGGCACTACTAAGTATATATGGTATTCTATGAAATATTCTATAAATATCATCATTCTCAATCTGATACTGACTGATAAGTGTCTTTATATGGCAAGTGAGTGAATGTGAATGTGTTGTAACTGATTTTGGTGTTGTTAGTCTAATTCTTTTTTGAAGAGAAATTATACCAACCAATTATCACAGTTTCTTTGAAATTTAGTTTAGTTTACTACATTTTACATTAGTAATTTTTCATTTGGATGCTTGTAACAACTTGACTTTGTGGAAATGATCTTTTGTGATATGAATTGCTAGTTGTTATTGTAGTTGTTGTTGTTGTTCTATTCTGTAGTCTAGATTCTTTATACAAATTCAAATTGATCTAATAATACTAGAGAAAAGGAAATGTATGTATGTATGTGTAGATAGATTGTCTGACTAAGTGTGGGGAGAGAGAGAGAGAGAGAGAAAGAGAGAGTGGTAGGTATAAAGATTGTGTATAGTATCTAATACTACACAGAGATACAGAAGGAGGGAGAAAGATAGATAGATAGAGAGAGAGAGAGAGAGAGAGAGAGAGAGAGAGAGAGTTGAGAATTATAAACAAGGGTTTGTGGTATTTCGCGTTAAAGTAAAAGGATTATTGATAGTAAAAGTAATAGAACATAGTAGATATAGAAATAGAAATAGTAATAGCAGGTGGTGGTGATGATAAATGTTGTTGTTTTTGAAGTGAAACTTCTTTAGCAAAGGGAAGTAAATCCAAAAAATATGAAATTGAAATGTGACGAAAATCAAAATTTGACGATATTATTCTTATATTGGAGCTATTTAGGCAAATACGATTGCACTGGGAATATATATATATATATATTTTTTTTTTTCAAAAAATATGAAATTGAAATGTGACGAAAATCAAAATTTGACAATGTTATTGTTATATTGGAGCTATTTAGGCAAATACAATTTGGTCTAGCAATAATACAGAATATTGTATTATATTAAATTGTTTTAATACAAAAGAGTTATTTTATTTTTCGGTCATTTGGCCATTTGTTCGTACGTTCTTTCGTAAAGTAAAGCATTTTTTATCTCTCTCTTACTAATGCATAAGCATTCCAATCTCTAAGCTGCAGACGAGCCCACACAAGACAATGCACATTGTGTTGTGCGTCTCCCTACTACATCTTTGAAGCCTCATCGCATTTTGATTTTCGTCACATTTCATTTTCTAATTTTTTGGATTTACCTCCCTTCGCTACAGAAGTTTCACTTCCAACCATATTGTGCTTATGAGGGTGAGGCAGACTACTTAAATTTTTTTTTTTTTGTATTTTACAAAGTGCAAAATGAAATAATCAAGTGCAAAATTAAAAAAAAAAAAAATTATAAAAATAAAAATAATAATACTTTCTGTAGAATTTATTAAGTACTTTCAGGTAGAAAGTACTATGATAAGCAATAACAAGGAAATGCGTTACAGGAAGACACAGAGAGAGAGAGAGAGATAGAGAGAGAGAGATATAGAAAGAGATAAAGAAAGAGAAATAGAGACAGAGACAGAGAGAAGGTATATGTGTGTGTGTGTGTGTGTGTATGTGTGGGTGAGACACAAAGAACACAATTTACACAGAATACACAAAAAAAAAAAAAAATAATACAGAAATTTCAAGAAAACGACAACAAATAAAATAAGTAAATATAAACAGAAATATCATAAGATTTAGTAAGAAATAAGATAATCTTGTACTTAGCTACAAATTTTTAGTAGTACTGAAGTTTTTGGATTGATAACTTTTTCAATTTTCATATTCTTTTTGTCGATACATTAAATTTTTTTTTTATTTTTTGGGGACTCTTTGATTTTTGGATTTTGGATGGGGTAAACTGGTTAGGGATATGGGCAATGGGTAGTGCTGGATTTGACTTGTCTAAGTTGAAATTGTGCAATTGTTAAATTGGAATTGAGGAATTATGGAAAAGGCAAAAGCAAAAGCAAAAGCAAATCACTCATCATGTGTAAAGTTTTATTAGATTTGCTTGTTCCTTGTGCCTACTTAACTACTTAGTTTGGAAATTACAATATTTTGGATTGAGGACATTGGTTGGTGGATAATGGATAATGGTGAGCTAGGGATGACTAGAGACTAATTGGGATGAGGTTGATTTAATTTAATTTGGTTTCGGTTTTGGTTTTAGTTTTGGGTTTGTTATTGTTGTTGTAGTAGTAGTAGTTGTAGTTGTTTTGATGTTGTGATGACTTCTTTGATTGATTACTGCTTTTCAACTAACCTCAGACACAGGGAGAAGTTTCTATGTACTACAACTGACCTGTAGCACAATGCCATAAAGGTGAATGTTATAAAAACGAACCCTACAACTGACATTAGAACACCGACTAGGAACACTGTATTTGAGCCATGGTAGTTCTCTATACGAGCAAAAGCATCATTCACAATTTTGTGTTTTTGGTTTATTTTGTTTTTTGTTTTTTGATTTTGATTTTTGTTTTTGTTTTTGTTTTTTTAGAAATTTTGTAATGTTTTAGTTATGTGTTATGTGTTTTGTATTTTGTATTTGTTTTGTTAGTGTTTTTGTGTAGAGTGAATTGTAATTAAAAAAAAAATTGAATAGATAATATTGATAAAGAAATGATGAATAGATAGAATGAGCAGTAATTAGATAGATTTATAGATAAATAAATTGATATGTATGTAAATTGTGGGCGTCATTTTTTATGTACAAATGCATATATGGATTTTTATTTGTTTATTTAAATATTTTTACAAGTTTTTTAATTTATTTTAATTTTATATTTTTCAAATTGATTATTTTTGCATTTAAATTTAAATTGTTTGATTGATTGTTTGTTTGTTTATTTGGAGACCATTGTTAAAGTTATTTATTACATATATTTTCACAAAAGGGGATTTAGGTTAACAAAAGTTGTTCATGGTTGGTTGTTGTTGTTGTTGTTCACGTGTAGTTCGTTTTTCGTGTTGTTGTTGTTTTAAGTCGATTGCAATCGATATACGTGAGAAGATATGGCAATTGGTCGAGTGATTAAGCGAGCGAACGAGGAGTAGGAGAGAAAAATAGATAAAGAGAAATTTTTGTGGTTCTTTAGTGAGAGAAAGTGGAGAATTTGTTAAAATTTATTTTGGGTTTTTTTTTAATTTTTTTAATTTTTTTTTTTTTTGCAAATAAATATAAATAGAAAGAAAGTAAAAATGACAACGGTAATCATCCTTAGAATCATAAGTTTATAGGAGTATTCAGTATTTGGCTTTCTTAAATCGCGCTTGCATGCGTGCCTGCGTGTCACCCAGCGTGTCTGCTTGCGTGACTCTCTGCTTGACTGACTTGACCTGCTTGCATGATGCACAGCATGGGCTTAGCTTGCGTGCGTAAGTGACAGTTTCGCTGTGTGACAGAAGGTGATTAGTGCGTGACAAAGCATTGATTGCATTGCCTTTTGAAGACTTTCAAATTCAATTTTCATTGATTTGTTCATTACTACAATATGTACGAGTATATGGTCATCTTCATCTTCATCTTCATTATTATTGTCGTCATCATTACTATCACCATCACCATCACCATCATCATTATCATCATCATCATCATCATCATTATTCTGTGTCTGTGTTATATGTTAGTCTCACGGAATTTTCTCGTCGTTTTTCTATTAGGTAAGTTAGTTTTTTTTTTACCTGATTCATTTTCATTTCTGTGTGTCTGGGTGGATGTTTGGGTGTCGTTGGGCGGTGAGGGTGAGCTAATATTTCTTCTTTTTTTTTTTTTTGTTGTTGTTCTTTCATTATAAATATATTTATTATTATTGTTGTTATTATATGAAATTTGTTATATATATATATATATTTTGTTTTTGTTTTTGTTTTATTGGGATTAAAAGCGTTTTAAAATAGAAATACAATATAAGAAAACATTGGATCTTTTGTGCATTTACAGTATTTATTATTTAGCATATCTTCTTTAAATTTAATGCTTTTCCAAAAGATTGCAAATTTCTTTTTTCGCGATTGTTTAGTTTTTGCAATATTAAGATATTAATAGAAGCCAAGTACAAGCAAACTTGGTATTGCTTTAAGTTTTGAATTTCTAGCAATCGTCATTAGAATTAAGAATGAGAATTGTCATCTGGGTCCTTCCTTAAATCACATTCTAATTGTCTAGGCTTCTCCAAAAAAGATAGAAAGATATTGTAATAGTAACAGTAAATTTTGAAATCAAACTCAATTTATTAATCACATTCGAGTGACTATCAAGTAATACACAATATTGTAATATTCAATTTATTGTATATTGTGAACTTCGTTGTCCGTCCATCCCCGGGTCATACCTCATTAACTGTAAGAGCTAGAATCTTGAAATTTAAATGTGTCCCCATACAAGAAAGATTTTAGTTTGTATGAAAGTTATACGATCCAATAATCCCACGATCTTGAAATTTAATTAGTTGATGTATGTGGATCAGAAAGTTATTGTGTCAAAATTTTAGTTTGATCGGATCACTAGGAAGGGTATCTCCCATACAAACCCCCAATAAAATTCAGGTTTTTATTAGAAAAACTTTTTTTGTTTTTTGGACAATTGAATGGAAATTTAGATGAGTTTTTGATTTGTTGGAATTAATCAAATCGGACCACTACAAACCCTAATCTGGTACGGAACCTTCCAAGTACGAGTCTGATTGGAACTTGATCGTTTTTTTTGTTGATTTCTTGTGGATGTTTCGTTAATTTGAAATCTTTTGGAAAAGCGAAAGCGAAAGCGAAAGCGTTTCTTTTTGTTTCTTCTAGTCTAATACAAAACTCACTTCACTCACTTACAGCACAATTTTGTAAATTTGAAATTAGTTTATTTTTTAGTTGATGATGAAGTTGATGAAATGTTGCATGAGTTCAATACAAAAATCAAAAAGAAAAGAAAGGAAAATATTTTATGAAAATAATAAAATTTAAAAGAAAAAAGGGAAAGAATATTGCAATTTTTGTTGAGGTTTTTTTTGTTGTTATTGGTATTTTTGGTATGTACACTTAATAAATCATACAAAAATATATTATTATTAAGTTGCATAAAGATACAGACAACACTCACACACAGATACATCGATTATTATTGCCAATACTAATTAAACATCAATATTAATATTTATTTGAATATACGATAAAGGTAATAAATACACGTGGCTGCTAGAAAACAAAACTGCAATGCCAAGGGCAATTGGCAACGAAATTGGCAAAATATATGATACGAGTATATAGATATTGTATCTGCCAAATCATAAATGGAAAAGCAAAATTACAATTAAGGGCATACATATACATATATGTAATATAGGTCAATTATAGTTCATACTATTGTTACATATATAGATTTGATCTCTTCACCTCATTGTCTCATAAAATGTTGGTCGAACAAGAATATTGTATTTTAAACTTCATGTGCCCTTTGGTGATTTTGAAGAGTAAGTTTGGTATAAAAAAATATAATGTACATATGTGCAAGGCTATTTTGAGGAACAGCTTTTATTATGCAACTGTTTCTTTCCTGCTATTACTGTCTGTTTGTTGTTTTATATAATTTTTATGTCCTATGTTCTTACTATATGAGTAAAAGTAAATTGACAAGTGACTCGCAAGTTTATTTGCGTCTGATTATGTTTGCTTATGAAAAATCTAATCAAAAAATGTTATACCTATTTTACTCAACATTTATCATTTATGGATTTTCCAAAAGCTTGAACTTTCAAGCCATAAATGAGTGAAAAAAGATTAGACCACCAACCCAAGAAGTGTTTGGAACTCAAATTGGTGGCTTAGAAGTCCGCCCAGAGGCTGTGTGAGGATATTACGCAACTTGTTCTGTCCTGGGAAGCTGAGATGGCCTCCATCTATGAGTAGTCAGCTCAATACCAAATAAGTATGTCTATAATTGGATATCTATGGTTATATAAAGTATATAACAACACCATTGAAGTGTTCATTTATCAATTCAATTCAATTCAATTCAACTCAATTTTATTATCCATTGTCTTGTTTTTGGTTTCAATGTTTAGAATTGACTAGAATTATTTGCTAAAATTTGAATACAATATTTTGTGTTTGTTGAATGAATATTTTGCATTTCAATTTGTTGCAGTTTGTTTTTTTTTTTTTTTGTTTTTGTTTTAGCAGCCAAGTAAATAATATTGAAAATTATAATTTAAAGTAAAAATTAAAATGATATAATAATTTATGCATGAATGAAAACAAACAAAATGTGATGAAGAATTACGTTAAGTACAATATAAAAGATACATACAGATTAGAGAGATACATACATACATATTAAGATACTAAAACAAGAAACAATCAATCGACAGATTGAGCGAGCAATCGACCGAATGATTGATTGATTGATTGACTGACTGACTGACTGACTGATTGACTGTCTGATCAGAGCATATTAGATCAGAACAGATCAGAACAGAGCAGAACAGAATTCAAGGTTTACAATATTTATATGAAGTACACATTTACAGAATTACATTTACAGAAAGAGAGAGAGAGAGAAAAAACCAAAAAAAAAAAAACAATCAAAAACTTATAGGATTAGTTGAAAACTTGAAAGCGTTTCAATTTTATACATACATAAGTATATATAAGATACATACGATACATACAGAGAGAGATATACAGATATATAGATACAGATACATTCAAGCACACTTAATTATCAGATAGATACACGTTAAACTTTATGTGTTTTTGTTTTCAGTTTTTTGCTTTTATTTTTTGTTGCAATTATTATTAGATTAAAATATGAGTTTTGGTTTTGCTATTTTCTTTTTTTTTTTTCTCTTTTTTGAAGGACAGAAAACCAAGCAAAGTATCTTTTCTTCTATTATATAAATTGTAATTGTAATGATTTCTTTTTCTTTTTTTTTTTTGTGTGTGTGTGCGAAAATTTTGTATATAAAAAGTAAAGTAATAAAGTAATTTTAAATTCAAATTAAAAAATATATAATACAACACAACACAACAGAAAATAAATAATTTTGTGAAATAGAGAAATTAATAATACGCACCATTGGATAAATAGAAAATGAAATGAAAAGAATTCAATTTCATATAAAAAATTTTTGCTCTCAAATGGGAAAATACACATTTTCATAATTTCACAACAAATAAGATAAAAGAGAAAAATAAAGAAAGAAAGGGGTAAAGGTAAATTAACAAAAATTCAGCAAATGTTTCCATTCTCGTAGATTTCAATAAATCTGTGATAGAAATTTATAGGCAAAATATTTTACCTATAGCAATTGAACTTGCTTTGTGGTATATGACATTTTTCATATGAAACTTTGAAAGACATAAAAATTCTTTCTAATTATCATGTAGAATTGTTAGATTCTTTTGTATTGCATTGTGCAGGAATTCAATTCAATTCAATTCAATTCAAATGAATTCATTTGTTTGCTTACATTTGCTGATTCTTTGTTTATGAATTTGGTTTAATTGAATTGTCTTTTGATTTTCGGATTGTGAATACAATATTTAAGTATAATAATAATAATAATAAAAAAAATATCAATTGCTTGATCAAAAGGATTTTGATTTTGGAATGTGCTAATTTTATAATTAATTGTTTTGATTTGTTTTTTTGTGATTTTGTTTTTTGAGACTTGCTTGGTACTCTACCTGTAACAAACGGCCAGTGTTGCAAAACTAATGAAGACACATTTGACGACAACCGTTAAAATGATGACCAAGGTTAATGTGCTGATCCTATCTTGGTCAGAGGTGCCTGTAATGGTTTGTATTTTTTTTGTTTTTTTTTGTTTTTTTGATTTGTGGTATCGTATTATCAATTTTACTAATATTTATTTTATTTTTAATTGTTTGTTTGTTTGTTTGTTTGTTAGTTGTTCCAGTCACAGTGTTGTTAGTTGTGGTATTTTTGTAAAAAAAGTATTGTTTTATCATAAAGAAACTAATGTTCCATAACCAATTAATAAATGAACGAATGTAAGTAAGTAAGTAAGATTATTACCATATCCATAAACTTATCATCTTATAGTTTAAATTAGTACTTCATAGCAAATAAATTATGAATTTACGTTTATTTACAATTTATTCTAATATGAAATGAATGTGAGAAATTACTTGTATTAAAAAAATTGACTTGTTAATTATGAAAATGTCTAATTGGATATGCAATTTCACAAAAAAAAAAAAAAACAACAACAAAAAACAAAACAATAAATGGAAATTTTAATGAAAATACTTAGAAAATACATTTTCTGTCATTTTCTCCTTATGATCGATTGATAAGAAACTTTGTTGGTGGTTTTGTCATTTGTTGTTGTTTGTTGTTGTTAAATATTGTTGTTATTGTTGTTTTTTTTTGTGTTTTTGTATTTGTCATTGTTTTGTTGACTGTTTGTTGTTGTCATTATGATGATTACCATTGTCATATTCAAGAATATATTTTCGAATAATAATAACAATCAATTTATAAAGACTAAAGTTTAAAGGAAAAATTCTCTATATATATAAAAATAAAATGAAAAGAAAGAAAATGCAACATTTTACAACACTGGAGACGTTCAAATGCAAGCAACTTGATATCGTTACAATGAGTATCTTTGCTATTGCTCCTGTTGCTGCTGCTTCGATCAATGGCTGGCACTGCCCCTCTTCATCAACACATCATCATTATGATATTCTGTTAATTATGTAATAAAAAATTTTTTTTTGTTTTTTTTTTCTTTTTGGTTTTTTTAAATTTGGTATTTCCAATAGATTCTAATTAATTTTAATATTTTTTTTTTTAATTTTTGTAGACAGAATTGTATGCATCTTCCTGGTGGTTGCTGTTGCTGTTACTGTTGCTGTTGCTATTCTGTTGTTTGCTGCTCTTGTTAAAGAAGAAAAGTTTCTTCATGACGTTGTTATTTTTCTTACCATATGGCGTCTCTTTTTTCTCCAATTTGATTATATTCTCTGTTGTGGGAAGTGCTTCCGTTGGCAGTGGTGTAGTCAATAGGACGACAGTGTTGCAATCAGGGCCACCCCAGCCCATGTCGCAAAAACATCGATTTGTATTCGTACAGACCTGAAATGACAAATGAAAATGACGAAACCATGGGGAGCACAGGGAAGTACAGGGCACAACATAGGATCATATGGATAAGGATTGTTGGTTGGTTTCCAGTTAACGAAAATTAAATTAAATTATTTATTTATTTTTCAATTCAGTTCCAGTTTCCATAATCAACAAAATAAACAAAAAACAAAGGAAAAAAATTTCAAAAAAAAAAAAGAAACAAAAACAAAAACAAAAACAAAAACGTGTGAGAGAAGGCGATGGGTGAAAATATATCATAAATGATTGGATACATACGCCGCGTTCTGAGCATTCCTGTCCCTGTTTATTAGTTGGACATTTTGTCTGATCGATATGCGGAAATAGACTGACGCAGGTCTGATTCAGACAAATCAGATTGTCACCACATGGTGTGCCATCCTTGACAAGACCATGTTCATGAAATTCTTGACCAGATGTTCGACAAAACGTACACACATTCAACGACCGGATGACCCTTTTTTGTTTTTTTTTGGAAGTGCATTTCGTTATCGGTTTTCGTATACAATAAGTTATAGGTGTATCAGTCATTTACTTACTTGCATTCAAACTCATTACCCTTGATAGAGATAATGGTACGTGAATAAAGCTGATCGACGCCTTCACTGACTGGCTGACGTTCACCTTCCTTGCATTGCAGTGTGCCACATTGAACATTCCTGTAATGACGAAGAAAAGTAATGAGAAGTCAGTAATGTACTATTGTGTTTTTTAGTATCATTGCTACTCACTCTGGTTCACATTTAATATAGTGGTCATTCCCATCGCGTCCGCAGTGTCCGTTTATAGAACCCTTCGAATTGAATTGCTCATAACATTGGCGATCTGCAGCGGAACCACCATAGCCCCAGATGGACTCACACTGCAGATTCAATGTTGGGCAATCACCTTGAAAGCAATAACCTAAGGCAAAATATCACAAACACACAATCAATTTAATCAATTTGAAAATTAATTTCATATGGGATGCGTTTACCTGAAATGCCCAATTTATTAGTGCCACACGGTGAGCCATTCTTCTTATAGACATCGGACGGACACTGGCCACCCTCACCGTCACAGTATTCAGGCAAATCACATTCATTATGTGAGTCGCGACAGATGAAATCCTTGGGACGCAACTGTAATATCCGAAATGAAATGAGTTATTACAACATTGTAAGAGAGTAGTGTAATACTTACCCGACATTGATCACAACAGGCGCCACTTGCACATTGCGCTTCCGATTTAAGTTTACATGTGATGCCATCACAGCAAGGATCTAGAGCACATTCCTCGAAGGTACCACAATCGCATTCCTCATCCTCTTCGACAATTTTGTTGCCACAATTACGACGCATTTCAATCTGCATTGCACAGTTTTATTCAGTTAAGTTAAATGCAATAAGTTTCATTCGTATATAAGATTTAGAATGCAATTACTCACCTCATTTGGCTTGTTAAGCAAACAGAGACCATGACCTGTGCGTAATGCATCAATGTAATCTTTCTTGCTACACTCAGAGAATTTATATGGCTGAACATTCTCTTGACCAACAATCGACTGAGCCATAATGCAGCCATGCCAATCACGGCAAAAACATTCCTCACCTGATTGACAACCAGAAACAAAATTAGAATCAAACTCAGAATTAGAAGTTGGTAAAAGTTTTTTCAAAGTGTACTTACGTCCATCATCGTGACCCATGCCAATGTTATGTCCAATCATGTGCGCCATGGTACCGGCCAATAGATGAGGCTCATACACATTTACATCGACACTGATGCCAACGGCGCGTGGTGTACAAACTGTTTCCGGCACTGCCATTCCCGCTTCGCCTCCAGCAAAATTTTCACCACTGCAAAAAAAAAAAAAAAATTGTAATAAGATTAGAGGAAATATATGTAATCGGTGCTAATGTCATTTGGCATCTGACTTACGATAGCAATTGTGTTGTGTCGCGTTCAATTTGGAAAAGATTTCGCGATGTGTAATCATTAAAGCTCGATATCGCTTTAGTTATGTCCTTGCTGCCATCAATGACCGCTTGATTCTTGCCCCAAGTCTCAATATAAACGACCGAGACACGTGTATTCAATGTTACGAAAGTACTATGGATCATAAAAATGGGAAAATGGAAAGAAAACCACAATGACAAAATAATGGATCTGTTCATTTTTTATCACCATCACCATCTCCATCACCATCATCACCATCACTTACCAGATCCGCAATATTGGCAACCTGTATGGCATCATGAATGACCTCAGCCCTTGTACTGCCATTGCGCTTCTCAAACATGGCCTTGTCGACAATTATCGCTGTCTCAATGTATTTGGTCGCTTCGCGTACATCACGTTTATAGCGTCCGGCGCCATTTGGATGCACTTCATCGACTTCGACAACACCGGCGGATATATGCTTAGTGCGACGTAAACGCCACGAGTCCAAATTACCCGAATTGGCGCATCCTTTATTCGCTTTAGTGCGTGCCTCAAAAATAACATGAGGATGTTTCTATTAATAAAAAAAAAAATAAGTAGAATAAAACAAACAAACCAATTCATCAATTATTTTCATAAAATAAATACAATACAATTATATTCAATAATTTAAGAAAGTATTCCATTAAAATCAATCATTTTATTCATGCCACTTTCCATATTCATCTGGAATTTCATAAACCAAATTATTGTGTATTTTTAGAAAAATTATGAAATTTTTTACATTTCATTGGCTATTGCCAGTGAAGCTGAATACAAATATTGTACAATACAATAGACAGAAATTCAGTTGAAATACAATACAAAAATACACGTAATTAAAATATGAAAATAATAAAATGAAAATTTTAAAATTTTAAGAGAAAAATAAACCATGAAAAATGTGTATGTATTTTACCAAATATTATTCAATTGAATGATAAATCATCATTATACTTAATACGCTTTACTATTGTATTGTATTTGAAGAGATTGATTACCTTTTATTTTTTTTTTTTTTTTGCGACTTGTCAAGGTGAAAACTTAATGGTGTCGTTAAAGAAATTTTGTAAAAAGCAAAATAATATAAGTAGGAGTTGTAGGCAAAGCTTCAATGATTTTTGCTGCGTGACGAAACGTGTGTCAGCTTGAAGAAACACCAAACCAAACAACGTTTCTATGGAATGAAGCACCATTTAATTCCTATTTGATTGTTTAAAAGTAGCCTGGCAGTCTCACCTTTTCTTGATGGTTTTCAACTGCTCCCAGATGCTTTGGGCATTGTATGCCTACTTAAAATCTCAACAACAAAATGCGAGAAAATTTTAAACATTTATATAAATACTGAATCGAGAACTTGTACAATGTTCTATAATTCCTCAAACTCATGAGGTAAGTTAAGTTGCCGTTCACCTAGCAGAAATACATACATATATACAAGTATGTATACAAGCGAAAAACATACATGAAAGTTAAAGTTAAAGCTCAAAGTCTTCATTGACTAATTAACTCAAAGTGTGAACTGAGCCTTGAGCACAAGGTTTTACTTACTGTACATAACATTCAATTAATACAAAGAACTCAATTCAAAATCCTTAGAACTATTACACACATTGAATAAACCATGGTATGAAGACATTGCGAAAGGCATGCATGTACTGATAGTAAAAGAAGAGTATTCTAAGTGGGGAAAATGACTATGTAGATAAACTTAGTGAACACAGGAATCCATTAGCAAACGTTTTTCTTCGTACAAGAAACTTATCTGGACTGTTTCATAATAATCGAGCAGTTCTTTTGATTGTTTAGAAGCTTGTAAAGCGTAAACCGAACCCCTTCGTCTATCTTCGTTTGGAAGGACACATAAGTGTTATAATATATAAGAGTTGAAACCTTATTGTTAGTCTTACTTATGAAGACTATTCAAGACTTTTTAAAAAGTAAAATGTCTACAACCTGTCAGTTTCCAAGACAGGCGCAGGACATTCATCGGAACCAGCCGAATCGGACCACTAAGGGGGTACCTCCCATACAAATCCCGTAAAGAGTATTTCAGAGTATAACATTCTTACTAGTTTTTATTTTTATTTTTAATGAATTTTAATATCTATTGTATTGTGTATATGTAACATGTGTATGTATTTATCATAAGCTCTAGTTTATTTTTACTTAAATTTAAGAAGTAATATCCGGCAGACGACTTTCAAAGTCATTGTTGTATATTCTGAATTATTAGAATCAAAATAATAATAATAATATTCTGTAAAATTACGAGCCAACGTTGCCAATTCTTTGGCTCACATTCTAACAATTAGTGTCGTTGCAAATCAAACACCAAAATCCCGTCGAAGATCTCGTTTGAATAGATCCATGTCATATCAATCTACACCAGATCAACTCATACACTGTGTGGAAATACAATAATTAAATGCATTGCTTTCAGTGGAATTGTGTCTTTCTACTTCTCAAAAACATGGAAGAATAACCCGAGTTCAACCACCAAAGAAATTCTGTATTGATGACGTTATGCATTTGCCGGTTTTGCTACACCCACCATACTGTTGAGATCTGGAACCTTTTGTTTCGGTCCCTACAAAACTTTTTAGGCGGTAGTACGCTTTATTAATATGGAGAAGTTAAAAATAACCTGGATCAGTTTTTTGTCAACAAAGAGCATAAATGTTATGAGCTTGGAATCATGCCACTGCCAGAAAGATGGCAAAAAGTATTGGATCAAAATCGACATTATATAAAATAAGAAAATCTTAAATAAAATGCATAAAAAACACAAAATTACTTACTTTCCGAACAACAATATTTTGATTCAATGATGCATTGAAGAAGGTTTTTTTTGGATATTTTTATATATTGTAGAATTTATAGATTGGAACTTCCAGATTCAAAATATGACAAAAACAAACGCCCTAGAAAAGATGACACTTTTTCAATTGTATAGGTGAAGGTGTGTTGTAGGGGTGTGAATTTTTTGCTTGAGATTGTGATTCCCAGCAAATGGGCGGATATAACTGTACGGTACGGAGCCTGATCAAATCATTTATGGTGATCAGCCTAACCCCTTTTCTTTCCAAAACAATAGATAAATTATTTGATAAATATATTTGAAGAAGGTATTAGGAATCATTATGGAAAAATCATCATTTCAAATGTAATATTTGAAAGTTGGATTGAAATTTGTTTGTTATAATATGTCAAAATTTTAAACAATGAAAAAATCAACTAGCCTTTGAATAAAATTTCTATTAATATATAAAGTTTTCAAATCTCGCACAATAAAATAAAGAAAATTCTTCGTTAAGCCAAAATTTTTGGTCCCCCAAATAAATAATATTTTCATTTTTATCCAATTATCGAATTGACGGAAAGTACAATATGGCATTATTGGACCAAGTAATATTAATTGTAACAATTTGTGTAGCAATTTTGCTACAAATATTGAATTGGAGAATCACTCCATCCAAGACCGACCGACCTGATGTATCCATAATACTTTTTATAAGCTGCGCCATGATGTTGTTCATACAAGTGCAAAGAAAAGTTGGAATGTTCTATCCAAGAACTTACAAGAAAAGGATTTTCGAAACGATAATATTTATCATTTATGCCGACATTTTATCATTCTTATTATGGGAAATATTACCGCATGCAATCGGAAACGCATTGTTTGCTATGATGCAATCACAATTTGGAGGAATTATGGAAGGAATTCCTCCCTTTGAAGTTTTACGCATAATACGTGCCATGATCAAAACCGTCAAAATTTATGTATCAGGTTACGGAGCCTATAAATTACTAATTACACTGGACTTTTCAGAACTCTACGAAAGCGAGAGAGAGAACAATAGGCGAATTAAATATAGAAGGTCAGAACTTTGTATGCATTGCAGATTCTTAAGTGACGTTTGTCACCTTCTCGATCAAACCAACACAGAATAGAAGATGTCAGACACACTTATGCCGTACATCCATTATATTATATATATTATTCTAACAGCTGATCTTACGTGAAAAAGTTAAATTGATTCTACGCAGTAATTGTTGGTTGCTTCTCTATCAAATATGGAAAGTGAAAGGCAGTATGTTGAAGACGCACCACGTTCTAAAAGGCCAGTTAAAGGTGATGAAGTCAAAATAAACTCATTAATTGATGAAAACCAATGGATAACAACTCGTGATATCGCTGAGAGATTAAATTCACAGAATTCGACACATCATGTTCTTTTGAAATGCCTATGTTAAATCGGAAGGCCCGACATATGGGTTCCCCATATTCTAACGGAAGGAAATTTGTGCCGTCATGTTGACGTCTGCGATTTGCTTCTCAAACGTTCAGAAAATAATCCATTTTTGAAGCGTTTCATCACTGGGGATAAGAAAAGGATAAACTAGAACAATGTCAAATGCAAAAGATCATGGAGTTAAAAGGATGAACGGGATAAAAACACTTCCAAATCTAAAATCATAAAATCCGGAATATACAATGACTATTCTCATCAGCTGGCCAAATTGAATGATTCAATTAAACAGAAAACGCCAGAATTGATCAATAAAAAAGATATAATGCTTCACTAAGATAATGAGAGACCTCATATAAGTTTGGTAACTCGACAAAAGTTTTTACAACTTCAATGGTATATACTGCTACACCCACCATATTGTCGAGATCTGGCACATTTGATTATTATTTGTTATGGTCTCTACAAACCATTATAAGCGAGAAAACGTTTTCTTCATATGGAGAATTTAAAAGTTTTTGTCAGCAAAAAACAAAAATTTTATGAGCTTGGAATCATGCTACTGCTAGAAAGATGGCAAAAAGTATTGGATCAAAATCGACATTATATAAAATAAGAAAATCTTAAATAAAAAGCATAAAAAACACAAAATTACTTACTTTCCGAACAACAATATTTTGATTCAATGATGCATTGAAGAAGGTTTTTTTTGGATATTTTTATATATTGTAGAATTTATAGATTGGAACTTCCAGATTCAAAATATGACAAAAACAAACCCCCTAGAAAAGATGACACTCTTTCAATTGTATAGGTGAAGGTGTGTTGTAGGGGTGTGAATTTTTTGCTTGAGATTGTGATTCCCAGCAAATGGGCGGATATAACTGTATGGTACGGAGCCTGATCAAATCATTTATGCTGATCAGCCTAACCCCTTTTCTTTCAAAAACAATAGCTAAATTATTTGATAGATATATTTGAAGAAGGTATTAGGAATCATTATGGAAAAATCATCATTTCAAATGTAATATTTGAAAGTTGGATTGAAATTGGTTTGTTATAATGTGTCAAAATTTTAAACAATGAAAAAATCAACTATCCTTTGAATAAAAATTCTATTAATATTTAAAGTTTTCAAATCTCACACAATAAAATAAAGAAAATTCATCGTTCAGCCTAAATTTTTGGTCCCCCAAATAAATAATATTTTCATTTTTATTAAATCGCGTAAATTGACGGAAAGTACAATATGGCATTATTGGACCAAGTAATATTAATTGTAACAATTTGTGTAGCAATTTTGCTACAAATATTGAATTGGAGAATCACTCCATCCAAGACCGACCGACCTGATGTATCCATAATACTTTTTATAAGCTGCGCCATGATGTTGTTCATACAAGTGCAAAGAAAAGTTGGAATGTTCTATCCAAGAACTTACAAGAAAAGGATTTTCGAAACGATAATATTTATCATTTATGCCGACATTTTATCATTCTTATTATGGGAAATATTACCGCATGCAATCGGAAACGCATTGTTTGCTATGATGCAATCACAATTTGGAGGAATTATGGAAGGAATTCCTCCCTTTGAAGTTTTACGCATAATACGTGCCATGATCAAAACCGTCAAAATTTATGTATCAGGTTACGGAGCCTATAAATTACTAATTACACTGGACTTTTCAGAACTCTACGAAAGCGAGAGAGAGAACAATAGGCGAATTAAATATAGAAGGTCAGAACTTTGTATGCATTGCAGATTCTTAAGTGACGTTTGTCACCTTCTCGATCAAACCAACACAGAATAGAAGATGTCAGACACACTTATGCCGTACATCCATTATATTATATATATTATTCTAACAGCTGATCTTACGTGAAAAAGTTAAATTGATTCTACGCAGTAATTGTTGGTTGCTTCTCTATCAAATATGGAAAGTGAAAGGCAGTATGTTGAAGACGCACCACGTTCTAAAAGGCCAGTTAAAGGTGATGAAGTCAAAATAAACTCATTAATTGATGAAAACCAATGGATAACAACTCGTGATATCGCTGAGAGATTAAATTCACAGAATTCGACACATCATGTTCTTTTGAAATGCCTATGTTAAATCGGAAGGCCCGACATATGGGTTCCCCATATTCTAACGGAAGGAAATTTGTGCCGTCATGTTGACGTCTGCGATTTGCTTCTCAAACGTTCAGAAAATAATCCATTTTTGAAGCGTTTCATCACTGGGGATAAGAAAAGGATAAACTAGAACAATGTCAAATGCAAAAGATCATGGAGTTAAAAGGATGAACGGGATAAAAACACTTCCAAATCTAAAATCATAAAATCCGGAATATACAATGACTATTCTCATCAGCTGGCCAAATTGAATGATTCAATTAAACAGAAAACGCCAGAATTGATCAATAAAAAAGATATAATGCTTCACTAAGATAATGAGAGACCTCATATAAGTTTGGTAACTCGACAAAAGTTTTTACAACTTCAATGGTATATACTGCTACACCCACCATATTGTCGAGATCTGGCACATTTGATTATTATTTGTTATGGTCTCTACAAACCATTATAAGCGAGAAAACGTTTTCTTCATATGGAGAATTTAAAAGTTTTTGTCAGCAAAAAACAAAAATTTTATGAGCTTGGAATCATGCTACTGCTAGAAAGATGGCAAAAAGTATTGGATCAAAATCGACATTATATAAAATAAGAAAATCTTAAATAAAAAGCATAAAAAACACAAAATTACTTACTTTCCGAACAACAATATTTTGATTCAATGATGCATTGAAGAAGGTTTTTTTTGGATATTTTTATATATTGTAGAATTTATAGATTGGAACTTCCAGATTCAAAATATGACAAAAACAAACCCCCTAGAAAAGATGACACTCTTTCAATTGTATAGGTGAAGGTGTGTTGTAGGGGTGTGAATTTTTTGCTTGAGATTGTGATTCCCAGCAAATGGGCGGATATAACTGTATGGTACGGAGCCTGATCAAATCATTTATGCTGATCAGCCTAACCCCTTTTCTTTCAAAAACAATAGCTAAATTATTTGATAGATATATTTGAAGAAGGTATTAGGAATCATTATGGAAAAATCATCATTTCAAATGTAATATTTGAAAGTTGGATTGAAATTGGTTTGTTATAATGTGTCAAAATTTTAAACAATGAAAAAATCAACTATCCTTTGAATAAAAATTCTATTAATATTTAAAGTTTTCAAATCTCACACAATAAAATAAAGAAAATTCTTCGTTAAGCCAAAATTTTTGGTCCCCCAAATAAATAATATTTTCATTTTTATTAAATCGCGTAAATTGACGGAAAGTACAATATGGCATTATTGGACCAAGTAATATTAATTGTAACAATTTGTGTAGCAATTTTGCTACAAATATTGAATTGGAGAATCACTCCATCCAAGACCGACCGACCTGATGTATCCATAATACTTTTTATAAGCTGCGCCATGATGTTGTTCATACAAGTGCAAAGAAAAGTTGGAATGTTCTATCCAAGAACTTACAAGAAAACGATTTTCGAAATGATAATATTTATCATTTATGCCGACATCTTATCATTCTTATTATGGGAAATATTACCGCATGCAATCGGAAACGCATTGTTTGCTATGATGCAATCACAATTTGGAGGAATTATGGAAGGAATTCCTCCCTTTGAAGTTTTACGCATAATACGTGCCATGATCAAAACCGTCAAAATTTGTGTATCAGGTTACGGAGCCTATAAATTACTAATTACACTGGACTTTTCAGAACTCTACGAAGGCGAGAGAGAGAACAATAGGCGAATTAAATATAGAAGGTCAGAACTTTGTACGCATTGCAGGTTTTTAAGTGACGTTTGTCACCTTCTCGATCAAACCAACACAGAATAGAAGATATTTGGTTTGAGTATATTATGTTCTCATATAATATCGCAAGTAAGTTTTGAAACAAAGATTTCTTTTTGGTTACCGTAAGACATGACAGCTTGCTGGAAAAAATAATAACTTCTGAACTAGAAACAACACTACAATTCATGCAAAAGAAGGATCAACTTCATTAAGAACATAACAAGATCAAATCAAAATTCGAAATATTGAGGAATGTTTTTTATTGGACTCTATGAAATATACTCTTAAATTGTAAGAAAAATTTGTAAAGATTTTTCGATTACCTGAAATAAATGAAATCATTTTGTCAAATAAAGAATAGAAATTAGAAATAGAAGCTTATACAATATATTCTTTCAATGATACACTTTTTTTTATTTATGTAGAGAGTTTTTATTTTTCTCGGTCCACAGGTTTTCGATTTTCAATTTTTTTTTTTTGTCGTCAAGGTCGGGAATCGTCATTAACTTCTTATATAAGTTTTTTTATAATTTTTTTTTTTGCAGTGCCGTTGGCAAAAATTGTCATAGGACAGTTAGGACACAGGCTTCTGATGAATTCAAGCACAAATCAGCTTTTTTTTTGAGTCTGTGGCTTTGTTAGGAATGTTGGTGCCACAATATGAATTAATTTGTAAATTAATTCCTTATGTCATAGTGTGTCAAGAGGCACTTCAACATCCAAGGCCACTAAGCCAATTGTTTAATTAAAATTAAAATTCTTCTTTATTTACTCGTAGTTTGTTAATTAATCCAGGGGGTGAACACAACTTAAATGCGACCAAAAATCGAGGTGGCAATCTACTAATTTATTATTTGCAATTAAGTGCAGATTAAATCAATTTTTTTTTTTTTTTTTGAAAACTTGTTCAAATATCTTAGAAATGCCACTTAGCAAATTAATTGGCCTATAGTTTATTGGAGAGTCTGATGTTGTTTTTCTGGCCCTTGGGATAATAAGCGTTATTAATTTCAGTATGAAATACAAGGAAAATAATTCCGAAAGTGCGAATTTTGCATTGCTAATTATGTTAATTACAATACAATAATTTTAAGTTAAATTCGATTCCAATTTAAAAATTAGCCAAATAATCACTTTAAAGTAATTTAGTTGCTCCTTCTCATTAAATAAATTTTAATTTCAATTACATAATTTAACAGGAATTTAAATTGTACAATATTTGGTTTGATTTGGTTTGGTTCGGTTTAGTATTTCGAGTATTTCATAATAACAAATCATGGCAAACAAAGTTTTAATGGGAAATGAGAAAGACATGAAGTGTGTGTACGAGAGATGAGGATGAGAGGAAGACAAGAAGTTATTAGAGAAGGTAAAGTATGAAGAATTTGATGATGCTTATCACTCGTGCCTTGACTTGATTTGATTTGTTTTATAATTTGCTCGTTTCATATAACAAACAAATTTTGCAATTTTTAGGCAATTAGAAATTTTAATTGGCGCCCAATTTATTTGTTTCTATTTGTGTCTTAGTTAGTACCCTCATTTCCGATTGTTCATGGATTCTGATTCTCGTTCTCATTCTCATTCTCATTCTCGTTCTTGTTGTTGTTGTTGTTGTTGTTGTTCATTTCTTCTCTAAAATTTTTTGTTTTGTTATTATTTTGTTTATTACCATTTTCTGTTCATTATTTTTAGATTTCATTTCAACATCATCATCGTTGTCGACGCCATTTGATGATGCTTGTTACTTCTTCCAAAAAATGGAGAAGGAGATTCTCAGATTCCTTTCTATTTGTTTTTCTTTTATTTTTCATTATTTTTATTTTTACCTTGTTTTAAATGCTTTTGCGTTGCTGTTGTTGTTGTTGTTGTTGTTGTTGTTGTTATTATAGTTAATTTTCATTTTATTCTTTTATGGTGGATGGTGGTAGATGGTACGTACTACAATAACAAGGACATGGTAAGCGTAATATAAAACTTCGAGGATCCCAACAATAGTCCTCATCTACCACAATTTTACACTTCTACATACTTAGCCTCCTACGTCCACTCTGAGTGTGGCAGCAATGAAATCCAATTCAAACCAATTGAGTTCATTTCAAAAACCCAATCAGACAGTCAAGTAAGCAGGCAAGCAAGCGAGCAACCAAATAACCAAGGTTACAACAAAATACAAAGATATACATGGATTTAACAAAAAGACAGAGACAGATAGAGTGAGAGAGAGGCAGAAAATAAGAGAAGGAAGGGGATGAAGAGCAAGAAAAATCGTAGATGAAGTGCTTATGAAAAGGTGTTGGTTTTGGTTTTGATGGTACGGTACCTTGGGTTTAGGTTTGAGTTTGGGTTTGGATTTAGGTTGTGATGCTGGACAACGATGGAAAGGAAATCTGATATTTTTGCACCTTAGAAATAACGACATCAACGTCATCATCATCATCATTATCATCACCATCACATCATCATCATCATCATTATGGACATCATTATTATTGTACTAACATCATCGACATGAAATATTGAAAACAATAAAACCGAATGCCATTGTTATTATTGCTGATGTATGTAAGAGTATTTACTATATCTATCTATTCATTCATTCATCCATCTATCCATCCACTTTCTTCATTTCATCTTTTTTGTGGTGCATGAGGATTGCTTCGGTTGGGTTTAGATCGGTTCAGTTCGATTTGGTTCAGTTGAATTGGTTTGGGTTGGGTTGGATTGGATTGGATTGGTTTAGGTTGGGTTGGATTGGATTGGGTTAGCCTTGTTCGATGATGATGGTGATGATGATTTGCCAATTGGTCGGAAATTGCTAGTAAAGAAAAATTAATAAAAATGCTAAAGCTGCAACAATAACAAAACAAAGAAAGGAAAATGAAAATGCCAAAAACTTATTGGGCAAAAAATAGAAACAAAACAAAAAAAAAAATTTCAAAAAAAAACAAAAAAACAACAACAAACTATGTAGTGGAACAGCATACAGATAAAGAGGTTATGTAAAGAAAACAACATCAGCAACAACAAAAGAACGTAGAAAAGAAATACAAATGGCCGAACGGAAACAAAGAAAGAAAGAAAGTAAGAAAGAATCTATGAATGAACAAGCAAAAAACACGATTTGGCATAAAACAAAAACAAAAACAAAAACAAAAATTAAAAGGCAAAAGCAGTTTCTCAACTGAAAACTGATAAAAACATCATAAAATAACAACGGGTGTGGCCTGAAGCGGACAATAACTAAAAAATCAAAACAATCAGAAAAACTCTCAAAGGATAAATGTATATTCGCATACAGAACACACACACACATATATTCATATACATACATACACTTACAGACGACTAGTATACAAATAATCTTTTTTTTTTATGTAATCCTTTAATTTTTATGCTTTGTAATCTTAAAATTTGTTTTCGATTTCTCTGAAATCCTTTTTCCACATTACAATTTTCTTAAGATCCAACATCTTGTTATATATTTAGTTTAAAGTGAAGTGTAATCTACTGTAGTGTATCAAGCATATCAATCAATTTTAGTATACAATAGGATTACATTTATTTTTATTTTATTTTTTTTTTCGGTTTTTTGTTATTTCAGTTTATTTTAAAATTTCCAATTGAGCGTGACATTGACTGGGGAGTTACTATGGTAAACTACAAAACAAGAAACAATAAGTCGGACGATATATTTATTCTTACGTCTTTTAGGTTTGACGAATGGAGTCTTTTTATCCCATTTAAGAGCCATAACAAGATGATTGGCATGCATGAAGGAATGAATATCAAGGTCACGGTGTATTAATACCTGCTTAACGAACCAAGCAAGAGCACGCATGATGCGTGTGTGGGATGGAGCTTTATTTTCCATAGTCTGAATGAAATTAATCTTCGAATTTGCAAATAGTCCCCAAAGCTGAATGCCAGACGTGTAGGATGGCATTACTATGGCTTTATACAGCGTAACATTGGCAGCATAATTGATAGAGCTACCGGGTCAAATAAGCCCGATGGCTTATGTTTATACGTACACGTATGTTTAATATGTATGGCAGTTATTATGTTAGACTATATCAGTAAGCGATGCAAATGCATTCATGTTCAAGTATGGAACACATGAATTTTGTGGAATTTTAGTGCTAATTAGAGAATTAGAGGATTAGCAAAAATATCGTAAGACTTCAATACACTACACACACACACATGTATAATTGATAACCAATTTGAAAACTATTATTACAAATTTTGTATTGTCTGCCAATTAATTTGCAATTCTAAGGAGCAAGTGACCTTAGAGTTAATATCTTCAGTCATTGAGTATAGACTCAAAACTAAATGAGCAAAATGTCTGAGAATAACAACTAACTGGTTCGATTGTTTAACAAAATGCCCAAGAACAATCAATCTATGGTATTGTGATGGACTACAATGATACAATGGTACAGATATCAAACTGCCTTGCAAATTATGCATATTAGGGGGTCTATGGCCAGTACAAGTATAGTAACTAAAATTCAGAAGTATTATTGTTCTAAGACAGGGAGGGAGTGGTGCAACTAAAGTGCTGAACATTACGAAAAGGAAATACAATTTCAAACACAATGTACGTCTAATTTCTGTGATAGCTAGGAATTTTGTTTGCACATTAACACAAAACATAAAAGATCCAATCATCCAATTGTAACATAGTTGACACAAATATTTTCAAAAAAATTATTAAAGAACACGAGTTTGTTATATAGTCTAACATAATTATGAGATATTTAATTTTTGGTCAGGTAGAGATTTACATAATCGTCTCACAAATTTGCATCCATTTTCAAAACATTCACATTGTTTTTAATGATTTCTATTTGTTCAAGTATTGTATATCAATGTTATTTGATAATTTGGACTATAATTAAGGCAATCTTCTTAATAAATATTGAATCTTTATTGGTCATTGACTGCCGTCTTTAAATGCCCTGCCCTATTGTATGAAATTCAATGATACCCAAGACCATTTCCGGCAAATATGACAAAAACAAACCCCCTAGAAAAGATGACACTCTTTCAATTGTATAGGTGAAGGTGTGTTGTAGGGGTGTGAATTTTTTGCTTGAGATTATGATTCCCAGCAAATGGGCGGATATAACTAACTGTACGGTACGGAGCCTGATCAAATCATTTATGCTGATCAGCCTAACCCCTTTTCTTTCAAAAACAATAGATAAATTATTTGATAGATATATTTGAAGAAGGTATTAGGAATCATTATGGAAAAATCATCATTTCAAATGTAATATTTGAAAGTTGGATTGAAATTTGTTTGTTATAATGTGTCAAAATTTTAAACAATGAAAAAATCAACTAGCCTTTGAATAAAATTTCTATTAATATATAAAGTTTTCAAATCTCACACAATAAAATAAAGAAAATTCTTCGTTAAGCCAAAATTTTTGGTCCCCCAAATAAATAATATTTTCATTTTTATCCAATTATCGAATTGACGGAAAGTACAATATGGCATTATTGGACCAAGTAATATTAATTGTAACAATTTGTGTAGCAATTTTGCTACAAATATTGAATTGGAGAATCACTCCATCCAAGACCGACCGACCTGATGTATCCATAATACTTTTTATAAGCTGCGCCATGATGTTGTTCATACAAGTGCAAAGAAAAGTTGGAATGTTCTATCCAAGAACTTACAAGAAAAGGATTTTCGAAACGATAATATTTATCATTTATGCCGACATTTTATCATTCTTATTATGGGAAATATTACCGCATGCAATCGGAAACGCATTGTTTGCTATGATGCAATCACAATTTGGAGGAATTATGGAAGGAATTCCTCCCTTTGAAGTTTTACGCATAATACGTGCCATGATCAAAACCGTCAAAATTTGTGTATCAGGTTACGGAGCCTATAAATTACTAATTACACTGGACTTTTCAGAACTCTACGAAAGCGAGAGAGAGAACAATAGGCGAATTAAATATAGAAGGTCAGAACTTTGTATGCATTGCAGATTCTTAAGTGACGTTTGTCACCCTCTCGATCAAACCAACACAGAATAGAAGATGTCAGACACACTTATGCCGTACATCCATTATATTATATATATTATTCTGACAGCTGATCTTACGTGAAAAAGTTAAATTGATTCTACGCAGTAATTGTTGGTTGCTTCTCTATCAAATATGGAAAGTGAAAGGCAGTATGTTGAAGACGCACCACGTTCTAAAAGGCCAGTTAAAGGTGATGAAGACAAAATAAACTCATTAATTGATGAAAACCAATGGATAACAACTCGTGATATCGCTGAGAGATTAAATTCACAGAATTCGACACATCATGTTCTTTTGAAATGCCTATGTTAAATCGGAAGGCCCGACATATGGGTTCCCCATATTCTAACGGAAGGAAATTTGTGCCGTCATGTTGACGTCTGCGATTTGCTTCTCAAACGTTCAGAAAATAATCCATTTTTGAAGCGTTTCATCACTGGGGATAAGAAAAGGATAAACTAGAACAATGTCAAATGCAAAAGATCATGGAGTTAAAAGGATGAACGGGATAAAAACACTTCCAAATCTAAAATCATAAAAAAGTGATGCTATGCTTTATGTTTGGTTAGATTTTTTGAGCTGCGTCCGGAATATACAATGACTATTCTCATTAGCTGGCCAAATTGAATGATTCAATTAAACAGAAAACGCCAGAATTGATCAATAAAAAAGGTACAATGCTTCACTAAGATAATGAGAGACCTCATATAAGTTTGGTAACTCGACAAAAGTTTTTACAACTTCAATGGGATATACTGCTACACCCACCATATTGTCGAGATCTGGCACATTTGATTATTATTTGTTATGGTCTCTACAAACCATTTTAAGCGAGAAAACGTTTTCTTCATATGGAGAATTTAAAAGTTTTTGTCAGCAAAAAACAAAAATTTTATGAGCTTGGAATCATGCTACTGCTAGAAAGATGGCAAAAAGTATTGGATCAAAATCGACATTATATAAAATAAGAAAATCTTAAATAAAAAGCATAAAAAACACAAAATTACTTACTTTCCGAACAACAATATTTTGATTCAATGATGCATTGAAGAAGGTTTTTTTTGGATATTTTTATATATTGTAGAATTTATAGATTGGAACTTCCAGATTCAAAATATGACAAAAACAAACAAAGGTGTGTTGTAGGGGTGTGAATTTTTTGCTTAAGATTGTGATTCCCAGCAAATGGGCGAATATAACTAACTGTACGGTACGGAGCCTGATCAAATCATTTATGCTGATCAGCCTAACCCCTTTTCTTTCAAAAACAATAGATAAATTATTTGATAGATATATTTGAAGAAGGTATCAGGAATCATTATGGAAAAATCATCATTTCAAATGTAATATTTGAAAGTTGGATTGAAATTTGTTTGTTATAATATGTCAAAATTTGAAACAATGAAAAAATCAACTAGCCTTTGAATAAAATTTCTATTAATATATAAAGTTTTCAAATCTCACACAATAAAATAAGGAAAATTCTCCGTTGAGCAAATATTTCGGTCCCCCAAATAAATAATATTTTCATTTTTATTAAATCGCGTAAATTGACGGAAAGTACAATATGGCATTATTGGACCAAATAATATTAATTGTAACAATTTGTGTAGCAATTTTGCTACAAATATTGAATTGGAGAATCACTCCATCCAAGACCGACCGACCTGATGTATCCATAATACTTTTTATAAGCTGCGCCATGATGTTGTTCATACAAGTGCAAAGAAAAGTTGGAATGTTCTATCCAAGAACTTACAAGAAAACGATTTTCGAAATGATAATATTTATCATTTATGCCGACATCTTATCATTCTTATTATGGGAAATATTACCGCATGCAATCGGAAACGCATTGTTTGCTATGATGCAATCACAATTTGGAGGAATTATGGAAGGAATTCCTCCCTTTGAAGTTTTACGCATAATACGTGCCATGATCAAAACCGTCAAAATTTGTGTATCAGGTTACGGAGCCTATAAAATACTAAGTACACTGGACTTTTCAGAACTCTACGAAAGCGAGAGAGAGAACAATAGGCGAATTAAATATAGAAGGTCAGAACTTTGTACGCATTGCAGATTCTTAAGTGACGTTTGCCACCTTCTCGATCAAACCAACACAGAATAGAAGATATTTGGTTTGAGTATATTATGTTCTCATATAATATCGCAAGTAAGTTTTGAAACAAAGATTTCTTTTTGGTTACCGTAAGACATGACAGCTTCCTGGAAAAAATAATAACTTCTGAACTAGAAACAACACTACAATTCATGGAAAAGAAGGATCAACTTCATTAAGAACATAACAAGATCAAATCAAAATTCAAAATATTGACGAATGTTTTTTTTTGGACTCTATGGAATATACTCTTAAATTGTAAGAAAAATTTATAAAGATTTTTCGATTACCTGAAATAAATGAAATCATTTTGTCAAATGAAGATTGAATCTTTATTGGTCATTGACTGCCGTCTTTAAATGCCCTGCCCTATTGTATGAAATTCAATGACACCCAAGACCATTTCCGGCAAATAGTATGTCCTATGGTCTCGGTACTCATGCTGTTTTGGTTTTACTAAAGCCCTTTCAGAACGTTTGTTGCTTTACTTTATTCCAAAACAAATAGAAATTTCATCATCTTTTGCTCCTTGCAAGCTCTAACGTTGCTTGTGTTGCATTCATTACGAGATGGTGGGTATCACTTCACTTTAATTGAATTCACTTTACTTCACCTTACTGTACTGTACTGTACTATACTGTACTGTACTTCTTTGCTTTATTCTAATTTTTGTTTTTCTTTTTTTTTTTGGTTTCATGTTTCTTAGTTTTATTTATCTTTTCATCTACATTTCCTTGGCGGACTTATTGATGATGCATGGACATCTTTTGTAGAATCTGTCACCATTGATTAGGCAACTTTCTGATCAAGTGAACGCTAATGGAGAAGATTCAGATGAATAAAATTAAAGTATAAAAACTTGTTCTTAGACAATGTGTTTACTAGACGAAAGAGATACGTTGCTCGCTAGGTTTTTCCTCTATACTAAGAACAACAACTCAAAAGCAAAATGGAACTTATAGACTAATATGCAGGGGAATTAATTAGAGTGGCGTGTAACTACAATACAAATAGGAAAAATGCTTGAAACAAATTCGGTCAATATTCATAATTGTTGTGAAATGGTAGAATTTAAACTTATTTTTGTATACAAAATTTGGGATTTCAGCTCAAGATTGCAACCTGATAAACCATATCAAGAACTAGGCCTCTATTACCACAGTTTAACACATCTTTCCACAAATTGCGCTTGTGACAAGGAAAGTCAACAATTTCCAATTTCTTATCTTTTGCCATTATTTGAAGATCTTCATTATTGTTATTTATTTTTCTGGCCTACTAAAGAAAAAACAAATATTTGTGATTGAAATTGGTTTCATTGTTTTTTTAAATATTCTCCATGAAGATCAATACACTTTTGCATGCTTTTGAATCAATTTTCGAAGCACTTTTTCCACTTCGATTGATGCCCAAAGATGTCTCAATCTCACGTTATATTACATGGATATCTTGCATTATCTGTTCACGCACATTATCGATATTTTCTGGTAACAACAATCGATTTTGAATGATATACACGGAAATTGTCCTGGATCAGAACATTGACCCCTATTGATTTTGTTATACTAGTTTTTACAGTTAACAACACGCTAAAATGGCAAAATGTTCCAAAGATATCATGATTAAAAATTTCAAATTATCGTTTGGAAACTTTAGCTTTCGCTTAGCATCATTTTCTGTTGCCACGGTCAGATAGATACATGTACATATATTTATAAACAATATTATTCAGACATTATAAAATAAAATCCCTATATTTTTTCTATTGTAATATTGATTGATCTATTGTGAATTGTACTTACCGATAAATCACCACCATAGAATGGATGTATGACAAAAGTCTCATTGCCGATGTGTATGACGCCACTGACACCGTTGCATGTATGAAAAGCAGCACTTGCACCTGGATAATCTTTGACAGTGCCATGGTAGTAACAGTGTTCGATATCCTGTAACAAAGCACCAGTATATATAGTTTCATTTAAAAAAAAAAAAGAGAATGTGAAAGATACGAAAACTAAGTACATACAAGTTGCTTGTGTGCAATGCTGATTGCCAACTTTTGTTTTCACATTTGACATTTAATTTTCATTTCATTTTTATTTCTCAAACCATTAGAAACTATTGAAACAATAACAACAACAACAATAAGAACTTCTAATCCTTTCTTAGTGATTGGAATAATTCGACTTTGTCATCAAGTTCTTTTTGAAACACTCAGCATCTAAGGATAATACAATAATATTTAGCAACAATGAGAATAGTTTCTAATTTAATTACAATTTAATCAAGTAGTTTTGTTAAGAAATCTATTCCATTCCATTCGATATTTCATTTCATCATATATAAATTTTCATTTCATTTCATTTCATACAAATCTAAACTAAAATTCAAATTTGAAGTTACAATATTTAACTTAGATTTGTGTGGTTTTGTTTGGGTTTTCTTTTTTGTGTCCCCTAATTCATTCAATTTAATTCGATTTGGTTTGATTGAAGAGCATTTACTATACCTCAAGTGAAGTACTTCAATGTTCTTAACTCATCACCATGGTCATCGCCATCATCGCCATCATCATTATCATCTTTTATTTTTTTTGAAAGTGAGTAAGTGTATGAATTTTGTAAGTAATTCTCTTCTTGATGATGGTTTTGTAATGAAATATTTTACAAATTTAATTTAATTGCTGTCGCTTTGATTTCGCTTAGATGCGCGCGACAATATTTAATACTCTTCCCATACTTTCTTTCTGTTGTTCCTCATCATCATTTATCATTTACTGTTTAACTTTTTGCAGTTGCTTTGTTGTTGATACTTTATTTTCTTTACCATTCATTTCTCTTTAATTCATTTCAATTTGATTTAATTCAATGACGCTTGGAAATTGACACAAAGGAACAGTGTGAAAGTAAAGTAATGGCACCCCATTGAAGATAAAACATAACATCAAAAAGTATAGAGTGAGTTACTGAATAAGCGTATTGTAGAGCAAAGTGGTAAGGTGAATGAACCAAAGAGGCCTTCAGTCTTTTTATGTAAGTCATAGACCTGATATTGTCTGTGTAGCCTGGAAACGACTAACGATGACATAAAGTAAAAAAAAAAAAAAAAAAAAAAAATCCCTTAACTTAATCGCAGTCGGTGGTGTCTATGAAGTTTTGAAATTGTGAAGTTGTGGATTCGAGTTACAAAGATGCAAGATACTCGTATTGTGCTTTATTCGTTGTTCTTTACTCTCACACAATGGGTTTCATGGCATTATGCCTTTGAATGCTTTTTCATTTTCAATGACTCTCGCACGCACGCAATGATACTTTGTGCGTGTTTATTGAGGCGTATGAAACAACATCTTTTCCATTAATAACATTAATATTGCATTCATTCAAAGGTGCTGAATGGCATCCATCGGTTGGTAAAAGCAAACGCAAAGTCAAAATGATAAAAAAATATTAATATGAAAAAAAAAATATGGAGGAACATTAGCTTGTGATGTGTATAGCTTTAGTATTATGGCTGATATCATATCAGGGTCTCCGAATTTAACCTTGAGGCCGAAAGTCACTTCTTTCTTCGCTGTTTACTGTTTGTTGTTTGTTGTTCATAAAAATAAATCACAATTTTAAATTAACGTATGTGTTGAAGCAAAATCCAACAAACCACCAAACCAACAAATCAGTAAACCAACGAATCAACAAAGAAAAATGAACATGATGATGATGATGATGATGATGATGTACTCGTAGTACATGTATTGTAGAAGAAAGTAAAATTATAATAAAATATAAAATGAATGAAAGTCAAAACGAAAATGACGAAGAAAATCACGCATACGCAGCAGTGTACGTACGAATATGATGCATGAAAGTTTATGTTGTCTTTTGATGTTTATCTTCAATTTCTGATGTTGACTATATTTATTGTTTGCTATTCTCTGTTCTCAGTTGACTGTCCCCTGTTGATTGTATCTGTTAGCACTTGGTATTTGTCAGATTGTCTTTGTGTTCTTGACATTCTTGTTCTTATTATTGTTACTGTTCCTCTTATTTTTATTTTTACTTTTATTTTTTATAATTTTTATATTGTATTTGTATATATATTTTTTTATTTATTTTTTTTTTTTGATTGTACTTACATGTCTGTTGCCATCGACAAGATAACCGCCGACATGATAATGCTTCTGTTGTACATTCGGTGATAAAAGTTGACTGCAAATGACGAACAATGTAAACAACAGACGAACCAAGAAGAAGTAGACGACGACGACAGATGATAGACAAATGAAGGCAAGAAGAGAGAACGAAAACGAAATTGTAAGAAATTTTTAAGAATTTCAATAAAATAAAATAATGTTTTGTAATACAATGTAAATAGAATTTATTAGTATTTACGAGACGAGTAAATAAAGGGAATACAGTACAAATAAATAAATATATAAAATATTATAAGCTTGGAGCTTAAAAGGTTGGTGGAACTTGGTAACTTCAGAATGAAAATGAGAGTCCTGTTGGAACAATTTCCTTTTTTCTTTTTCTTTTTTGCATATAAGTAAACTTATTTCAGCACATATTTTTCTTTGTTATTCATAGCATCTTGTCTTGCCATCTTTTGTGAGAAGCCATAATTCTAGCTTTGTAGAAAATTGGGTCATAACAGATCGTCTTGCCAGATCCTAACAGACCACAATGGAAGTGTGGCCTAGCGTTTGAAGCATATGCCCTTTCTATAGACCAAAAGCATCTGTTTTTTCTTTAGCCCTTTATTTAATATTATTACTTGTTGACAAATGAGTTCTGAATTTATCATTTGGGAGCAGCTCATAACGCACAATATGTACCTTTGTTTACCCACCAATAGCACAACAACAACTTTATCGTAGATTGCATCGTCGACTTTGCAGTGGTTTTTGGCATGCTCGCCTTGTTTGGATATTATCATAACCATTTTTCATTGCCATTTATCATTTTAGACAGAAAAAATTCAAAATTATTCGGTTTCAGTAATATTTCGCAAATTGAAATGCGAACAATAAGATTTTTTTTTCCATTAAATTGTGTGCGGTGCCCAAAGAATCAGTTATTTTGCTTTAGCCAGCCATTGGTAAATGGTTTAAAACTGTGGTATGGTGGATGCCAAAATCTTTAACATTGTCACAAATACTTATGCGCCTGTCATTTTAGACATTTTCAAAAATTTAGTCCATTTTTTCGCGGACATCAAGTTCCAAGTGATTATTTTGCTAAATAACCTTCTCCACACAATATTTTTTTTTGTTTTTTTATTAGACTTCACGAATACAAGAATACATCTTATTTATTAATCACATGTTCATTATTGCATTGCGTGAAAAACGTCCAGAAACGGCCGAAAGGCATGACAAGGTGATTTTGCAACATGACAACGCTCGGCCCCACGTAGCTGTAACGGTCAAAAATTACCGGCAAACGCTGAAATGGGATTACTTACTTCACCCGCCGTATTCTCCAGACCTTGCTCCTTCCGACTACTGGCTTTTTCGACAGATGCAAAACGATTTGGGGGGTCACCGGTTCGGGTCTTTTGGAGAAATCGAAAAATGGCTCAATGATTGCATCGAGGCCTGAGAGGACTCATTTTTTAGAGATGGTATTCAAAAATTACCAGAGAGATGGAAAAAAGTAGTCGCTTCCGACGGACAATACTTTGAATGATTTATAAAAATACTTTTTGGAACACCAAAAAACGGACCTAATTATTTTGTACTCCCAATAATAGAATTTCCAGTATGACATTCCCAGATTGGATCAATTGGATTACAGAGATACATATTGCTTTGTAAAACTGGTAATAGAAATATTCTAATGTTACTCGTACTGTTCCACCACCCAAATATCAATATAAATTTGTTGTTACTTACGAATTTAGTTCCAAATCAAGACGAAATTTATGATTAAAGGCCTTGATAAGCAACGACGTACGATGAAAGTGTTTCTGTAATTAAAAATTTCAAAAAAAGAAAATAATTAGAGTGTGAAAATCTTAAATGAAATTGCATATTTTTGTAACAAACATCATCATTCACTCATTGCTATTGTACATTTATCTGAATGCAAAAAAATTATACATTTGTCTTAATAGTTAAAAGTTTTTCTGGTCTTTAATGAAAACTGCATTTGATTTCATAGACACTTTTTGTTTAATTAAATTGAATGAACTAAATTCATTTCATTCAAATTCTTTTGTTCAACAAGAAATAAAATGTAGAGTTTTGTCTATCGGTTTCAGTTTTGTTACAATGCTAAATAGCATTTACGTTTTTTCTACTTTTCGTTGTGAATATTTTTCTTTGTGATTCGTGAGATAATCAAAGGATTGTGGGTTTTGGGAAAATTTTGAAGAATTCTTTTGATATTGATATGGTGAACATGTGGGATTTTTTCTTTTTGTGGTTTGCCAAACATCACAATCACACAATAGGGGAATGAAGAAACTGCGTAGATGTTTTATTGAAATTCTTGAAATTCAATATGATTACAAAACATTACTTGTATCAATTTTTTGTTTTTTCTTTTGTTCAACTTTTCACAGAAATTTTAATAATTTCATAAGAAAAAAAACCAAAAAAAAAAAAAAGGAAACAAACAATCAAAGTGCCAAATACACGTATCGCTCTCTGTATTATTAAATTTTTGTAAGCTTTTGAAGTGCAATCAATCAATGTTGAAAACAAACAGCGATTGTGCGGCGACAATGTTGCTTGTTGTACCAATGAAAAGATAAAAAAATTGGCCAAGTGCGAGTCAGGAGGGTTCCGTACTAGATTGTGGTTTGTGTGAGAGAAACCCACCCTAGTTGGCCGATTTGGCTGATTTCAACAAATGTATAGCAACAATATCTAAAACTTACAGTGTCTGAATTTCAGTTCAATAATCCGAAAAACAAAAAAAAAAAATTGAAGTAGTGTGCCTCGCCCACATATGCACAATATGGAAGTGAATTTCTTTAGCGTAGGGAGATAAATCCAAAAATTAGACAATGCAATGTGACGAAAATCAAAATGCGATGATGCTTCAGAGATGTCTCCTCAAGACGCATAAAACAATGCACATTGTCTTGTACGGGCTCTTCTGCAGCGTAGAGAATGAATGCTTATGCATTAGTAAGAGAGACATAAAAAATGGTTTACTTTACGGAAGAACGTACGAACAAGTGGCTGAATGATCGAAAAATAAAATACTAATATTGAAACAATATAAAACTACAATATTCTGTATTATTGCTCGACCATCTACCTTAGAAATTTCACTTTCATATTGTATTTGATTTTCGTCATATTTCACTTTCATATTTTTTGAAAAAAAAAAAAAAATATATATACAATATATATGCAAATAGCAACACTTCCCGCAAATGGCCCTTTGTAGGCTCGAATTTTGCCATTTTCGCTAACGAACAGGACAAAGCACAGTCAAAATACACAAGCGAGATTATTTAGAGTTGTTGACCGATACCTCAGCTGGCTATGTAATGTTTCTGATCGTACTTATCGACCGCTTAGCGGCGCTAGCGCCATCTATGGGAAAACGGCGGTTTTCTATTTGTACGCCCAATATATTCCCAGTTCAGGACTCGAACCTTACGCCTTCGGTCTGCAAGTCCTACTCTCTAACCACTACGCAACTGAGACCTTTCAATTGTATTTGCCTAAATAGCTCCAATAGTTCGTGAGATATGACCAGAGGACGGTTCTAAAATTCTAGAGAATGACGATTTGGAGTTAATGTCACAACCAGAATAGGACCCACCAGATGTCGAGATACCAGAAGGTAAACGCAACTAAATCATCAGGACAATGGAGGCTGTTAAGAAGAGACCAGAAGGTGAGTGTGAGTGCAAATGATCCTTTTTACATCATAAACACTGAATAATAGGTTGGCGTAGAAGAATTAAACGATTATAAATTTGCCCAATACTACTAATATTATACATCTGTCACTTTAAGCTAATTGCAAGTGATTTATTTATTGAACGTAATCACAGTAGTGTAGGAAAAAAAAAGTGAAGTGTGAAGAGTATTACAACTTCGGCTTATTTTTTATGTGACCCAATGTTTTATATTCTAAGGAATATTACTTTCACTATAAAATAAATCTAAGATTTTAATCAGAAAAAGCAAGTACACAACCTTGTCATTTATCTCAGATGATTTTAATTATTGATTAATACAAATATTAATTAATTTCAAATGAGTTACAACCACATTGAGAACAAAATTACACACAATTACATAAATCAAATACCATTTAAACAACCATAGATACATCTTGGACGATTACCTATTTACAAACAATTTTTCATATACAACAAATTTTTAACTACAAACAATTCTTCATACTACGTGTTACTTGGTGCCGCTGCGGAACATCTTAATTTTAACGTTTTGAAACTTTCTTCTTCTTCTTAAGGTTTTTTGCCTTGTTGACTCGAACTTTAGCCTTCTCACCTACATTTTTGAAAAATTGGCGTCTATTAACTTCAGCGCGCATATTGAATTCTGATTTTCTGGGAGAATCCTGCCACATTGCGCCTGCAATTCGGGCCACGTCTGTGACTGTTGCACTCGGAAAATCGCGTTTTATATCATTACGTCTATCTTGCAAAAATAACATAAAGCCCGGCAATGGTCTCTTCGGCTTTATGGGGACTTTAGCCTTAATCTTTTCAACTTCAGTCTTGTATATATTCCGTAGTCTAGCAGCTTCATTAATCCAATCGGATTTATCCTCCATTTGATGCCATCTCTCGCCGGCAAGTCGAGCTAGTTCTGTCATTTTTAATTCCGGATGCTCCTTTTTCAGCTGAAGGCGTACGTGTTGAAACCAGAGCATGAAAGATGATAGTGGTCGCTTTGGCTTGTTGTTCTGATACTTATAATTTGGCATTTTAATTCGCTAACTTTATCACTATCCAAAACACTTAACTGACAATTTAGACCAAATAAATAAGTACAAAAAAATGTGTAAAACAAAAATGGATAAGTATAACACAGAAAAATTTTTTTTTAACTGAAAATATTACTTGATGTTACTTCCAAAGAAAACTATATAAAGTGAATGTTTTCAAATTTAGTGACATAAAACTCTATGCATTTAAAGATATGATTATTTTTTTTTTTGTTTCGCTTGATGTGACTTCCAAAGGAAACAAAATCAAGTGAATCTTTTCAAATTTTGATAGATTCCTCATAGTCACGGTCTTTCCTTTAAAATGGTGGCTTTTGGTGAGCGGGAATATTTATGAAAATCTCAAATTTTGTTCAGCAAATGCGCCTCAAACGATAGGCGAAATTGTTGTTTTATTTATTAAGAACATTGAACGACTAAACGCTACAAAATATTTTTGTGAGGCCTAAGAAAATTTACAGAGATTGATTGAAAATCAGTTTAGAGAAGCAAACGAATATTTTTATTAAGTCATTTGTTTGCACGTTTTTTAGGCGGTTTTGAATCACCGTCAAGGATAGTGATTCTACGAGAGTAGAATAGTAGGAGCTGCTGTAGGAATGAAATACAGTCAAAATACCATATTTTCGTCTTCGGTGTCAGCACCTGACTTCTCACATTCTTTCTCACTTTTTAGTTCCCGTCGGTATGATGTCCGCAAGAAACTTAGTAACTTTTGTTGCATTGTGATTTATTTCTTTGAATGATTGCAAATATTTTTTGTCTGTCCACAATGAAAAGGTGTCACAAATTGTGAAGAATGCACCATACAGACGTCTCAAGGAAGAAGATTGATTCAGCAATGAGATCACACCGTCACATATGCAATACACGAGTCAAATCGCTCTTTCATTATCGATGTGATTAAATTGGTAATATTTGTACGAATATTAGGCTCTTAACAGACAATAATCATCAATTATTATGAAATTAAGATTGAGAGTTGATATTGAGAAACGCAAAATCATTTTCTAATGATTTTAAAATTTCTGTTCTTCTCTTTTCTTCTTATAAAAATAAAATCAGCATGACACGATGAATTGATTAAATCAGTGTATCGAGCTGAAATTTGGTACAGTTGCATCAACAATAAATCAAAATCAGAATTATCCTAGAATTAGAAATTTAGTTCACTTAAAAGTCATGAATCATTCATTTTTCTCGTGCAATTAAAAAAAAAATATGTAGTGATACAATATGAGTTGGTACCTCGTGTTGTTTTTTGTCCTATCGAACTGAAATTTATACACTACAAGTATCTTATATCTGTTGGAATCAGCCAACTGGGAGATGTACCTCCCATACAAACTCACCATGAAAAACTTTTTTGGTTTTTGGGCTATTGAACTGAAGTTAAGACACTATAAGTCTCTAATATAGCGTGGTAGATTTGTTGGAATCAGTTAAATCGGACCACTAGGGGGAGTACCTTCCATACAAACCCCAATCTGTACGAGTCTGACTTGCACTTGGTACATTTGTATTTTTAGTCTACATAAAGAAACGAATATTCGCAATAAAGTAAGTATTTTTAGAAAATGTAATCTGAAAAATGAAGACATCTTTGTGCTGCATTATTTTTAAAACTATTGTATTGTGATTCCTTTGACGGTAGAATTTCTTGTAATAATGAATTAGCCATGGATGTCATGGAGATGTTCAAGCAAATGAAATTAATAATATGGAAAAAAAAAAAAATGGAATAGAATTCTTTACAATAATGTTGCTTCAAAAGTGGTTTGGTGGATGCTAGAAATCACAATAGGAATGCAACCCAAGCACAACCCAAACACAATAGAAACGCAACCCAAGCAAAACACAACGAATACACAACATAACATGACGTGCAACGCGACATCGGTACAACATAAAGAAACGTTTAATTCAACTGAACTCAACTGAACAAAACTCAACTGAACTGAGGTGAAGTGAACTCGCAAAATGCTTCAATGTCAAGCGCGTGCAGACTTTAATAATAAGTTTTCTTTATATTTTCCTCCTTTATCCATATTTCCTTTTACCATTTTATTATTGTTGTATATTCAAAGAATGTATGCTTTATTAGGCAATTTTTATAAAGATTCATTTTCTCTTGCCAACAATATTGCTGTGTTGTTGGTGTGCGTCTTATTCTATTCTATGTTAACGTCTTTGAAACACATTTTCGCAACAGGATACCAAAGTGAATACCACAAAAAACGGGTCATGGACCACGGGAACAGCAAGCGCGGCAAATAATTTTGAATGGGATGGGTTGGGATGAGATTGAGCTCCGTAAAAAAAAAAAAAAATTGTAAGGAAAAAAAGGTAAAACATCACGACAACGACAGTGAAATTGTTACTACAATTGTAAAATAGAAAGGAGAAAACGATAAAAAAAAGAAAGTAAAGGTAAAAGCACAAGCAAAAAGAAATACGTATAAAAGTAGAAGGACATTGCTTGCCTTTATGTCCTGTGAAAGGAGATTCCAACGAAAATTAAACTAAAAAGCATTTATTAGACGGTGATACACGGTGATATTAAGTGAGTATGCATTTCTTTTTTATTTTCCTACTTTAAAAGCATTCTTCACTTTTCATTCTTTTTCTTTAAGCCGACAAAACCCCCTCCCACACTCACTTATAGGTAAATGATGAGAAGAAGAAAGTAAGTAAGTAGATAGACACAATATCAATGCTAAACGTATTGTATTATATGAGGCATAGTAGAGTAGATAAGAGGCTTCAGAGGCTGTGTGATGGCTAAGATGGCTGAGACTACTGGATGGAGTATGGAAGTCTATTAAAAGGTGCTACTTTTGACTATTTTTTGTTATTATCGTCTTCGTTCATGACTTCCTCCTCATCATCCGCGTCCACGTCCGTGTCTTCGCCATAATCATTATCATCATCATTATCATCAACATTATCATTGTCATGTTGTAGTACTTATTTGGTAACATTTACTTTTTTTTTGTATATGTATTTTTTTTTTTTGTTTTCAAGAAAATGTGGCGCACTCTTCGGATTGGATTGGATTGGGCTGGACTGGGCTGGGCCGGGTTCCTTGGGTGGATGAGGTTCAATTTTTATTTTCTTCTTTTTTTTTTTTTGTGAAGAAGCAGGACGCACATTCATTGTTAAAATGTTTCACTTGAAAGCATTTCAAATGAGACATCAATGAAAATTTAATTTACTTGACACTTTTATACAATGGGAACACCCAACAGAAGAGAGATGAGAAAGGAGTAGAAACAAAAGTTTGTAGTACTTAGTAAAGTAACGAAAACACAGGAGCGGCGGGAAACAAAAACCAAAGTGAAAATTACTTTCATTATAATAACATTTCATTTCATGTCATGTCATGTCATGTCTTGCAATGCAATGTAATGTTGTGTAATGTCCAAGCTTTCCCAGGTTCATAAAAGTTAAAGACCCATTTTAAACTGTTGTTTACTTGTATGTCGTCTTAGTTCTTCTCGTATGTTCTACCAAAATGATCTTAAATTGTTGCCCAAGGAAATAATTACTTAAATGAAATGAAAATGCAGAAAATGAAGAAAATGAAGAAAATGGAAAAAAAGGACAAAAATCAGAATTAACTGAGCGTGTTTATGGTCTAATAGTGGAGTGGTAGAATGAGTGTGATTCCTTTTGTTTCCCACCTTCACTTCAATGCTTATAAAGGAAATTGTTTTTATATTCTAACATATTTTTTTTTTTCGAGCTTTTGCTAAATCAAAGGAAATGGTGTCCGAAAAGGTCTTCATGGGTTGGTTGGTTGGTTTGTTGGTTGGTTAGAAAGAGTCATTAATATTGTGCTTTCTATTGTAAGATTTCCTCTTTTTGTTTTTGTTTTGTTTAGTCCAATTTAAGTGAAATTACGAGCATTTAAGGAAGTATGTAGTACGATTTCAATTTAATAAGGATCCTTATGAAATCAATTGAAATTTGAAATATTTACAAACGAATGAATGAATTTATACAGTAGGAATAAAATAAAAGGTATTTCATGTTGTAAAGACTTGCTAGGGGTAACCCCCTTGTGTGTGGTTCTTTAAATATTGTAGAAGAAGTAAATAGATAAATAAAAGCAATGAGAGAGAAGGACTGATGTCTGTGTTCGTTGGAGTGTGTTGATCAAGATTATTTAATTGGAGTTACGTCATGAAGTGTTTAAATTACAAGAAGCAAAAGAAAGACTGAAATAAATGTCCGATTCTTTTGAGTTGCGGTAAAAAAAGTAATTTTATTGTGTTGTATATGGTTAAAATGACAATTGATAAAACAAGAAGTGCCAATGCTTAGAATAAAATTTTCATTTGCTCGGCAGCTACTACTCAGCTTATCGCAGGACATGCTCCGTTCGCAAGCAGTGATATTGATCTCAAGCCAGTACTAGCGGTGAAAGCTTACTTTCTATCGGGACATATGAACGGAACGGGCAGAAACAGTGCCAGGGGCGACATAGTATTTATGCGGTTGAAAACATGTGTTTGGTTGGTCTGGCATTCATTGTATGAGTAGCGGAAAGTTCGTTGACTGTAACATTTTGCTTGCATTGAAATTTTGGCAATCATTGTTTCTACGGTGGTTGGGGCAGGGAGAGATGAAGGGTGCTGAGCTCACTGCTCATTAAAAACAAATCAATATAGCTTTCTTAGAAAATGAACTGTACTCATTCAGCTTAGCTCATAATGACAGCCAGACAGACAGACAGACATCAGATGAAGAATAAGTTGAAGGATCAAGCTGATAGACAGTCATTCTATTGAGGTGCTGGTGGAACAGTAAAATCTTATCACTTAGAACTTTGTACAATATTCATTTAATGACAGACAGACAGATAGACTAACAGACCGATAGACGGCCGAATAAATGTTGTATATAGATCGTCTTTCTGACTGTCATACTCACTCGCTGACTCACTGAGTGACTGATTTATACATCTGTCAGTTTAAGCTATTTGCAAGTGATTTATTTATTGAACGTTTCACAGCGTACAAGCTCACATACATAGATATAAAATAGCTATGTATTTCATGTATATGTGAGAGTATATAATAAAGAAAGTATTATATGTATGTGTGTCTCTCTACAGATTCATTCAACTCAATTCGATTCGATTCAATGCTGTTTTCCTTTTTTATACTCTTCACGCAGAGCATAGTATTATCATTATGTCATGAAGTTTGTAACAGATAGAGGGACAACCTCTAAAATATATGAATTCTTGATTAGCTCGACGAGATGAGTTGATATGATCTAGTCATGTCCGTCTGTCTATTTGTCTGTGTGCAAACTAGCCTTTCAGTTTTTGAGCTAGAGAAATTTGCAACTAATTTTTTCCACTAGACGCAATTCATTTGTTGGAATCTGCCGAATCGATCTTCTGGGAGGGGTATTATCGAACTGAAATATTGGAAAAAAATAAGTAGCTGGACCATATGCCGTAACCATGTAAAATATAAGAACCTACGCTTACTGGCTCATATAGCTTCCATACAAATATTTCGAGCTCAATGTTTATTTGCAACATGAATACTGACTCTGCCCTAAGCATAATGAAATTTTTCTGTAAACTCAGATCAGGAGGAGTGTAGGAAAAAAAGTGAAGTGCTGAAGAGGATTAAAACATCGGCTTTTTTTTTATGTGACCCACTGTCCTATATTCTAAGGAATATTACTATTACTATAAAATAAATCTAAGATTTTAATCAGAAAAAGCAAGTCACAACCTTGTCATTTAGCTCAGATGAATTTAATCTGTAATACAAATATTAATTCATTTCAAATGAGTTACAACCATTGAGAACAAAATTACACACAATTACAAATGAATACCATTTAAACAACCTTAGATCTCTGGAGATACCAATTTACAAACAATTTTTCATATACAACAAATTTTCAACTACAAACAATTCTTGATGCTACGTGTTACTTGGTGCCGCTGCAGAACATCTTAATTTTAACGTTTTGAAACTTTCTTCTTCTTCTTAAGGTTTTTTGCCTTGTTGACTCGAACTTTAGCCTTCTCACCTGCATTTTTGAAAAATTTGTGTCTATTAACTTCAGCGCGCATATTGAATTCTGATTTTCTGGGAGAATCCTGCCACATTGCGCCTGCAATTCGGGCCACGTCTGTGACTGTTGCACTCGGAAAATCGCGTTTTATATCATTACGTCTATCTTGCAAAAATAACATAAAGCCCGGCAATGGTCTCTTCGGCTTTATGGGGACTTTAGCCTTAATCTTTTCAACTTCAGTCTTGTATATACCCCGTAGTCTAGCAGCTTCATTAATCCAATCGGACTTATCCTCCATTTGATGCCATCTCTCGCCGGCAAGTCGTGCTATTTCTGTCACTTTAAATTCCGGATGCTCCTTTTTCAGCTGAAGTCGTACGTGTTGAAACCAGAGCATGAAAGATGATAGTGGCCGCTTTGGCTTATTGTTCTGATACTTATAATTTGGCATTTTAATTCGCTAACTTTACCACTATCCAAAAACACTTAACTGACAATTTAGACCAAATAAATAAGTTAAAAAAAAAAAAATGTGTAAAACAAAAATGGATATGTATAACACAGAAAAATTTTTTTTTAACTGAAAATATTACTTGATGTTACTTCCAAAGAAAACTATATAAAGTGAATGTTTTCAAATTTAGTGACATAAAACTCTATGCATTTAAAGATATGATTATTTTTTTTTTTTTTTGTTTGTTTCGCTTGATGTTACTTCCAAAGTAAATCGTTTTTAATATAGTGACCTAAAACTCTTTGCATTGAAAGATGTGATTTTTGTACTCTTCACGGAACTGAAATATCGGAAAAAATAAGTAGCTGGACCACATGCACTAACCATGTAAAATATAAGAACCTACGCTTATTGGCTCATATAGCTTTCATACAAGTATTTCGAGTTCAATGTTTATATGCAATATGAATACTGACTCTGCCTTAAGCATAATGAAATTTCTCTCTAAACTCAATCACAGTGTAGGAAAAAAAGTGAAGTGTGAATAGTATTAAAACTTCGGTTGCAACCTTCTTTTTTCCTTGGCTTCTTTAATCCATCGTTTGTTGCAAAAATTTCAACTCTTTATGCTTTCATAGTTCAACAATTTTCTATTTCTTTAATATCTTTCTTCATCCTCCATTCCCATACTCATACTCATACCATCCCCATTCTCATTCCCATTCCCCCATACCCATTGCCATCACTTTACACCATTCATTCATTTATTTGAGTTTTATTTTATGTGTTTTAATTAAGTCGCATCGCATCACATTGCGTCGTTTCGTTACGTTACTTTACGTTAAGTTTTGCTTCGCTTCGCAGAAAAACGCAAAAGCTTTTCATTTCATTTCGTGCTACAGAATTTGGTGAAAACCGCAGCATAACACAACCAAATATTACAATAGAATTTGGAAACTCAGAAGCTCAATGTTCAACTTAAATGAGGTTGATTGACGGTGGGTGGCCACCACCACCACCATCAGCATTACTACCATCAGTTCTGTTCAGTTCGGTTCGCTTTGGTTCGTTTTCATTTTCACTTAGTTTGTCAGCTGTCGACAGCTACGTATTTTGTTTTGTTTGCTTCTACTTTATTTTATTTTACTTTACTATGATGTAGGTGCTCACCCACACACATACACACACTCACACACACACACACACACACACACAAACACACAAACACACAAACACACACACTTTGTATTGCGACAAATAAACGAAACATAAGAGCGAACAGAGAATCTACATTTTTTTATTTAAAAAAAAAAAGAGCAAAAAACAAAGTTTAAATATTATTTTATTGCCTACTTTTAGGTAGCGGTTTAATAATCAAAACTGAAATGCAAACTTGCAAATAGAAAGATATGTATAAGCGAAATTATATAAAATAAAATATAAAACAATTTTGAGCAAAATAAAGAACATAAAGAATATCAACAATTGAAAAGTATTGACCAACCACAACCACATTTAGGCAATTTAACAAAGAAAACAAAATATTTTTAAAGTTTTCGAATCCGAAAAGATAAAAATGTTATACAATCATGTACAGTTGACTCAGCATTTAGATTTGTTTGTTTTTAAAAATTTAAATTTTATTAGATATACATAAGTTTGTTTTATTGATTCGAGAAAAATAAATCAAAGAAATTCTTATTTTTGGGTTTTTCATATTGATAAGACAATCAAAATTGTGTATTAAATGTATTCGTTAAAAATTACTAAAATTAACACCTAAAGTAAGAAAAGTAGTTTACTTTCTATTGGCGATGATGTGAATTGTAATTCAAGCAAGCATGGCTTTCATTGTAAAACCAACCCCACCGCAACAAGGAGGTACAATTGGAATTTTGTTTCGGAAAATAAAGCGAATTCTTTAAAAAAAAAAAAATCACTCCAATAGAATTGCGAACCATCTGGGCCATCAAGTTTCAACATTTTTGCAATTCAAATATACGAGTATATTGTCAAACAGATCAATATTGGCATCATCTCCTTCCAATAAGTTATTCGAAGTTATTCTGCAATTCGAGGGTGCGTCTGCTTCTGCCATCACATAATACTATGTGTTGCTTTTATAGTATTGAATATTTTTATGTGGTTTTATCGCTGCTGGGGGTAACAAATTGTAATTTTGAACACTTTATTGTACACTTTGACAGCCAAGTTGGCACAAGATTTGATTGATTTTCATCCCTTTCTAAAAAAAAATCCTTGTTCTCAATCACATAGCCTCGATTTTCTGCCAAATGTCTTTACAATCGGATTTGCTTAACAATAAACAAATTTCTGCAGAATTTTTTTGTGCAGCTAAGAATGAATTTTGGGATTCCATAAATAATTTCAAACTACTTGCGATGTATTCATTATTTTTGAAATATCAGATATTGCTAATCTTTTTCCAATGTCATCATTTGACAAAATTATAGAGTAATGAATTTTTGATTAAAAAAAAATCAATCATACAAATCAATTAGTATGAAAATATAATATTGTATTGTAATTCCCCACTGATTGCCTTATCATTCTGAAACAGGGAAAAGAGTATCAAAAATGCACTCATGCTAAGCAAAAAATAATAGGACTACGGCATGGCATAAAAATTTCTATTTTATTTACGACACGATATTTTTGAAAATTTTCCTTCATTTCGATCAATTTCTCTTCATCATTGTTTGTCCTTGTGGACAATTTCAATTTTATATATCCTAAAGCAAAAAAAAATCGTGATACAATCGTGATGAACATAATTATGAAGTTACACACATACATAACGGGGTTTCCATTAAGGACTTGACAGCTTTCTTTTTAAATAAAACGCAAACCATTTAAGTTACATGTTTCGAAAGTTTTACTATTGGCTTGAGTTATGATTAAAATATTTATGTATGGAATTTGACTTCGCTCATAAGTCCACCACGGGTACGATTCTTACACCCACTGTGTAGCTTGTGGCACCGTCTTTTTGAAACCACATATCGTTGATGTTTAACCCATGCAATTAGCCAAAGAAATAACGTTGCAACATGTCTCTGTAGTGGTTTCCATTGAATGTAATGTGACGGTGGTCAACGAGAAAAACGGCTCAATGACATCACCGGCATGAAAACCACACAAAACAGTTATCTTTTGTGGGTGAAGTGGTGTTTCTTAAAGCACATGAGGGTTTTCTCTTGACCAATAAAGCATATTTTGTTTGTAGACGAAGCCGTTTAATCAAAAATGTGTTTCATCACTGAAGATGATTTTGCAATGAAATTGGTCATCTTCTTCCAACATTTCAAGAGCCCAATAAGTTGCTTACGTCGCTTCATATGATCGAGTGGCTTTAGTTCTGAAATTAACTTGATCTTATAAGGGTGTAGGCCAAGATCCTTTCGTAAAATTCGCTATAGGGTGGACTGAGATATGCCCAATTCTTGAGAATGCCATGGATTCGACTGTTTTGGTTCATTTGCGACGGACGCTTGCACAGCAGCAATATTCTAGGCACTTCGACCAACTCGTTGTTTCACTGGGACGGGAACAGCGAATATGTGTACTCGAATTTGTTCACTAGACTATGAATTGCTTGTCTACTGGGACAATTATTATGACCAAAAATTGGCGTTAACGCTCTTAAAGTTGCAGTCACCAACTCGGAATTTTGCCAGTAAATTTTAATTACTTATAAACGTTATTTATCATAATGATGAAAATGTTGATTTTACTTAATATTTTGATATGCACAGTTTGGCTGCATTCACACTGAACATTCAAAATTGTCAAGTCCCTAACGGAAAACCTTATACATACTTAGATATAATTTGTAAGTAAGAGTGTGTACATGGAGAAGAGACACAATGATAAAGAAGATGATGATAATGATGAAGATGATTAAGAAATGGAAATGAAGTAAATGCTATTGAGAAGAGCTCAACATGGCTAAGCTTTACTTATTTCATCTTAGTGTCATTGTAGCATTTACCGTTAAACTTTTTATCTTCTATCTTTTTTTAGTTTTCATGTTTTTATTTTTTCCATTTTTTCTCATTTTATTTTGCTTATAGTTTTTCTTTATTTTTCCTTCTCTTTGGTTGTCATTTAAAGGCATAATATGAACGACTGACTACTCCAAGGGTCAATCACATTAAAAGCTTTCACTGTAACGTGTTAGGAGTATTAGGCAGAATGATTTGTTGAGAGAGGATGAAAGCAAGGATAAAGTAATATACAATAATAACAACTAGAACAATAACAATAATAACAACGGATACAATGATATAGAATGAGAGAAAAAGAAATGTGGAGGAGGAGGAGGAGGAGCAGGAGTGGAAATTCATGAAAAGAACAACAAGAAATGATCAAAAAACCAAAGGAAAACATTAAAGAAATAAGAAAAAATTTTTGGGTAAATGAGAAACAGAAAGAAAAACTCAATTACCTTAATTATATTTCTGTGTAAACAGTAAATGAAATAAGAACATGAAGATGATGAAGAAAAGGAGAAAAGGAGAAAGCAACAAAACAACAAAACAAAAACGTAAATAAAAACATAATGCGATTGATACTAAGAGTGAGAAAGGCTAAAAGAGTCTAAAAGCAATGATACCAGAAATTGGGGGAAGCAGCAAGCGGCCATGCGACAGCGTGCGATTTGTTGAATTGGTGAAATCATGAATTGGCGCTCAAGGTAAAAGTCAGGGAATTATATTCCCAAGCACACATACTTTGTACATACACACATATATAAATTTGTTTAAATGTATGAATAAGAACTAAGGACGTGAATGGTTTGACGGTTTGCTAAACCGTTGAATAAATAAAGGTAGCAAGGTAAATAAGTAGAAAAAAAAAAATAAAAAAAAAAAAATTATAAATAAAATAAGAAAAGCCTTAATATTTAAAATGAATGGAAAAAAGGGAAGAAGAAAAGCAAAAACCGAAAGGATAGCGTAGCATAATAGACCAGAGGCAACTTATTGAGTTGAGTTACGTTGAGTTGAGTTGAGTTGAGATGAGTTCAGTTGAGTTCAGTTGAGTAGGGTACGAAACCGAAAAATTTAATGCGCTTTGCAATGAAAAAGGTACAATAACAATACAAAGGGGAATGAGGAGAATAAAAGAAGAAAAGAAAAAAAAAACAAAAAAAAAAAGGGGGAAGAAAGAAAAACGTTTAACATTTTAAGGCGAAGCAAAAGAAATTCAAAAGGAAAAAGTGTTTGTCATGCGCAAGATGGCAATGGAAACTTGGATGATGACGACAAAAGGGCGACACAGAGAAAAGTCTTCTTCATGTGCGTTTGAAAGGTGGTGGCAGCTGCTGGTGATGATTTTCACGCTGGGTATGCTTAGGGGTGGAAGGGTGGTTGGTGTTCCAATTCACGCCCACATCAAAAACAAATCATCGATTATTTGTGCGTCTCTAAATGGAGTACAATAATTTTAAACTTTGCCTTTGGCCCTCATTTTTGGTCTCTTTCTCAACACCAATTCCATGTCTGATTGTGTTGGATTGTCCTTATAACACAAAATACTATGTATACGGACGGATTCATTGAGACCCCCTGCTTGCTATGACTTTTTTTTTCTTCTTTATTCTTTTTTTTTTTTTTTGAAGAAGAAAATTGCTTTGTCTGCTGCTTTTTACTTTTTACTTTGTGATTTTGTTATTCTTATTCGTTGTACCTTTTTTCTTGTTATCGTTTTTTCATTTTAGTTTTCGTTTTTGTTGATGTTTCTCTTTTTGCCTTCATCATCATGATGATGTTGTTGTTGTTGTTGTTATTGTTGTAGTTATTGTACAATATTATTGGATATATTTGGTAAAAAATGAAAAAGAAAACTGCAAACAAAGCATCCAAATCTTGAACATTTCTAAGTAAGCATAAAGAGAATGAGGGCAAAGTAAAATATAGTACTACTTGTTTTTCTTTCTTTCCATTCACCATTACCATCAACTTTATATCCTTTTCATCATCGTGTTTTAAACTTTAAATTGTAGTTTCTTAAGTTTTAGTGATGGTAAACGATGCTAAGATGGTGATGGTGAAGATGAGAAAGATGAGAATATCGCAAGGAGTGTAATAAAGTAATGACATTGAGTCACTTGCTCTTTTACTAAAGTTGAAGTTGAATTAAGCTTAGCTGAGTTGAGTTAAGCTAAGCTAAAGTGAACTCTTGGTGTGATACGATGTTCTTATGTGAGTGTGGTGAGGATGTGTGATGCGATGTGGTGGTGGTGGTGTATTTAGGTTTTTCTGTTAAGCCATAACACAAACAATTTGCCTTATCAGCATTTAAAGTAAATTACCAGCCTATTGAGATGAAATGAATTACTAAGAGAGTGTGATGTGATGTGATGAACCAATATATAAGTAGAATAAGCTGAGAGTATGTAGAGTTCAAACACATACAATATAAATTGCATGTGGGCTATGAGATATTGAACTGCGGACTGTGTGTGGGCTGTGGGCTGTAAGCTGTGTGCTGTGAGCTGTGCCATGATGTGCCAAAAGCAAATGAGTTTTGATTCATTCATTCATTCGTTCGTTCGTTTATGAGTATATGAGTTTGGAGCCATAGTTCTTTGCACCTTTGATTTTAGGATACTGACACAAAACATTTCAGACTTTTGCTTTTTGGAGATTCTTCTGCATTGTTTTTGTTTTTGTTTCGCTTTTTGGTTTTATTTTTTTTTGCTGTTTATACAATATTATTATTCTATATATGTAGTATATATTATGGAAATTCACACGAAACCAAACGAAACCAAACCAAACCAAACTGAATGAACCCAAAAGGAAACAGAAAACAAACAACAAACTGCCATGATAAAAATAACATTAAATATAATTATGTAAACAAATTTCGTTAGCTGTCGGAATGAATAAATGAACGCATGAACAAGTAAGCTGAGCAACTAAGTGACTCAGTCATACAGCACAAATACAGACAGACAGACAGACAGACTGACAGACCAGTGTCTATATATAGAAACATAGCAAATAAATGTATGAACTTAATGAATGGTTTATCATATATATAAATAGAAATATACGAATGGATACAGGGATATATCGTGTACAATATATGGGTATATACAATAATGATATTTCCGATTCTTGGACATGAGCTTAAACCTTTTAAGATATGGCAACGCCCGCATATAGCAAAGTACAATACATATTCATTCGAACTATGCTCCGAAATGTGGGTTGTCAGTGGGCATGGTAGGATTATGATTATATCAAATTGTGGTTGGTCGCTCGCTCCTTCGGTCGCAACAACAATAATAAATATTGTAGTAAAATGTTCATGAAGATAAAGCGAACAACACACAACAAAAAAAAAACAAAAAAAAAACAGAAACATAAACACATTTTATTGTACAATATACGACGACTATAAATGAATTGTTTTAATGCTGACATAATTTAATAGTCTCCTCCGCCTTTCAGGAGAAAATTACTATCTTTATACAGGCACACACACACACACACACACACACATACACACCGAGATACTTTTATTCCATTTTATATTTGTGTACATACCTTTGTTCTTCCTCTGCTGAAGCCGCCATCATCGTGCGGTCGTGGACGCTGTCCTGGCTACAAAATGGAAACGAAAATCGAAGCCATCGTAAAATGTTAAGTTAAGTTAAGTAAATTTGAGCCAAGTTAATGACGATGCCAAGCAAAATTTAAGTAAATAAGTAAGCACAATAAGTTAGAAGATGAATAAGGAAAAAGAGAAGAAGAAGGAGAGGGAGAAAAAGAAAGAATAAAGGTAAATATATAGGTATATATATATATATAAAAAAAAAGAAAAATTTATGTATACATATAAAATATATATATTTATTTTTATAGTACTAAACTCATACATAAATATTATATTTTTTTTTTTTTTTCCTTATTTCAGTATTTGTATTGATATTTATTGTATTGTCTTGTAAGTGTTTTTTCTGTGTAGAATTTGTGGATTTCTCGTTGCTTCCATTTTGTCATTGTGTATTTCTAAGTTTTGAAAAAGCGATGCGAATTGAATTTTTCTTGGTTTCCGATTTATGGAAAATTTACTTAAATCTTAGAAAAATGTTGAAGATGATGTGTTGCAAGGGAAGAAATAAGAATCATAAAGGAGATAAGGAATGGGAATAAGGATACTGAGACTAATTTGTATACAATTTTATTGTTACTTGCTAATGTTAAAAAAAGGGGCATTTTAATTTTAATTTTGTATTCTCATCATTTTATAATTTACTATACCATAACAATCTGTTCTACTATATATTGTATTATAATCATATATTTATTACATTCATATGTACATATATCTCTCGTGCCTTTTGCGCATTTATTTATTATAATACTAGCGGTAACCGGCGTGCGTTGCTACACCCTCAATGCGTTAAAAAGCTTTGTTGTAAAATGTGTAATTAATAATTTACAATATATTTTAATATTCTATTTTCATTTATAATTTGTGATCCAGGTTATCCTCTATAAATTGGATTTCTTGGCTACTACATGAATGAAAACAATATGAGCCACCAACCCATGGACTTTTTGGAGTTCGAATTGGTAGTACCTTGGGTACGAAGTCTGACCAGATGCTTTTTTCTGGTACCACGGGTGGTCGGGAGCCCACGGAACTTGTTCCGTCCTGGCCAGCGGGTACGGCCCCCTTGTGAGCACGTAAAACACTGGTACTTCATTGTAACCTAAGAAACTTTAAGAATCATTTGTTCTTTTAAAAAAAATCGGTTCAGTATATTTTCCACCAAATAAAAAAAAAAAATTTTAAAATGGCATAAAACTATCTATATCTGGACAACAGCGCTACGTACCGGATCCAAATGTAGCAAAGAACCTGACTGTAACTCCATGATTACAACAAAAAAAAAAAAAAAAACCAAAATCATCAAAATTGGTCCAGCCGTTCTCGAGTTTTGCGGGGTCATACTATTTTTTGAGTGCATTTTTATATATATAGATGATCACCCGTAAGAAGAGAGTGAAGTGGTTCAGGTGGAGGGAGAATTTCTTCTAATTTGACTTTTCCTTGTAAGCAACACATGCCTTTCGATTCGTCCTTGGATTTCAATGCCAAGCAATGTTCACACACTACTGACATAGTACCTATATAGTATCACTATACGATCGTCATTGTAAGAATTCATGGCAGAATTTCTGATTTACCCATGAATTAGTAACTCGTGCTGATGATTCTCTCTCTCAGCTCTTTATCTATCCCGATCCTGACTGAGGCGAGCCTCACGTTCCGTTGACGATTCTTCATCTCTTGCTGAACGTACTATTTTGGATTCCACCGAGGACCACGACGTTCAGAATGACAGAACGATCTTTCAGGACCACATTGAAAATTTCTTGATAGTAATAATCATTGCTGTGAAATAAAAGAAAATCTAAAATCACGTATGTAGTGAAAATAACAGTATTTCTCCACTATTTAATGGATATTCTTATAAATATAAACCTTCCTCTTCAATCACTCTATCTATTAAAAAAACCGCATCAAAATACGTTGCGTTGTTTTAAAGATTTAAGCTTACATAGGGATAAAGGGACAGAGAAAGCGACTTTGTTTTATAATATGTAGTGATTAGTAACTTAGTATTTTATAAGGCATTCGACTCATATGACAGACATTCAATCCATGACTACCAAAAAAAAAAAAAATATTATCCATTACCGCTGTCAACAATTTTGTACGATTATTGAGTATGAAAACAGATTTCTGACTTAAAGTAGAAAGAAGCCTCCAACTGTAGTTCGTTAGTATTCTCGAATTTGTTGACGCAGCTTTAAGAAATATGGGTACACATGGCATATGAACAAACATCAGCTACATAATTTATAGTTGGTGACAATAAGGCGTCTTCAGACGATGATTATGAGAAATGATGATAATGATGATGGTGATATTTTCCACAAACCATCTGTTTCCTGTTTTTCAAGAAAATCAACTAAATAAAGCATACTCAAAAGCGAATTTGAACAATTTAAGGCAACCAAGTGTACACATGAGATATTTCCAAAAAAAATCATTTGTAATTTACATCAAATGATATTATCATAATGCATATTTTCCCTTTAACATCATCATTATCATCAATATTGTTGGCATTGTCATGTCCTGACCAATATACCATAGTAGGTACAACATCTGATCTAGAATACTTATTTTAATGTAAACGATTATCTATGAATGAATGACAATACGCTTTGCTAAAAATCATAAATACAATTGCAAATAAAGACAAAACGAAACCTTTGCATGAATTTCGAGTTGCAATGTACAACAAAGAAAGAGTGAAACGAATGACAAAAAAAAAACAACAAACATAGAATTTATGAATGAAAACTAAAGAACAACGAGAGTGAGGAAAATCCTTATGCGTAGTTGTAACAGAAATTTACTGTAACAGTACAACAATAATGAAAATCTTGCCCTGAAGCCGTATTGCCGTACTGTTTCGAATAAACTAGTCCAGTATTCGTTCGATACATATGTGATAGTAACATTTGCATGCATTTCGAAAACATTCTTTACTCGATGAATTGTTTTTTCAGATTTCTCATTGTTTCATTTTTTAGACAACAAGTAGAACAATCTTCTTAATAAATATCTTTGAATTCAATCATTGAATGTCCCCTTGACACAAGACCTTTTCACCATATAAAATATACTTTTACTATGACATATGCAATTGGTATCTGTTTTGCTTTTACTAAAGTCATTTCAGAGCGTGTCTTGCTAAATTTTATTCAAATAACAACAGAAATTCCTTCCTTTGCTTGTGTTTCTATTCAAATAAATCTTCTATTACCATATTTCTTTGCCTAGGCACAACAAGATGGTAGATATATTTTTTTTTTAAATAATTTTATTGCAGTTTACCTTACTTAGCTTCTCTTTATTCTCATTATTGTATTTTTTTTGTTTTTTTACCTTTACCTTTTCATATGTAGAGTCTGTCACCAATAGTTACGCAATTTTCTGATCAAGCGAACCATGAAGCAGAAGATTTAGATGAACAATATTCATGTGTAAAAAAGAAACCTAATTATTGGACCTAGTGATGCATTGAATGACAAATTGATTGTACTATAAATACAAATCATGAGCGTCATGACCCACGTCGCCACATCGGGAGACACTAAACAATGCTTTTGATGCTTGTATGCTGAATATTTGGATTAAACTTTTATTGTACAGGTTCGTAGAAAAGTATTGAAAACGACACCTGTAAAAGAAAAAAAAAAAAAAAAAATCCAACGTATCTTTCATTTGAACACTTAAAAAAAAGTTGATTTGATTGGTCACTTAATTATTTGTCTACAAGCCATTCACGTGTCAGCCCATTTGTTTACAATGGAAAAAACCGAATAAAAAACCATCGATGCACAGTTGAAAATGTAGATTTCTGTTGCTGATCTATTGAAAACAAAGAATTTTTTTTTTTTTCTTAAACGTGGTTACACATGCGTTGCAAATGAATTACGCAGTGGACGTCCAAAAAGTACAACATCACTAGAAATCATTGAGCAAGTTTTTGATATTGTGTGTAATCATCCAAGTTCGTTTGCTATGGATTGAAACTGGTTGTTCTTCTTAAAAACAGGTGAAGTTAGAACGATTGGTAAAAGAGATTATGTCGAATGAAGAAGCTATTGCAGTCGTAGAACGGTATATTGCAGAACTTCATTACAGAGATGGTATAAAATTATTGGAGGATTATTGGAATAAGTATATTGAAGCTGAGGAAGACTTATATTGAATAAAAAAAACTTATGTCATTTAAATTTAACATTCTTTCATTTTCGTTTTCAATACTTTGTTAACAACCTGTAACAATTAAAATGATAAGATAGTTCGGAAAGACTTCATTCGGTTTTTAGTGATGAAGCACAACATAAGACTACCGTATATCACTGGTTAAGGAATTTCAATCCTGGACGCTCTTCGTAGCAGGAAGAATTTTGTGAATGTTGACCAAAAACAACAGTTACGCCCTGTGTGTAAACTAATAATGGAAGACCGGCATCTGTTATACCGTGAGATTGAGGCAACTGTGGGAATTCATGCCAGCGCAATACATACAATGTTGCATGAACACTTAGCAGTGAGAAAGCTAGTTGTTTATCGCTCAAAAAAAGGGTCGTGTCGATTAGAGCAAAAAAATGTATGAAAAATATGATTACCCCGTGATTCAAAAAACATATTTAAGATTGTAACAGGTGACGACTGATGGATCTTTGTCGTATGGTTGTTCCAAGAGGATGACAATCCAACAAAAGTTATTCGCGCATGAAACACTTCGAATCAAATGGTGAACTGTTTCTTTGAAAAACCCAAACATATCGCAAACGTGCCTCTAGTCTGAGTGGTATATGTCCATCTCTTTGCCAGAAGTTTTTGGTAAAATGGTCGACGTTGGATCATTCTTCATCATGTCAATACAAGTTCTCATACTTCGTCTGAAACAACCGATTATTTGAAAACTCAAAAAGTAGAATTAATGGATCATCCTTAGTACAGCTCCTATTTAGCACCGAATTTTTTTTCTTTTTTCGACACCCGAAGAAACGGGTGATGCATTCAAAAAGCATGTTTTGGAGTTACTTCAATTGCAATCGAAAAATGCTTCGAAAAATGGTTTAAGCGTATGAAAATCAATTTGAAAAACAACTAGAAAGAAGGTTTTCTTCGACTACGCCGAAGATGAAATACTCTCCATGGGACGCAGTGAATGTTTCATTGTAGTATTCAGATGGTTGGTTTGTATGGGAGGTACTCCCCCTCGGGGTCCGATTCGGCTGGTTCAGACAAATGTCCTGCGCATGTATTGAAAACTGATAGTGTCCAAGTTTCAGTTCGATAGGACAAAAAACAAAAAAGTTTTTCTAATAAAAACCTGAATGCAAATGGGTGGTTTGTGTGGGAGGTACCCCCCTAGTGCTCCGATTCATGTGGTTCCGACAAATGAACTGCGTATGGTAAAAAGAGAGGTTCGTACCAAACTTCAGCTCTCTAGCTCAAAAACTGAGGGACTAGTTGGCATACATACAAACGGACTGAAGGACATGGCATAATCAATTCGTCTATCTGAGCTGATCAACAATATATATATCTTATGTGGTTTCTTTTGTCTCCTTCTGCCTGTTACAAACTTCATGACAAACTTATAATACTATTCACCTCCGTGAAGAGTATAAAAATCACATCTTTCAATGCAAAGAGTTTTATTTATTTATTTATTTATTATAAAACTAAGATTATAATTATAAATTATAACTTAGATATACTACGAGCAATAGCGACAAAGGCCACAAAGAGTTTTATCTCACTAAATTTGAAAAGATTCACTTGATTTTGTTTTCTTTGGAAGTAACATCAAGCGAAACAAAAAAAAAAATTATAATATCTTTAAATGCATAGAGTTTTATGTCACTAAATTTGAAAACATTCACTTTATATAGTTTTCTTTGGAAGTAACATCAAGTAATATTTTCGGTTGTTAAAAAAAATTTTTTTGTATTATACTTATCCATTTTTGTTTTACAAATTTTTTTTTGTACTTATTTATTTGGTCTAAATTGTCAATTAAGTGTTTTGGATAGTGGTAAAGTTAGCGAATTAAAATGCCAAATTATAAGTATCAGAACAATAAGCCAAAGCGGCCACTATCATCTTTCATGCTCTGGTTTCAACATGTACGACTTCAGCTGAAAAAGGAGCATCCGGAATTTAAAGTGACAGAAATAGCACGACTTGCCGGCGAGAGATGGCATCAAATGGAGGATAAATCCGATTGGATTAATGAAGCTGCTAGACTACGGAGTATATACAAGACTGAAGTTGAAAAGATTAAGGCTAAAGTCCCCATAAAGCCGAAGAGACCATTGCCGGGCTTTATGTTATTTTTGCAAGATAAACGTAATGATATAAAACGCGAATTTCCGAGTGCAACAGTCACAGACGTGGCCCGAATTGCAGGCATAATGTGGCAGAGGTCTCCAAGACAATCGGAATTCAATATGCGGGCTGAAGTTAATAGACACAAATTTTTCAAAATTGAAGGTGAGAATGCTAAAGTTCGAGTCAACAAGGCAAAAAACCTTAAGAAGAAGAAGAAAGTTTCAAAACGTTAAAATTAAGATGTTCTGCAGCGGCACCAAGTAACACGTAGTATAAAGAATTGTTTCTAGTTGAAAATTTGTTGTATATGAAAAATTGTTTGTAAATTGGTATTCATCCAAGATGTATCTAAGGTTGTTTAAATGGTATTTGATTTATGTAATTGTGTGTAATTTTGTTCTCAATCTGGTTGTAACTCATTTGAAATTAATTAATATTTGTATTAATCAATAATTAAATTCATCTGAGCTAAATGACAAGGTTGTGTACTTGCTTTTTCTGATTAAAATCTTAGATTTATTTTATAGTAATAGTAATATTCCTTAGAATATAAAACATTGGGTCACATAAAAAAAAAGCCGAGGTTTTAATACTCTTCACACTTCACTTTTTTTTCCTACACTCCTATGATTGAGTTTACAGAGAAATTTCATTATGCTTAGGGCAGAGTCAGTATTCATATTGCATATAAATATTGAGCTCGAATTATTTGTATGGAAGCTATATGAGCCAGTAAGCGTAGGTTCTTATATTTTACATGGTTACCGCATATGGTCCAGCTACTTATTTTTTTCTAATATTTCAGTTCGATAATACCCCTCCCAGAAGATCGATTCGGCAGATTCCAATAAATGAATTACGTCTAGTGAAAAAAATTAGTTGCAAATTTCTCTAGCTCAAAAACTGAGGGACTAGTTTGCATACATGCAGACGGACATGCGGACATGGCTTAATCAATTCGTCAAATAGAGCTGATCAACAATATGTATTCTTTATGTGTTTTTTGTTTTGAGTATAATACATGTAAATCAATTTTTGGAATTCAAACACTACTTATTTAGTTCCCTTTGCAAAAAATTTGTAGTGCCCCTTGTACTTGTGCTACAACTCGATTTTCATAACTCCTGTATTACCAATTTGATCAAATGTGATTGTGCCATCACGTTCTCCTTCATCACCAACAATAACAATTCGAAAATGGGAAAGAATTTAAATGACAGCAACAATGACCGGTCTAATCAGAGCAGCGTGGATATATCCGTGATATTAATAAGTATAAGCCTCCAACTTGATTTTGTTCATATTGATAATCGTTGTGGCATCTGTTCAACAAATGTTGAAATAATATTGGATTTTTCTGTTATGATTTACATAAATTAAATTTCAGTTAATATTTGAAACAAAATTCCTGCACTTTTGCTGTTATAACAACAACAACAAGAAATTCTAACAAAATAAAGTTTTCACAACATACGAGTATCCTAAAAAGCTTGTGTAGTTGAAATGAAAACTTTTTTTGACGCAATGTAAAAACGTCATACTAATTGAAATAGTTTTAATTTACAAATTAATTTCTGATGATACAATTAAGTTGAAAATAGAACAAAAAAAAAAAAAAACAAAAAATCAAGAACATTGTCATTTCATAGTTTTATGTTTTCACTTCGATTGTCAGTTTCCATGACTGCACATGTTTTTTTTTTTTTTTTGTTCTATGTTAAATACAAAATTTTTTGCAAAAATACTTCAGCAAGTAAGTGTGTGTCTCTTTGTGGAGTTAAAGGAATTAAGGATGGGTATAGACAATAGGATAGAAGATAATAGAAAATCACGTAGAAGAAGTTAGTGATAGTAGTAGTGTTTTTTTTGTTTTGTTTTGTTTTATTTAGTTGTGTTGAGTTCAGATTGTAGTCCAAGTTTGTTCTCCTTTTAATGGAAATAAATTTTACAATAATTTTTCTCTAGCAAAAAAAAAAAAAAACCACAAACAAAGCAAATAAAGAATGTTGAAAACAAGAATTTCTCTAGATATTTTCTGTGTGTTTTCTCTATAAATTTGGTTTGTCTGTTTTACCATTTGTATATTACTTTAATGTGGTTTTTGGTGAGATTTTTTGAGTTTTGTTGTTTTAGGTTCGTAATACGTTCGGAATGAGTGAGTGAGTAAGTGAGTGAGTGAGTGAGTGAGTTTTTGAATATAGTCTATTCTACTAGATGTAACACATCTGCTTGTTTATATATATATGCAAGCATTTGATATTTTAGTGTTTAAATGTACTAGACTAGATAGAATATGTTTACAATGTGGCTGCCATGCATAAAATGTAAGAAGAAAAGGAAAACTTTGCATACTTTTGAGCGTTGCTTGGCTGCGAATTCAAATGAAACGAACGAAACTGGTATGATCATCATGTTCATTATGTTCATCATAATGATTATCTCATAATAATATTCATGATGGTGCTGATTATGTTTTTGTTCTGTTCTTTTCACTTCGCTTCACTTGTCTTTTCACTCATCTTTGAAAGCCCAACATTTTATTTTGGTTGCCAACAGTTATGGAACTCATGCGTACACATCTATGTAAGAGTATGTGTGTTTGCATATATATATATATATATATGTGTGTGTGTGTGTGTGTGTGTGAAATATTTCTTTTACGATTCCAATTGCGAATAATTGGAACGACGTCAATGATACTGAAAGAGTGAGTGAGTGACTGACTGACTGACTGACTAACTGACTTACTGAAGGTCTGTTTCATCATTTATCACTCTACTTGTATGAAGGACTAAATGACTGACTGACTGACTGAATGGCAAAAAAATTGTCTGACTGACTGATTGTTTGTTTGAATGATGAGTATTGTAAAACTTAAATATATGAAATCAAGAAAAACAAAAGAAACAACAGAAAAATGAAATTAATAATAAAAAGAAACCATCTCTCAGGACCATTTTCATCCATCAATTTAACCATCTTGCCATCAATCCATCAAACCATTTTTCCATCCATCGATCGATGCCTTTGGACATGAGCGTAGTTTTTTTTTTTTTTTTTCCATAAATTAATAATTACTTTTTACGAAAAAATGAAGAAATGAGTAAATAAAAGCGAACAAGAATTTGTATGCATTAATTTGTAAAAATAAAAAAAAAAAAAAAAAAAGCAAATGGGAAAAAATATGCAGAAATTGTATAAGAGGTTAATGAAATGCTGAAAAATATATGAAAAGTAGCAGCAGCAAAGGAAAATACAAAAAAAAAAAAAAAAAAAATAAACAAAGAAATAAGAACCACAAATAAAATTTCCAAAGGAATTTGTCAAATGGAAATGAAAATGATCTGCTTCATTAAATTAAATTCAAATGAATTTGTTCTTCAATTTGAATTTCCAATTTCAATTCATTTGCTTTCATATTTCATATTTCATATTTTTCATTCTTCAGTTAATGAGAATATTATTTTCATTGTTTAATGAATTTTTTTTTGTAATAAAGTTATATGAAGACTTTTACAAATGACAGACTGACTGACAATTAATTGATGCAATGAATGATCGATTAATTGCATGGTTGAATGAATGACTGATTGATTGTCTGATTGATTGAAAGTAGTGAATGATGTTTAACGATTGTTTGTGATTCATTGACGACTGATTGTTCAAATTGAGTGTGAATGATGAACGAGTATGTATCATCAAGTATAGATTGATTGGTTGATTGATTGATTATTGAAAGGAGTAGACGAACTTTGATGTAAGTGTTGGATTGATTGATTAAATAAGAGATTGAATATGTTTTATTGTATATTGATCGAATGTTTAATGCAAGACGTCTGAATGAATGAATGTGTGCTTGATTGGATGGATGGATAAATGGATCGATAGATGGTTATGATTGATTATGATTGAGATATGTGATGAGTGTAAGACATACCGAGTCCGTGACATTTTCAGAGTTTCGTTTCATGCGTACCTTTGGTGGGCTGACCTCGCGCGTCGATATGCCCATCTTCTCGTGACGAACCGGGTAAATAATTTGGTAATAGTGTCCACCAATGCGGCGCACAAGCTCTTGATTTTGCTGTACTCCTTCACGTTCCATTCACCTGGAAACAAAAAGAAATCTAAAAAACAAAGAATGAAAGGATATTTGCTGAGGTAAAAGAAATGAAAGAACTTTATAGTTTTATTAATTAATACATACAATATTTTCAAGAATGTTAAAATGCATTCGAGGCATCCCAGGATCCCATCCAAGGCATCCATTTTAGCGTCACAATTAGAGTTAGAATCAGTTCCAAGACTTGCTTTTTGCATTTCAAATGCAATCAAGCGAACATCCAATGTCAAACCAAAGAAAGTGGTCGGTGAAATGGACGGACAGCAGATACAAGATGATGAATGGATGATGTCATGAATATGTAGGACTAAGCCAGAGTTAGAGCTAGAGAAGCAGAGCAAAGTGTTGCAAAGAACCCATAGAAGGGGCAACAGAAACGTTAGCACGGTCAATTTAGTTAAAATATTTCTGTCTAGACGTCATATAAAGTATCTATGTCGCTTTTTATGTGCATTGTCATTCTTTTTATTAATATCACAGCCACAATCATGCTTGCTGTCACTATGATTCATCATCATTATTATCATTGTTGTTAGGTTCGTTTAATGCCTGCGAGGATGATGATCTGATTATGATCAGTACAAGCACCAGAACCCAGAATTCACTCTACAACCTCAACCTCATTGCGTTAGCCATACTAAAGATGATGGTAGATGGTAGTGTGTTGATGTTGGTGCTGCTGCTGCTGCTGCTGCTGATGCTGAGATAAGACGGTCCTGTTCGATTTATTAAACCGCTTGCGGAAGTTTACCGAGTAATTGGATTGATAATTAGGTGACTAGATGAGCAGTCGGCAAGCATCTCAACGAGCACGGCAGCAGCAGCAGCTGGACAAGAAGTATGAGCAACGTGAGCACTGCAAGAAAGAATACGGGAAGCCCTTACAATTTTTACTGACTTTGCTTCCTTGCTCTGTTGCTCTTGGTTGGTTGGTCGGTGAGGGTTCTGTTCTGCATGCGTTTGAAACAATGCAAATGGGCTTCAGGCTATTTGTGAGCTAAGCAGCCAGAAACTTGGTACTGGTACTTGGAATAGAACTTGACACAGAAGAAGCATGACTAGAAGTTGAATCAGGACGAATACTATCAAGAGGAAAAAATGGAAATGTTAAAAATTCAAAACTGTAAACTGGAACAACTCCCAGTTCACTCGACGCCACAACGTCGCAGTATGATGCGAAACATCTCCATCTCCACATCCCATCTTGTTCATCGTCGGACTCGTAGTCAGACTGAGTGAAAGGCTATTGCCATGAGTCTTGTTGGTTAAGAGCAAATTAAATGTGATAAAACTTTCGCCTGACTATAAGGAACGACAATGACAATGGTGATGATGATATATCCTTATTATAGAGGAGATGCGACATCAGACAATACAAACCAAGCCATGGACACAAGTTGAGAGATCAACACTGCTTACTGGACAACTCTGGCTCACCGCCATCATACATCATCATCATCATCATCATTCTTACCCATTGCCTCTTCATGGGGTTTTTAACTCAGTTGAACTAAACTGAATAAACCCAAAGGAGATTGATAGGATGCTTTGCACTTTCAAGAATCTTTGGTAGACAACATTTATTTGTCAGTCTCATGTTTAGTCTAATGGTGATGGCATGGTTGGATATTGAAATAAAATTTTTGAATTTAGCTTGCAACCTGACCTGTAATTTGCTTTTCATTAATCATTTACCCTTTACTCACTTCTATCTTTTTTCAAATCTTCCTTTTACTCTTCTTTTCGTGCACATGCTACCTACTACTTTCATCCTTCTGTTCATTTATGCTTTTTATTTAGTTACATCGTATGCTCTTTGTCCCCTCCTCCTCTCTGAAGTTAAAAGTAAATTTATTAGATTGGCTGTGCTTCAGGATAGTACTTTGTTTTGCATGGCTTGGTCATGCTTGCAGCTTGGCTACGTGGCTTGACGTGGCTTTGCTTGCTTTGCTTTACTCTGCTTGGCTTGGGATCATTATATTGTAGATACTTACGGTTCGATGGGTTGCAAGTAATAAACAACAACAACAGCAGCAACAACAGATACGCACTAAACTAATTGGTAGCGCGCCCAGTTGACAGCAGAATATTGGCGTTACATAAATATATTTATATTGTAAATATATAAATATCTGTCAGTATATAAATATTCTAACAATCTTTGTTGTTGTGTTACAGTATATAGCAAAAAAAAAAAAAAAGAAGATATTTATCGACTGTAAATGTATTTCAAAATGTGATTTATCTTTTATACTGTTTTTGTCTATATCTCAATGTTTATGTGTAAGGATGCTATTGCTTTTCTATTGTACTTTGCTATATATTTTCAGTTACTTTTTGTATTCTATTTTCTATATATTTTTAGTTACTTTTTGTATTTATATTTTCTTTTTTATTTCATTTTTTATCTGGTACCAATCAGCCAGCTTAAGAATAAGAAATATCTGGTATATATACCAAATGAAGATTTAAACACATCCAAATCGTCAACGGTGTGGTGGTTGATGATGTAAAACTGATGGACTCTGGTGAACACTGGTAAATGTGCACAATTAAAATTTGAAAAAAAAAAAATGTGTTTTAAGTTTTTACCTGCTGTTTGTTTTTTTGCACATTGTATTTGGAAATAATGAACGGAAATGGGTAATTGTGGTTGTTTATATAGATACAAAGATATCTTGAGTATGTGTGCATAGTTCGTACAGTTTTATTTTATGATATTTTTGCCTAACCAAAACTAAAACTGAGACGTGCCCAGCATGCATGGCGTATAATTGATTTATTTTGGTTTGCCAAAAAGTTTCATATCTACTAGTTACACATGCAACTTATAGTATAACATACTGCAATTAGTAACTATCATCTTCCTCTATCTCTTAACTTGCTGTGTAACTTGCTTTCCATTCTGCTCGTTTCTGCTTTGCCTCTTATTTCTCTGATGATGTTTTTATTTCCTTGTTTTCATTCATCTGCATTTACAATTGCATCTGTTTCTTTTTTTTTTTTTTTTTGTTTTTGTTACCCATGAGAATCATCAGGCGCATCTATATAATTCTCTTACATTTCCTTCCCTTCCCTTTCATTCCCTTCCTTATTAATCTATATAGTTGAAATTTATGTTTTTATTTGAGCATTGTTTTTAAACTTGCGGAGCTTTGCTTGATTTGTTGAAAACTTTGCGAGTCTCTGCTGTCAGCTTTGGTTCGCGATTTCCGACTCTATCTTTTGCAAAATGTATAGTTTTTGGGTTACTGTACATGCGGAATTTGTTGTATGTCCATGTCCGATTTTGATAAACACAACTTTCCAATTTCATATTTATATCACAAACAAAAACAATCTACAAAAAAGTATCACAAGAAACATTTGCTTTCATTTAGAGTGGCTGCCCAAAAGTATGCAATACGTTTTCATAAATCAATTCATTAGCTGACGAATTAGGAGGAGACATTTCTTAAATACGAAAATGAAAATGGTGAGACATAAAAGAAATGAAATTGAAAAAAAGTTCAAAAAAAAATACACAACAAAAGAAATGAAATATGATAGAACTAAGTAGAAGTGAATAGAATTGGATGAATTCAAGTGTGGCAAATCATTACATTGAAAGAGAAAGTTAGAAGCAGAGATAGATAGATAGATAGACAAACATGGAGACAAAGATAGAACAGACAGTGAGGTATCATCATGTAGTCTTGGTGGCTGCAACACATGTGGGTGGGTGAGGCATTCGCTTAGACAGAACAGAGCCGTAAAAATGTCAACATTTCTCACATAATTCATTATTATCGTAATCGTAATCGTTATTACTGATTATCACTTAAAGCATTCGCAAGGCTTGAAAAATATTGTAATTAAACGTTAAGCCAGCCGACAACAAAGAGGCAATACGGATGTGGCACAACGCCCACTGACGTCAGTCCAACGACTAACTGACTGACTCACTGACTGACTGGTGAGTCATTAGCTTTTAGTTCTTATGTTTCCTTATGTTACATTAGTTTGTTTGTCTTAGGACACAAATGAATGCGACAAGCAAGGGACTGATTCTGTGACTATATGTGGTATGGGAACTATCATCATCATCATCATCATCACTATCATAATCATTACTATACTCTTCTTATTTCTTCTATTTTTCTCTATGTACATGCCAGTGTCGTTTTTGACGATTGATGATTATGTCACCAAGGCGGATTACGACATTCAGCAGCGGTTGCCAGTTATCCTCTCCAAAAGGCCTAAGAAAACTGACTGCAGTTGCAACGTGCATATACATTATGTATGTGATGGCAGCGACCTGGGCATTGGAATGCATTTGAAAGCAGCTGAACTAAGTATTGTTTTGACTGATTAAGCTGACTAAGTCAGTCAGTCAGTTATTCAGTAGCTTAGTTAGTCAGTGAGTATGAATAAATGATCGAATGTTTTGCGACAAAACTCGCACGCTAACTAAGCCTAGCTAAGCAAGCAAGTCAGTCAAGTGAGTATATTGTCACTGCAACCAAGTTAGTAAATGAAACAATTCTCTAATAATGATGATGCATTCAAAAAGCATGTTTTGAAAAATGGTAATTGAAAAACAACTCGAAGAAGGTTATCTTCGACTATGCCGAAGATGAAATACTCTTCACGGGACGCAGTGAAAGTTTCATTGTAGTATTCAAATGGGTGGTGGTTCGATGGGAGGTACCCCCCAGTCCAATTTATGTGGTTCCGACAATGAGCCTGACAAAGAAGGTTCGTGCAAAATTTCAGCTGTCTTACTAAAACTAAGGAACTGTTTGATAATTCGGACAGACGGACATGGCTTAATCAATCGTCTAACTGAGCTGTTCTTCTTGTCTCCTATGTGCCTGTCACTTCCGTGAAGAGTATAAAAACCTCAATGCAAAGAGTTTTATGTCACTAAATTTGAAAAGATTCACTTGATTTGGAAGTAATATAAGCGAAACAACAAAAAAAATTATCATATCTTTAAATGCATAGAGTTTCACTAAATTTGAAAACATTCACTTTATATAGTTTTCTTTGGAAGTAAAATCAAGTAATATTTTCAGTTGTTAAAAAAAAATTTTTCTATTTTATCCTTTTATTTCTTTTTTGTACTTATTTATTTGGTCAGTGTAAAGGTAGTGTTTGCAATTATAAGCCTATCAGAACAATACCAAAGGGCCACTAGTCTCTCGTTTCAACATGTACGACTTCAGCTGAAAACGGACATCCGGAATTAAAGTGACAGAAATAGCACGACTTGCCGGCGAGAGATGGCATCAATGGAATTCCATTGGATTAATGAAGCTGCTAACTACGGGGTATATACAAGACTGAAGTTGAAAAGATTAAGGCTAAAGTAGCCGAAGAGACCATTGCCGGGCTTTATGTTATTTGCAAGATAAACGTAATGATATAACGCGAATATCCGAGTGCAACAGTCACAGACGTGGCCCGAATTGCAGGCATAATGTGGCAGAGGTCTCCAAGACAATCAGAATTGCATCGCCAATTTTTCAAAAATGAAGAGATGCTAAAGTTCGAGTCAACAAGGCAAAAAACCTTAAGAAGAAAAGAAGTTTCAAAACGTTAAAATTAAGATGTTCTGCAGCACGTAACACGTAGTATAAAGAATTGTTTGTAGTTGAAAATTTGTTGTATATGAAATTGTTTTTAAATTGGTATTTCATCGCAAATGTATCTAAGGTTGTGTTGTAAATGGTATTTGATTTAATAAATTCTTGTCTAAATGTTTGTAATCTCAATTGAAGTTTATTGACTCATTTAAAATTTAAATATAATTGATTGATTATCATATTAATTCATTACTTGACTTGTGACTTGCTCGTTATCTTGCTAAAATTTAAAAAATAATTGATTTAATAGATCAAATTATTTTCACCTAAAATCCCCAGCATCTAATATTCCTTAGAATATAAAACATTGGCATTATGCTTAAGGCAGAGTCAGTATTCATATTGCATATAAACATTGAACTCGAAACTCGCACGCTGAACTAAGCCTAGCTAAGCAAGTCAGTCAAGTCAAGATATGTTGCCACTGCAACCAAGTTAGTAAATGAAACAATTCTCTAATAATGATGATTGAGAGGAAATGAGAATGATGAAGATGCATTATCATTAGGGCCATACTATGAACAGCAAGTATGTGAGTATATTATCATATGATGATGATGATGATTGAAGTTTTGCTAATAATGATGATTGAAATTTGCAACATGTAGTATTACGTTCCTTGATATTAGTTATCATTGTTACATGACATAATGTGCAACGACCATTTGCTATTTCCCATTTGCTATTCACTATTTCCCAATCACCATTTGCCATTAATTTACCGCTCACCATGTGTAATCAAATGAATGAATGCGAACCGAATCAAACTGAACTGAACTGTATTGAATTGAACTGAACAGAACTGGACTGAACTGAACAGAACTGAATTGAACTAAATGGACGACCACACCCATCTATCATCAAATTTCCTCATCACCGGACCAGACCAGAACAGACCAGACCACACCAGACGAGACCACATAAAATTCAATACACACACACACACACACAGTTGATGTTGTTGTTTATAAAAGCTCTAATTTTCTGCCTCTGTTGCGGTTGCTACTGTTGCTTTCCATTCCTTTTGTATTGATTCATTTCTGTTTGCGGATGTGGTGGTTGGCTTTCTAAATGTTGCCAGATACTTATCGATAAATCCATAAATCAACAACTTAGGCAAACGACAGTGCGATCACTATGAATTGATGATGGCGATGGTGATGGTGATGGTTGCACCGGTGCCAGTGACACTTTCAGTCCTAGAGCCAGTGATAGTGACAGTGTCTCGGTGTTAAGGTGCCAAATGGCAAGTGCAAAGTAATGAGGAATAAACAAGGAAGTAAGCAAGCAAGCAAGCAAACAAACAAACAAAATAAAGAATCTAACGAACGAACAAATGAACGAACATGCATAACATGTACACCTTGTGTCAATATTTTATTTATTTCGCGCGTGTTTTATTTTGTTTTGTCTCAGCACCTCAACTCATCGCAATTTAACTGAACTCAACTCAACTCAACTGAACTCAACTCAACTCAACTGAACTCAACTCAACTGAACTCATCTCATTTTATCACAGTATGTCAAGTCATTTTATTTGTCTTTAGGTGAATCTCATCATATCTCATTGATTTTAGCTTTGCCGTTAATTTATCGTTTGATTATTTTGTTGTCTTCACTGATGATGATTATTCCGGGGATAATGAAGATAATATTGGAAAAGAGAAATAAATGTTTGAATTGATAAGTTGACGCCCAACTATCTGTCTGTATTCAAATATTCTGTCATTCAATCATATATTAGATTGCATCACATGTTTTTGCATGCGTGCATGCGTGCGAAACTTTGTACGTTACTTCATGCGTGTGCCTATGAATTTATAAAACTACTAAGAGTACATACTCGTGCAATATCATATACATAAATTCAGGAAAGTAGTGAGTGGAACACACACATAAACGGATGAAAATACATACAAAGTACACATAAAAGATTGGATTGGTAGACAGATAGATGAAATTGTAGATAGACAGACAGACAGACAGACAGATAGACAGCATCATCTTGGGTGAATGTGGCGTGCCTGTCGTTTGCACATCATTTATAATGTGGCGATGAAATAGAAATGAAGCAACGTTTCGAACGATTGGGGGAGTGATTTTGGAGCAGTGTAAGGAGGAGGACATTGCTAAGGCTGAAATTAAATTGAATTGAAGCCAAGCGTTGTAAGATGAGAAAAAATTTAGACATGCTTCACATACTCGAAATGAACTAAACTAAACTAAGTTACATACACTGAACATAAATCCATAAATCTCATAAATCCTCAAATTAATCTTATCTTTATTTCCTTTCAATTTAGAAAATTTTCCCATTTAATTTCTTTCTTTTTTTTTTTAAATTTATTGTATGCGTATAATTATCGAAAAATTGTTTAACTTGATTTTGTGGATTTGGATTTGTACCTGGGAATTTTGTATTCAGTGTAGCCTTACATATGCTCCAATTGCGTGAGAGCGTGCGTGCTTTTTTTTCGTTTCACTTCATTTAATCTATTACTTGAAATGTATCTTACGGTTTCAGAACTTGATGTTGTTCCTTTTATTGTTTCTTCATTTATATCCACATCCACATCGTCATGTCATTCTCATATCATCATCATATCACATTTATCATCTTATCATCGTCACGTTTTTGGTTATTCATGTATCGTCTCACGCAAAGTGTCTCTATAATCTAAGGATAATCTTAATCTCATTTCTAGAGTATGTATACGCGCAGCGCGTGTCTCACTTATTCATAACATGTACATATACATGGTATCGCCATGCACTTAATCACACACACAAATACACACATCATCTCAATCCTAATAGGCTCCATGTCCCAGGTGCTTTTAGTGTTGCCACTTCCGTTTCCGTCGTTTTTAAATAAACAGCTTTTTCTTCTCCTTTTTCACACTCAGTTTCCTTCGCTTCTTCCGTTTCCCTTTTGTATCTTTTACAGTATCTACAGTATTTCTATTGCTGCCATACTATGTATGCATGTATGAATGTATAGCGTTGTCCTTTTTGGTCGAATTGGCACTTCCTGTTTCCATCGCGGTGTCCTTACTTCATTTACCTTTAGTCACTCTCATCACCAGCTTTGCTCTGTCATACCCTTCAACTTCAGAATGTTTGCTTTTGAAAAATTGCACGTATAAGCACATGCGTCATCACATGCCGCACTTAGACCTCCATTTGCCCCACAAACTTCTTTGAGTATCCGTCTATCTGTCTTACCTGAAATATCCTTCCTTCCTTCTACTTTGCTTCTATTCTATATTCTGTGTGAATAGCAAAGTAACGTATGTAACTTAAATAAATTGCATTGGTCTTTATCTCTATCACTAAAGTAATCTTTCTTTTGTTTTCAATTTCTTTTTCTGTTTTCTTTTCATTTTCTGTTGTCTGTTCGGTGCGGGTAATTTGGAATATTCTCTAAATTTGTTCTCCGATACTTGCTACAATGTTCAAGGAAATGCAATTCTTAATCATGTGAGCGCTATGATTAATTGTTTCTGCTTCTATTGAACTAAGAGAAAATGACAACAAAAGAGAAACACCAAATGAAATACTTGTACATAGAATATATTCTCTCAATTATTGCACTTAGCAGCAGATGAGAATATAAATATATTTACAATAATTAAAGGATTGAATGAATTTTGAGTTTTTTTTTTTAATTTTTTTTTTCTCAAATTTTAAATCATTTAAGCTTTCAATATTTGAACTTGATTTTCTTTGTTAAATTCTAATCCCATTGAGTGACCTTTTTAGATTCACACCAAAAAGTTCTGCTTATATTGTAACCAGCTAGGCAGACAAGAGGGCATCACTGCTCTGCTCTGGTCTGGGTTGCTATGGTGTGGTGTATGTTTGCCCATAAATATTTGAAATTCAAAGAAAAAGACGACCCACACAACAAACAACGCACGCACATATGAGAATCACATTATCCTATCTGCTTTTGATAGAAAGGAAAAAGGAAAAACAAGAAATACTACAATGTAACTCGATTTCATAATTTCATTTTGTAAGTCATGTAGTTTATCCGTCGTTGGTTGCACGGCAACCCTGAACGAGCTGTGTGTGTTGGCAACAATATACCAGATATGCTCAATATTGAATGCGGTTACTACAATTTCTGCTCCCTCTTCTCCACTTGCTATGCCATCAAAATGAAGCCAAACCAAGGCAGGCAAGGCCAGGCCTATTTATATGCATGAAGCAACTTCAATTTTGGGCCACCAATTCAATTGAGTTTTGTATCTTTCTATACACATGAATATATCTATCTGTATGTTTATGTATATATATATATATATATTTCAACCATATAGAGAGGCATCAATGCAGTTGGTTAGACACCGGTGCGCTATCGACGATATTAGATAGACGGAATTTATTTGAAATCGTAAATAAATAGTAAATTCAATGTATCACATAAAGACAATAACGAAGAATGGTGGCTAGAACAAAAAGAAATAATAAATGGAGGAGGCTGAAAAGGGAAGCAATAAACGAAGAAAATGTGTGACTACGGATACGGACTATGAACCACGTTCGAGAATCTAAAAATTCAGTTAAAATGCAATACAAGATATATTTATACTTTTACCCAGTGAATAGATCTATTATAAAATTGCCATAAAGGGAACACACAAAAGAGGCATCAGAAATTCCATATACTGAGTTGATTAAGCCATGTCTGTCTGTCCGTTTGTGTGTAAGCAAATCAGTCCCTCAGTTTTTTGAGTCAGAGAGCTGCAATTTCGCACGAACTTGTACCTGACGCTGTATATTTCTCGGAAACAGGTGAATCGGATCTGTAGGAGGTTTACCTCCCATACAACACTATAAGTGTCTCTCGCATATTCACCAACCATGTAAATTTTAAGGTTCTAAGGTTAGTCGGTCGCATAGGTCCTATACTTTATATATATATATATATATATATATAAACTATTAAAGTTTTGACTCTATAAGTGTCTCATTTATAGTTGAAGCTACCTTCTTTTTGGGGTTCCGGATCCAAAGTGTACCAAACCCTATTACTAAGTCATCGTTGTCCAATCGTCATAGGTAGACAGTTGAAATTTTCACAGAATATGTAGCTCTATCCGGCTGGACCATTAGCAGTAACCATCTAAAATATAAGAACCTACGCTTACCGGCTCATATAGCTTCCATACAAATATTTCGAGCTCAATGTTAATAAGCAGTATGAATACTGACTCTGCCCTAAGCATAATGAAATTTTTCTGTAAACTCAATCACAGGAGTGTAGGTAAAAAAGTGAAGTATGAAGAGTATTACAACTTCGGGTTTTTTTATATGACCCAATGTTTTATATTCTAAGGAATATTAGATGCTGGGGATTTTAGGTGGCAAAATAAATTAATGAATCGATAACTTAAATCAATTGGATTTTTTAAATTTTAACAAGAGTTTTTATGAAACTTTTACTATAAAATAAAGCTAAGATTTTAATCAGAAAAAGCAAGTACACAACTTTGTCATTTAGCTCAGATGAATTTAATTATTGATTAATACAAATATTAATTAATTTCAAATGAGTTACAACCACATTGAGAACAAAATTACACACAATTACATGAATCAAATACCATTTAAACAACCTTAGATACATCTTGGACGATTACCAATTTACAAACAATTTTTCATATACAACAAATTTTCAACTACAAACAATTCTTCATACTACGTGTTACTTGGTGCCGCTGCAGAACATCTTAATTTTAACGTTTTGAAACTTTCTTCTTCTTCTTAAGGTTTTTTGCCTTGTTGACTCGAAATTTAGCATTCTCACCTTCATTTTTGAAAAATTGGCGTCTATTAACTTCAGCGCGCATATTGAATTCTGATTGTCTTGGAGACCTCTGCCACATTATGCCTGCAATTCGGGCCACGTCTGTGACTGTTGCACTCGGATATTCACGTTTTATATCATTACGTTTATCTTGCAAAAACAACATAAAGCCCGGCAAGGGTCTCTTCGGCTTTATGGGGACTTTAGCCTTAATCTTTTCAACTTCAGTCTTGTATATACCCCGTAGTCTAGCAGCTTCATTAATCCAATCGGATTTATCCTCCATTTGATGCCATCTCTCGCCGGCAAGTCGTGCTATTTCTGTCACTTTAAATTCCGGATGCTCCTTTTTCAGCTGAAGTCGTACATGTTGGAACCATAGCATGAAAGATGATAGTGGCCGCTTTGGCTTATTGTTCTGATACTTATAATTCGGCATTTTAATTCACTAACTTCACCACTATCCAAAACACTTAACTGACAATTTAGACCAAATAAATAAGTTAAAAAAAAAAAATGTGTAAAACAAAAATGGATAAGTATAATACAGAAAATTTTTTTTTTAACAACCGAAAATGTTACTTGATGTTACTTCCAAAGAAAACTATATAAAGTGAATGTTTTCAAATTTAGTGACATAAAACTCTTAGCATTGAAAGATGTGATTTTTATACTCTTCACGGAAGTGAATAGTATTATAAGTTTGTCATGAAGTTTGCAACAGGCAGAAAGAGACAAAAGAAACCACATTAAGTATATATATTGTTGATCAGCTCAGTTAGACGAATTGATTAAGCCATGTCCGTCAGTCCGTTTGTATGTATGCCAACTAGTCCCTCCGTTTTTGAGCTAGAGAGCTGAAATTTTGCACGAACTTGGACCAGATGCTGTATATTTCTCGGAAACAGGTGAATCGGAGCCGTAGGAGGTTTACGTCCCATAAATCACTGTAAGTGTCTCTCACATATTCACCAACCATGTAAATTTTAAGATTCTAAGGTTAGTCGGTCGCATAGCTCCTATACTTTATATATTTATGTATATATATAAACTATGAAAGTTTTGACTCTGTAAGTGTCTCATTCATAGCCAAAGATACCTTCCTTTTAGGGTTCCGGTTCCAAAGTGTACCAAACGGAACCCTATTACTAAGTCATCGTTATCCAATCGTCATAGGTAGACAGTTGAAATTTTCACAGAATATGTACCTCTATCCGGGTAATAACATCAAATACTAAAACTAAAATATGAATAATCAAAAATTTAAAAGGGTCCCCATGCAAGAAACATTTTGGTTTGTATGGGAGCTATACGATCCACTACTATCCCCACGTTCATGAAATTTGCTTGGTAGGTGAAAATAGAATTGAAACTTATATTGTCGAAATTATAGTTTCATCGGAACACTAGGGATGGTACCTTCCATACAAGCCCACTATTAAAATTCAGATTTTTATTACAAAGACTTTTTTCCTTTTTGCACTATTGAACTGAAATTTTGACACTATAAGTTTTGCAATACAGGCGCTGTTCATTTCTTACAATCAGCCAAATTGAGCCACTAGGGGGATATCTCCAAAAAAAAAAAAAAACCCCCATTAGGTGCGGACCACCCTCCGTGTGCGTGTCTGACTCGCACTTGGCCGATTTTTTCTTATTGATTTTTTCCTAGCAATACAATATATTTTTATTGTACTATTACTGTTATGAGTCTGACAGAATTTTATATTGCAATTCTAAAATTACAAGAATAAGAATCAAAATGTATGGAAATTCAGTTTATTGAATGCTTCCTCACTGCACTTTATATACCAGACACGCAACTGTAATTTTTCAATGTTTCAGTAATAGACAAACTTTGAGTTACAGTTCCATTCGATATTGTCATGCTTAGGTTCACCAAATTATAGTTCGTTATCTTCAAAAAAAATACTGAGAGCACAGGTTTCATATAGTCGATGGCGGCTACAAGGGTCCTTTGTTGCGTTACAAACATCAGACCAAAGTACAATAATAATACCAAATTCACACTAGTAGGAAAAAGGATAACGAAATAACTTTTCGCAAAGGGAGTAAGTAAGCTGGCAAGCAATCCAGAGAAACACTTTCTAAATGCAAAACGCAAAACAATTTGGACGGAATGGGGGAGTGAGTATCATTGGAATGAATGGCAACACAACCGCAATGTGGCATGCCTGAAAGCGTACGTCACGCCACGATGTTTTATACACCTGCAAATAAATGCTCAACCCCACACATACATACACACACGCACATACACACAAATATATATGTATGTATATGAAAATGATGAGGAGGAGGAGGAGGAGGAGGAGGAGGTCGTAGATACATACATACATACAAACGAGTATAAGCATACTTAAGATATGCATCTTAATGTTTGGAAATATGAGTTACAGTTTGTATTTTGTCTATATTCGTATGCCTGACTCTTTATCTTTTGCTGTTGTAGGTTTTTCTTCTCCTTCTACTTTTGTTACGACTTTTTTCCTTCGATTATTTGTGTTTAGGTGTGTATGCGATTGTGTATTCTTGTATCTATGTTGATATTGGTCTTTTAGCTTCTTGAAATTGAACATTGTGGTTATGTTTTTTTTATGTTTTTTGTATTGCCAGCCGGCGGCAATGTTGCTTCATTTTACAAAGTATCTAGATACATTATTTCTGATATACTACTCATATGTACTCGTACAATGCAAGTAACAGCAAATACTTTTGCAAACATTAAAAAGTCTTTTCTTCCTTCTGTGCTTCTTTTCAAGACTTCCCTTGCTCTGCTTTCCTTAACATTTCTTTTGCCTTTTAACGCATTTCAATCTATTTTGCCGCTTGGCTGATGCTGGTGCTGATGCTGCTGCTTTTCTGCTTTACTAAGTAACAAACTTCTTTACTTGCTTTTCATCATCCTTGGGTTAGGGTTTTCTTATTTCACTACCTCACTAACTCAGTGCCATCTACCTCAATCTTTTTTTTCTTTTTTTTTTTTTTGTTTTGGTATTCTATCTAACTACTCTCTGCTGCTTTCTTTAAATTTATTTTGCCTGCATCTCTGTCAATGAATTATATGCTTGTATACATAATAGAAAATGTATCTACGTGTATGTAACAGATATTTACTTGCTTGCATGTGTGGATTGTGATGATGATGATGATGATGATGATGATGATGATGATGATGATGATAATGTTGATGGTAAATGGTGTTACGGAGAAAACTAAGGGGTCCATGAGGCAAACCAACAACAATGGAAGCAATGGGTAAAGATGATTGGGGGAGTCTAAAAGTATCCAAAGTAACCAAAGCAACCGAAAAGCTGCACGAATAAAGAAGATTTTTCTACTATTCTTCTAAAATGTTTTTCTTCTTTTCTTGTTTTGGTTTTTTGCCTTAAGTGCGCTTTGAGAACTTTTCTTTTACTTTTGAATTTTCTCAACAACAACAACAACAATAGTAATACACGATACAAGCATAACAGAGAAGAGAAGAGAAGACCAGAAACGAAGTACGTATGTGAAGAAAATAAAGAAAACAATGTAAAAGAAAGGATGGACGAGAGGATAAAAATGAGGTAGTGCCAAACAATTGTTGGTTGTTTTTATCATGATTGTTGTTTCATTGTTTCGAATTTTTGTTCTTCTTGTTGTTCATCTCCTCTATCCTTCCTTCCTTTCTTCAATCCTTCTATCCATCCATTCATTTCTCCTTTTTCTTTCTTTATAAGTTCTTCATCTTTGGCTTCGTTGTTTCTCTCTACTTGTTTTTTCTTTTTAACTTTTTATTATTACATATTATTATTGTTGCTGTCTTGTTATTGCATTTCTTCTCGTAAGAATAATAAACTGACTAAAGTAAAAAAAAAAAAAAAAAGCAAAAGCGAAATATTAAAATAGTTTCAGCTGCAAAAGAAGAAGTGAATAAAGAGAAAGAAAATAATCTCAATACAAAGCACAAACAAAGAAGAAACAAAAAAAAACTAAACGACTCCTTACTGTTTCTTCAAAACAAAAAAAATAAAAAAAATAAAAAAAAAAACAAAAAGTAAAAGAAGTTTTAGTTCGCCTATGCTGAAGTTGGTAAAATCTTCACGCAACCCCTAGAAAACGTTTTTGCCTACATAGATCATTCAGATATATGAGACTATTGATTTGACTTATGTTTAGGGTATAGTCAGTACACAAACAACATTTCAACACTGAGACTGAAATATTTGTAAAGGGGCTATATAATCCAGTAACTCTAGGGCCTTGAAATTCACGCATTTCATGGACATTAAATAGAAACTAGTCGTACCTAAATTTTAGTTCAACAGGACAAGTGACAACAAAGTTTTTCTAATAGGAACCTCAATTTAGAAGGTGGTAGAAATATCAAAATTTTCTTTAGATTTGCAACGGAGTTCCAGCGAAGAGGAAAGAGTTAAATATATGACAGATAAAGCTCTGGTGTCATGTTCGAATTGTATACACATTAATTTTACGGGAAATTCCACAAATCTCAATTCAGCAAACAAAATTAAACAAAGCAAGCTTTCATGTTAGTGCCTACAACTAGTTTTATTCAAATAAAATTTCGTATTAGTGCCTACAAGTAGTTTTATTCAAATAAAAATTCGTATTAGTGCCTACAACTAGTTTTATTAAAATAAAATTTATTTTTTACGCAAGACAACCAAACGGAAAAATACATTATGGCAATGCGAAAAGACTCTTGTGACTCTTCGGAGTCAGAAATAGAAGAAACTAAAGCAGAGAGAAAGGAAAGGCTTCTGGCATTGGCAAGGAAATATTCAAAACGTGGAATACCAATCGTAGCGGTACATCATTATGTAACTAAAGGAGCGCAATTACCGGATCTAGAACAGATAAGTCGTTCCGTGGATCCCAAATATAAACCCTGTCGCCAATGTATTTTAAAAGATCCAAAAATTCTTATAAAAGAAAAGACTGAAAATCGTGGCAGTTCAGACGATGAAGACGATGTCGTTGTCCCTGACCGGTCAATACGGTCAATAATAAAACCCAGCCAAACGTGGCTAAATCAAGACATCGTCATTGAAAACACCAGTGGAGTCCTAACCGAAGATATATGGAAATATTTGTTAGAGACCAACCTAAGAGCCGATGGTACTATTAGCATTGGCGACAGGACTTTTAAAGTTCACATGGTCTGTTTGAGGATATATGCCCAATACTTTATAAACTATCCCTACACGATTGAATTTACATTCGACCCGAATTTGGTACCTCCAGATGGTTTTCAAACAGCCTACGATTGGATGCGATTTGATGAATACAATTTGGATGTGACTAAGGTTGTGGATGCTATGCAGGTGGCCATTCAACTGAAGATAACGGAGCTTGAGAAAGATTTGTGGCGTATTTTCCAGGATGATGTGATGTATGATAAGAACGCTTACTTGGTTTTTAATCAGGCCATTCACTTTGAATCCTTAAAACCTCTGTGTCATTTGATGCTCGGTCGTTTGCATCGCTACGTTTTGCTTCTTGTATCTAAGAAGAATTTTAATTTGATTGATGTTCATCTAATGAAAACTATGATTTCATCGGATCCATGTGGTGTCAACTCAGAATTTGAAATATTTTATATAATTTTGTATTGGATCAATATGAACTTCAAGAAAAATAATGTGTATTTGAGGAATTTGATGAGAATGGTACGATTTGGTTACATGACAACGAAATTTCTTGAACACTTGATTGAATGCTTTACAAACGATTCTGACATTATGATAAATAAGATTTCACATCTGAAAAATCGTGCTTTACGTACATTTCTTGAAAACAAAAATAACGTCGACATTTTACGTCAGGCTGTCACATTCACGACATTGCGTGCCGTTACTGTTTGTGAAGAGGACTTAATCGAACAATGCAAGAAAAGTAATGTACGATATTACAAGAAACGCTACTATATCCACGATCCTGCTTGCCCGTATCATGTGGATAAAAGCGAAGGACCCGATACTCCATATCCGCTGTATGATGATTTCGTAAAATATATAGAGAAACTGGAATCACGATCGGAAAAATACCCATTACATATGCGATCTACGCTAGATGACAAATACTTAAATCCAACAGTGGGAACGGTAAGCACGGATGTTAAAAAGCCCAAATATCCCGTGAAGAAACTCCCAGTAGATTTATTCAAAAATGATATTCTATCTTAAATTTATTTCTTTTGTTCCACAAGGACACGAAAATGTTGTGTATACTAACAAATCCTTTTGGTCTTTTGCTTTATGATGTACATTAATTTTGGCTTATAAATATTTAAAACATAAACTTGAAAAAATTTTGTTGAAACATGTTCAATACAATAAAATTAATAACCATTAAAATTCACCTATTTAGTACAATTTATATGCATATGTAGGAGACTTCTTCTCCTTTTTGAGGTTTTTTAAAAAAATTTCCAAAATTGGAACTTGTTTACTAAAATTATTTATTTATTTATTTACAGGATTAGATTATATACATTTAGTTACTTATAATAAATAACCTAAGTTTTTTTTAAGGAGCCTACAAGGCCTTCGACTTGTCTTTCTTAAGTAAAAAAGATTAGATTAAATTACTAAGGTTACAGGATTTGATAAAGGATGCTAGAAGGTAGAATGTCTCCGAAGAGTTGTGTTCTAGTGATGTGATGATTTATGCAAACATCTTGCAGGTGTCTTATTGACAAGTAGTCACCACAGAATGGACAAGGAGGTTGGCTTTTGCCTTCGAGGAAATGTTTACTAAAATAATTTTAATAAGTTAAGGAGAAAGTCAAGCAACATTTTATATATATTATATCTTTGCAAGTAAAACTTCTAAAGTAGACGGTCTCCGAATGCCAAATTGATTTTCGTCAAATTTCGTTTTCTAATTTTTGGATTTACCTCCCTTCGCTAAAGAAGTTTCACTTCCATATTGTGCTTATACTACTTATTTTTTTTTTTTTTAAAGTCACTCCTCCTCTCATTTTTGATACCATAAGTGAAGGGAGGTGATGATTACCACAATTCGCAGATATCAATTGTATGTTATTCCATTGACATTCTTCCACAAAATATTTATAAATTGTACAGAAACAACAGAAGAAACTAGTACAGTGGATGCCATTAAGAATATTATCATGAAGTAAGTGCATTTGTTCCTGATGTTTGCTGTATGTATTACGAAGCACTTGGATTCAAGCCTGGTACGCAACCCATTTTAGCTGGACTCTTGATTGTATAAGCTCCATATAGAGACATTGTGAATTTTGCCATGACTCTTCTCTCGAGACGCTTCGAGTATTAAACCGATGAAATCGCACATAAATTATGATTCTCTGAACAACTTAGACATGCTTTGATCAAACTTAACTTGAACAACTTGGGTTTCCCCGTTTTCGATTGGCTCTACTCAACATGGAATCATTCACATTCAACTGTACTGTAGCATGTGAACAAGCTTAAGGAGGAAATGATCTCTGACAATAAGCATAAATAAATTACCAAATACTACTTACCAAAGAACTATATAAGCATTTTAACTTTGTTTATATATGTTTTAATTATAATAATAATAATAATAATAAAGTATTTAAAACTGATTACTGCAATACTGATAATGAAAAAAATACTTATTTCTTCGTTGACGAACACTAACAGTCAAAATACGACAAAGTTGGAATATCAAATATTAAAAAGTGGAAATGTGAATGCATTCCTGCAGGCCTCTAATACCATACTTCCTTTGTTTCTCGTCATAATTTGAATTTGGTAATTTTAAATTTCTAATTTACTCACCGACAGGACTTTCTTCATTCCAAAATGAATCATCAAGTGTATAGTCAGCTTCTGTAAAGAGAATAGTAAAAGAAAATGAGAAAATTATGTTACTACTTATTTGTTATAGTAAACAGAATCATTTAATATAGAATAGTGTGGAAAGTAAATGGAAAGGTTTAATTTTGAATTTACTGTGCGACAGTGTTTTATTTTTTTAAATTATATGCCATAATTGCTGCAATTTTCTATGAGATTAAATTTAATGATGATGAAAAATAATTGAAGGGAACAATACCAGATAAAATTATAATATTCCAAACGAAATTGATAAATAATATAAACAAATCAAAATGAACATCATACATACACAGTGAAGGAAATGAATGGGTAAATAAGAAGGAGTTGTGGGTCGTAAAACCATCATAGTCTTGGAATTGATTGTTTGTAAATGACGAATGGCGTATGGCAAATGGTTGATGGTTGTCTTTGGAAAACAATTAATATAATCAACGACTGAATGACCGAACGAACATTGGATTGAAATTAATGAGCCAAGAATGGAATAAATGCAAACTGAACAAGTTGCAATTTGGTAAGAAATTCTCACATGTGTCCAAGTAGAGGACATTTGAAACTTTGCTAGCAACATCAAATTCAACAGCAACAGCCACATGAACATCAGCGGCCAAGACTCCTCAACCTTATACTTTGCAATACTCATATACTCGCATGCATAGATACAATCTGCCATCATGGATAACAGTGGCAATAACAGCAAAAAAATGTTCTTGTGGCTTGCGATTTCTCTTGGTCTGGATGCATTGTTCTTGGTCTGTGCTGTTCTGTTGTATTCTGGTATGGTCAGGAGAGAATATCGCCGTCATCATCACCATCATGATTATCATCATTTTTGTCACTGTCGTTGCCGTTGTCATCGTTATCGTCAAAAGCGAATTGTTGACTAACCAAAAACATTGCAGAGACAATGACGATGATGACTGTGATGGATAGAACAGGCAGGAGCAGGAGTTGCAGCAAACAGTGTGCTACCAAAGAGAATCGACTCGACGGGATGGGATGGGACAGGACGTGAAGATACAAACTTATGGTAATAATATTGAAGTTGCGGCAACAGCAAGATTTGGTCAGAGACAACGAACGATGTGCTGCGTGTTGCGGCAAGTGGCGGGTTCCATTGGTTGGTTGGTTCCTCTCATCGTTTTATTGTATGCCATGTGCATCTATAGCGTTCATCCAATGGTAGTTTACCACAATACAAATGCATGAACACACACAAGCAAACGCACTCACGCATTTACAAATGTAACCATGTTCTTTCTATGTGTGCATTCAAGTCAAAAGCAACTGAGTTACCATGGTGCAACGCAGGGAGAAAGGCTTATGCATGTATCTATATGTTTTTGTAGATAAACATATTTCAGCAACAGATACCATTGTTTGCCACATGCAATGCTGCCTGCTACTGTTGTTTGACCCCGTCTCGATCCGATCCTATTCTTTGCTGAATGGTAAATGTATGCGGTCGGGTCATTTATTACAGACAATAGTTGAACGGCAAATGTTTTAGATGCACACACACAGACATACACACATACTTACATAAGTCTATGCATACCCACGTGCAAGTAGAAATTTAGTTACAAAATGAAAATCCATTTTAGTTTTTGCTCAAGGATCAAAATTACCAACCTGAGGTCATTCAATATCAGGCATGGATGAAAGGACGAACGGTCGAATGGTGGGACAAAGGTATCGCGAGGTCTAGGGTCTAGGTTGTGAAACATCTAAACCGACATCAAACACACTCATAATACACACACACACACAGAGCAAGCAAACAATGAGGACAATCAGGTGAATTCTTGTGCCCAGTAAAACGCTGCGTATACGTAATATAAAACAGTTTTACAAATATTCCCACTCATATAGTAAGCATACATAGATACCATAGTTATATGTATATATATGCATATATAGAATAGATCGATTCAATTCACATAAAGCTTACATAGTCTTTATAGCATGAAATGGCATAGAAAGGCAACGACAGATAGAAAAGTATGGGGCATGTTGGCATACATAGAATGGCATTGCATCCTTGTAGTGAGTGTCTGATGCCATTGAATGATAACGAACGAAATGGTTAATGCGACAATAGAGTTTATGATTGAAATAACTGAAATAGCAAATATCCAAATTTTACACATGCCATAAATTTATACACAATACAATATGATGAAATAATTGAATGACCTCAAAAATCCAACCTCCCTAACTTGCTTCTCTATGCTTTCAAACAGTTCAAACATTGATAGATATGCAATTGATGTTAAGTTGAGTTGAGTTGGATTGGAATGCTTATGGAATTTTTCTATTCAGTTTGTGGTACGTAAGCATTTCCATTACATCCAACTTGCCTTGGAGCGAGAAAAATGTCTAAAATGTTAAAATTAAATAAAAGCAAAAGAACTCAAACTTGACTTGATTGATATTTATTGTTCAATTTAAATGCTGCTATGCTTGATATTGATGTTGACGAGCTTGCGGACTATGATTGAACCTACATATTAATTAATCAATCAAATCAAATAACCAAATCTTGATAGATACATGATTGGTTAATTTCTTAGTTATCTGAAGGATATTGACATGCAATGTTGTAGTGACAAGAGACAAATAACATTTGATTAGTGGTCCTAATCTATCTTACCTACGAATTAATTCTTAACTGAGTAAAATTCATTTTCCTGCATGATGCGATTTCTAATTTAAGTGCATTTGATCGGTTTCATTAAATGTCTGTGGATTGTTTTGGATAAATTCCTGATTGCTTTTAGCATAACATAGGCAACAACAAGAATTACAATGATGATGATAATGGAAATAATTAACAAATACCTCTATACATGCGAATATTGACTATATACTTCTGTGAGTGTGCATGTATGCTTGTGTATCTGTGTTGGGGTAACCTTGTAGTTCCCACAATTAACTTAATTAAATAGTACTTAGCTTTGTGTAGATAGAAAATCATTGCCATTACCTTGGCATAACATATATATTTTTTGAGTTTTCCTTTGTGTTTTTAAAAAGATTTTCATTTTTTTTTTTTATAGTTTCTTTGAATCTCATGTTAATAAGAGTTAAGCGCACCTTTTGTCAACTGAACAAAGTGCTTTACTGTGCACAGATGAAAATTGATTTTGAAGATCAACATGAAATATGGGAAAGAAAGGAATCAATATAAAAGAGTAACAGATTTGGCCTCAGGAAGCAAAAGCCTTTGAAGTTCGCCTGCATAATGAAACGCTTTCCCAGCAATAGATGCACTCCCCAACTACAGCATCATCATCTGGACGTACAAGAATGACATAGCCTTTTTATTAGGAAACTCCACTCTTGATAATAGTCGCTATAAGTTCAGTCAATGGCAGTTGAAATTTCATTGGAGTCATAGCAGAATAATGTTTTGTTATGAGGCCTTTCTGTACCGATTGATGATAGCGAAACTTCGGCCATCTTAGCTCAGTTAAGGTCAGGCAGGTCTCATATTCTCCAGTGCTACAGGGAATAACCATCGCTGGCCGTAGTTTGGTGAATCTCCTCATAATACTGTTCACCTTTTCAACTATTCCAATAAACCGACCCAACTGACTCCCATTAACTTATGACTTTGATCGACAGCGGTGGCTTTCGTTTTGGGACTTAATACTTCCGTCAAGATCTCTATCTCTTATTTTCCCTTTTAATTAAAATAACGTAAATTTAATAATGAATTATTGTAATGTTTTCCTTTTCTTTTTTATTTCTTCTGCTACACACAAATTTCCGTTTCCCATAACCTTTCCCATTATGAAATGAGAGATGTTTCTAATACTTTTATTTTTATTTTGAAATAAATAAATACATAATAAACTATATATAATACACATATGTAGTATATAATAAGGTCATCAAATTGTCATCATATAAAACATTAAATTTAAGTATAAAATCAAACTTAAAAGTAAAGTATTATAGATTTTCTTTGCATCGATTTATATTAGAAATTCATTTGAAATTGGTTAAAATTTGAAAGAAATCAATCAATCCAACTGTGGCTAAGTGCCAGTAATCTCTATCAAACCAATTCCAATAGAATTGATATTCTCGATTTGGCAGAAACCTCTTCAGCCAGTTATGAAATCACATAATTTCTACAGGCGATTTGGTCAAATTCACCCTTATTATTATTAAATAAAATATATATGTTCCAACGACTGTAGCTTATTATGATTTTTCTCAGTTATCTGAATTTATAGAATAGAATATTTCAATTCAGTTTTTTTAAGTATAAATTTGCATTTTAAACAAATCTCTTTTCTATTTAAGCAAAAAACCACCAAGCAACTAAAATCAACCAAATGTTGGATATGCAAATCTGCTCTCATTTAAGTTTTAAAATTTTCGAAGCTATAAATGTCAATTAAAAAAAAGCTACTATCTAAAAAGCTATGATATTTTAAATTTATATTAAAAATTAGTAGAAAGTGTTTAGTTTATTAAAAAAAAAAAAAAAAAAATATAAAAAATAATCTATTGAATGCCTGTTGCGACACATAACAGAAAAATATACATTCTTGTTCGATTTTTGTTTCTGTTGTCGCATATAACAGGAGCACAACCAGATATCAGAACATTTGTGCCTAAATTGACAATGGTTCCGTTTCAATCGCCTAAGTATTGAAAACTAATGGCAGTGGCTTTGAATTTTATGAGAGAAATCGAAATCAACCGACCGACTTAAACCGTCGGAGATTTCTGACACATAGCCCAAATTTGTTTGTATTTTCTAATACAAATACAAAAACAAAAAAAATTCGAAAGAATGTTCTTATTTAATGAATCGATATACATACTATACCTATGTGTATCGATCGTACTATCTGTTAAGAATATCGGCGATTGGGCAATGTGTACGCTTCGTTTCAGAATCCAAACGCTTTGCCGAATATCGAATGCAACGGTAAAGCGTAGGAATTCTAAAGCAAAACGCATGCACTCGCTTAGGTTTTTGATTTAATTTAAAATCAACAGAAAAAATAAATGAATATATGAATAATGTCTCATCATCATCATCATCATCGTCAACATTATCATTTATCATTATGATTAGCATTGCCATTATGATTATCATTAAAATGAATCAAACTACATGGTCTATGATTATGATATTTGTTTGAATATCTGTGTGTATCTATGTATCTACATGGGTATATCTATTGTACATATACTCAACATTGGTGCATTTTGACTATTTAAAAATGAAAAGAAACATTTTAAAATGTTCTTATTTTTATTTTTTTATTATTATTATTACATATTTCTATTACGATTTATTATACTAAGTATATTTTGTTGTTTTTGATTTGTTATTATTATTATTTTTGTTTCTAACTGAGTCTGACAAGATGGTTATCCCTATTGCTTTCTGTTTGTCTCAGACGACCGACTAGGACTCAGCATGACTTGATGCTGCTCTTTGCTCCCTACTGCTCGCCTCTGTTTTGCTCGACTTGATTTGATTTGACTTGACTTGATTCACGTTGAGTTGAATTAAGTTGACTTTAGTTCAGTTCAGTTGAGTTCAGTTCAGTTAAGTCAACTTGAATTGCAGCATAACATTTTATGTTGTGCTGCTGATCCTTGTATTCTATGTTATGGATAAAGATAAGGAAGGTAATATGTTTGTTGTTGTTTTGTTGTTGTTATTGTTGTTGTTGTTGTTGTTGTTGAAAGGCATTCGAGCAAGCGGAAGCATCTAAGGCAAGAGGACAACTTAAATGAATGAATGACTGACTGAAGGCAAAACTTTCAGCATTGAAAACTAAATTAAGCTTTCTTTTTTTGACATTAATGAGAGATGAGAATGAGGATGAACAAGAGGAAGAGAGATTGAAGGAGGAAAACTTGTTCTTTATTCATTTGATTCCCATTTAATTTTCCTTTTCACTTTTAAATTTTTTATTAAATTTTTCCCTTAACATTTCATTTTTGTTCATCGTAGCACAAAGTACTGTTACATTATATCTCTATATCCCTCTCTCTCTCTTGCTCTATCTCTAACAAAAATGGCATATTACTTATGGTTTGCCAGAACACCAGTTTGCCACTGTGTAGTACATCACATTATCTATGCCTTTGAGACGAAGAAGTACTGCTCAGTCTGGCATTGAGGAGTGTTTTTTAAATTTAAAAAGATTTTGCCAACGTCATACATAGAAAGCCATCTACAATATACACTCTATACAACAGATTCTCCAATTCACGATGATGAACGCTTGCTGATTGCAATCTATGCAGTTGACGCAGCATCTGCATCAGAGCCCAACGATAAATTGCGCTCGTTGTAGCGACAGCCTGATATCATTGGAACATTGCAATAAACTCTTATAATCGGTTCCACTTACACTCCAGTCGCCTTATTAAGCCCATTACTAAATACCTTAAATAGAAGGCTTAACAGGCAGGAGCATATTACGAAGAAGAAGAAGAAGCAAAACGTCATGAAAAGATGGAAAATTAACTGGCCTTTGAATCATGGGTGCTAGCCCAGCTTGAGTAATAAAGTCCTATTGTATCAAAACAATATGGACTTATGACATTCAATAATGGGGTACAACGATTTCAATGGAAGCTTCTAAGAAGAGTAGTGGGTGCTGCACAGAGACCTTCGAGTGCCATTGGTTGAAAAAAAAATAAATAAATAAAAATATACGATACGACTAGCCTGGACAATCATTTCAACTCGCTTTCTTTGGGTTTGATCGACAACAGCCTTGACTTCCCCTTTCATTTCCCACTGAACTAATTGTTCATATCTATGTTCACGTCCTGTAGCCTTATATTATATGTCATTTTATCGTTTATAAATAGATATCCTGATTACCCTTACATGGACAAATGGTAAATGAACACTAAATAAATAAAAACAAAAAAATTATGGTGAATATATATAAAGGATTTGTCTTTTGAATATTGAAAAACTATTTTGTGTTCGCTTGCATTTACAAAGTTAGAACAAAAAGATTTTTCATTATTCAAAATTTATCTATTTGTGAACATTTATAGATTTAGATATTGTACTACAATACTACAATGTATAGTGTTTTGTGCTATAGACATTTTAAAATATATTGTATTATTATTATTATTATTATTTTGTTTTGTGATTGTTGCCAACGAAGCTAAGCCTTGAACTCACTAAGCTGTGCAACCTCCTGAACTCAACTCATCGTATCGCAAGTGAACTGAATTGAAAAGTACTGAAAGGAACAAAATTGAATATAAACTGAACTCAATAAAATAAAAAGAACAATATAATAAAACAAAAAAAAAAAAAACAACTATTGCAATAGCAATAGCAATAGCAATAGCAACAATATCTACGAATATATTGTAAGAACAACAGAAATCAAGTGAAAGCATCACATGTAACCAGTTGGGCGGCGGTGCAGTTGAAGTCGCAGTTTTAGCGTAAAATCGGAGCTCTTCAGCATTATCCTCCTAAGTACGAGTATATCCGTGATGATGCGTTCTGACGCTGATATCGTATGGTAACATATTTTTGCGCATTGTTCAATTCTTTCATTTTCCTTTCATTCTTTTCCGCCTTGCTCTTTACATTTCTTATTATTTTTGTTTTTCTGGGTTTGGTTTTTTTTTTTTTTTTTGTTTTCTGAGTAAGTTGTGTCGATTTACGATTGTTGTTGGGTTGTTGCTACCGCTGCTGCTGCTGCTGCTGTTGTTGATATCTTTATATTGTCATATAAAAATGATATGCGAACAATAAATGCTACCGATCCAGTCATTTTACAATATATGTATATATTTCTTGTTGTTCTTCTTGGTGTTGTTCTTGATGTTGTTGTTGCTTTGCGGCAATACCGTACCTAGTCTCTGTTCCCCGTTTTGTCATCGTTATCGTCATCGTCATTCTCGTTCGAAATAGAATATTTTCATTGCAGCCAGAGCTTTTTATTTGGGTCAAATGTTGTTTGCTTGTGAAAATGTGAAAATGTTGAAACTGGAAATGAAAATGTAAATCAGTAAAGCCACCAACGCCACCAATGCCATTGACGTTTCACTTATCCTGATCCCTTTCCTCGTCCTTCTATGCTCAACCGCAGCCAACAATAATAAAATGGGGGATAAAAGTAAAGAAGGAAAGGAAAAGCAGAAAAGCAGAAAAGCGGTAGTTTAGTTGGTACTTAGCCTCCAACATATTGATGTGCATAGATAAATCTAGCAAGTATGTACAATATATGGAATGAAAACTAAATGGCATGAAACGAACGTATGAGAGAATGATGAGAATTCCCAGCAAATGTACATGCAACATTGCATGTTGCTAGTTGAAGTACAATGATGACGGAGTGATGAAACTAAGTAATGATGACTGACTGACTGACTGACGATGACTTGGTAGCAAGTTGGCTTATTGAAGGGTATTTATTCTATGCGTATCTTTATCTATTCTTTACTTGTATTTATGGGAATATTATTTGCCTTCGGATGGCCTAACCGTTCTATATTTTCATTGTACATATTCCACCTTTATTTTCATATTTGTCTTAATTCCCTTGAAATGATGTTTGGAGTGAAGTCAATGCTTTCTTCTGCTCTGCTCTAAACTATACTGTCACATTCTTTAGTTGCGTAATTTTCTTCAATGAATATATCCAATACTAAGTAGTATAAAGATGCATTCTTCTGCTGTTTTGTGATCTTATTGCAATTTCTGTTACAGTCATTTTCTGCTATTTTCTATTGGCTTCCTGATTTTCAAGTCGCGTACAGAAACCAACATCAGGAGCAGCAACAGCAACTGCAACAGCAACAGCAACAGCAGCAAACAAAGTCATAATAGTTTTCAAGTATGTAAAAGAATGTAAAGAGGTAACTGAGGTCTGTTCTGGGTTCTCGGTTTTTGCTAAGGCTGAGGACAATTTGTGGGTGGATGGTAGATGGTGGAAGTCGAAGGATGTGCGTAATTCTTCGTTATACCTATTCAAATGCCAGGGCGTGTCTGTTCCCATACTACGCCGTACTCTCATGCTCATTCGTCAGATAGTCAGACAGACAGGCAGGCAGTCAATTCGACTGACTCTTTCTATTCATTTGATCTCTTTTCTACTCATACTAACTCGTAGGTAGTAGTACATCATACACATGCATTTGTATCTGTATATGTGTATGTGTACATCATACACATGCATTTGCATCTATGTGTGTGTGTGTGTGTGTGTATGTGTTATATGCGAATTTATGCATTTGTATTTGTGCAAATTTTGACGCTCTGCTGCACTTTCGTGTCAGTTTCCTGCTTGAATTAGTTGAAGATGCATCACCATCACCGTCCCCACTACCAACACTACCAGCTAAAGCAAAAGTTCATGCCACATGAGGGGCTCTGAGAAAAGTACCGGGGAGGCCGCAGCGGTAATAGTTTTGAAAAGTTCATCTTTTTTACTTCTAAATCACATTTCTTCTTCGTCTTCATCGTTTTTATTTTTGCTTGACTCATTCCTCATGCCATATGCCACTTCTCACTCCTAATGGCACTTTTCATCATCATTATCAACATTATCACCAATACTATTATCATCTACATGATTTCCATCTTCCAAGAACAGCAGCCGCAGAAGCAACAGCAAAAGGAAGAAAATTCTGCATATTTATGGCGTCGCATCATCAACATTCCAAATCTCATCCTCCTCATTCTACATATCATTCATCCTTGTTGTTGCAATTGCTGTTATTCTTATGAAAAGCAACACAAAACGAAAATATTCGCCTTTCATCGCAACCACAGAAGAAGGAGAACATCATCAAAATACTTCAAAGTTAACTGTCTGCAACAGCAGAGAAATTTCCTGATGATGATGATGATGACCCCCTCCATCTTCTCTATATCCTATACTATTCCTCTAACGTCAATCATCATAAGAAATTTTGTCAACACTCGCATAGTTATTCATAAAATTGTATTTCATATTTCATATTTTCAACAAAGAAGAAGAGAAGAAAAAAAACTTCAATTTCATTCATTCAATGGCTCCATTCTTCAATATCCAATCTCCAATTCAATAAATGCAAAAGTTCTTTTCACAAAATTTGGATTTCGATTTGAATTTAAAGGTTTTTCCATCTTTCCAATGTTGCAACTACAATTATGTGACAATTAACTGATAAATCATCATCATCGTCATCATCATCTTATAACTGACAACAGCCAACTGACAGAGAGAAGTCAAATGATTGTAAGAAGTTGTCGATGTTGTAAAAAGCAAAATACTCAAATTTCAGATAAAACAACTAACGAAAATGACAACACTTTATGCTTTCAATTCTATTCAAATTGGACTCATTCAATTGAGGTGTAATGTAAGAATATAATTTGATGGAAATGCATTTTCCAGTATTTTTGAATGGCATCGAACAGCGTCTCACAATGAAGTTGCAAGGGCAGATAGAATATTTCGGGTATTAACTTGGAAGGTCTGGCCAATAACTTTCTTCTAGAGATAAGGATCCTACGTTCTGTTCATTATTACGGTTCCGGACCCAAAGGGTACCAAAAGGAACCCTATTGCAGAGACTTCGTTGTCCGTCCTCCGGTCATATCTCATGAATCGCAATAGCTAGAGAATTAAAATTTTTACAGAATATGTAGTTCTATCCGAGCATCAGCAACAAATACTAAAACTAAAATATTTTCAAAAACTTAAAAGGGTTCCCATACAAGAAACATTTTGGTTTGTATGGCAGCTATAAGATCCAGTAGTTCCACGATCTTGAAATTTAGATGGTTGGTGGCTATATATCAGAAACTTGTACTGTCGAAATCAGTCATGTCAGTTTGATCGGATTATTAAGGAGGGTACCTCCCATACAAACCCCCATTAAAATTCTGGTTCTTATAAGAAAAACTTTTTTGTGTTTTATTCTATCGAACTGAAATTTAGAAACTATAGGTTTTTAATATAGGCGCTGCATATTTGTTGGATTCAGTCAAATCGGCTACCTAGGAGGGTTACTTCCCATACAAAAACCCATTAAAATTCTGGTTCTTCTTCGAAAATCTTTTTTGTTTTTCGGACTATTGAACCATAATATGCAGTTTACCTTAGTCAACTAGGAAACTTTCGAAACTGTAAGCAAAGACGAATTGTTAAATCTAAAATAAAATTTTCAACATTCGATTTAATATTCGTTGAATACAACAAATACAAAGATTTCTTATCCTTGCATCTTAGGTCTTAATATATTTTGATTACATTGTGTACAATTCTTAGAAAAGCATATTGTGATACTAATAGTATCTTAGATGGCAACCAACCAAGGGCGTCATAAATACACGCAAGTGAAGTAGTGGCGCCTAATCCTGTTGAAGGAGCAACCGAATGCTCCGTTCCCATCCTCTGGCATCGCTCTTAAGCAATGACAAAACACATAAAATGCTGACAGAGCTTGAATGTGAATCAAAATTTTGTATTGTGCGTCTTTGCTCGCCTTAAGCAAGATCAACAACAAGAACAATAATGAAATGAGGGTGGGAAGAGTAAATACTTACTTGCGAATGAAAATTGAAGATGAGAATGGCGGCGCGCAAGTAATTGAAATAATGAGCTAAATAAATTCACAAAGCGTCCCAATTATGTTCGCACCACAAAATGGTGGTGGGCAGTCAAATAAAATGATGACTGAACAACTGAACAAAATAAAATAAAACAAAAAGCAAAACACACACACATATACAAGGAAATGAAGCTTCTAAAAAGAAAATGCTAAGGTTCTGTTGTATTGACTCAAATGGCAGTCGGTCGAAAGGGTGGTGGTGGTGGTGCGAAGTCGCTCGACTCGGTGAAAAGCGACTCAATCACCGGGAAACTTTTGTTTTCTCTTTATCTATCTCAGGCTCATGGTTTGTTTGACTGTGTCTCTTGAGGAAAATGAAGTGTGGACACAAATTATTGGAGTGGATGGATATGGTTGCTTGATTGGTTGGTTGGTTGGTTGTGTGAAGCTAAATTGAATGGTGTCAGACAGGCAAGAAGTGACATAGGGTAACGATTTTGTATTTGATGAAAAACCACGAAATTTTTGTATTTGTGACGCGTTCCAGCCCCCAAGGAGCTGCTTACAGACTTTTATTTTATTGTCGTTGAACTTAAAGAAGATGTATTATAAATATTATAAATGAAGAGAGCGAGGATAAATGAACAAAAACGAATTCGTTTTGCTCTAAAAACAACAGAAATAGCAGCAGCAAGAACAACAATTATATCTACAACCAGAAGTAGAAACACAACAACAACAACAACAACAATCATAATAATAATAATAATAATAATAAGAAAGCTTTATATAGAATGTTAAAGTAAAAGTATGATGAAAGCAAAAAGAGAAACAAAGGAACGTTTATGAATGGTCATGTACGAGTAGAGGCAAGTGTCAGGCAATGAATGATAAAGACCAGCAAACCAACCAACCTACTGGATGACAGACAGTGGGGTGACAGTGAAAGATAGAGTGATAGAGAGAGGGGGGGGGAGAGAGAGAGAGAGAGAGAGAGAGAGCACTTGTTTTAAGTAGTTAAATTCGTCCGCCCTCTGCCCATTTCTACAATCAATAGAACTGTCTGAGCTTTTATTTTATTTGATTTGCTTTTGTTTGATGTGATTTCCTAAATGAGTCTTTGTATGGATGGGAGAGAAGGTAGGTGCGAGGTACATGAGTTGGGAGGTTCGTTGAATGTTTGCGCGTGAATGGATTGGTATTGGTGTGGATTGGTTCTATGCTGAGTTAAGCTGTACTCGGATTAGGCTTGTTTACGTTCAAATGAAAGCTAAATGAAAATTTTACATTAAGATTTCTTGTTTCTGCTTTGCTTGGCACACTTTTTTAAAATTCCAGCACGTTTGTCTCTGGGGGAGTGGGTGAATGGGTAAGTGAGTTTCTGTGTTAGTGCGTATTTATTAGACTGAGTTGCTTCGTGTTGAATAAGAATGAGGTTGAGAAGAAACAGGATTTACTGTTTCATTTTGGTAGTGGCAACACCAATATAAACATAAAAAATACAATCATAAAGATTAGACAAATGCCAACGAAGCACATATACAGATGAGATGGAGAGATAGAGATCAGAGATAGAGACATATCAGCAGCGAACTCATCTCGCAGAATGAAGGACAAATAAAATCTTTTGCCCATAAAATGAGGCTTCTTTTGTCATTGCCCCTTCCTTACTGCCACTATTGCCACTGTGCTAACCGGAAAAAGGATGGTTGAAAAAGTGTTACTCTCGCCCTTCGTCGTTCATCATTACTAGTATGGAAGAGAGCTTCAGAATTCACCATCATCATCATCACTATTAAAGCATACTAAATAGTTGGAAAATGTAATTAGCAATTTTACTGTTGATTGTATATTATATAATACAAATGAAATCGACCTTATCTTTCTCTTATCTACATTCTTTGCTTTGCTAATAATGTGCAAATGTGAAACTAAAACCGAGTAATGAGATTGGACAATAAAATGATGATGATGATCAATGAAATAATGGGGATAATACCTTCAGATTAAGAAAACTGCTTACATTGTATAATCAAAGGATATTGAGAAGACGAGAACTCTCCACTATCTGCTTGGTCTAACATTGTATTTTCCTAATTCGCGATTCATGCTTATCGTTCTGATTATCGACGAGGGTCTGCTCTGAGACTTGTTGAATATGAATGAGGGAATGGAATTGTTAAATGGAAGAGTAAATGGCTTAGGAGGCACCTCTATAGGTTCTGTTTAGATTTTAACTTTTCTACTTAAGCTTGAAATTTGCATTCTGCTTCTAGCAAAATACAAAATGAAAGACCAATAGAAGGACCAATAAGAGAAGGGAAAGGAGATAGAAATAGAGAAACAGAGAGAAAGAGATATGAGTGCAGATGCGTGGTACAAGTTTTTCTGCAATTCCCTTTTAATTCACCACCTTCGTCCTTCCAACCAACAAACAATCCATCTATAATAGCAGCTCGTTCTTTCCTTACCACCTATTCCTTCTCTATCATCCATCCATCCATCCATCCATCGTTTCGTTTGTGCCATTTTTTCCGTTTCGCAATGAGCTTCGTTTTGCCGCTTGCGCAATTCTTCTATTTCCATTGCTCTCAGTCCCTCCATCACTCCTCAACACTTTCCCCCCCACTTGCCTAAAGCTGTTTCCCTCACCACTCTTCACACTCCCCATTCTTTACATCATATACAGAACATGTAAGTGAAAGAATAAAAAATGGCTGCCGCGCTTATTTCACAAATTTTGTTTCGTTTCAGGTTATTTTTCCCCCTTTATTCTCTCGATTTTACATATTCATTCCGCTACGTTTTTATTTTTATTTTTCTTTTTTGTTTTGTTGCTTGTTTCCTCCATGCCTATTCCCATCCCCGCGTCCAACCTTACGCCAAACTCCTGAGGTTCCTTTGCCATTGCTCGTTTACTCGCACATAACATAACCTTCACAAATGTTGCCTGCCATTTGTGTATTTTACATACAATTTTGTGTACTGCAATTGTCTGTTCCGATTCTCAATTCCATTAAATGCAGCAGCGGTGGACACAGATGCTGGAAAATGAAAAATGGACGAGAAGGAGAGAGAATTTATTGCGTAAATAATAAAATCAAGAACTTCAAAGGAGGAAACGTAATATAAATGAAAATTACAGTGGCAGTTGCACTTATTTATCATTTATTGACTAATTGGTATCAACCGATGCATATATTGTACATACAGTAGTAGTACAATATCATAATGGCAGCTGTGATTGTACAGTACAAGAATGTACAATACATTGTATTAAGATTCTAGGTTCACTATGGTCGATTGGCCAGTACTGTTGATTTCAACGATTAAACAAATGAAAATGCAATTTAATTATGTTCTCAATTTGTCAGATACACACATGAGAGAAATGTCTAGTAACAGTAAGTGGCATGACATTATTGTGTAATAAGATTTTCTCTTCAAAAAGAACATTTTATCATTTATCTTTTCAATATCTGAATATCAACTAATGTGATATTTGACAATATTTTATGTATAAAAAAATATCTAAATTATTTAGTTTATTTCTAACAATTTACCTTCAATTTTATCCAAACTATATGAATTTCATCTATCACAAGTATTGCGCAATATTACTGCATACAATATTGAGGCTTATGAAACAAAACTCTTCTCATCCGTTTTCATTATTTCCATGGATTCTTTTCAACTTTCTAACAGCAACTGAAACCATATTGGATAGTTTTGTCCAAATAAACCGACCAACAACCAACATCATTGCATGTTTTGTCGCTGATAATGTCATCCTGCTGTCATGTCTTCATAGAACAAAACATTTTCCTTGCATCAACGCTTTTACTTCGTTTTGGCTTTGGTTTCATTTCATTTCGTTTTGATTACTATAACAGTTTTTTTTTTTCTGGCTTTTGCTATGTGCCGTGAGTATGGGCTGTGGGCTATTATAATCAAGAAGCATGGGGTTGTGGAGTCCGATGCCTTTGTCCCTGCATTAGATTGACATTCTTCTGGTCTGTGTTTAGTCACATGATTTGCTTTCTGCGGTTGGTATTTTGTTGGCTTTGTGATTGACATGAGTGGCAAAACAATTGCTTTTCGATTTGTCCTATTTAAGTTCCCATAGTTCAGGTCAATACTATTGGTCTTGTCAATCTTATTGTAATTGTGATTGCTGGCATTTTGAAAATTGTGAAATTAATTTCTTTGATTTATTCCCCATTTAGTCATTACACTCTTTACGCAGTGAATAAGTTTGTAAAAATAGTTTGTAACAGACAGAAGGAGACATCGGAGACCTCTTGTATTCATGATCAACGCGACGAGACGATTTCAAAGTTATGTTATATGAATGGAAAAATGTTTTTGCTTTTTGTATTGTTGAAGAAAAATTTGGATATTATAAGTACCTGGACACATATTCATCAATTATGTAAATGTGAATATCCTAACATTACTGAATCGTATAGCTCCCATACAAACCCAGACTCAAAGTCATGTTCTTATCAGAAAATCGATTTTGTGTTTTTGTATTACAGAGCTGAAATTTGGATACTATAAGTGTTTCATGTATATTCAGGAACCTAGAAAAACTTGATGATTTGATAAATGTTAATATCAATGCTAGATGCAGGACACAGATATGTTTGTTGACCCCACAAGCTTTTTCTAGAACTTTACAATAAGTGCGAAAGTAAGCTATAAATATTATAATTAAGCGAAAAAGAATTCATTAGCCCCGTACTGGATACGAACTCCTATTGTGCGCACATGAGCCATTGTTCTATGCACTCAACCACGGCTGCAATTACATCTTTCTCCCATATTTTGAATCGAGGACGAAAAGTCCAAACATATGCAATTTTGTATTATGACAAGTCCGAGCAAACGAATAACACAATAGGAAATAAATATCACTATGTATATTTATTTCTAGCTTGCCTTAATTTGTGAATTCAATAATTTCAGAAAGATAATTAAAGAAAAAAAAATTTAAGAAGTGTGCCTCACTTTTCACTTCCATATTGTATTTGCCTAAATAATTTCATATTTTTTGGATTCGCTTATGAAGTTTCACTTCAAAAATATAAAAAAAAGAATTATATTCCCAGTGCAGGACTCGAACCCCACGCCCTCGGTTTGCAAGTCACGGAGACATTTCCATTTTATTTGCCTAAATAGACCCAATATAATAATAAAATCGTTAAATTTTGATTTTTGTCACATTTAGTTTTCATATTTTTTGGATTTACTCCCTTCTCTAAAGAAGTTTCAATTCAAAAACAAAAAGAATTTGATCCAAAAAATGTGTTTAGATCGCAATTGGGTAAGAGAGGATCTACGGAATATTACCCATTAGTTTGCAAACTCTGATCTAAGGAATCTTTTGTATTGCATTTTAAGCAAATAACGAATTTTAAATATTTTTATTAAATATGGTAAATGATTTACGTTTATGTATCGCTTTAATTTTAAACACAAATAGAATAACAATACATTCTATGACGAAAAGGTAACAGAGGTCAAGGATATTGAACGATAATGTGCAAAACCAATTATTACCTATATTAGAGAATATAATACAGTAGAATATATGGAACTCACGTGTGAACTACAGCTTTATGTACATAGTGTTAGAGCCCTGCACATGCGATCTCTATGTAGTGTTAATAGTAGTCTTAACACTGCACACTAAGTAGTGTTAACACTGAGCACACTATGAAAACGTCTGATCATGAAACGATTTGTGTCCTATGATATGACTCAGTATCTCACTATCATAGAAAAACACTGTCTTGTGAGTCGTGTCATGGGATATGACTCGGTGTGACTTGGTATGAATTGATGTGACTCGGTATCACACTGTCATTGTGTCGATGTGCTTTTTTGTTGCCTTCGATGTTGTGTGTTGCCAATTGAATTGTGTGGTGCCTTCGGAATTTAGTGTCGAGAAGAAATGGGAGAGCTTGCATGCGATAGTAATAGTGTGATTTTCATTCTGTGATCACTATAATTCCGAGTCGTGGTCTTTTTTAAACGAGTCATCGTGATTTTTAATCGAGTCATTACGAGTCATGTGTATTCTTGAAACGAGTTATACAACTCATTTTGTCTATGCTGTTCGATTTATGTTTTCTGCTATGGCTCGGTAGCAGACTGTCTTTGTTATACAATTCAATTAGTTTATTGATACGCGACACCACACGAGTTTGCTTAAGTGTTAAGTGCAGACAGTGTGACTAGAGATAGTATTGTATGTAGCACATGATTCGTTTGAGCGAGAGAGTATAATTTTTTGATTAGTGCAGGACTCTAAGACATACATACAATAAAGATTTTATTGTTTATTATTTTTATTTTTTTAAGTAAAACAATGAGTTAGTATGTATGAAAGAATGGAGCCATAGAAAAGAATAGAATAGAAGAGAATAGAATAGAATTGGTGGACTTACCTCCGGCAGGTGTTACGCAGTAGAATAACTGGGCTATGACCAGCACACGGAAGGGTGCGATTGTTATCCTCATGACGACGATGGCTTCGTGACTTAAGTTGATTGCTCTGACTCTTCGAGAGGGCGTGCGCGAGTGTATGAATGAATGAGTGAAAAATAGTATATGAATGCGTTAGTGATTAAGCACTTTCTTTTCCTCTAATCTTTTTTTGTTTCTTTGTTTTTGTTCTGGCTTTTTGGATTGCTTTGGCGAGTGAGCGAGTGTGTGAATTCGTCTGTTTGATTGTGTGAGTGGGTGTCCTTTGAGCGTCCACCACTATGCTCTCAAATGAAGGCAATGCTAGCAACTAGATGCACCTGGCTTTGTGTCCTTTTATTAATTCACACTTCCTTGTTCGCTTGCACTTCCGTTTCGGCTTCAGTTTCGTCTGCCTTTGATGTGATTATTCCTTCTATATGCCTTGTTGTGTTTGCTTTCGTTCTCCTCGTATTCGCACTCGTCGTTCTCGTCCTCGTCCTTGTCGTTCTCGTTCTCGTTCTCCTTGTATTAGTCGCTGTCGTCGTCGTCTTCGTGGTCGTGGTGTTTGTTGGTGACACAGTTGAGCCCAACAACAACAACAGCAACAACAACGCGTTACGCATGTATCGAACGAAGGAATACGAGGCACACGTACTAGACCAATTGGCAACGCATCGATTCGATAACGATTACAATTATGATTGTTTGAGTGATCGATCAGCAATCTTTTAAACAAACAATCGGTCAATCTAAATATGACTGACAAAATAGTGTGACGTTCTTTTCATTGCATTCGCATTCGGAATCTCATTCTTATTCTCATTTCTATCTTTTCTTCTTCAAAATGAATTCAAAACACTTAGTGGAGTCTGTCTGCACTTCACTACTCCACTCCACTTCTCCACTTCTCCTCTTTTCTTCTTTTCTCTTCTCTTACACAAATACTACACTCGAAGCCACCTCAGTTCCACTCCAGTTCACTTCACTCACTTCACCGTTGTCTTGTGTTTGCCTTCTGTTCTTATTATTGTATCTCACTTGTGTGTATCCTTTTTAGAATATTTGAATTTTTTTTTCCCAATGCGTCTTTCAATCTTTTTATCTTTGTGCTGCTGTACGACTCCAGTACAGTTGTTGTTTATATAATGTGTTTTCTTCCGGTTCCGAACGTTGTGTCTTCCTTTTCACTTTAATATTTGTTGTTTATTTATTTGTATTTATTTATATTTATTTGTATTTATTTGTTTGTTGTGTCTCTTGATTTATTTACTTGTTTTTCTTTCTTATTTGCTTTCTCTCGCTTATTAAGCCATTTAATAAACAAAAAAAAAAAAAACACAAAAAAAAAATAGCAGAAAACAGAGAAAAATATGTACGAGAAAATAAATTTCTTTCTGAAATTCTCCGTTCTTGTTGGTTTATGTTTAGCTTTTTGCTCTTGCCACTGGTGCTGTTGATGCTGATGTTGCTGTTGTTGTTGGTCTTGATGTTATTGTTGGTAATATTTCTGCTGCTCTAGGCATCGTTTGATTTTTGTTGATTTATTCTTTTCTCTTTATTGTATTGTGTAGTATTTTTCCTAGAAATTTTCCATTTATATCTGCATCAATAAAATGAATGCCATCATTATCATCATCAATGTACGAGTATTTTGCTAGGTAAATTTCTGCAGCATCTGTGTAGTGAAAATCTGTTAAGGAAAAGATGAGAAAGAAAAATTTAAAATAATTTTATTGCAGTTTGCCATATTGACTTTTGTATATTATATCAATTGAAAGTTTTTAATATTTAATTATATTAATATAAATGCAAGAATTCAAGCAAATCAGATTTGGTTAAATGGTGTAGGTTCAAGTTGAAAGAAACAGAAACAAACAAACGAAACCAAAGAGAACAAAAAATTACAAATTAAATTAAATTAATTATGCTTTGCTCATTAAGACAGACAGACAGACAGATAATGAGACAAATAATCTCATATACAGAGATATCATATTGTATACAGATTCATAATGGGCTTAGTGATGGTGATGGTGATAGTGATGGTGATGGTGATGGTGATGGTGATATTGATGTTGCTGGTCTTGTAGTAAAAGTGAATGCTTTACATTTTGGTTCGACATTTTGTTGTTCAACTAAAGATAAGTATCTCTTTTGTATGGTTACATAAATACAAAGCATAATATCATCAAAGTATCTCATCAAAGCAAATAGACCTGAATGGACGAATGAATGAATGAATGGAAGACAACAAAGAAAGCAAAGCAAACCATACAATCAATTATGAAAATTACTTAATGTCATTACAGCAAAGTGGAGAGAAGTGAAGAGAAGTGAAGGTTGTAGTAGCAACGAAAGTGGAAATGGTGGAGATTGGGACGGCACCTTACTCAAAATTACTATAGAATAATGCACAACATGTCTGCCTTTTAATCCATTTGTCCATCCACCTGTCCACCTGCATTTAGTCTAATCATCCAATAGACAAGTTTCATTTCATTTCATTCACTTTAATTCCATTTGTTGATGCATCTGTCCATTCGTCTAACTGTTTGTCTCCTTTGTCCTTCGTCTAAATGTTGGCTTTGGCTTTGGCTTTGGGTTTGAGTTTTTGTTTTGTTTTTCATTTTTTTTTTTTATTTCTTTTTTTGTTGTGTTGCATTGTGGTGCAATTGTCGTCCACGCTTTTAACAGATAATGAGGCATACCACAAACATACATTATGCATTCATTGTCATTTGTATCTGTATAAGCATTTGCATCTGTAACTGTAATGTTCGCTGATGCTAATGACAATGACCATGATAACGATGATGATGATGATGATGATGGAAAATCAACAAAGCATGTCCCAAGCAAAACTGATAAATTAATTAATATTCATTTGCGGAATGCATTTATTTAAAAAAAAAAAATGTTCAGCTTCTTTATTATTGCTTCTTTCTATCGTTCACTTTTATTCCTTTCTTCCTGCCTGTCTGTATTCTGTTCTTACTATGTATCTCCCAATCCCATTATCATTGTGTTTAATACATGTACTCGTACATATGGCAACCAACACGTTCAACTCGAATACAGCAGCAACAACACAAGTTTACTCACTGTTCATGTTATTAAACAAGTATGAATCTTTCTTATTTATTTAACTTACTGATTTTCCGTTTTTTTTCTCGTTCGCTTGGTTTATGGGTCTTTCCATGCATTTGTCTACATATGTATGTATCTACTCTATTGGCATTTAATGTTTGCTATTTGTATTTGTGATACACGAATGTGGTGTCCAGTTGCCATGAAATTCTATTTTATTCTCGTTTATTTTTCTCCTTTTTTCTTTCTTTTTTTTTCTTTTTTTTTTGTATTACGTTTTAGTTTTTGTTCATTTGGTGACCACAGGCGAATGAGTTGTGGCTACATAAAAACAACAACGACAACGACAACTGCAACATTGTATCTATCTAATTCTCAAACCAACAACATCATTGATTGTCATGACCACTTTGTATTAAGTAACAAGTTTATGGTGGCGGTTAAGGAAGAAGGACTGTGGTTTGGTTATTTTGCAAAATGTGTGGTATATTTTTATATGTAAGTATGAACAACATTGGATGTTGAGAACCACCAACCTTCAGTTATTATTATTATTATTATCATTATTATCATCATCATTATTATTATTACTACTACAATACATAATAATAATTATCATTGGATAATAACATTGAAAGACATCTGTGTATCTATCTATCTTATTATAATATAATATAAAATTCAACTGAATTTCTGCTTCTACTTCAATATACTTCAATAGAAATAGTGACATTGACAGCTAAATTGTTTAAAAAATTGAATACAAAATGTATAGAATTGCAAAAGATTCTGGCCATTGACACATATAAAAATAGTCCATTGAGGCCAACCTGGAATCTTATGACTGTAATTTATTAGAGCGTAGCTCTTTTATGTGCATTACGGCATGAGTGAAATTTCAAGAAATGATTCTAAAAATAGAATCGTCAGATTTTTTTCTATAGCAAACCGATGCCATAGGATTCGAATCCTGCTTTGTAAATAGTAAAATATATTTTTATATTTATATTGAAAATGATTGCTTTTTATTATTGTATACTAGCCTTACCCGGCGTGCGTTGCTACGTCCCCTGTGCGTGCCCAGTTATTAAAAAAAAAAAAGAAATGGGCCAAGTGCAAGTGAGACTCGTACACGGAGGGGTTTGTATGGGAGGTACTCTTCCTAGTGGTCCGATTTGACTGATTCCAACTTTAAAATTTACCGCATCTATGTTAAAAACTTATAGTGTCTAAATTTCAGTTCGATAGAACAAAAAACAGAGAAGTTTTTCTAATAAGAACCTGAATATTAATGGGGGTTTGTATGGTCCGATCAAACTGAAATTTCGACAATATAAGTTTCTGATGTATAGCCACCAACCATCCAAATTTCAAGATCGTGGATCGTATAGCTACCATACAAACCAAAATGTTTCTTGTATTGGGAACCCTTTAAGTTTTCGAAAATATTTTAATTTTAGTATTTGTTGCTGATGCCCGGATTGAACTACACATTCTCTGAAAATTTCAACCCTCTAGACTCTCTGATGTCCGTTCGTCTGTTTATCTGACTATCAATCAGTTTTTCTTTTTTTTTTTTGGTGTTCTTGATCTGTGTAACCTTACCAATGAAAGATTTAGGCTATCGAATAATCAAGGTCTAAGTTAGTTAGAATTAAATTGGTATATTACATTACTTTAGTTCTTAGAAACTGTAATAGTATATTCAAAATTTAATAAAATTAGTTCCAATTCAAGAACAACAAATATGATTTATTTATGAAGTAGCGTTACCCGGCCTGCGTTGCTACGTCCCCTGTGCGTGCTCAGTTATTAAAACAAAAATGGGCCAAGTCCGAAACAGACTCGTTCACGGAGGATTCCGTACCGGATTGAGTTTTGTATGGGAGGTACTCCCCCTAGTGGTTCGATTTGACCGATTCCAACAAATGTACCGCGCCCATATCAAAACCTTATAGTATCTAAATTCCATTTCGATAGAACAAAAAACAGAAAAGTTTTTCGAATAAGAACCTGAATTTTAAAATTGGGTTTGTATGGGACGTACCCTCCCTAGTGGTCCGATCAAACTGAAATTTCGACAATATAAGTTTCTGATGTATAGCGACGAACCATCCAAATTTCAAGATTGTGGGATTACTGGATCGTATAGCTGCCATACAAATCAAAATGTTTCTTGTATGGGGATGGACAGACGGATGGACGAAAAAAAACCTATCCTATCCTATGTCCGTCTCCTGGTTCTAAGCTACCTCCCCACCAATTTTCAGCCAAATCGGTTCAGCCATTCTTGAGTTATAAATAGTGTAACTAACACGACTTTCTTTTATATATATAGATTGGAGCAATTTAAAAAAAAATGGGTAGAGAGTTGGACTGGCAAATCAAGGGCATGGGGTTCGAATCCTGCATTGGGAATTTTTGTTTTTTTTTTTTACTTAATTCTGTCTTGATAGAACTCTCATTCTCTCATTAATGCGGACATGAGCGAACATATCCTGGGTCCTCACAAGTTTGCATAAACAGTAAAAATACAATATTTACTACTCAGTGAGACGTGTATGGGTAACGATCAACAGTTTCATATTCCGAATTTTAATTGCATTGTAAAATACAAAAGACCAATTGTTCATGCTGGAGGAGTAGCAATTTATAAAAATTACAGTGATACAATCAGCATTTTTACACTAAGTATGCATATAATTACGGATTCAATGTTACGAAGGTCATGTATTGGCCATATTTGTTCCACAACATGCAGGATGGAGAACGGTATTCAAATAATAATGGCAATTACTTACATATCGCCGGCTAGTTCAGTTCAAGACATAACTTTGTTCATCCATACATCACTTTTAGAGTTTAGTAAGTTAGTTTAATCTCACAAAGAGCAATAGTCGTCCTTCACAATCCACAACCAGATATCACACGACAATTGATGCTTTCTTTTTCCCAATTTTTGAATAACATAGAATCAAAACCACGGGTGTCCCACTACACCTCTTTCTTTTTTTTTTTTTTTATTTCTTTGTACTTTTCAAATCAGATCAAAGTCAAAAAAAGTTCTGACCTGACCATGGGTTAAAGGTAAATATACTTTTTTTAGGACTCTTGTGTTGTACTCGTATTTGTCTTTCTCATTTACTGTCATGAAAATGATTTTGATAACGTCTGGAGGTCCTTTTATGTAGATGTAGATCTTATGTATCCATACATCTATCTATCTATTTATCTATCTATCTTTATGTGCCATCTGTGTATGGAGCACAGCATGTGTGTATTGCAGTCTTGTTACCGAAATGGCATGCGGTATGCTGACACGTTGCATGTACCATTATACGGTGATGTGTTGTGGCTTTGTATCGATACTTTTTTAGTTGTTGCAATTGCTTTGTGGCCGCCAAACTGTGGCTTCCCTTTGTTTGAAGTCAATATTGTCGTCGTCGTCGTCGTCGTCGTCGTCATCATCGTCGTCTTCGTCGTTGCCGTAATGTTTGTTGCATTTAGTATTATTATTATTATTATTATTGTATTTCTATTATTTTTCTCCTTGTCGCTTTTATTGATGTTGCCGTTGCAAAAATAAAATTCTATTTGCATCGTTGCCAATATTGTTGGTCTTATTGTATGTAGTTCTTGTTATTATGATAACAATACGAAAATAAAGAATAAAGGGAAAGCAAACATATGAAAAGAAAGGCGAATGCATAGCAACAACCAACCAACAACCACCATCATTGCATGTTTTGTCGCTTATAATGTCGTCCAGCTATGTGCAATGTCCTCGTAGTACATTTTCCTTGCATCAACGCTTTTAATTCATTTTGGTTTTGGTTTCGTTTCGTTTTGGTTACTGCAACATGTTTTTTTTTTTTTTTTTTTTTTGGGTTTTGTTTTGGTCTTTGCTATGCGCTGTTCATGAGTCCTGAGCTCTGAGCCTGGGCTATTATGATCAAGAAGCACTGGAGTCGTGACATCCAACGTATCTCATGCCTTTGTCTCTGTTTTGGATTGACATTCTGTTCTGTGTTTTGTTTTCTGTGTTGAGGTGCATGATTTGGTTTCTGTTGTTGGTATTTTGTTAGCTTTGGTGAGTGACATGAGTGGCAAAACAATTGCTTTTCGATTTGTCCTATTTAAGTTCCCCTAGTTCATGTCGCTACTATTGGTCTTGTCAATGTCATTGTAATTGTGATTGCTGGCATTTTGAAAACTGTGAAATTAATTTCATTGATTCACTTATTTTATACTAAAAATGTTTAGGGGTTTTAAATTATTGGAGTCAAAGGGTTAAAAATTTAATTTTCATATGGAAAATTTGTAAATTGTTAACTTTTATAAATCTTATATGCAGGAGAAATATGGTAAATCTGTTTAAAGAACACAATGAATTGGTCGTTCAAATAGTCATAGTACGAGTATTCATATATATACTTATCGAGGACTGATAAGTGCAATTTGTATTATGATTAAAGCCCACTAAAGACATTATGAATGTATTATTGTGCAATGTTCTAAAACTGAGTATATTTATTAATCATTTCTAACTCGCCTTAATATGCAAATACTTTAATTTTTAACAAAATCGGGCAAGTGCGAGTTGGATTCCAAACCATAGTACAGAATTTAAAAAAGAAAGTAATACTGAATAGTTTTGTTGGCTCCATCCTCTCTAAAAGCCTGTTTCATATTTAAAATAAATAGAGCCAGATGTCAGTTCAAAAGCGACTGTAACCAGAATAGAAACAGAACCAGGAAACCATGTTGCACAGAGCTTAATATATTTGTTACTGGGCCAGAAACCAGTTCTTTTGACTTCTTTCTGGTTCTGTTGCAATATGAATATTAATAATTTGTAATTCACATTTATTTCTCTGTTAAGGTTAATGTATTTTTTGAAGTGAAACTTCTTAAGCAAAAAGGAGTAAATCCAAAAAATATGATAATTGAATGTGACGAAAATTAAAATTTGACAATGTTAGTATTATATTGAAGCATTTTATGCAAATACAATTGAAATATCTCCGTGGCATAGTGGTTAGAAAGTAGGACTTGCAAACCAAGGGCGTGCGGTTCGAGTCCTGTCCTGGGAATATATTTCTTATTTTGAAGTGAAACTTCTTTAGCAAAGGGGAGTAAATCCAGAAAATATGAAAATGGAATGTGACGAAAATTAAAATATGACAATGTTAGTATTATATTGAAGCATTTTATGTAAATACAATTGAAATATCTCCGTGGCGTAGTGGTTAGAAAGTAGGACTTGCAAACCAAGGGCGTGCGGTTCGAGTCTTGTCCTGGGAATATATTTCTTATTTTGAAGTGAAACTTCTTTAGCAAAGGGGAGTAAATCCAAAAAATATGATAATTAAATGTGACGAAAATTAAAATTTGACGATGTTATTATTATACTGGAGCTATTTAGGCAAATAAAATATGGAAGTGAAACTTCTAAAGTAGATGGTCAAGCAATACTACAGAATATTGTAGTTTTATCTTGTTTCAAAAGAAAAGGTTTACTTGACTTTTCGGTCATTCGGACACTTGTTCATACATTGTTTTGTAAGGTAAACACAATCAGTAAAGCATTTTTATCTCTCTCTTACTCATGCATACGCCGGGCCAGACGAGCCAGCATAAGACAATACGCATTGTTTTGTGCGTTTCCCCACTATGTCTATGAAGAATCATCGCATTTTGATTTTCGTTACGTTTCATTTTCTAATTTTTGGATTTACCTCCCTTCGCTAAAGAAAATTTACTTTCATTTTGTATTTATGAAGGTGAGGCCCACGATTTAAATTTCTATTTTTATTTAAAAACTCTAGTAAGCAAAAAAGGATAAAATTATAAGAACCAAAAATATGTTTCTGTTCCGAACAGAGAAAGAAGCAGAATGAAAACTAGAACTGGTGTAAACGTTTCTGCATCTGATGTTGTTTAATGTGATAATGAACATTAAACTAGTAGCTAATACACATACTCGCACACATTATAGCGCACCATAGTTTTGTGTCCAAGCTCACAAAAATGTGGTCAAAAGAGCGTCGCTTCATAAGAGTGCAAACTGCGCTTTCCCAAAGTAACCAATAAAATGTATTAGGGCCAAGTCTGCTTTCCTTTCTAAACTGTTTTGCTCACACGAATCAACTTCTTCAAAATGATATATGTACGTAAGGCGGTCAATCAAAGGACAAAATACAAATAAATACTAATATATTCAACCTCCACCAGTTGGGAGAAAGTCTACAACCCAACCGTCCATCATTCATTAACAATTCTCCACGGGACAACGACACCAGTGACGTTGCTTTTCGTAAACTGTTCGGCGTAGAGTCAACTAAACCTATGTATATAAACTGAACCTGGATATTTACGGATGGAAGAAATACCCAGCTTATTACAGATTTTTCGTGTGTGGACCACAGCGGCCGAATCGTATCTGCAGGGCGACTTCGATTATATGTTCGCGGTCGAAGCAGAAGCAATTAAAAAAGCAGTTAAATACGCACAAGCAAAAACTGAAAAATTCGTCATATGTTTGTCAGCATTGAAAGCAATAACCAATATTGGAAATTTGAACCGCACAATTGTGCAAATATGGGACGCCTTAATAAAAATTGCAGCCAAACTTCACATTTTTTTAGTACACAGCCACAAAATTATCATTGGATATGAATTGGCTGATGCTGCAGTAAAATGAATGGCTATGAATTCCCACATTTACCTACACCTACCCACTTGGATAAAGTGTTAACAACTGGGTATTTTTCTAGCATAGGTACTTATAAGGATTTTACTTCAAATCTGGCTAAATTTCGTTACCCTACAAACTGGACTGGATCAAAATATCGCATATTGGACACAACATCTACACCCATACCCATCTGCTAATCAGTGACGCCAAGCCTTTTTGTTTTCTATGTGGAGAATATTTAAAGACCATAAAAATCCTGGACATTTGTCCAATACTGGAGCGTATCAGGAAAGCCCATTTCCCTGACTTATTACCTTCAACATACTTATCAAAAGTTTTATCCGCTAATATAGAGAAAATATATAACTTGAAATAAAATGTTAAATATATGAAATTGTTTAATTTAATTTGTTATAACTAATATTGTTACGAAACCGATTATAACCGATCCCTTTTAGGACACCTGGGCAATACTTAAATGAATGCAGGTAACCCTGGTGTCCAGACGATCCATGAGAAGAAGAAGGCCAAAAAAAAAGGCAACAATATTTTGGAGAAGAAGAGTAGAGGGCGGAAATTTAGACGAAAAAAGAAAGGCCATGGATATTCAGTATCGTGAATTAATTGTTTTCGTTTTGTGATTTATTTGTAGCCGCAGCCACTTGACTCCTTTGACCACTGCTTGCCACCGCTGGATCATCATCGAGCTACATGCAGGTCACCGGTGGATCACTTACACTGCATCTGTTGCTCGACACCCACATAAAAACACTTATCTAGCTAACCGCTCGCCTAAATCAACATCAATCACATCAACAACATCAAAATCAACATTATTAACCAACTGCTAAGTACTACTTTCCTAGATTTACCTATTTTAATAATTGTCAGCTCGTCAACCTGTTTTCTAATCCCAATTGTAACAAAAAATTGTAAATTATAAATTTGTAACAATATATTTAGGTTTTTTTTTTTTTTTTTTTTTGATTTAATTAAGAAAAAATATATTTCTTCCTAAATCTTGTATCATGAAAATCATGGAAATTTTGTTTTCAATGTTTGTTATACTTGTATTTGAAAACCAAGAAACGTGTCCTTTTCTCTCTTTTTGACCTTGAAATTTTGTGGTTTTTTTCATTTAAACTATTTATGTAGTTTCTGTGGCTACTGTGGTTTCTGTTATTTGTTTTCCATTGAATCGAGATCTGCATTGTTAAACCACAAAATTTTCAATGTATTGAAAAGATTTTTAAACAGAATTTCCATAATTTAAAACGAACGAAAATATTTAACTTAATAATAAATTTATTAACAAAAAGCAAGTCTTCTCTGAATTGTTATGATGAGTAGGAAATTGCCATTTTTAAAGAAAAATATGTAACTTAAAAAAAATATTTATGTAACTTAATAATAAATTTATGAACAAAAAGCAAGTCTTCTCTGAATTGTTATGATGAGTATGAAATTGGCATTTTTAAAGAAATCAACAACTCTTACTCGTATCGCAATTGAGAGGGCTATATGACATTGAAAGAAGTTGGTTGGCTGATTATTTGATATGCCGCTTGAAATTATTTTCTAAATGTAATTTTAAAATATGCAGGAGTTATGGGGCATTAATATATTAAAAGAATAGGCATACATTTACATGGTTTCGATATGATTGACCACTGAGAAATTATTGTATATAAAAAACTAAAAGCCATAAATGCCTAGGGAGCAATTTATTGAGGCTTATTTAAAGTTAAAGCGCTTTTATTTTCTATCATCAACATGACAAAGAGATTGATTATTTGTGTGAAAGCCATATAAAATGCATATTAATATATGATTAGAGATGAAGCGAGAGATGCCCCTGATTTACATACTTAAATATATGACAGCACATTTTATGAAGTGGAAATTGCCTTTGGCATTTGTAATTATCTATTTAATTCTTTTCTACAATATATTAGTTAATAATGGATCAATACTTGGATCAATCAATAGATATTTTTTTTAACATTTACTTGGAAATGTTTTCTATCTGTCAATGCGCAATTTACAATTCATACACGAATATTGGTAAGTATATCATTTCACACTAGTGTCGAATTGCATACTAAGTACTTAGTCTCTAGCATCACGCTTCGCACACTAATGTCCTCGTATTGGTTGAACATTTTTGCAAATGAATTTTTGTTGTTATTCTTTTCTTTATTTTTATTGCCTTTTGGGTGCTTTTTGTACTATTTTGTTTTTTATTTTTTTTTGTACTCGTAATTTCTTTTATTTTATTATTGTGCTTATTTTTGTTCGTGGGAGCGAACAACTGTTCAAATGGAGACCAAAAAAAACATACAAGTACGCACTCACAAACACTCGCATTCTAAGTATAGAAAATGGCAACGTATCCGATGATGATAATGATGGTGATGATGATGATGATGATGAGCACCTAAGTGTATTATTGTACATACTTTTGTACTATTCTTTTGTATTGTACATAAATTTCAACTCAGACAAAGTAATTTTCCTTTAATATTTTCTTTGGTCTGTTAATTTTTCTTTTCACTTGTTTTAGTATTTTGTTTTTGTTTTTGTTTTTATTTTTTATTTTTTTTTTCTTTTGTATTCTTATTTGGTTGTTTAGTTTTATCTTCACCTACACTCATCTTCATATACTCACTCCCTCGTTCGTCCTCTATTCCCTTCCATTTCTCTTATTTCATTTGTGAATATATTATTTATTTACTTCTTTTGAAAGAAAAACTTTTATTACAGTTGCACATGCTGTAGTTCTCTACATTTCATCCATCCACCACCAATATATTGGCTTCCCTTTAATACTTACTTTTTGTTTCTTTCAACACTTGCCATATTTTGTATAACTTTTATAGATATTTGATTAAAAGGATATGGCATTAAGTAACAACCAGAAAGTTGTTACGTTTTGCAAATGGAACATCAACAACAAAATCAAAAAATGTGTAGATACTCGCATCAGTCTGTCAGTGGGCTTGTCAGTCAATGTGTCAGTATTTCTGTTCTTCTTGTTTCCCTAGTGAGTTCTTGTTTACATTCTCCCTTGGTTAAGATACTTTAGACGAACTTCGAACGAATGCTTACATGAAGTGATGAATTCAACAACTTTTTGTTTAAAGTTGCAGGTTTCTTACCCAGAAATCGTGTAACAAATCAACACTATTCATGAAAATCTTCAGATCTTCTGTAAATTAAAAATACTTATAAGGGAAAATTTTATTAAAACATGGATGGAAAAAGCTTTTTAAATATTTTTGTATAGAATGAATTGAATAAAAACCCCAAAACGGTTTTCAAAAAAAAAAAAAATAAATAAAAAGAAGAACAAATAGAGGCAACTTTCAGTAAAAATCTCCTATTCTATTCCATTCAATTTCATGCTTTTCATTTCCATTGAATGATAAAATATAATATATTGTATTTAATTTTTATGAAATTCAAATTGAAAACAATCAAAATTAATGAAGCGAGAGCAGAGAAGAGTACGAAGGGTCTGGCATCTCTGCAGCAATCCGAGGGATAAAACGGAACGATCGATCCATTTGCCATCGAGCAACGAAAGAACTGACAAAGCTGCTGACTGAGGCAAAAACCAAGGCAACTGCAGACTTTCTTGCAGAAGTTAAACCAGGAAGAGCATAATTTATGGATTGCGACAAGATATCTTAACAGACCAACAAGGAGAAAGGTGGCTTTGCAGAGTCCAAACGGTACCTGGTGTAGGTCCGGTGAAGCCAAGGCTCAGGAGTTTGCCAGGCATCTTGAAGCAACCTTCACCCCATTCAAATTCTGCTCCCACGCTGATGAACAAGATGCGATCAGTTTCATTGACTCTGCATGCCAGATGGATCTACAAATACGCCCTGTTGAGTTACAAGAAAATCTCCTAGGTTTGATAAAATAGATGCTTCCGCCATCCGACCCCTGCCCAACAAACACTTGTAGCTATTTGTCGCGATATACAATGGCATTTTGAGGCTCTGTCACTTCCCTGCTCAATGGAAGTGCGCTGAGATAATTATGATTGCCAAACCAGGGAAGCCGGAATATAAATCATGATCCTACCGTCCAATTAGCCTGCTGGCCATTCTCTCGAAGATAATCGAAAAAATATTTTTTATGAGACTGCTCTCGCTGCTGGACGATGATGGATGGATGATCCTTGATCACTAATTTCGATTCAGAAGGTTGCTTGGAACACCTGAGCAATGCCACAGAGTGGTCCAACATATACTTGAAGCATTCGAAAGCAAAGAATATTGCTCAGCTGCCTTTCTGGATATACGTCAGGCGTTTGATAAAGTATGGCACCCAGGACTGCTTTTTAATCTGAAGAAACTCCTCCCAGCACCGTACTATTTGGTCATCAAATCTTACCTTGACAGCTACATACGCCGATGACACAGCCCTCCTGGCGTCCCTCCCTGACCCAACCTTTGCCTCATCAATTTCACAGAACCAGTTAAAAATCATTAGCCATGGCTTAAAAGTAGGAATATTGGTGTCAACGCAGACAAATCTGCATATGTCACCTTCAGTCTGAGACTCACATCCTGTCCCCCGGATCAGCTAAACGGAAATAACATACCAACTTTCATTTCAGCGAAGTACCTGGAATTGACACTTGATCGGCGTTTGACCTGAAGATCCCACATCAAAAACAAAAGGAAACAACTGAACCCCAAACTTATCACGGTGAGCTAGCTCTTGAGGCACAATTCAAAATTAAGCACAAATAACAAGCTCCTTCTCTACAAAACCACCCTCAAACCAGTATGAACTTATGGCATTGAACTTTGGGGCACAACTTCAAAATCAAATACCAAAATTATACAAAGTTTTCAGTCCAAAGTCTTAAGGAGGCTTGTCAACACTGAATAATATGTCCGCAACTCAGACTTGCAAGTGTCAACTGTAAATGAGGAAATTGTGAACCGCAGTAAGAAACATATTCTTCCACTTGAATCACATGAAAACCACTTCGCTGTCAATTTGTTAGACAATGACTAGCACACTCGTATGTTAATGCATTACCACCCTCTGGATCTCCCTTTCAGATTACCGGAAGACTAAGTGATGTTCTTCACTCAATAAAATAAAAACATGTCATTGTCATCTCACAAAATTCGCTGGTTCTCCCCTTTGGGAGAGTGGCAAATAAAAATATAGTTAAAACACAAAAAAAAAAAAAATAAAGATTTTCATGACAAATTGTAATTGAATGTTGCTCATAGTAAGTGGTTTATTATTGTTTAGAGGAAAATTGTTTCTATAATAGAAAGATGCAAAAAGATGCATTGAAATATGTAGGTTGGATGAATTTTTGTTGGTGTGTTCGTTATATTGAGTCAACTACGGAGGATGAAATTATTAAATACATTAGGACGCATCTGAGTTAATAACATAAGAAATATTTTGTTTCGTTTTTTTTTTTTCCTTTTTTTTATTGAAAAATTTATTCATTCTTCATCCACAAAAAAATGAGGAAAAGTAAGAAAAAAAGGTAAAAATGAGAAAATTAAAATTGGAAAAGCAATTCAACGCTGCATGCTTTCAATATTTCATTCAATTCTATCGACACACACATACACACATGCAGACAAACGTAAACATTCAAATAAGCAAAAAATTAAATAAAATTACGTATACGACACATTCAACCAATCGGTTTTACATTGTCAGTCACACAGTCTCCTCATCGTACTCACTTGCTGTCATGGTCGCCATTTTCTATCTTTTACAAACACACACTAAGAAACTCTTACACTGACACAAACACATACACACACACACACCACTATGTACGTATGTTACATATGCATACAGAGAAATCTATGAGTGTGAGTATGTGTGTGTGTACCTTAATTTGGGTTGTGTAGTGTAATGGGTTTTCGTTGAAATTGAGGGGAATGGGGTCTATGTTTCTGACAAATTATATATTTATTAGTCGTTGGCATCAAGGGGCGCACTATGTCTATATAGCATACACACGCACACACTCACACACATACAACCAAACAGTAAATGCTTGTGTATTTCTTTACAAATAAAAAGTAGCAGCAACAAAAAATAAATTGGATTTCTACTTGAAAGTCAAGTGCCAACTGACATTCCCAATCTTACATCAATGTGTATAGTACACCCTCCGCCACTCACACACTCAAACATGTAAAAAAAAAACACACACACATTAGTTGAATAATTTCGGCAACAGTTTTTCTTTTCTTTTCATTTCGCTTGGTTTTTCTCTGACCTTTTTCTGTTTCTGTGTATCCTTTCCTAGCAATAGCCAACCGCATGTGCTCCCCCACCCATGTGAGTATCTACGGTAATATTTTGGCAAAGAGTAAAGTTAAGAAAATAAGAAATAGAAATAACTCACAAAGTCCCTCATTGTTCATTTTACTGCTACGAGTGTTGTAAGTTTGTTATGATGACAAGCAAAAATCATTCAGTGTTTATTATTAAAGGGAAGATTCATTCATTCATTCATTCATTCAGTTGGAATTTTACTTTAGTTTATCATATTATCTTAACTTCTTAACATATTTTCATCATCAACATCAACATCAGCATCAGCATCAACATGAGCATCAACATTTTGTTATATGTGCATTGCTTTGGGTAAACACTGTACGATGAGTGAGTAAGTAGTGAGCAAACCAAACATATAGAATAATAGTACATGAATGTCAATCAGAAATCAACGGAATGAAAATGTTATAAATCAACAACATCAACTCAACTCATTTCCATCTCTATAGGGACAACAGCAACAACAACAGCAACAATAAGAACAAGAACAAAAACATGAAAGTATCATTTATTAATATGGTTTCGTTATTGAGTTATGTCTAATTTTCGGTCACTACTAGTAAAATACAATTGGAAACAAGTTGCTGTAGAAGCTCCTTCATTTTTCCTATTTTTCCTTTTCCTATTCTTATTTCTTGTTCCTTTTCTTTGTATTTCACTATAAATCTACAAATGTAACATACTATATGCATCTATGTAAGTGAGTGAGTGTTTGTTTGTTAGTTTGTGAGTATTGTGGGTATTGTAAGTAAGAAAACGTTGGCCATTTTATGCCTTAGTTTCCAATTGGGAAAGTCACATCACATGAGGGGCAAATCAACGTATGACAAGCGAAAGCAAGTGAATGTATAGAGGCGACTGAAAGAAGGCAAAAGAATCTTAAGCAAGAAACTATTGCTTAAGCTTTCATAAAATTTGATAGTATGTGTGTGTCTCAAAATCGATTTCGCTATGTGTGTGTGTGTGTGTGTGTATGCGTAAGTGTTTTTGTGTATCTATGTAAGCCACGGCAACATAATGTCAACATCGAAGGCAACAAAAAAGGCGAACAATCTTCTACGATGACAACGACAATGTTGGAGATGACGATGACGATGTCGTTGGATATGGAGACAATGACAAGAATAGACAATTTCATTTTCTTGTTTTAGTTTTAGCTTGAAAAATGTTGCTTCTGCCATCTTTTATTCCTCTCCTTCCCTGTCTCCGTCGGCTGCCTTCTTTATCCTTTGTCCGCTCTTTGTTACATGTCCACTTTTGGCGCCACTATTTGCTCACTCGTTCATTCGTCGTTGTTTATCGTGATGTTCCTTCCCTATGTGGTTCTCTTACTGTTGCTGTTGCTGTTGCTCTACTCATCCGCTTCATCCTTCTTTAATGTATGTACGAGTATGTACTATACGTATGTATGTATATATATCTTAAATTTGTTTTATAGCTATTTATGTACACAAATAGTTTGCTTATTGTTGCTTCTGGGTTTGACGTCCTGACTAAAAAAACACACATTATTCGCAGAACACACAGCGAGCGATTAAACTCAACTCTCATCCCAATTTAGCTCATCTCACCTTCACTTCAAATGACGCCTGTCAAAATAAAGGCAACAAATTTAGCACTACACCACAGACACACTCACACACACACACACACACACATAGACTTTGACTTACATACATCTGAACATATATACGCACATCTCTCCTCTATATCCATCTATCTACAATTTCTATTTATTTATCTGTTTTTGATATACAAATACACCGCAAGTTATGTCAGAAAACAATTGATCACCTTCCGTTAATCCCATTAATTCCTTATGGAACCGCTTTATTCCTTCATAAAAAAGTTCAATAACCTTAGTTAGGCGCTGTTACGCACTCGAACATACGAAAGCCACGCCCTCTATATTCTACTTTCAAACTCGTGTGAATGTCACTTTCGACATCTTGCTGCCTATAATTGAGGGCACTCATGAAAAAGGTGTTTCAAATCTTACACGAAAATTAAACAGATAACACATGAACCCACAGGGTACCCAAATCTGCCCAAGTACTGCCTGTAGCATCCATGGCCAGTTCCGAATTGGATAAATTCGAGCTCGTCACCCCAGAAGGAACGCTTAAGCCAATCTGCAATATTTGAGATATGCTTGTGGATCTCCCAAGGTTCTTCACATTTTCTATACCATATGCTGCTTGGGCTCTGTATCTATTGTATTTATCCTTTGAAGCCAGAGTTTCCAAATGTGAAAGTCTACCACTCTCTCACCGCAACTGTCTGATTGACTCTGCATATCCTAAAGTGAGAGCACTCTTTTTCCCATTCAGCTACGACATGGTGTTAGTTTCCCCAGTTCAAATCGAAACTGCATAAAGTAGCATAGATTTTCTTACCGAACCTAGTAGAATACGAGTTTCTATTTATGAAAATCCGTTCTAAGTGTTGCGTGACGGCAGTTGCTTTTTAAGGCATAGTTCAGAAGGTATTCGATGATTTACTTTGTTTCAATGACAGTTTTTTCACATTCTTCCTGGAGCTCATTTATACCAACTCGGTTTAATGTTCTTCCAAGCAAAGGTAAATTAATTTTTGACCTAAGATGTGACATCATTCAGTGTCTTTGGTGTCATGACTATTGCAATGAAACTCTCTATGGAAAACATTCTGCTTGATTCTGTAGATGTCCTTGCTGCGTTGAGATTCTTGCTTAAATTGTTCAAGGAGGATTTCTCTGTATGCGATAGCACTGCGAGCGAACTTCTGCAAAATCATCACACCACCAGAAGTTAAGTTTCCTGCCATTGTTTCTTGTTTTTCTAGGTATTGAGCTTTCGCTCCTTTTTGTGAGGCCCTACATAAGTCGACAGGCTTGCACAATGGGTAAGGTCAATTGCGGAACTAGTTTTCAATTTAGAAAAGCTGCTTGAATTTTAACGAAGTAATAAAAGTTATTTATGATAGCCCTTCTACGCCTATGGATGAAGTCCCCCGTACTAATGACTATCATTTGAAAAAATCCTCAAAAAATTCCTGAGTGCCGTTTAGAGATGCATAATAACTGCGAAAATGAATGACACATATATTTGCAAAGGTAAAAACAATCATACACCATACAAGAGTCTCTGTACTTAAAGGAAGCATTGTCTTGAAGCCAGTTAGTCATGTCTATGGCTCTTTGGGCAAGTAATTCCTGCACCTTCTTCCTATCTATTTATCTACACACGGAGATTTTTGACATGATATTGCAGAGGAATGAAATATGTGATCAGTGCAACGAAGAACAGAAAACAGGAGAGCAGTTTTTTTGCACCTGTGAGAGCCTAATCTGGACCAGACTCTGCAAACTGGATGGCAAGTATATGGAACCTAATGAAATTGCAGATTTGCCTCCACAGAAGATTCTGGGTTTCTTGATGAAAACCATATTCTCGGAGGAGCTACAATAAAGGGGTTTGTCACAATAGACCTTTTTTCAGCGGCAGTGACGAGGTGTGCAAATTCACGCCTCTCCTCTTATATATCTACATATCTGTCTGTATACATGTGCATCTAAATCGATGCCTTTTAATAAACAACATTCACACAAATACAAATACATGCAAATAATATGCAAGAAGTGGAATGGAAACCAAAAACTGTAATAGACATTCGTAGAGGCAAACGAAAAATAAAAAGGCAAACAAATAGTCAAACAAAGCGACCGGTAACAGACAAACTGACTCGCCAGTTACAGACATAAAAAAAATATTCCGATACACACACACCAACACACTTTTAAAAATGAATGTCAATTTTGAACAGAGGCAACTTTCAGAATAAATCTCCTATTCTATTTCATTCAATTTCATGCTTTCCATTTCCATTGAATAATAAAATATAATATATTGTATTTCATTTTTATAAAATTCAAATTGAAAACAGTCAAAATTAATGAAGCGTGCTGGTTATTGTTTCAATAAAGAACTAAGAGAATATTTCATTCTATTAGATATTTTTTTATTAGGGTTCCGGACCCAATGGGTACCAAAAGGAACCCTATTGCAGAGATTTCGTTGTCCGCCCTCGGCTCATATCTCATAAACCGCAATAGCTAGAGATTTGAAGTTTTCACAGAATATGTGGTTCTATTTGGGTATCAGCAACAAATACTAAAATTAAAATATTTTCAAAAACTTAGGAGGGTCCCCATACAAGAAACATTTTGGTTTGTATGGTAGCTATACGATCCAGTAGTTACACGATCTTGAAATTTGGATCATTTATAGCTATACGTCACAAACTTGTACTGTCGAAATTTCAGTTTGATCGGATTATTAGGGAGGGTACCTCCCATACAAACCCCCATTAAAATTCTGGTTCTAATTGAAAAACCTTTTTGGTTTTTTGTTCTATCAAACTGAAACTTAGACACTATAAGTTCTTGACATAGGGGCTACACATCTGTGGGAATCAGCCAAATCGGCCAACTAGAAGGGGTACCTCCCATACAAACCCATCATTAAAATTCAAGTTCTTATTAGAAAAACTTTTTTGTTTTTCGGACTATTGAACTGAAATATAGGCACTATAAGTTTCTGATATAGGCGCGGTACATTTGTTGGATTTAGTCAAATCGGCCAACTAGGAGGGGAACCTCCCATACAAACCCCAATCTGGTATAGAACCTTCCGTGTACAAATCTGACTCGCACTTGGCCCATTATTTTCATTTTCATTATTTCCACAAAGGGAAGATTGAAAGTGATGCATTGTATTAGGTTGGACGAATTGTTGTTGGTGTCTTCGTTATCTTGATTCAACTACGAAAAATGAAATTATTGAATATATTTTTAGTTTTGTGGGATTTGTGTGACATTTGAGTTAATAGGATTGGATTGGAATATGAGAAAGAAATTGATAATGAAAAAAGAAAAAACGAGGAAAATTGAAATTGGAAAAGCAACTCAACGTTGCATGCTTTCAATATTTCATTCAATACAATCGACACACATGCAAACACACACACACACTGAACTGTTACAGATTGAGTTCTGAGAAACTATGCACCTGCTCCAGACGAAATATCCAACGATAGTTCTAAAGGGACAATAGGAGTTCGAGCGGAAGGTTTTAGCGCTGTTAAGGTCCCGCACTTCAGTTGTAGACCGGTTAGGTTTTCGTGGCTTTTCGTCCCACAAGAAAAAAAAACACGTACACACATAAATAAGCAAAAAGTTAAATAAAATAACGTATACGACACATTCAACCACACGCTTTTACACTGTCAGCCTTACTGTCTCCTCATCTTACTGAGTTGCTTTCATGGTTGCCATTTACTATCTTTATACAAACACTCACCTACAAACTCTTGCACTGACTCACACACACACACAAACATCAATATATGCTTATGTATACACACAAGCCTGTGAGTGTGGTTATGTATGTGTACCTTAATTTAGATTGTAAAGAGGAATGGGATTCATTGTACGGGTATATGTACGTATATTGGAGGAAATGGGTCCCATGATTCTGACAAATTATGTATTTATTAATCGCCGGCTTCCAGGGGCGCACTATGTCTATATACTACACACATACACACGCAGACATCTGAGAGTGCTAATTGACACTCGGCTATCCTTCATGGAGCACCTAGTCACTAAAAATGACAAAGCAGCTAAAGTTAATAAAGTCGTTTCAAGTGTAACGTCACACATAGGTGAACCATAGAGAAGCAAGCGAATGCTGCTAGCCAGGGTAGTTATTTTCATTATTCTTTATGCGGTGCCAGTATGGGAAGACGCAGCACAGAAGAGCTCATAAATTGCGGGTGTTTGCTCGACTTACCGGCTAGCAAGTGGTTTTCACACAATTCGGATGTCGCGCATGAAATAATAGCCTCTATGCCACCAATCGACATAAACTTAAACGTATGCACAATGCATCCAAAAACGAGGAACGCCAATGCAGCATCAAAAAATGGCAAAGAATATAGGAAAAAAAGGTAATGGATACATTCTATGTTTCTTTGCCTGAATGCGGAAACATAATGAAGTGGGTTTCCATGTTCAACTATCCCTGTTGTAGTAACGAGAGGACACAAGTAAATTACTGTTTTTGGTGAACTAATCACAGTATAAAAACAATACGATTAATTTAATGTAGCAAAAACCACTGCAATAATGATTTCTCTTCTTGCAACCGAAACACAGTAGAGTATCTGGATGATAACGAGATCAAGCTGATTGTTTAACTTCTTAACCGGATTAAGGTAGTAGCTTGTTGACGTGTAACCAATACCTAAGAATATTCTAGTACAATGGAAGCCCCACGAATTTAGGACAGAATGATTTTCAACAAAAATGCTCTTGTTTCAAAACCCCCAAAAAAAGGTATATATCGACAATTCCGAGGTGATGGTAGGACATGGGCCAATAGATTTTAGAAAGTTTAAAATCCCACATTCGGTACTTTACTTCTGATTTGAAAACAAAAAAAAAAAAAAAAAAAAATTAATGCAAGACTGTGTATGTTTATGTGCCTTGCCTTTCTTTACAAAAGAAAAATAGCACCAACAAAAAATAAATTGGATTTCCACTTGAAAGTCAAGTGGCAACTGACATTCCCAATCTTAAATCTTACACACTGAAACTTATAAAAAAAAAATATACGCACACATGTACATAGATACAAAAATATACAATCGTAGTATGGCGTACGTCACTTTTGGACACATGGTTGAATAATTTTCTTTTCTTTTCATTTCATTTCGTTTCGTTTGGTTTTTCTCTGACCTTTTTCTGTTTCTGTGTATCCTTTCCTAGCAATAGCCAACCGCATGTGCTCCCCCACCCATGTGAGTATCTACGGTAATATTTTGGCAAAGAGTAAAGTTAAGAAAATAAGAAATAGAAATAACTCACAAAGTCCCTCATTGTTCATTTTACTGCTACGAGTGTTGTAAGTTTGTTATGATGACAAGCAAAAATCATTCAGTGTTTATTATTAAAGGGAAGATTCATTCATTCATTCATTCATTCAGTTGGAATTTTACTTTAGTTTATCATATTATCTTAACTTCTTAACATATTTTCATCATCAACATCAACATCAGCATCAGCATCAACATTTTGTTATATGTGCATTGCTTTGGGTAAACACTGTACGATGAGTGAGTAAGTAGTGAGCAAACCAAACATATAGAATAATAGTACATGAATGTCAATCAGAAATCAACGGAATGAAAATGTTATAAATCAACAACATTAACTCAACTCATTTCCATCTCTATAGGGACAACAGCAACAACAAGAACAAGAACAAAAACATGAAAGTATCATTTATTAATATGGTTTCGTTATTGAGTTATGTCTAATTTTCGGTCACTACTAGTAAAATACAATTGGAAACAAGTTGCTGTAGAAGCTCCTTCATTTCTCCTATTTTTCGTTTTCCTATTCTTATATTTATTGTTTGTTCCTTTTCTTTGTATTTCACTATAAATCTACACATGTAACATACTATATGCATCTATGTAAGTGAGTGAGTGTTTGTTAGTTTGTGAGTATTGTGGGTATTGTAAGTAAGAAAACGTTGGCCATTTTATGCCTTAGTTTCGAATTGGGAATGTCACATCACATGAGGGGCAAATCAACGTATGACAAGCGAAAGCAAGTGAATGTATAGAGGCGACTGAAAGAAGGCAAAAGAATCTTAAGCAAGAAACTATTGCTTAAGCTTTCATAAAATTTGATGGTATGTGTGTGTCTCAAAATCGATTTCGCTATGTGTGTGTGTGTGTGTGTGTGTGTGTGTGTGTATGCGTAAGTGTTTTTGTGTATCTATGTAAGCCACGGCAACATAATGTCAACATCGAAGGCAACAAAAAAGGCGAACAATCTTCTACGATGACAACGACAATGTTGGAGATGACGATGACGATGTCGTTGGATATGGAGACAATAACAAGAATAGACAATTTCATTTTCTTGTTTTAGTTTTAGCTTGAAAAATGTTGCTTCTGCCATCTTTTATTCCTCTCCTTCCCTGTCTCCGTCGGCTGCCTTCTTTATCCTTTGTCCGCTCTTTGTTACATGTCCACTTTTGGCGCCACTATTTGCTCACTCGTTCATTCGTCGTTGTTTATCATGATGTTCTTTATGTGGTTCTCTTACTGTTGCTGCTGCTGTTGCTCTACTCATCCGCTTCATCCTTCTCTGATGTATGTACAATACATATGTATGTATATATGTATCTTTTAAATTTGTTTTGTAGCTATTTATGAACACAAGTAGTTTGCTTATTGTTGCTTCTGGGTTTGACGTCCTGACTAAAAAATCACACATTATACACAGAACACTCAACTCGCCACAACTTGCCTCATCTCATCTCATCTCATCTCATCTCATCTCACCCTAAGTAATTTTGTCTCATCTCACCCTAAATCATTTTAACTCATCTCACCTTACCTTCAAATGACTTCTGACTACTATCAGAATAAAGGCAAAAAATACTACCCTACGCCACACGCACACACACACACACACAGTTTGAGTCACATACATCTGAGTTTAGGAACGCAACGCACATCTGTCCCATCTATCTATCCATCTATCTACAATATCTATCTATCTATCTATCTATGGTATCTACACTTATGAAAATGCCTTTTGAACTACATCGTTTACACAAATACAATTACAGATACATACGCATACAAACACAGGCGAATAGTATAGACGAAATGGTGTAGAAGTCACAAACTGAAATTGAAATGGAGACGAAAAATAAACAGAGAGACCGACAAATAAGCAAACAAAGATACCGATAGACAGACAAACTGACTGAATCTCCAGCCTCAGTCCCCCAAGTTATATAAATAAAATATACACAATAGACGTACAAAAATAAAGATACACACACACACACATGTGTGTGTGTAGAGACACAGCTAGATGATATTAAATGTGTGGAGTTTGTAAGTATTGTGTGTACATGGACAATTATGAGACAAATATTGGAAAGTTGTTTACTATATTTTACCACAGCTATGCTTTCTAAGAATCTCTCCAATTGCACATCCTTCATTTCTTTTATTCTTCATCTATTACACTTCTACTTCCTCCTCCTTCAATTTTCAATCGTTTGTCATTCCATTTGTAACTATGACAATGCTACCATTTTATTTTCAATTTTCAGTTTTCAACTTTAGTTTTAGCTTTGATTTTTATTTCGGTTTTCTTTCCCTTTGTATTTCATGTATTTATTTTCGAAATTATCTTTGCGAAAAAAATTTGAAACAGATAAAGAAAATGAAAAGATAATGATGATGCTGATGATGATGATGATGCTGATGATGATGCTGATGATGATGAAGATGAAGATGGCAGAGGTTTTGACAAAGAATTAAAAAAAAAAAAACAACAAGAAGGATATGAGATACTTTGGTATTTTGGAATGTAACTCAACTGAATTCTACTTAATATGATTATCTGCTATGGGTGAAGATAAAATACTTTAGTGTTTTATTTCACACACATACACACACACACACACACACAAATACTATATAGTATATTCACATAAAATACATTCTCATACTCATTCATAGATTTTAATCTTATTTTTGAGTTAATGCCGGGGAATTTTGTCTGTTCATTTCATTTTTATTTTTATTTTCATTTCGTTTGGTTTGGTTTGGTTTCGTTTCGTTTTTTTTTGTTTTTTTTTTTTCTTCTATTCTTTTTCATACAAGTTTTCTATTTTCTTCGCTTAAAAGTTTTCTACACAAAATTTTTCCTCTCTTTTCCAATTTTGTTTTAGATTTCAATTTTGTTGTTCTTTTTATATTTGTGTTTTCTAGTTTCTGTTTTTCCTTTGTTTTTTTGTTTTTTTTTTTTTTTTTTGTCTTGTGTTGTTTGATTTAAGAAAAGTTAATTAAAACTTTATGCAAATTTTAAGAATAAAACCAACCAAAAATTTCCTTCTAATTTTAGCTTCAATAAATTGTCATCGCAGTCAATGTTGTGGGGGTGAATAGGAGATTGAGAAGTGACGGAGGAATATAAGAAGCCCATGAAGCGTAAGAGGTATTGGTCTCATGGTTATGATGATGATGATGATGATGATGATATTTTTAGAACTTTAAAAAATATTTGTGTTTTGCCATCGAATTAAAAACAAAAAGTTGGTTAATTAAATATTTAAAATGTTAGAGAGAAAAGTAAAGAAATTAAGTATTTTATACTTTAAGTTGTAGATTCATAAAATTTAGAAAATTTGCAAAAAAACAAAAAAAAACAATTTAATTGCATACGATTATGGAAATGATGAATAAATACATAAATCAATGCTCAATAGATACATATGCATTTGTATCTAAAGTTCGCTTCATTTGTCTCTATACAATAGTTGGTTTGCTTTGTCTTTGTTGCGCTAAGCTAAGCTGATTAAATTCTTATTTAATTGAGTGTCTGAGTGTGTGTTTGTATTATTTGATTATTTCTTTGGTTTCATTCTATTCTATTCCGTTTCGCTTTGCTTCGCTTCGCTTCGCTTCTTTGTTTCTAATGATAATAATGATGCTGTTGATGATTACCTTTGACCTTTTTCTAGGACGATTATTAAAGGTTTTAATATATTTATAACAAACAACAAGTCAATCCACCCACAATATTAAATGCAAAAAATAAATAAATAAAAAAAAAAATATTGCACTTTCATACATACATAAATGTATCTTTGTGACATAAATAAAGGAAGAATATAAATACATACATAGACTTGTATGTAGATACATGTGTACGTACGTACAAGCGTTTTGTACTTGTCATACTATGAGTACATTTATTCCAATTGTAATACACAAATTGTGAATGTCGTTGTTGTCATTGAGCATAACTCAATTGTTGTTAATTAATTTGCTGATGTTGCTGATGTTGCTGTTGCTGTTGCTATTGCTACTGTTGCTGTATAGATACTGTATATGCTATGCTGCTGCTGCTGTTGCTGTATGTATATGTTATGTAGAGAATTTTTGTATAGGCATTTGGTATGTATTTGTCAATTGGCATTGAGTGTGATTTTTATTGTTATCGATGGCAATGATGTTCATCGTTTTAATGTTGTCATTGTCTCTAGTACTATTCCCCTAACTTGTCGCCTATTTCCATCTTCATCGACCTCAGGCTCCACATGCTGAGTGACTATGACTGCTGTGACTGCTGTGAATGCTGTGAATGCTATGACTGCTGCTGCTTCTGCTTCTACTGTCACTGACAAGTGATTATTCCAATTGCTTTGGACTTGAATCGAGCGACAAGGTTTAGGCTTATGCTGAGTTTTGGGCTTGGGTTTGAATGTTTCTTGCCATTCTGCACGCGTTTACTAATCCTGTTGCTATTGCGACAACTTAACGTATGCGTTCCAGATCCTAACATGTTGTGATGTTGGCGTTAAAAGCAAATACATCCGCATACAAACACAGTTAAATACACGTCCACAACCAAACGACGTGATGTGACTCGTTGTTAGTCGATTAGTTGTTATACCTACTTACTACCGCCTACCCCATTTCCCTTTATCTATTCTATATTTGTGGGTCTCATTTTTCTTCTTCCAAGTCCTCTTCTCTTGCAAATTCCTTCTTAATGTTTTTTATACCTGTTTTCCTATTTTTGTTGTTGCCATCACCCAAAATTTACCTTATTGGATTTGGTATCAATTTATCTATCTTATATACTTTTCCCACTCTTTTCATTTAAGCATTTTCTTTAATATTCTGTGAAATAAAATATGTTAAATTCATTTATTTGAGATGTTTTGAAAACACAAGATTGAGAATATATAATATATATTTGTTTATTAGAAGTAAGATTACAATTACAAATTATAACGTAAATAGTATTTAATATGAGCAATAGCTCATGGTAAAGGTCAGAAGGAAAGAAGGAAAAATTAGAAAAATGGAGGACCAGACTTGCCTTAAGCGGTAATCAGACCCGCGACTCTTGGGATGTCAACCCAGCTCAGTCAGAATATCTTTATATATATAATTCTTCTGTGAGTGTGTATGTCACTGAACTTCTCTTAAACAACTGGACCGATTTTGATGAAATTTTTTGTGTGTGTTCAAGGGGATCTGAGAATGATTTAGATTCACAATCTTTATATATATAATTCTTCTGTGAGTGTGTATGTCACTGAACTTCTCTTATGTGTGTTCATATTGAGTCTTATGCGCGGCTATACCGTTCGTTCATCTGATTGCAATGACATTTTGTGAATGCGTGCATGGTTGGTTTTAGCCTTGAACATAACAGAGTACTTTTGGATTCGATATGTGACGCTGTTGTCGAGAAATTGGTGGATCAAATACTGCATTTGATTTGTCTGATTCTGCGTAATGTACCACAGTTAGTTTTGAATAAATTAAAGGGCTCAATAATACAATAACACTTAAGGCAAGACCAGGGAGCTGTGCATTGTTGTGGATTTGGTAAGTCACTGGAATTATTAATGTGACTGACTATCCATTTAGCCAAATTAAAGTGGAGCGGGAAGCAAAAATGAAATACCAGAATTGCAATTCAACTTATTAATAGCGATGGTGCGAAACCGCAACTGTAGGTATGGCCCAATCCACTTGCGTTCTACTGAAAGTGAAGTTTAAGGAATCCGATTAGCCGTACGACGTCGGGCAGGATACCCTAGTATAATATATACATACATTGAATTATATTGAAAATTCTATTGTATTTATGAGAATCCCATAAATACTTGTATTGTTGTTTTTTTTTTTTTTTTGTTTTTTTTTTTTAATTATGTTCATTTTAACGATGTTTACTTGATGATGTGCTATGTAAATAGTCAAGTTACATAGGGCAAAGTCATTAGAAAATGATGTGTGATGTATTTGTTTTACTGCCTTCTTGTATTTTGGTTCTGTAACATCACGAAAAATAGTCCATCAACAACATTGAAATGTTCCACTTCCGGTGTTATTGTATCTCTATGCCAGCGATGTCCTGGTGGAAGCACTCCCAATGTTTATTGCTAAAGACTACACCATTTCCCCGGAAAAAAGTCCAAATGAGAATGTAAAAAGTGAATTTTCAGGGACATGTTAGAACCCAGTTTTTTAGTCAGATGATAACATATTTTCAATAAGTTCAGCTTAGTTGTAATTCCTCTTATTTCCTAAGAAGGTTTTTGCCACAAGCTGAAAATTGGCTTGAGTTTTTTTTATTTTTACCTTCCAACGCAGAGTCAAAGTGATTAGTTTATTACGGGACCAAGGAATATACAATACTTTCTTTGATCTTAGCTTTATTTAAGCTTGGAAATTTCTTGCTTAAGTATTGAAAAGAAGCTCCAATTTTTTGTTCATTGTTTTGTACAAAATTTACACTTTTTGTGGGTCAACTAAAGTGTCGATTTGAACAAATTTTTGCCAATGTCGAAGTGACTATATAATGGTATTTTCTGTTACGACTATCCCATTTGCAAGTAAAGCAACAAAATTTCATATAGCCAAGTAGAGTAACTACAACTTTTATATCTTCGCCAATTAGATATTTGTGTTCATCATATAATACAATACTTTATTTGCAGCAATAGGGTTTCCATATTTCCACAAAAAAAAAAAAAAAAATATAAAATAACATTCAAATGTGAAACCCTAAAATATTGCATAGCCATCAGTTACTAAGGTATTTATTAAGTAAGTATATTGACTGACAATTCAATTCAATTCAATTCAGTTATTTATTGCCCTAAACATCATTCGACTAACTTAATAGATATTGTTTATGAATACACCTTAATGATAACTGTACTTCTAAGATATTGAATGTAAGGACTGTAAAATAATTTAGAAAATGATCATGTGAAAACTAAGGAAAATGAAAGAGAGAAAACCTTAAAACAAAAGTTTAGAGTAAAACTTAAAAAACTAAAGACTTAGTTCTAAGTACTAAATAGAACTAAAATATTGGGTTGGTGGAAAAATAACTTCCGAAAATTTGAATTGCTAGATTTAAAAAGCAACTTCTCAGTTAGTATTAATCCGATCTGGGAATGCTATACAACAATGAAAAGGTGGCAACCTTGGTAAAACCATGCTGCTTAAACAATGAACAAGTGATTATTAAATCTGTTCTTTTTTTGCGTAAAGGAAATGAGTGCCGAAACAGAGAAAATTCGTTACAATATATTGCATTTCTATGAAAAGGGTTATTCCGCAGCGAAAGATCATAAAAAAATTTGTGCACATCATGGAGAAGGTACTTTTTCACAACGATTAGTTCGAAAATGGTTTGCAAGATTTCGTTCGGGAAATTTCGATATGAAAGACGCGCCTCGGTCTGGTCGGCCTTGCACCGAAAAAGTTGACCAAATTATTGAAAAGGTGGGGAATGACCGGCACATAAGTACTCGTGACATCGCTTTGGATCTTGGTATCCACCATACGACAGTTTTAAACCATTTAAAAAAGGCGGGCTATGCAAAAAAAGCTGGATGTTTTGGTACCACGCAATTTGACAGGAAAAAATCTTATTGATTGATTGATTTCAATTTGCAAAATGTTACTGAAACCGAGTGATTTACCACCTTTTTTATTCAAATTGATAACTTGCGGTGAAAAATGGCATAGCATACGACAATAATGTAAGAAAAAGTCATGGTCTAAACAAGTTGAGCCTGCCCAAACCATTGCAAAGCCGACGCTGACTACAAGGAAGTTGTTGCTGTGCATTTGAAGGGATTGCAAAGGTCCTGTGCATTATGAGTTGCTCCCACCAGGGCAAACGATAAATTCGGAACTCTAGTGTCAACAACTAACAACACTAAATGCAGCGTTGAAGGAAAAACAGCCACAAGTGGCATAATCTTCCACCACGGCAACGCTAGGCCACACATATCTTTGATGACTCAGCAAAAATTGAGGGAACTCGGCTAGGAAGTGTTAATGAACCCACCATATAGTCCAGACCTAGCACGATATGATTACCATTTATTTTGCTCCATGCAGAATTATCTTGATAGCGTAACAATGAATTCTCCAAGCGACTGCAAAACGGTATTGCGCCAGTTTTTTTTATCAGAAATCTCAGAATTTCTACAAAGACGGGATTATGGTTTTACCCGAAAGATGGCAAAAGGTTATCAATAACAATGGAAAATATTTGATCAAATAAAATTGCTTTGTTATATGAAAAAACTTGTTGAAATATAATTCTCATTTACGGCAGTTACTTTTCCGCCAACCCAATAAATTAATTTTGTTATTACTACTAGTCGGTTGCATAGGTGTAAGGTGTGATGATGATGAAGAGACTCCTTTTAAGCAATTATTTATGAAGTCCTTAAAAGATATTTTTTAGGCTTATGGAATTTCGATTCAATACAATAATTTATTGTATCTACTCTTGCAGATAAATTGAACTTCAGTTTCCAATAAGTTAAAAAAAAAAATTTATTTTATAGCTAAGTTTAAAATTGAATTAAATTCTTTATTCTTAAATTTTTAGTTTTCTCTTTTAATTTTTATTTTGTAATAATAATAAACTCATCAAATTATTTTAGTTCTGCCCTTTTTAACACTTAAAGAGCGCACAATTTACCATAGAAATTCTATTAGAATTAATTTTCCTTTTTTTATTTTGTTTTTCACCCACAAAGTTATTCTGATTCACAACAAAAAATAAAACCTTTGCATATTCTTTCTCTATTTGGCATCATTTTTATTAAGTGAAACTTCAATTAAATTTTATTCAACTAGAATATATTTTTGATATTTGTGAAGATCAATTATAATTTTATGTTATAAATAAATTTTTTCAAACAATTCATTTTCTATTCAAAAGTGTAAATACATATTTTTTTTTATTTTATTTTTATTTTAAATCTTTTCATTTCAAACTAAACACTATTATTTTATTTATTTGTTTGTAGGTATTTTCTATTGTATGAAGCTACAATAGTCCTATATATGTATAAACTTGTGTACTATGCAATACTACAATATTTGTTAGAGTGAACCGTAAAAGCGGATTATGAGTAGCATGTTTTGAATTGTGGGGGTGGGGGGGGGCCCATCATGGCCTAAATATATGTAAGTAAGTTTAAGGCCCCCGCCTAACTGAGTTATTTATTATTTCAAAAAAATTGTTACAAAAAATAAAACAGTCCACACATTTGAAGTGCATTATTTGATGTAATTAAATCTTTATGAAATGCTGCGTAAATTCATGAGTATTGATATGATGGCTTTTCTTGGTTTTATGGGATTATGTTTTGTTTATGCCATATGATGTATAAAAAGAAATTGGTAATGGTTGGCATAGAGAGATAAAAATAGTGGCAGAGAGAGTCAGGTAAAAGTGACTCTCCAAAAAAAAAAATAAAAATTATACAAATTAATAATTCACTTTTTTATACATTTTTTACAAGTGACTTCACAACACTTCAATTCACTTCACTTCATTTAATGTGAATGTCTGTCTAAGCATTGTGATTTTGGGAATAGATAAATATGCAAGTACAATATAATAAATAAATAATACCATATGCAATAAAATCGAACAAGCAAAATTTTATATTGTAGTTTTCATTGAAAATATTGTATTAATTTCTATCATCAAAAGAGAATTTGCTGGACATACCAAGAAATAAAGAAAGAAGCTGAGCTTCTTCTCATACAAGTCTGTTTACTAGCACTAGTATAAACTGAGTATTGAAACAGATTTCAAACTTAGATTATGCAGGAACTGTGATAAAATCCATGTGGAGCAGAAACATAGTATACACTTCGATCCTATGAAGTATTTTTTGATGCAAATTTTTAGGTGAAAATTCCTTGATTCTAAGAATCCACATACACATACTCATTGCCTTTACTTAATAAAGAATTTAATGTTTTTATATTATATAACTATATTTATGAATTTTATCAATATTTTAATTATTGATCTGCCTAAATGACAGGAAGTACAATACGACAAATGGAGTGTTAAGTCAATGGATGAGTTATAGTTTAAATTGAATCAAATCAAATCGATATTAGGAAATTTATGATTACTCTAACCTTGTTTTTCTATTAATAATTTATGGGTTTTCTCTCTTAATGTTGCAATTTGTAGAAGGTTTTAGGTTTACCATGATCTGCAGATGTTCGCATGTCACATTAGAACATAAACCTAAAACTTAGGGAATATTCTTCATATGTCGATCTACGAATTTAAACTAAAGCTAGTATTTTCTAGTTATCTGCATAATGATTATTTGGTATCAGAATATCTTGTTAAGTTATAAATCATATTTCATTTTGACAAACAGAGTAATTCATTTTTTACCAAATCAATATGCAATTTTTATTCATACAAATTTATTTTAAAATAAAAAATGACAAATTATTATTTACTATATTTGATTATTGATGGAATTCACTAAAGTTTAATATGAGTATTTACGATAACAACATTGTAAGTATCCTTAGTATGATGATGATGATGATGATGATGATGATGATGATGATGCTGATGATCCTGGAAAACATTATGATAAAGTATCATAATTATTTTCCATTTGTTTAAAAAAGCTAAAGTTGAAGTTTATAAGTGATGACATGAGAATAATAATAATGAATGAATTTTTGCGGACTTTTGTGTTGCATCTAGGAAAAGGTAAATTATTGTGTCATTTTCTATAAAATACATAGGTCGTTCAATATGTCCATAGAAAATCCGAGTGGTGATGCTCATAGCATCGATAATCATTTGTTAAAGTCTTAATAAAATCGACCACATGGTTTTCATTTTATTGTTAAGGAAAGCGACAAACTTTTAGACATTGGAAAAAATTTTAAAAATATTGAGTCCCATGCAATGATGAAAAAGTTTTCTTTAAAAACTCTTAAGCATGAAACAAATCAAAGCTGAGTTGGGTCAATTTAATGGGACATCTTTTTCTGCGTTTGCAACTATTTACAATTGTGTAAAAGGGTTTAAACTTGGCCGTACATCTACAAAAGATACACATCGTTCATAGAGTGGAATCAGAAAATCCATCGTTTTATCTGATCGATAGTTACAATTACGCGAAAAAGTTGTGATAAGGTGCACAAAAATTTTGGGTGTGAAAAAAGTCTTTGCAAGATGAGTGCCGCATTTGCTCTCAGTGTGGTTGCCACTGAGGCTGTTTTAGTTCTGTTCCTTACGAGTTCCTAGACCGATATACAACTGTAGATGAAACATGGATACACTACTAAACTGCAGAAGTAAAGAAACAATTAAAACAATGGATTTTTGAAAGCAAATGGGCTGCGAAGGAAATGAAGGCAATGTAAAATTGGCAGGCAAGGTGATGGCCACAGTTTTTGTTATTTCTATTTTTTTTTTTTTTTTTTTTTTTGGAAAACAGAGAGAGTCGTCAGTTGGGCAAAGAAATCCAAACAAAATGTGCTCATTTGAAGAAGAAATAGAGTCTCCTTTATCAAGAAAATGCATGGGTACATAAATGCGTAGTATCGATGGCCAAAATGATGAAACTAAAATTCAAATTGATACAACATAGAACCTTAGTCACCAGATTTGTCCCCCAATCTCTTCATTTTATATATGTCGAACTTCGAAAACTTCTATCTTTCTTTAAGGACTTATTGAACGACCCATATAACACAATGCATTGAAAGCATAACAGTAGCCTTTAGATGAGGGTTACTCGATATCAACACCACCAAGAATATAAGCAAATACAGTATCAAATATTATAGTATTTAGACAACCACCACCAATTAACTGCTATAGATATTTGTATTTTTGTATTCGATTACATTTTCACTATCATCAGCAACAATGAAAATACAAACAAAAAAAAAGAAAAAGAATTAAAAAATGCAGACTATACCGAAATGGAACTCAACTTCTTTGTTATTTATTCTTTTTTTTTTTAGGAGGCTTCATTCAGTGACTGTAAGATGATATGATAACAGGATAATGTGAGATTATGAGATAAGGAAAGTATGTGGTGTGGCTTAGAGTAACTTTTGATGATAAGCTCAGAATTGAGTAAACTCATTAAATAAACTTTATATGCAGTGAGTCTTGGGACAACTTAGTCCCAATATAATTTTCATTCTACAATAATATGCTATTTTTTGTATAAAATAAGTTACAAAAGAGTGCTGAATATCCAACGCCTTCTTCTTCTAAATAACACTCAATTGCACTCAACTACTCACGACTCAAGTCTACTCATAATAATAACTCACTCATTTCAAAGCCCATTCATTCATTCATTTACTCACTCACTCACTCAAACTTCTCCTTGTTTAATTGTTTGTTTTTTCCATACGTTTACTTGGGCGTTCGCCGGCTCTCTTCGTATTTACTCAATGACTCACTCACTCATTTGAGTGCTAGGATGCTGCAACTGCTCTCAGTGAGTGTCTTCTTTCAGTTCAGTGAGCTTGGCCTGTTTTTGTTTCTTGTATGAGTATTCTCTCTATCTTAGCGTAGCCACCCAGCTGCCAGCGTTTTTGGCTAGCAAACTTAGAAGTCCTTCCCTTACTTTGGTCCCACTTTCCTCTTGTTGTCATCCTACCCGGGCATACTATTACTCTCTCTCTCTCGTCTCCTCTCTTCTTTATTCCTAATGTCTCTGGCTTGCTCTTTATAGCTACAATCTAGTATCTCTCTATCTTCTGATTCCCTTTGAATGAAAGACACACATTTATTTGTAGACAAAATTACCACGAATTTTCTTAGTAAAAATACTACATTTATTTGATTCAAATTTGTTGATTTCTGTTGGCATCACGACAATCAATACTGACTGATTGATAATCACTTGCCTTCACTTGACTTACTCAAGTGAGTAGTGACTGACTGACTGACTGACTGAGTGACTGATTGAGTGACCACCAAAAATATTTGTATAATGTAAAATTTGATTTCAAAATTTCAATTCAATTTGGCAGCAATGATTTCTTCAATTTTTGTTGATTAGATTTGTTTGATTGCGACAATCGTTTTATGACTTTGGAATGCAAAAAAATATAAAAAAAAAAACTGTACACACACACCATTCTTGCACGCTAAGACACTCTGACAGACACACACACACACACACACACACACACATGCTCAGCAATTTGTCATGCGCTTAGCTCTGCATGGAGTTCGAAGCGGGCCGCAACATGAAACTCGAAAATTGAGTTGTGTCAATGCAAAAAAAAAAACCATAATCAAAAAAAAAAAAAACAAAATTAAAAAAAAAAAATCTTTTAAATATTATATATATTTTTTTATCTTTTCTCATGCTTGAATTTGCATTGGGAATTTGCAACAGTTTGAAAATAAATAAATTTCAAAAAAAAAATGCAATTATTTTTTTGAAATTTCTCCCTAAAAGTTGGCAACATTTTTTTGGGTTGTTAATTTTTTAGCATCATTTTTTCATTTTCAGATTGCTATTTTCAAAATTCATAAATGTGCTTGTGTTTTTGTTGGGTTCCGGTTTTGTTTTCATTGACATTTACTTTCATTACACAAAGGATGCCATCAAAGCATGATAATGAAGGAATGAAGAAGCGAAAGAACAAGCAGACATACCAAGAAATTATTGTACTGTAATTAAGAGAAGAATTTCTCTGTCTCCTCTTTTTTTTTTTGTCTATATTTATATGTATGTTTGTGAGTATGTGTGCGCACTGGATGTGTTGTTGTTCTTCAACATCATCATAAATTTGTCCATTTACTGGTCACTCACTTTGGCTACTTTCTGCTTCTCTCATTTCTGTTTCTCTGTTCAATATTTGTTTCATCCTCCTTTTTTATTGTGTTTTTGAGTAAAAACTGTTTGTACATTAAATGATTGGGCGCACGCTGGTCATGTTCAGTAAAATGGTATCCGTATGTGTATGTGCATGTCTCGTATCTATTCACTCGTTTAGCTCATTCACACACACACACACACACACACATAGGGACACAGGAACACATACGAGTTACAATGAGACAATGCAGACAAAGCCGCCGTGTTCGGCGGTTATTAACTTGGCATTACATTTTGACACGAAATCCAAAAGGAATAAAAAAAAAAACAAAAAACAAAAACAACAAAAATTATTATCCTTAATTACAATGACAACATTGAGAAGACAAGTGAAGGAAGAACGGTCAGGATAGAAAGATAGAAAGAAATAAATACAAAACGTGTATAAATTTACAATTTATGATTTTTACATACAATTTACAATCACACTGTGCTCTTTTACTTTTCGAGTTTTTTTTTTTTTTTTATTTTTTGTTGTGATTTTCTTTGCATTTATGGCATTTGCATTTTGATTGTTGTTGTTATTGTTGTTGTTACTGCTATTGATGTTGCAGTTTTTGCTTTAATATTTTAATGATTTTCTTTTCTTTCTTGCTTGATTGCTTGATTTTACCCGGTGCCTTTGCATTGATGGCACATGGCTTTCTGATCAATTTTAATATGTTTCTTTGTTAACAGAAAAAAATATCAAAAAAAAAAATACAAAAAAATTGAAAAAAAAAATACAAAAAAATATATTACAATATTATTATTACACACACACACACATACACACACACACAACAACAACAAACACAAATATTATTAATATAATTTTTTTTTTTTTAATAGAAGCAAAAAAAAAATATATTTATTTATTTATAATAAAATACAATTATTAAATAATTTAAAAAATATTATTGTAAACTATGATATATTTTTTTATATATACTTTTGCTCAATTTTTGTATCTCTGTAGGCTCTGCAATGATGATAAATTTTGTTGATCTCTTAATTTATCCAGTGACGAGTGACGAAAATTACTGATCGACAAGTAACAAAAACGAAAAAAAATTGTGTGTAGAGTTTTTAATTGTTTTAATTTTTATTGGCTCAAACACCACACAGGATTTTTTATAGAAAAATTGTTTGATTTTTTTTTTTTTTTTAATATTTTTGTTTATAGTATTTGATTTATTTGTTTTATTTTTTGTTTGGTTTTTGTTTTAATTTTTTTATTATTATTATTTTTTTTTTTTGGTTTTTTTTTTGTGAAATGGTTTTGGTGTTTGTCGCTCAGTAATACAAGAATATTAATAATAATTAACTTTAACTTTACATGACACTTTTTCTTCTTCTTCTGCTTCTTCTTGTTCAACTAGCGTACTTTCCGCGTTGCAAACAACGTTCTAAAGCGTTCGCGTACGTCTGCAGGGCACGTTCTTCATTCCTGATAAAGATTGTTCTGTGTTCAGTATTCAATGTTCGGTGTTCACTACTCACAGTACTAGTTACTCATATTATTTTTTCACTCAACTCAACTCAATGCAATTGAACTCAACTCAATTCAACTCAATTCAACTCAACTCAACTCAACTCAACTCAACTCAACTCAACTTAATTGAACTGAACTGAACCGAACCGAACTGAACTGAATGCAGAACTAAATTTAACTCAAATGGAAAGAGATGATACAAGAAATGTTTACATTACAATTACAAATTACGCATACGAACGAACGAATGGCAACACGAAATACAAAACGCGATTATAATGCAGCAAGAACAAACAGCAGCAGCACAACTTATCTCTTCTCAATACAACTCATTTAAAAAGTTGCTCAATTTTATATTCATACTACAAATAAAAAAATTCAACTGACTTTGGATTCGCCTTGGCCTGACTATGCTTAACTTAGTTCAAATCTCTCTAGCTCGACTGGACTCAACTCAACTCATCTCAACTCAACTCAACTCAACTCAACTCAACTCAACTCAACTCAACTCAACTCAACTCAACTCAACTCAACTCAACTCAACACAACTCAATTCAATTCATTTTAAGTTTGCATGCCATGGTTCGCAGCTTGAGCCAAATGATTGAAGCTCGTCTCTCTAGTGAGTGTTATTTTCTCTCTTAGACTCAGAAGTCGACCTAACAAAGCATCGGCATCGGCATCGGCATCAGCATCAGCTTTGGCAGCAACATCACTCACAATCATCATCAGAAGCAGCAGCAGGCAGCAGGCAGCAGGCAGCATCAATATCAACATAAGTATTTCATTTTGTTTGTATTCGTTTTTAGTCCACGTGCGTAAGTGCGCTCTCACTCTCATCCTCTCTATCTGTGTGTCTTTGAGTTAGTTAGTTTCTCTCTCAATGTCTCGTTTTATTTGAATGAAGAATTATATATGAGAGGAGATTTAGAATTTGTACTTCACATGGAGGATGCGAGCAGTAAATCAGTGTAAAGCATACAATACACACATGCATAGCGAATGTACACAAGCAAGTCCAAAGTCCTTCGGCGTTTATGCTTTCTTTTACTTTTTCGTTTGATTATTTCTTTCATTCGCACTTTTATTCGTTCATTCGTATGTTTGTTGGTTCTTTTTTTGTTTTTTCGTTTGCTCGTTCGCTGGTTCGCTCATTCATTCGTTTCGTTTACAATTTGTTTTGTTGTGTTTTTATTGTGGCTTTGCTTGATTCCCTCTTTTTGCCTTTTGATTTGCACGTGTCGCGCCCAAATTCTTACACACACACACACAATGAAAACGAACCTATGTAGTATATCCTCCTATATCTATCTATTCCTCAATCTTCCAATCACCCACCAATAGATTCATCCATTCACCCGCAGACCAGTATCTTTCCACATCAAAGTTTACATTCAACCACATTCAACTAAACGAAATCATAACGCATTCTGTTAGTTGGAATATACATATGTAAGTACATGTACATAGATGATCATGATGATGATAATGATGATGCTCATTTATTTTAGTGGTATTTTTTTAATAAATAATTTTTAAGTATTTTCGTTTTTTTTTTTTTTGTGATTGTGTATTTGTCATTTTTATTTTCTCCATCTTCCTGTAATATATTAAGTATATGAATCTCACAGTAACGGGTCAGCTGCTCGAATTCTTATTATTGCTGTTTTAATCCTTAAATGCATTGCACTCCATTGCCATGATATCCTTTCTAGCTATGCTAGGTAGGTAGGTTTATGTTCGAGTTTGGGTGTGTATCAAACACACAAAAAATTCTGTGAGTGAGTGAGTGAGGGAGTGAATGAGAGTTATTTTTCTCTCAGCGGTAGCGATTTCGTGGAAAATACACACTTATATTCAGGCGGAAAAATTAAGTTGTTTTCGAGTTAATTTGAAAAGTTTATGGACGCAAAAACTTTTAATTGGTTGAGGTGTCTTGGTATGTCTCTGCCATTCTCTGCTCTTCTCTTACCATCTCATCTCCACTATTCTATGCTCTTCTGTTCCGAATCTATTCCGTTCTGTTCTATTCTATTCTATTATGTTGTCTTGTATTGTACTTTTGTGTTGTGTTGTGTTGTGTTGTGTTGTCTTGCTTTGGGTTATCTTGTTTTTGTGTCTCTTCAGTTTTCTTGTGTCGGTTTGCCTTTTCACTTGGCTAGGTGGGAACCAGCTGCGCTTATAAAATAAGAAAACATTTTAATTTTTCCTTACTTTCTTCTCTATACATTTTCTTATTCTTTACACATTTTAGATTTCACTGATTGAATGTCTCACTTATTTATTTATCTGTTTGTTGTTGTTGTTTTTCATGTTTATGATGACCTATTGACCAATCCACCCCCCTCTCTAAAAACTTCTCTTCGTCTTCCTCACAGTTCTTTGTCTAGTTTTATCTGGTTTCTTTGAAAATATGTTTGTAAAAAGTATATTAGTTATTAGGGTTCCGAACACAAAGGATACCAAAAGGAACCTTATTGCAGACACTTCGTTGTCCGTCCGTCCGTCCTTCCATCCTAGGGTCGTATCTCATGAACCCAAGCTAGAGAGTTGAAATTTTTACAGAATGTGTAGCTCTGTCCGGGCATCAGTAACAAATACTAAAACGAAAATATTTTCGAAAACTTAAAGGGGTCCCCATACAAGAAATATTTTGGCTTGTATGGCAGCTATACGATCCAGTAATCCCACGATCTTAAGCTTTAGAAGGTTGTTGGCAATACATTTTATAGTTATATTGTCAAAATTTCAGTTTGATCGGACTTCTAAGTACCTCCCATACAAACCCACCATTAAAATTCAGGTTCTTATTAGAAAAACTTTTTTGTTTTTTATTCCATCAAACTGAAATTTAGTCACTATAAGTTTCTGTTATAGGCGGTGTACATTTGTTGGAATCCGTCTAATCGGACCACTAGGGGGAGTACCTGCCATATAAACATTTATCTGGTACGGAACCCTCCGTGTAAGAGTTTGACTCCCACTTGGCCCATTTTTTAATAATTATTTTTCGTTTGCTTTTTAATAAATTTTACTATGTAAATATATTTTGTATGTGCATAATGAAAACCTGGAGAAAATAAAAGGAATTTTGTTATGATTTTGACACATGTGTTCCCTTCAATTTAATTGGGTTCAACAAGTAATTAAACTGAAAAGACATGAAATGAACAAAGCAAAACAAAGCTGAGCACAGCACAGTCAAGTAAACAAAAAAAAAAAAAAAGAAGAAATTAAAAGAAAGGAAGAAATTGTGAAAGGAGAAGAAGGAGAATGAAGAAGGACATGCATAATTTATGACATGAACGAACGAAGCCACTAAGTGATGGAGTACACAATTCCTTCTGGTATAAAGTTTATGACTAGAATACTGCATCTACAATATAATACATGGGCCATTTAAAAAGAAACATGAACATGAAGAAAAATAACAGCTTACAACAATCAAATCAACAATCAGTAGAAGCTACCATGTGTAAAACAAATACTATTCCTCCACCCAAAACAGAAAAGAAAAAATATATGCATATAAACCGAATGAACAAAAAAAAATAAACAAAAAAAAAAAACAACATTTTACAATCACATGACGCTGTCTCCTTTACACTCAAAAGTATCCAAGGCATGCGACAGATACAAAGAGATGATTATGTTACAAACATCTAAAGTATTGCATTCCATCCCTTCGCAATCCCATCGCAGCCCATTGTATTCCATTCCATCCCGTCACAAAGCATCACATGGCATAGAATTACAGAAACCGAGTGAGTGAGTCTATACGATGTCTGTCTACGACATGGTACATATATGTGTGAGTCTGGTAACGGGTGTATATGTGTACGTATCTACATATGTACATGTGTATGCTGTGTGGTTAGCTGTGTTTTGCCTTTGGGTGTCGTTTGCACTACCAACACATCACCACCAACACCACCAACATCAACACCAACACCAACACCAACACCAACACCAACACCAACACCAACACCAACACCACCACCACCACCACCATTATCATCCATTGTATATGTTACCTTACTCAAATTCACTCTCCTAAAATACTTAAGAATAATCTTTAACATCCCCATAATCCTCATCATCGCCGTCACCAGCAACACCATCACCATCACTGTAACTAACACCTTACTGTTGACTGCTGCTATGTTATTGCATCTAGCTTCTATTGTAGTGTCCAATGTCCAATGTCCACTGTCATATGACGCATGAATACGTCACGGCCCACCACCAATTTGAATTACACTCAATATTGAATAGTTAGAAGCACAGAACCATGGCGGACGATAGGACGAGCCTAAAAAATTGTACACAAAACGAGATGACACACACACAGTGATAATGAAATTGGGGAATAACATTCACATGTTCGAACAATGAATAGTAAAGTACAACAAGATTACAATACCACTGGCACCACATCTACTAGTATTTATAATACTCCATAGCTCCATAGTTAACAAATAGCCAAACACAGACTTTGTGTGTATCTCAAAGATAAATGCCACATAACTAAATACTTTATTATTGTGAAAATATCACCTATTGTTAGAAAATATCAAAACATCCTTTTTTTTTTTTTTTAAGTCGAAACATTCAAAGCGTATTAGAGACATAAACAATGACAGCGAACAGCTAACCGAGTCCAATTAAAGAGTTCATCGACGTCCTGTGACGAAGGTTGTTGGTTGGTTATCAGTTGTTGTTGTTGCTGCGCAAACTTCTATGTATTGTGGACGCCACAACGCTTACATTTCACTACATTCTCCTCTTTTCGTCGCACCCGAACAGTCATTTGAACAATTGTGTGCCAATTCCAATTCCAATCACAATGTGAATCTGAAACGAAATTCAACCAAATTGTTACACTGAATTGCTGTCAGCAGAGAACCAAAGGACTGACCAACCCTTCGTCCCTTGGACTCAACGACTTACAAACCGGCCGACCGGCCATAGGATTTGCCACCATTGCCGTCATCGTCATTGTCTACTCCAAATTCCAATTCAAATACCGATGTCTGCGATGTGAATGTACGCGACTTCGTGAAACGTTCGTGATTGTCCCTTTCTTTCTCTATTCGTCCCTTTGGGCATTCGTTCAATTGACGAACACACAACGAACTAAAATCGTTTCCACATAAAATTTCATTGACTTGAGTTGAGTCAAATTGAATTGAGTTAAAATTAGTTGAGTACAGTTGAGTTGAGTTGAGTTGAGTTGAGTTGAGTTAAGTTGAGTTGAGTTGAGTTGAGTTGAGTTAATTTGTTTTGAGTTGAGTAGAGAAGAGTATTTTTGCATTGCGCTCTTTCAGGCGCCTTTTCTTATTTATTTCTTTCTTTCTTTTACTTCTGAGCATACACATACTTGTATATGTTTTTGTATGTATGAGAGTGTGCCAGATGCACCTGCCAAGAAGGCCAACTATTGACACAGTGACACAAACAGTTAAGTACACATGGGCCGGACGGAGACAACGCACCCCCGGGGGCTGCTTGGGTATGACAGTCGTTTACAATAGAAATTCGAGAGAAAAGAAATTGCATGATGCGTGCGTGTATATATTTAGCATATACATATATGTGTGTGTGTGTGTGTGTGCAAGGGATGCTGACAGAGAGAGAGAGAGAGACCAGAGAGCAATAGAATAGTGAGAAAAAAGGAGTGAAACATTAAGAGAGGAATAAGGGAAAAGAGAGATGAAGGGAGAGAAAGTGAGCATAAAGTAAACACACACACCTTTTTTCTTGACTGATTATATAGGCCAAAATTAGCAACGGCAACATCAACGCCAAATATCATGTGACACATAAGGGAAGGGAAGGATGCTGCCACAATATTTAGAACCCAAAACATAACAAAAAAAAAAAAAAAAAAAAAACCAAAACAGCGCGAGACAGCGAAATCATCAAAGATGCAAATTTCGAATTTTCAATTCAGTTTCCTTAAATATTGTATGTGATTTTGAAATTAAAGACAAATCGAATTGGAATTGCCCAAAGCGCAACCCTCTTCGATGTAGCCCCAAGTTGAATTTCAAACATCTTACCTTATTAAGACATAATAACATTAGATAACTGGCCCAGATAACTAGACAGATTAGATCAGATCAGCTCAGCTCAGATGACAATAGAAGAGAATTATAAATAAGATTATGAATGAACATGAATGAATTTTATTGGGCAATTTAGCGATATTGAAACATGTAACGAAATGAATACAAAAGAATGGCAAGAAATATTCTTTAATGAAATTTCATTTGGTAAATTGTTTAAATGAATGAAGAATGAATGATGGAACCTCTTATTTTTCTTGTGTTGTTCTTGAGTTGTTGTTGTTGTTGCTTGGTTTCTATTGTTGCTAGCAAGGACCTCCGGTTGAGTGTTGTTGTTGCTGTTTCTGCTGGCTGAAAATAGGTGAAGTGTTGACGTCAGGTGGACATGAGTACCAGCTGTACCAGCAACATCATCATCAGCAGCAGCAGCAGCAGCAACAACGGCAGCAGCAGTAGTTCCAACCGCAGAACGACGAGTGCAGTCAAGTTTAGAAAACAAAAACAACAACTGAAGAGCAAAATAATAACAAAACAGACCATAGAATAGAAAAAAAAAAAGAAAAAAATACCAAGAAAACCACAAGTGCCTAAGGAACTTCACACACATGTTCACATGACATACAGATACAGATACACAATAGTGTGTGTAATACACAAGTGTGTGTAGTATGTAAGCATGATTGTTAAGATATGTATGAAGCAACTACTATGTACTATGTACTACAACAATAAAAAGAAATGACTAAAACAATAACAAATGAAAGTAAGTAAGACAGAAAGAAAGAAAGAAAGAAAGAATGGACGAACGAACGGACAAACGAACAAGAAAAAAAAAACAAATGAAAGCATATGAAAGAAAGCAGCAAATCCTAGACAAAAACATAAAACAAAAAAGTCATTTCAAGTTGTTCACAAGGTGAATGATGATGATGAAGATGCAAGAAAGCAACCAGGCAACAACGCAACCAGGCAAGCGTCACTTCTATAAAATGCCCTTTAAGTTCTGTAGATACTTAGTAGAGTATTGGAGGTTGGCAGAATGGCAGCCTGGCAGAATGCGAGCAATGGAGAATGGAGGTTAGCTAATGGTAGAATACTAAGAAATACCCTCCCTGATGGTGATGTGTTGGTTTGACTGGGTTGAACACATCTCAGTACAAGTTGCTTGCTCCTTGAGTTTTTCAAAAACAATAGGATTTTCAAAAGGAAAACACATACATAAAACACTATATTCATTTACATATGTACATGTATATATGTAGTATATACAAGTACACATATGCTAAAACTACAATTCAACGCTTGTTTGAGTGAGTAAGTGAGTGGGTGAGTCAGTTAGTAAGTGAGTGCGTGCGTTTGTTCGCAACAATTGTATTTTTCTGATACCCAATTGGAAATGAAACCCAAGCCAAGCCAAGCCAGCCCAACCCACGAACATATGAACTAAGAAATAAAAATTTATAAAATTTCATACTTGTATTGAATCATGTTTGATGGAGCTCATTAAATCTTCATTTAGAAAGTACGAGTAATGTTAATTCAATATCCTTAACAACTCTTTTTTCCTTACAGTTTCAGCGCAAATCGTTTGTTATAAACCTTTCTGGCAAGAATTTAAGTTTTCATATAATTCAGATTCATTACTGACCTGAGTAGGCATTAAGCTGCATGAGGACAATGATGCCCTACCATCATCTACCTTTATATTTAAAATTCGAGTGTACGAAGTTTTGTGACTCTTACTCTCCTAAACGGCCAGACCAATTTTGATCAATTTTTTTTTTTTTTTTTTTTTGTGTTTTACTTATGAGGTCACCAGCATGGTTTACGCTTCAGTTGGACCCGACAGGTGGCACTGTTGTCTAGATACAGGCACTTTTTTACCAAATTTTGAACATTTTTTTATCTAGCGCACACTATACTAAGCCCATATTAAAATTTTTTCTTTTTAAATGACAAATGAATGCTAATGAAAAGAGTTGCATTCTTATTTTTTTTCAGTTTTTAACTTTTAATATAATATTTTTAAGTATTAAGTTTTTTTTAAAAATCGCTGCCAGACCAAGCATAATGCTTCTAATGCATTGGTTGTTGTTATTGTTGTATTTTTTTCTCTCTGAGTACGCAATTTTTACGCTCTTCGTTTCTGTATTTTATGTTCATTTAAAGAGAAAGTGTGTTCCGTTATTTGTGCTTTGCTTTGTTTGTGTTTCGTGTTTGAGGCTATTGATCAGTTTTGGTTTGTCGATAAGGGAAGTGGGAGGGTCACGGGGTAGACTTAGCTTAGCAGATTCTTACATTTAACTCCATACTTGATAGCCCCATAGGTTCTTCATTGATCTTAATTTCTTTAAGCATTACATATTGGAATCTTAAGAATAAAATAATAAATCTCTCTATTTTCTAAACAAAATTCAAGAATTTAATTTTTAATTTGTCTCGGTGAATTGAATTGATATTGTTCGAACATCTTCCAATTGGGGTTTAATTTAGTATTTTGTGGTTAAAAGCATGCAAATGGCTTTACATTTTGAGTGCCATGCTAAAGATTTTTCATATTGCGTGGGAGGCCAAAACAACAACAAGAACAACAATAACAACAACGAAAACAAAACAACAAGAACAATAAAAAAATATAATATACAAAAGCAGAAAAACAAAAATTATGCTTAAAAAAACCAAAGCGCAGACACTTCCATAAACATATAAACAAGCAAACAAACAAACAAACAAACACACATATGCACACACATACACACACACACACACACACCCACACACTTGTTAAAAAATTGTAAACTGAAAAAAATGCAAATAAATGAAAATAAATAAATGAAAACGCAATAAAATGAAGAGCCCTCAAGAAGAAGATGGCGATGATGATAATGTTGTTGTTGTTGTTGTTGATGATGATGATGATGATGATGATGATGAAGAAGACGAGCAACAACAACAACAACAACAAAAGGTAGAACAAAAATAAAAAGAAGAAGGGAAAAATGAGGCGAGCAGAAGTAAGGAAGAGGGAATGAATCAAAATGAAAATAGAGCAGAGTCGAAAGGCGAAATGCCCCAAAAAGGAATTTATCGAGGAAGCGGAAAGCAATGAGCTGAAATACACAAAGGAGAAAGTGTACAAGAGTGGGGCCTTAGCGTTAGGTGGTAGAGAATGGAGAAGGGCAGTGAAAACAAAAAAAAAAAAAAAAATATACAATAACGACACACACAGAGAGGGGAAAGTAGAGAGAAAGGAGGAATGAATAAATTAATATCTGAATGGATATTAGGGAGGCAGGAAAGTATGTAAGTAAATAGTCTGTATGTGCGGAAAAGGGGAGCCCATTAGACAGACCCCATCTATATAGTCTAGGGTGTGTGCGTGCGTACTGAAGTAATTCAATTAAATTAAACCCTTTATCTCATTTCATCGACATTTTCTTGTTGTACTTATAGTTCGTTTCTTGTTATTGTGTTCTGGATAACCTTGTTACTAGTGTTGCTTGCTATTCTCCCTTTTTTTTTCTGTTTTCTTTCCGCATTTAATTTTTGTTATTGTTTTGTAGTCTTTTTCTGTCTTGCCCTGGCAGGCTTCATTCGTCCTACATGCATCCATCAGTGATAGCTTTAAAGTTCAACCACTAAACGCGTTTAGCAAACACCACCATGTAATGCTAACCCCCGCGCTTTCTCGCCCACACTTTCCTTACTCACCAACCATCTCCACAAAGCAAACAGTCTTAACAGCCTAGGCAAGCAAGAAAGCAAGCAAAGAAAGAAAAAAATTAAGCAAAGAAAGCAAGGAAGCAGGCACAGGATGCTTGCGAGGGCAAGCAAATGTCGTCATAACTCGTCGTCACTTTTGCAACACTTTTCTATGTGTTCAGGGTTTTTAACGCATAAAAAGAAATGGCAACAGCAACAACAACAACAACAACAACAACAACAACAATAGCTGCACATAAAGTAAACAAACAAACAAAGAAGCACAGAAACAAACAAGCAAACAAACAATCAACCAAACGAGGCAAAGTACATAAGTAAAAGCAGAGTGAAGAGAATAAAAAAAAAGAAAGAAGAAGAAGGAGAAGAAGGTGCTGCTTGCAAGAAAAGAAACAAACAATAAACAACAAAACACAACAAAATGGCAAATGGCAAACGGCAAATGGCAATGGAAATGGAAATAGCGTTAAAGATGACGAGACGCTTACGAAGGTCGCTACATGTGCCTATGCTCTGAGATGCTTTCTTTCTTCTTAGGTATTTCCTGTGTTAAACGCTTTGGGTCTATGCAAAAGCAAAATCTCATTTTATTTTACTAGGCTTGCGTCTCATAATTTTCAACCTCATCATTTCATCCATTCTAGTCTTTTTCATTTACTTTCCTCGCTTTCATTTCGTTTCGTTTCTACAATAATTTTCACTTTTATATTTTGTATTTTGCAATTGCCCCATAAAAATGAATGCTTTTTCGCCACATTCCCTTTCCCTTTTTCTTAAATAAATGTCCGCTGTAGCATCACTAAAATATGTGCATGTATTCTGGTATAGCATCATTGAAGTTCATTGCAGGCGGCGCTAAAAAGCCCAAAAACGGCAGAGCAAATGACAGAAATTCAATTGAGCAAACCAGTTAAATCGGCTGGCTATTATTAAAGGAAAGGAATGGAAGGAAGGCCAACGATGATAACAACACAAAGACGCTAATGACGATAGTGTTGCTGCTGATGATGATGATGATGATGATGATGAAGCTGCTTGGTGATGTCTCCTTATCCTACAAAACCAAAGCTTTGCGCTTGACTCTACGCACAATATAAACCATCAACAAATAGTTGGCCAACAACTCTCTAACATCACTACATCTGCTGTAAACCTTATTCTCCTACTAGCCCTGGGCCTCAAATGTTGTGTGGGTTGTGTCCTTGTTGTTTGGTGCAAAGGTCGCGTTTTTTTTTTGAAGAAACACAAAGAACAAAAAGTGAGTCCACATCCAACCTATGTCCATTTGAAGTGTTAACTTCATTTTCATAAAAGGTTCCTAGATCACTTTTCCCCTTCTCCATCTTTCAATCTCTCCATTGTTTTTTTTTTTTTTTTTTTTTGTCCTTTCCTTCCTAATCAAACATTGTGAGTCAGTGTCATTTATTCTTGACTTTCGTTTATTTCTTTGCTGTTTTACGGTGCGAAATAATAACAAAGCTAACATCTATAAAAAAAAAAAAATATATTGTATAATACAAACTTGGCAAATATGATGAGAATCAAAATGTTAACGAAGGGAGGAGGGAGGACGAGAAGGCAAAGCATCAGACCCGTCAACAACAGAATTTATGAAGAGAAAAAAAATCAGTTAAAATTTTTCACTCCCAAGCTTAAGATGATGGAGTAGAGGGAGGATGAGAATAAGGATGAGTATGTACAACACAATGAAATCTTTGCCTGGCACTTCACTTCTTCTTTTTATTGGGATTCTGTTTTTTTTTTTTTTTCATTTTTTTTTTTTAGATTTTTTATTCTATTTTATTTTGTGTGTTGTGTGAGTGTTTAAGTGAGATTTTCCTTTTAATTTATGAACAAACAAATTGGTAGGAGAGGAGAGGCTTTCTACCGTTCGATTGAAGAGTATCCACGTTTGTATAATATTGTAAGCAATTTGTTTGAATGTTGATCAGACCTTGGATTGGTGAAAATGGGGTATAATAATACCCTCCATGTGAAAAGCCACTGCTAAATTTTTTCGCAATATTGAATCCATAGGTTTTTATATTTTTTGATTTTTCTTTTCTTTTTTTTTTTTTGCGTAAGCTTACTCAAAGTAAAATAGCTAACAAACCTAAAAAACACGGATTTGTTCATTGAAGCTTTAACAAACATACATATGTTCACACATGAATAGATAGAACTATGTGTGAGTGTGTGTGTGTGTGTGTGTGTGTGTGTGTGTGTGTGTGTGTGTTTGTATGTCTAATTGATCTGTGGAATGTGGAATATGGGTTGCAGTAATCTATACATTGTATCTGTCAGTATCTATCTCTCCTTTGCTGCTCCTGTGTTGTGTAAACCAACCAACTCAACTTAGTTTTATTCAGCTTAGTTCAATATGGTTTCGTTTGAGTTCAGTTCAGTGTAATTCAATTCAATTCAATTCAATTCAGTTGAATAGATTTGATTCCCTTCCAATTTTAATTCGTTTAATTTTTTTCATCATCTTCACCATTTTTTTTTTTTCCTTTTTTTTGTGTCTACTTTCTTTTCCTTGTTATTCATTCAATTATTCAAAAGATTCAAGAAGAACATTTTAAGTATTTTTATCAGGTTAGACATAATCAAAAGCCACAGAAACAAAGTGTTTAAAATACTTCACTTCATTTTCACTTTTCATATTTATTTTTCACTTTCTTTACTTTTCTTTTCCATTCCACACTCAATTCCATTCTTGGCATTCTTTGGATTTATCTGGGTTTTGTAAGCAGGTGTCAAGATATTTGAAAAACGCGTTAATTCATTGAAGTTGCAAAAGAAAGGTAAAATCAAGTAAAAAAACAATGTAAGCATTGTAAGGTGAAGTCAAGTAACAATAAAAAAAAAAAAATAAAAATAAAAATAACGAGAGGAATAAACAAGAAAATATCAAAAGCCAAATTTTTCGATATACAATCCCGATCAATCAAATAGGCTCAAGGTCTTTTTTTATTTTTAAAGGAATATGCAATTTTTTAAATGGCAGAGAGAAAATACAATTTGCAAATATATATATTTTTTTATGTTTTATTGTAAATAAAAAAATATTTTTTTTTTGAAATTCTTTTTTTTCTTCCTGGTTGATACTCAGAAATATTATTTATTTATTTTTTATTATCAAACAAATAGATTTAAACACTAAAAAATTACTATTAATCATGAAATCTTGCAAAAACTTCGTGTTAATGCATAGTTTTTCAATAATTTCAGCTTAGAGATTGGAACAATAAGGTAAAATCTTGACCGAATTTTCACAACCAGAATAAAATCTCTAAGAATTAAATTATGGAAAAATTATGAAAGAAAACAAAAAAAAAAAAAACCAACAAGAAAGCCCTTAGGCAAATAATTCTCCGAGAAGCCTCAAACTCAATGTGCTCTGCATCCAAAATTCAACTTAAATTGGAAATACGTAAATGCAAGTGTAGTTTTGGTACGGCGAGTGAAAAAAGAAAAGTAAGGAAAGAAATGCATCCAAAGAGATTAAAACTAAAAATAAACCACCTTTTACTAAATTTCATAAGCATGTTTGCTCCCTTTTTGCTCGGAACTATTGTAGATTATATGGAATAGTGAGTGGCATCGCATCGGTTTTTGTGATAAAAAACAATTTCACTTAGATGGACCAAATGGTTTTAATTTACTTCTTCCATGACATAAAAAAAGAAAAACCCTATTTGATTTGATAGTGGTGTGTGGTGCAATCTCCTCTACAGAGAGCTGCTTCAAAAAATATTTTCACACATTTCTAATATTTTTCGGTCATTCCCTTGGAAATTTCAACATGATATATTGCTTTCCTTTCCTCACATTTAAAGAAAATTCTTAACCTAGACATTAAAACTAAGGATCCTTACTTAATAAGGCTAGCTTAAGAATTATCTTGAAAAGTACAGATCGTCACAGTTGTTTCTAGGAAGGAGCAACATTTTGCTTATAAATTAAAAGCTTTCTTTCCAAGCAAAGTTTGCTCCTTTTGCACAAAAGCCAGTACAGCCTTTTCATTTTGTAGGAACAAGTTCCAATAATTGATTGATTGTTGATATGATGTTTGCAAATCAAGCGTTTATCAAGGAAAAAGCCCAAATATTTCACAACTCAAGAATGTGATATTACCAGACCCCAAAACGTTACCGGAGGTGAATGAACACAGTTGTGATTTACTTGAGTTCCATCTAGTGAATCAGATTTCCAAACGATTCATGGATGATTGCAGGATTGAAGCAGCCATCATCTGCGATTTGTCATAACAGAGACCCGCAGTGTCATCTGCGTATGTAGCTGAGACAGTGGCATTGGAGATCGATTGTGGTATATCTGCCGAAAATGGTGAAAAGCACAGGAGCAAATAAGCTGCCTTGGGGACCACCACCCTGGATAGGTGTTCTTGAAGATTCTGCATTTCTATTCTTTACGAAAAACGTTCTGTTAGACAAAAAGGATTCTTAAACTTTAAAAAGAGCAGATGGTAGGATATCCTTAATTTGATTTTATTAAATAATTGACTACTAAATAATAAAATAAAATATATTTTTTGGAAATTTTGCCAGTATTTCGATTTCAAAAAATTCCATATTCTTAGTATGAAAAAACAAAAAAAAAAAAAACACACCTTGAGTCTATTTGGTTGATCGGGAATGTATCTACAATACATAACATACTCGTAGTACATCCATACATATTTCCAATTTGGTTTGGCATATTTTTTTTTTTTTTTTCTCTTCTATTCCACTTACTTACATACCTATATCCTCATCTTTATTTCTCATTTTCCCAAGGCCCGTCCCCCTCTTCATATATTTCATTGCCGACTTTGCACTTCTTCATTTTCAATTTATTCTCATTTCTTTTTTTTTTCTTCATTATATTTTATATCATTATTATATATTTTTTTTTTTTTTTTGTTTTTGTTGCTTTAACAAGTTTCTATTTTCATTTTTATTATTTATTTATTTTTATGTATTTTTTTGTTTTTTTGTTTTTATTTTTATTTTTATTTTTTTTTACTTAGATATGGTACTTGTATGTATAAAGACATTTGTATGTATGTAGTCTATACATACATATATACATGTATGTATGTATGTTTGATTGGTATGTTATAATATATCTACACATGTGGTTGTTGTTGTCTTGTAGAAACGTGTCGCGAGCTTACACAAATCGAACATCAATTTACAACGAATTTATTTGATTTTTGTTTGCATTTTGTTAAGTGTGGCATGTGTGTGTCTGTGTTGTATGTGTGTGTATGTGTGTGTGTAGATATTATTGGCTCATCCTACTCTTCATAGGATGATGTATGTATGGTTGGTTGGGTGATAGATACTGAGTGATGGGGGCAGCCTTGATGATAATATATATTTGAGTAGTAACGTCAAACGAAGCGCAAAATGCCAACAAATCAGCAACAATCAATGTAACTATTATAGGAGCCAATAGGAGCGGATAGAGCGTATCCATCTATAGAGGTAGAAGCTCTAGCGAAAGCTTATAAGCGTAAGAAGAGTAGTGAGAAATGAGTGAGCGCCACAAGAGATGCGGTAAATGTTGTGTACTGGTTAAGTTAGGAAGGAGTTTGGTGAATTCAACGAAAGGTGACGACGACACACGCTAAATCAATCGAATGAATTCTTTTCATGCAATGCAATGTTTATAGGAAAGTGAGCTAACAAGCAGGGCAGAGGGTGCAGAGAGTGATTAGAGCGTAAAGGGAGAATGGATAATGGAAGAAATGATACATACATATACGAGTAACGACAGCGGTGCACATCGATGACGCGCCATCAAATTAGAACGCGTATTGACACACGTCAGGGCAATTGCGTCGGTTCTCGTTGATGTTGCCACTTCATCACCCTCTTACCACCACCATCTGCCTACTGTGCCTGCCTATCTTTAATAACACAACAATAACAACAAGCAAATAAAGCCAAAAAAATAAAAAAGAAAGGGCAAAGCAATTTAACAAGAATTCGGAGGGGATAAGATACAACAATATTTGGTGGCAATGGTGAATGCTTAGTGTGTCTATAGAAGAATGTTAGGCAAATGGTAAATGGAATGGTTCTGGATTGGATTGGATGGGTAGGGGTAGGGGAAATGTTCTTTATCATAGCATATGAAGGAGGAGTGGAGTGATGCTGACTTTCATGTTGACTACGGATACGGAACCGGATGTAGTGTGATATTTGTGCGAACGAACGAATGAAAGAACTAAAAGATCGACGATGACAACAACAAGAATGTCAAACGAAGTATCTTTGCTCGTTCTCCTCCTGTATTTTGTTGTAACCTTTCATTGTTGGTATTGGTGTTGTTATTGTCAGTGACACAGCCTGAATTCGATTAGTTTGTTCGTTCTACGTTGACACTGACGCCGATGCTGAGGGCCAACTCTGGATAAATAATACAAGAGGGGGGGAACGAGAATCATACTCTGCCGGAAGTGAAGTTGGCATAAAGCAACTAACGTTGTATATGGGTCTGGGGTGGAGGGTGGATGGTGGATGGTATCAGGGTTTGTGTCGTCCTAGTAGTGGTGGGAGAAATCAGCAATAAAGCGAACAAAAAACGTTGACTAAACGAACAAGAAATAAGACGTGATTGTTTTAAATTGAATGTCGTTTCTTTTTACATTTTTACATACTCGTGGTATGTTTTTTTTGTTTTGTTTTACAACAAATTTTGTTATTCTTTTTAATGTTTTAATTTTTTTTTTTTTTGTTTTAGTTGTTGAAAGGAAGAAAGAAGGAAGGGAAGGAAGGAATGAATAAAACCAGCGTAAATATTGCAATGCATCTGTTTAATGTAAGCGTGTATGTTATTATGTGATTGTGTTTGTATATATATATATATGTGTGTGTGTGTGTGTGATAGACATTTTCATCGTTAACTACAAAACCAACAACAAAAACAGACATCAACATCAACAGCAACAACAAAAGAAAAATAAGCAAATCCCAGAAAATCGCGTCGCTGAGAGAAAAAAATCGCAAGCGTGCGATTTCCATTCAACAAAAGGAAATCAAAAAGAAATAGAAAACGAAAAAGAATAAGAAAAAAAACTCCATCGAATATTGTAAGCACAGCAGTGCAAAGCAAAGCAAAGCAAATGCAGCAGCAAGTTTAACGAAATGTAAACTTTGTTGAGTTGATTTGAGTTCAAGGATCAACTTTGTTCTATTTTTTTTTTTTGTTTTGAATTCTTTTCTGTTGATTTTTTACACATACTTGCACACACACACACACACACACATGTCAGTGCACAAAAAATATACATACATAATACTACTATAGTATTGTAGTATAAAAGTATTCAAAACTTGTTCTTATTTTTGTTTCATTTCATTCCGTTTCATTTGCGTTTGCTTTCTTGCAATCCCCTAAAAGTATGCTTGGATATTGTTTTGTTTTGTTTTATTTTGTTTTGATTTTGCTTGCAATTTATTACAGTAGAGTAGTCAGAAGACCTTCGGGAGGAACAAACAAAACTCACAATTCAATTCACAATATGTGTTTGTGACTTGGTTGGCTTTTATTTTTGTTACCATTAACATTGTCGTCATCATCAACATTATATTGTTGTTTATAGAATCGAGGGTCATTGTACATGCCGCACATTGCACATGTTATCAGCTTATTATCATCGTCGTCATCATCATCACCATCGCTATCGTCATCGCTACTATCATCATCATCATCATCATCATCATCATCTTCGTTCACAATAAAATATTTCACTCACTCTCTCTACAACAACAACAACAACAACAACACAAAAAAACAACAACATCATGATGAGCATGATGATGATGATGATGATGATGATGATGATGTTGTCGATGTCATCATTTACTTTATCATCGACACCATCATCACCATCGGTCTTTCTTATAGTAGCGCGCATTGTCTATGCCGGTTGACAATGTGCATTTCTATTTTTCTTTTGATAGTTCTTTTTCTGTTTCTTACTCTTCGTTTCCTTCTTCCTTTCACCTTTTTCAGAATAGTGAGATACAAAGAGACAGAAAGATAGAGAAACACAGACACAGATACACACACACACACACACACACACATGCACCACACATACACATTTACACACTCATACACACAGACATAACATGAGAATTTCTCTATCTTTAACTACTCGAATTGTTTCCTTTGCTTGTTTTTTTGTTTTTTTTTTTTTTTTTGCTTTTCGCTTGAATCAAAGTGTGCTTTTTCTTTATTTTTTGTTGTTTTATTATAAATTTTCTTCTCTTTCTTTGCATCTTTGCACTTTTACAACTCACTCGTAGCGTAAAGTTCGTTCGGCAAACGTATTCCGGTTTGGTCTGTTTCGGAATCATAGCCGGGAGATGATATCAAAACCGAAGCTGCAACCGGAGTTGTTGCTGTTGCTGTTGCTGTTGCCGTCACCATTGCCGGTGTTCGTATTTCGTCATCATCTTCGGAGCATTGGCCGATTAAACAAAAACAAAACCAGACGTAAGTACATGCAGTTGCAGATATATGGGAGTAGAATACAAGCACATACAAACAACACATAATAGGAATAGAATTCATGGAAATTGACAATAATTTACAATAGTAGTAAAATGGTAACAGGAACAGGTTTAATGAAATTCTAATTATGATGATGATGATGATGATGATGTTAAATCTTTCCAATCAACAACAATCATCTAATGATAATCATTTCATATTATCGATAAAACACGGATAAATTTCAAATATCTTATAGCATAGTAGCAAAATTTCTTTCAAACTCTCATTATACATTATATCATGCTCATATTATATTGTAGATACACAAAAACAAAAAAAAAAAAAAAATAGAACCCAAATATCTTAGTATCAAATATCTCATGAAGTCGTTTCGGTTCGATTTAATTCGTGTTACTTGTAGCCTGTGACCTGTTTGCCTATTTAATGTTGCAGAGCTGGCAATTAAATCAAATTTGTGACGTCACATTTATTCCATCATCATCATCATCATTATTATCGTCATTACCATTACCATTACCATAATCAACATTATGCTGTAAAATAATAATGGGAAATTCTACAAGGTGTGTCAACAACAACAGCAACAACAATAATTTTGAGCCTAAAGTGCTCCTTCGATGCTCCCCATAGAATGATGGATACTTCAGTGAATAAGAATGCGGTTATGGCAGATGGATGTAGTGGATAAAAGAATGAATGGGTGGTTAGATATGGATGGATGAAGTTTCAATTGTCAGAACTCAATGCCAGTGATGGCGGGCAAAGTTTGAAGTGTCTACGGCAGAAAAATAATGCAAATTTCTATTGAAACTGTCACCGGGGGCATACAACCATACATACACACATCTGTATGATGTTGTTTTATTTTTTTTTTGTTTTTGGTTTTTTTTTTTTTATTTTGTTATTCTTGTTCCACTATGGTGGCAGTGGCAATGATGGTGATGGTGACTTGAGCATTGGCATGGGCATGGGCATGGGCATGAGCATGGAGGTTGTAAATAAAAAAAACGTAAAACGTGGTCACATCAATCACTGTAAGCAAGCATAAAACGAAAGAAATACACAAACACGCACACACATACGGAAAACATCATGAATTGCTCAAGCGAAACGAGGAAGGAACGTTAAAAAGGACAGGAGAAATGGAGGAACAAAGTTCAAACACTGGTACAAAAAAAAAAAAAAAAAATCAGAGCCGGTATAATAAATTATTCAGTTTGAGTTGAAGCGCAGGCGCCATTTGTCGATGTCAGTCAGAATTCAGAATATTGTAGGATAACTTGAATTGAATGAAGGGATGGGACCAGAGGAAGAGTGAGAGAAAAAGAGAGAGTTGAACTCTCAAAGGAATAACAAAGGACTTAAGCTTAGCTCAATACAACTCAACGTAACACAACTCAACTCAACTCAACTCAAACTAGAGAGAAAGTGAATGAATGGAGAAAGGAGCGAGCGCTTACCGAGTTTTGGAATCAAACAAGTGCAGCTCATGCACGCGAATCCAATCAAATCGAGTTAAGTTGAGTTGAATTTAGTTTAGTTTAGTTAAGTTTAGAAGAGTTCAGTTCAGTTCAGTTCAGTTGAGATGAGAAGAGTGCAATTGAGTTGAGTTCAAATGAATTCAATTGAATGGAGCTCATCTGTATGTCCAAAATACCATACACGTACATATGTGTTAATGACTTGGGTCATCAGAGAATCAAAGAACAAGACCAACAAAAAGCCATTGTTAACCATTAAATGTGTAGTGCTGACAGATAAACTGATGGACCGATGAGCTGATGGAAGGAATGACAAGAATGATGTTGTAGAATGATGTTGTTGAATGATGATGATGATGATGATGATGATGATGATGATGATGTTGGTGTTGGTGTTTTGTGAATGAATCTCTTATCTCAATTTTGAATAAACTAAAATGCATTTATTTCATTGTATTTCATTCCATTCTTTTGTGTTTTGTTGTTTCTCAAGTTCTCTGTTTCCCTGTTTCCTTCCTTCCTTCCTTCCTTCTTCTCTTTGTCGATTGTTTTTGTTTAGTTTGATGTTGCTGCTGCTGCTACTGAAGTTGTTCACCTTATTTCTTTGTCTTGTGTTTTTGGATTTGTTGTTTCAATTTTCTGTAAGAAAAGCAGAAAGTGGTGAACTACTAGAACTAGCATAATGACGTCATAGTTGGCATTGCTTTCATGACGAACCGATGAACAAATGAACGAGCAAAACTATTGTAATAAACGAACGATGCCACAAACAAGCAATAATGGACTCATGGATGGAGAGAAGAAAAAACAATAGACGAAACACGTACGCTTGACTTTGGTGCTGAAACATAAAATTGACAACAATAACACAATAACAGCAGGAGGAGTGGCAACACACACACATGTGTGTACATTGTATCTATATACTTGTGTATAAATATATTGTATATAGTTCACTTATCACTATTCATCCAACCAGAAAGCCAATGACATCCCCCTCAGCAGTTGACAATCCACGAAATATGATTAATTAATGTCTAACATAAAAGTACTTTTTCTTTTGTTGTGTTTTTCATTTGTTTTTCGTTTCATTTTAAGATTATTACACAATGTTGCCTTTGTTGCTTTTGTTAGCAGATTTTCTTCTTATTTATGCTTTATTTTCTTCTTTACACATAATTCTTTTTTTTTTTTTTTTGTTTGTTGATTTTCTTTTTGGCTTTTTAGTGGGCAACAAGTTGTGACACTTTGCTCGAAAAATGAAGCTTAGTTAAATTTCCCAAGACAATAGGCAGGAGCAACAGCAACAGCAATAGCAACAGCAAAAGCAATGGCAAAATTATGGAAAGTTAGGTTTTGGTAGGAGAGAAAAAAAAAAACAGAAATAATGATCTGGGTAGAAAGAAAAGAATTTATAGTTGTTGTGCCATAATATTACAGTTGAACCACGATGGTGTCAGATTCATGCACTTTGGGATCTACTATGGTTTAAACCATAGAAGATTGAGTCTGGGACTGGGACTTGGACTGAGTGAGATGCCGGAGACGGGGAATTGAATCAACTCCATTAAGCATCACGTGAAGCATACTAAAGTTGAGAACAATTCAAATTCGAATTCGTAGCAGATCCTCGACATCGATAACAAAGATGGTGTTACCTTGGTACATAATCGTACGAATGAATTTATTTAGATACAAAGTCTCCTTAGGATAGATGAGAAACAAAATGAACAATTGAATGAAAAAATACAATATGCAATATATATGAAAGCTAAAGATAAAAAGTGTAACAAGAGTGTAATATTATGTGATGTACTCGTATTGTGTGTGTGTGTGTGTTTCTTTTTTTTTACCGATGGGGAAGCATTAAAAGCCGAACGAATCTACTATTCGAAGTGTGGGACTTGCACCCACTAAACCCCAACGTCCCAAGTCCTACAGTCCCCCTGGCACTACCGCAAAGCATTACGTCAAGGAGGAAAGAGGGAGCATAACAGCTCAAACTTTTACCCCATGTAAATCAAAACAAATTTACGTTAAAACTTCTTGTCAATATCAAACTAATGACCTATCACGTCTTCGTTCGTCTGAACTCGTCGTAATCGTTCAATATGCCGCAGCTCTGTCATGATTTGAGCTGCAGCCTGACTTACCACATCCCAATTCAGCTGTGATTCACACATATGCCGGATGCAGTTCGACACAGTCGGCACTTCACCAAATGCAGATGAGATCATTGATCTGGCAACATCAAATCTTGGGCAATGCAGGAAGACGTGTTCTGCATTTTCGTTTTCGCCTGTGCAACTCGGACAGAAGGGATCATCATCATATCCCCGCTTATACAAATATTCCTTAAAGTACCCGTGACCGCTCAGGAACTGGGCTAGGTGATGGTTGACCTCTCCAAATTTTCTGCTCACCCATTCTTCGACGTTGTTAATGAGCCGATGGGTCCACCTGCCTTTGTCAGAGCTTTGCCATCTCCTCTGCCACTCCCCTACTGAGTGCCCTTTCATCTAGCCTTCTCACTTCACCAGTGCTCCTCTTAGCGTTAAAAAGCCGACTTATTTCTGCAACAACTATGTTAACAGGCATCATACTCGCCATGACCAGGATTGCATCGCTGGATACCGTTCGAAAAGCAGCACAGACGCGGATTGCACATGATCTGTAGACTGAGTTCACTTCTCTCATGAATGAGTGTATTTTACTAGCATCAAACCAAATCGGCGCAGCATAGACTAGAACCGACGTTACGACACTTGCTAACAGCCGTCGCTTGCGCTCCCGTGGTCCTCCATAGGTCGTGTGTGTGTGTGTGTGTGTGTGTGTGTGTGTGTGTGTGTGTGTGTGTGTGTGTGTGTGTGTGTGTGTGTGTGTGTGTGTGTGTGTGTGTGTGTGGATATGGGGAGATGGGAAAATGTATAGATGGAAAAGTGACGGAGTAGCGCATTATTGGTAATCAACACAAGCCAACAATGCATTGAAGTTAATGTAATTTCAACTTTTTTTTTTTCATTCCTTGAATGACCATTCAAACGAAGAAGATTGAAAAACATTGCTTGTGTTCCACATTTTCTTGTCTGCCACTGGAACTCATGCTGAGACTTCTCCTACTGATTCTGATTCTGCTTTTCCTTTTTTTATGTTTCTCTTTATCTTTTGGCTTTGTTGCCGCTGTTTCAGCTACTGTCGACTTCTTGTTTTTGCGCTTTTCAGCGCTTTGGACAATAACTTTAAGTGTTTGTCATTCTGTCCGTCTTACCAGTCTTCCATCCATCCATCCATCCATCCATCCATCCATCTGTCCATTCATTCATTTACTTTATTTGCTTTTATCCTTCTTTTCGCTTTTTGTCTGTCTTATAGACATCCGGCGAGCCTTTCGTTCCTCATTGTGTTCATATGCAATCTGACCATTTGTGCCGTCACTTCCGTTGTTGCTTCTTGTCCTTTTGTTCATTGGTTCGTTGGTTCGTTGGTTCGTTCATTCGTTTATTCCTTACCATCATCACCGTCATCATCAGCAGCATCATAATCGTCATTGTTGTCCTTGGAACATACTGCGTATGAGTAATAAACTTTTTTGGCGCTCTATCAATTGCTATCCAATGCGCTGCCGCCTCACCTCTCCCAACCATCAATCACCATCACTTTGACAAGTTTGCGTTGCTCAATTGTAGGCCAAATGTTACGCAGCGTCCCCTTCCCTCCTTCTCTTCTTTCTTGCCACTATAATTCTGTGACTGTCTGTTTTTCTATTCTTTCCTTTTTTGCTTACATTCAATCTTCCTTTATACTCTTACTAAACAACAATATTCTTCATCTCGTCTTCAACATCCCCTGGATGTGTCTATGTGCAGATTTGGGCCTCTATATATATCCATACAGATATACATACATATATGAGCCTAAAAGTGTGTGTGTGTGTGAGTGTGTGTATGTATGACTGAGACGCACATAAATAAGTTTTCATGTGCCATTATACAATACATATTTTCCTTATTTTCCCTTTTTCTTCATGGTTTGTTTTCTTTTTTTTTTTGTTTTTTTTTTTTTTGTGTGTTAGTTTTTCGTTTTTGGTCTATTGATTTTCATCTCGACATTCTTCAAAAATGAAAATTTTATAATGTATTTAACAACAAGACAAACAATGACAAAGGAAAACTTCAACTGAGTGATTTTTGTGAATTTTGCGTAAAATTAAATTTGTATGAGATAACACAAATTTCAATTATTCGAAATACAAAGGAATTCTTTTCTTTTTTTTTCATTATTTATTTATTAAATTGACAACAAAATTGAAATAAAAAAAAAAAATAAAATTAATTACGTAATTTAAATTTTCATAGGTTTTCGAAAAGTTTCAGAATGAATCTACAAATTTTAACCTCCAAATGCAAAATGTGACCTACGGAAATTGATATTTTTAACAGTCAAATTGAACGTATGTACATATCTTTATTTCAATAAAAATTTTATTTATTCGTTAAATTGATTTTGTCAAATTATTGTCAACTTAAAGGCAATAAAAATAAATTAAAAGTATGAAATTAAAATAAAAACATTTAAAAAAAAGCTTAAACTAATAAATACATATATAAATATATATTTTTTTTTTTTTTGAAGTGAAACTTTTTAACGATCCAAAAAAAATATGAAAATGAAATGTGACGAAAATCAAAATTTGACGATGTTATTATTATATTGGAGCTATTAAGACAAATACAATTGCAATACCTCCGTAGCGTAGTGGTGAGAGAGCCCGACTTGCAAATCGAGGGTGTGGGGTTCGAGTCCTGCGCTGGGAAATTTTCTTTTTATGGAAATTTCTTTTGCGAAGAAATGAAATGTGACAAAAATCAAAATGCGATGATGCTTCAGAGACGTAGCGGGTACTTCCATATTGTGCTCATGAGGGTGAGACACACAACCCATTTTTTTTTTTTTTATTTTTTTTTTATACAATATATAATCAGTAAGTATTATAATATGCTCCTACTCACACTTACGGTCAGAGATATATAATCGAGCTAGACAGACGGATCGGGCGAACCAATCAGCAACACATAGCTCACCCAGTCACAGTATTTTTCCAATTCCCGAAGAAAACTTAGGTCGTTTATTTTAAGCGCAGATAGCAACATCTCAGGCGAGCGGATGTAATAGAATTTATTATAAAAGGTGCATAAAACTGAGAAAGGATCATGCAGGACATAGTCACTTCTGCATCTACCTCTAGCTAAGAGAATAAAATTTCTAGTTTTACGACTAGGGACACAGAATCTAAGTCGACTCAAAAGCACTGACGAATCAACACTACTGGTAATAAGTATTAGAATTTTTCGACGATGAGAGATTTACATATTACAAGAAGCCTGCTAAAGTATGATGGCTCACGTCTCAATGTTAACCACGAAATGCAAAAGAAAGAATTGCTTTTGTATTGACTCAATGCGGTCTTAATGCTTTTTATATTGGAGACTTTCAGATGCACGAACAGAATTCAAGTATTGGGAGGCCTAGATAGATGAAAAAACAAGCTGTATAGCTAAAACTAGTCTTAGTTTTATTAATAGTTGAAGAAATATGATGGTTGAAATTCAGTTTAGGGTCAAAACTGACTGCAAGGCTATGTAAGGGGCTGTTGTTTATTGTGTAAGAAAATAAATGAGGCTTCATACGAGGAAATTTTTACTTTTGGAGGAGTTTAGTTTTAACACCAAGGATGAAGTGAGGTTAGATCCTATTGTAGTCTAATATGCAAATTGACATCGTTAAACGATAGACATCATCAGGATTCATCAGAACACGAGAGTATTTTAAGAGAAAAAAAAGGAAGATCGTTTAAACAATAATGGGTCAAGAGGGATTCCTTGAGGACTTCAAAGAGTGGACTTAAAAACACTTGTTAAAATAAGAAGAAATCCAATAAATAAGATTTTACGAGAAACTAAAAAAGGTTCAGGTTATGCAAGAACAGATGGCATCAGTTTCATTTTTTCGCAAACACCAAGATTTACCAAAAGTGTAATAAACCCAGGCAAATTTGTAGTTTCATAAAACCGGAGAAATAATTGATTTACAGTGGTGATTAGGGGTAAAAGTGTTTATTTTTTCCAAACAGCTTTGGAGTTCCAAACGTTGTGCAATACTTGTTACCTTTTCTATGTAGGGGATCCCAATGACTCTGAATCTTCTTTCTCGGAGATTCCATTATATTTTATTTTATTTTAAACTTATTTGTCTAACTCATCTGTCAAGAAAGCAAGCGAATATATAGAACGCTCTCAAAAATCATCATCTGAAAGAAAGATTCAAAGGAGAAAAATGATGAGACTTTGAAAATTTATTGAAAAGTGATTAATTTAGATCCTTGGACTTATATGCAAAAACTTAATGATAACAATTTGCATACAGCAAACAAAATGAGTACAAAAATCCAAAGAAAATGATAAGATTATTATTAAATCCTACCATGAGCCAGAAATTGAAAAGCTGTTTTGTTTTTACTTTGCACATCGAGTATACGCAATGTCTTGAAGGAAGGAAATGAATACAAAGAGAAAAAAAAAAAACGAAAGCAAATCCCATAAAATATTCCAGCGACTTTTAAATGAAGTGATTCTGATTGGACTTAATTGATTTCAGCCGAATCGAACCAAGACATCAGTTTAACTTGTTCACTTTGAACATCATCTTCATAAGATTCGAGCAAAAACAATATCATCTACATTATCCTCACTCGCCGAAAATGAATCATCATCATTTTTGTTTATTATGACGATGTTCATTAACATTGTGAAAGCTTTCTTTATTAATGATGACAAGTCATTTTGATTTTTTGTATCGAAGAACTTTAGTCTAGTATTTGAATCAGACCAGGGGACCATGCCTCCTTACATGCTGCTGCTTGGATGCTCTTACATTTTGGATATGTTTTTTTACTCTATAATGCTGTTTAAGATTCGATTTCGATTTCAGTTTCGGCTGTGGATTATATTTGGCAATTTGTGTAGACACAAGCGTCTATTCAAAGCAGCGAGAATTGGATCTGGAAAACGTTGACGGGATGAGGAAATATTCCTAATGTGTTTAGCATGGCTATGCTACACTTTGACTTCATACATTTGAGTGTGATTTCAACACGCAACACAACATGATGACGACACAATTTCAACTGCCCACTCTTTCATCATGTCCATCAGATATTGAGCCACTCAAATGAATAAAAAGCCTCGGTTATCCTTGTCCTGCCTTGCTATGTTTATAATATTCACCAACATTCAACCATAAACAGGCGAAATCAAAGTTTCTCTGACTGTCGTTCTTAATCGGACTTGGCTTGCCTTAGTCTCGGTCTCGGTCTCGGTCTCGGTCTTGGTGTCGGTGTCGGTGCCGACCTCATCTCAGCTTAGCTCAGCTCAGCGTCCATCATCAACATCGGACTTCTGTTTATCGTCCACTGATGCTCACTCGTCTGTGCCGCATTCATTTCAGTTCATATCCATCAAGTTCCTTGGGGCTTAATCTTATTTAAGATAGACATAAACATACAGATATATATGCATACATATATACATAACAGACCAACTGACCGACCGACAGTCCATCATCCCTTTTCTCATTCTTCTCTGCTGTCGTTTTCATGGCCATTCTATGAGTTTCTACCTTCCACCTTCCTCTTACATCATTTCAATTTAATCTATGCCATTCTTGCCATGCTTTTATTTGATTATCCACCGATGATGACGACGATGACGACGACTACGGCTTTGCGGAGGCCAGTCCTTAGTGTCAGTTGCGGTAGCAGCGTCGTTAGATTTGGCCATTTGTTCAATTTTCGTGCTTTCTGCTGCCATTGACGCTTCTGGTTTGCGTTGCGGCGATTAACTGAAAACGTGCATATTTGAACGCTTCGAAAGCTTAATTATTTCTTTTTCTTTATTCTCAACCCACTTCAATAGCATCCCATTACCCTCACCATCATTATTATCAAAAGTAGAGGCTGATCCAACATTCTCATTTAACAAAGGCAGCAGCTAACAGCGACAATGGCGACGGTGTTGGTGATGACGACGATGCCGATGCCGATGCCGATACCGATACCGATGTCTGTTAATGATTTTTGGTTTTTTCTTCTGAAATGGAGCACATCAAAGGCTGACATGATTTTTCCTTACTTCTTTAGTTCTTTATTTTTTTAACATTTTTCTTCCATTCTCTTCCATACTTCACTTCACTTCAGTTTGGTTTGGTTTCGTTCGATTTAGTTTGGCTCATCTCAATTGGTTTTATGTTGGTTTGGTTTCATTATAATCTGCTCTTCTAAAAATCAATAAAGTTACCTACTAGAAGGAACTCAAGAATATTTCCAACTTGGTTAAACCACCTATGATATGGAGAAAGAATAATAATAATTTCTCAATTCAGTGGTTGACAAAAATATCATGTGATTTTAACATTATCCAATATCCAATCTATGCCTGTTAATACAAAATTAGAATTGGAAATTGTGTGCGTCAGTTGGTTTTCCTTCAATTTTCGCTTTATACTCAACAGCCACAACCCTTATCAACCTCCACGCATCTCTTGACATACTATAAATGATGTGTGTGTGTGTGTGTGTATGTATGTGTGTGGGTTTTGCCAATACCAACATTAAGAATCAACCATTAACCCCACTATCACGCATACTCTTGCTCCCATACCCATACCCATTCTCATAAAACTCCTTCTCAATTTTCTTTAATTTTTCACCTTCATTCGTTTGTTTGTTCGTTGGTTCGTTGGTTCGCTGGTTCATTCATTCGTTTCATGTGTCACAAGCAATTCTGATTGTCAAAGGTAATTAGACTCAAGTCCACGTGAATCCTTGTGCAGACACGTAATACGTACCCACACACATCTCTCCCTACAAATCTCTTTACCTTTGCCGCTCACCTTTACCTGTTTCGTGACAATCATGTCCTGGTGTTATTTGTCTTCTTCAGTGAAGAGTGAGAAGATGCGACGCCGCTCGAAAATTCCTTAACTAAATTCTGCGGCAGAAAAGTTTTTAAGAGGCGACAGCATTGTTATTTTTCCTATTCTTATTCTTTTCTTAGTCTTATTTACAATGCCTCCTACGTTCTTTGTATAAAAAAAACTTTTCACGAAGAAAATAAACACAAAAAATCACAATGAAAGAAAAACGATTCACGATTTTCATCCAAACCAAAAAACAATAATTATTATTATTATCATCATGATGTTGATGATGAGGATAATGATGATTATGATGATGATGATTATGATTATGAAATAAAAGAAGGACACTATGACAAAGGCTGAGTGCTTGCTTGCTAAAAGGCCTATTTCATTTAGAACTTGGCCATCTGTTTGTCGTCTGCCTGTTTGTCCATTTATCTGTCTGTTTGTCCATCTGACTGTTTGTCTTGTATTGTCTTGTCTTGTCTTGTCTTCTCTTGTGTTTTCTTGTCTTAGCTTAGTTCTTAGGTCTATGTATCTGTCTATTTGTCTGTCTATCTGTTTGTTTGTCATTGTCTTGTTTCTGATTGTTTAGTTGATTGCTGATGTTTATCCGTGCCTACTTCTTGCACTCTACTTAGCAAGTAACATAGTACAGAGTAGTATAGTATAGTATAGTATAGTATAGTATAGTATGTGTGGAACCTTTCTATAATTATCATTATCATTATTATGATTATGATTATTGTCATAATTTTGTCTTTATCTCTCGTTGAAAATTATATTTTGTTGTACGAGTGAGTACCAAGGAAAATGACAATGTATAATCTAATTAGAAATGATTCTACTACTACTTCTACGACAACCAAAATTATATGCCAAGTTCTATGATCTGACAGTCTGACAGCTAGATGATAAACAGATAAACACACAAATTTCTGTCTATTTTTCATTTTCATTCTGCTGATGCTGCTGATAATTTTACTGGTGTTTTTTTGTTTTTGCGCGTTTTTCCTGTCATTTTCATTTCCATTTCCATTTCAAATTCTAACTAGCTCCAATTTGCCAAGTGTCCATTCTACTCTTTCAGTTCCCTCTCCTTGTCCCATGTGTCCACAAAACCCTTTTTTCTCTTCGTTTTGCTTCAATTTTTTTTTTTTTTAGTTTTGTTTTGTTTTGTTTTGTTTGGTTCACTTGCCCGCGCGCATAATTGAATTGGCGTGGAAACCATCAGAAACTAAATACGCTTTTCATATTCATTCAATTGCCAACTGATGATGATGATGACTGAGAGTGATGATGATGATGATGATGATGATGATGATTATGCTGAGGATGATGATGCTGTCGAGGATGATGGTGATAATGGTGGCAGAGAAATAAACCACACAATTCTTACTGTTGCCACATTCATCTGCCTGCCATCAGTGAAGCCAACCAACATTTCAAATGTTGGCTTAATTGTTGTTCGAGTTGCTTGCTGTTCCAGTTCCAGTTGTTGTAGTTGTTATTGTTGTGTGTGATGATTGTTGTTGGTCTCGAAGCGAAGCATTGACGATTTTTTACAATTTAATTTGCATGCTTGGTTATTCGCTTGTCCGCCTTCATTCTTTTAGTCTAAAAACATCCATCATCATCAATATTCTTGTCCATTATCCACCGACTATTGCTCACATAAAACAGGACACAGCTCAATGAAATGTTGATGTTGATGATGACGATGATGATGATGATGATGTGGGACTCGATTGTTTTGAACAAAACTGAATTCAAGTGGAAATGTTTTCCCTTTGTGTATTTTCTTTATGTGTTTTCATTTTTAAGAGTTCAAGTTAACGTAATTTAATTTGAAATCAAGAAGGTGCTTGGAAACAATTACTTTCAAATAATAATTTTCAAAAAGGTTCTCATCCTTTGATCCTGGTAGCATTAACATTAAATTAACCCAATCAGCTTAAAATCACTAAGTTATACAGGGAAATTGTTTACTGATTTGATGATGTATGAGTACATGTACAAAAGTATCAAAGAGAATATGGGGTATAATGAAAATGTACCAGCAGCAAAAGCAAAATGATTTATCTATCGATTGCGAGTACTTACGTAATGACTTTGTTTAACGAGTTGTGGCATTTGCAATAGAATTTTTCATTCCATTTTCCATTTTATGACATCACCAAGCATAAAAAAACCTTTGACTCTCATTCACTTTCATTCAGTCATTCATTGATTTTATCAATCACTCATTCATTATTTGGCACAAAGCATGTCCTCAACCTCATCCTTTCATTAAGTAAAATATTCTACCACTCGTATAATATTGTACGAGTATAATAATCACAATTGGCACGTATGAAATGCCAAATTGGAAAATGAATTAAAAATTGTAATGCTACTTATGACTATGCGGGTATATCATACCTATAACATAGTTCAATATAATATTTTATTGCAAAGCATTGGATAATTTCAATTTTGATTGATTTCTTTCAAATAAATAAAACAAATAAACCCAGTATGTAGGACAACTGATTACTAACTGAACAACATTAACCATAATGCAACAATAGCCAAATATACAATAACAAAACAAAATAAAAATTAAATCCATAAAATCAGAACAAAATAAATCATTTCTATTTATATATTGGAAACTCTAATTGATGAAATAATCATAATAAAAATGTGACACAACATGTAGGATTTTATATATATTCTGATATATTTTTTAAAGACTCTCGTATTAACCTCAATGTGCTCCGACATTTGTATTAATTTTACCAAGAAAACTGAATAAAAAAAATCGGCCAGCTGATGAGAATAGACTTCAGAATTGATCATTGTATAGTCCGGTAGAGCTCAAAAAATTCAACCAAACAGAAAGATTTGGAAGTGTTTTTATCCCGTTCATCCTTTTAACTCCATGATCTTTTGAATTTGACATTGTTCTAGTTTACCCTTTTCTTATCCCCAGTGATGAAACGCTTCAAAAATTGATTATTTTCTTGACGTTTGAGAAGCAAATCGCAGACGTCAAAGTGACGGCACAAATTTCCTTCCGGTAGAATATGGGGAACCTATATGTCGGGCCTTCCGATTTAACATAGGCATTTCAAAAGAACATGAAGTGTCGAATTCTGTGAATTTAATCTCTCAGCGATATCACGAGTTGTTATCCATTGGTTTCCATCAATTAATGACTTTATTTTGTCTTCATCACCTTTAACTGGCCTTTCAGAACGTGGTGTGTCTTCAACATACTGCCTTTCACTTTCCATATTTGATAGAGAACCAACCAACAACTACTGCGTAGAATCAATTTAACTTTTTCACGTAAGATCAGCTGTCAGAATAATATATATAATATAATGGATGTGCGGCATAAGTGTGTCTGACATCTTCTATTCTGTGTTGGTTTGATCGAGAAGGTGACTAACGTCACTTAAGAATCTGCAATGCATACAAAGTTCTGACCTTCTATATTTAATTCGCCTATTGTTCTCTCTCTCGCTTTCGTATAGTTCTGAAAAGTCCAGTGTACTCAGTATTTTATAAGCTCCATAACCTGATACACAAATTTTGACGGTTTTGATCATGGCACGTATTATGCGTAAAACTTCAAAGGGAGGAATTCCTTCCATAATTCCTCCAAATTGTGATTGCATCATAGCAAACAATGCGTTTCCGATTGCATGCGGTAATATTTCCCATAATAAGAATGATAAAATGTCGGCATAAATGATAAATATTATCATTTCGAAAATCGTTTTCTTGTAAGTTCTTGGATAGAACATTCCAACTTTTCTTTGCACTTGTATGAACAACATCATGGCGCAGCTTATAAAAAGTATTATGGATACATCAGGTCGGTCGGTCTTGGATGGAGTGATTCTCCAATTCAATATTTGTAGCAAAATTGCTACACAAATTGTTACAATTAATATGACTTGGTCCAAAAATGCCATATTGTACTTTCCGTCAACTCATGCGATAATTTAATTTAAATGAAAATATTATTTATTTGGGGGCCGAAAAATATTTGTTAACGAAGAATTTTCTTTATTTTATTGTGTGAGATTTGAAAACTTTAAATGTTAATAGAATTTTTATTCAAAGGCTAGTTGATTTTTTCATTGTTTCAAATTTTGACACATTATAACAAACAAATTTCAATCCAACTTTCAAATATTACATTTGAAATGATGATTTTTCCATAATGATTCCGAATACCTTCTTCAAATATATCTTCAAATAATTTATCTATTGTTTTTGAAAGAAAAGGGGTTAGGCTGATCACCATAAATGATTTGATCAGGCTCCGTGCCGTACAGTTATATCCGCCCATTTGCTGGGAATCACAATCTCAAGCAAAAAATTCACACCCCTACAACACACTTTGACCTATACAATTGAAAGAGTGTCATCTTTTCTAGGGGGTTTGTTTTTGTCATATTTTGAATCTGGAAGTTCCAATCTATAAATTCTACAATATATAACACAATCCAAATAAAACCTTCTTCAATGCATAATTTAATCAAAATATTGTTGTTCGGAAAGTAAGTAATTTTGTGTTTTTTATGATTTTTATTTAAGATTTTCTTATTTTATATAATGTCCATTCTGATCAAATACTTTTTGCAATCTTTCTGGCAGTAGCATGATTCCAACCTCATAAAATTTTTGTTTTTTGTTGACAAAAACTTTTAAATTCTCCATATGAAGAAAACGTTTTCTCGCTTAAAATGTTTTATAGAGACCGTAACAAATAATAATCAAATGTGCCAGATCTCGACAATATGGTGGGTGTAGCAGTATACCCCATTGAAGCTGTAAAAACTTTTGTCGAGTTACCAAACTTGTATGAAGGGTCTCATTATCTTTTTTATTGATCAATTTTGGCGTTTTTTCTGTTTAAGTGAATCATTCAATTTGGCCAGCTGATGAGAGAATTGATCATTGTATATTCCGGACGCAGCTCAAAAAATCCAACCAAACAGAAAGCATAGCATCACTTTTTTATGATTTTAGATTTGGAAATGTTTTTATCCCGTTCATCCTTGTAACTCCATGATCTTTTGCATTTGACATTGTTCTAGTTTATCCTTTTCTTATCCCCAGTGATGAAACGCTTCAAAAATGGATTATTTTCTGGACGTTTGAGAAGAAAATCGCAGACGTCAACGTGACGGCACAAATTTCCTTCCGTTAGAATATGGGGAACCCATATGTCGGGCCTTCCGATTTAACATAGTCATTTCAAAAGAACATGAAGTGTCGAATTCTGTGAATTTAATCTCTCAGCGATATCACGAGTTGTTATCCATTGGTTTTCATCAATTAATGAGTTTATTTTGTCTTCATCACCTTTAACTGGCCTTTTAGAACGTGGTGCGTCTTCAACATACTGCCTTTCACTTTCCATATTTGATAGAGAAGCAACCAACAATTACTGCGTAGAATCAATTTAACTTTTTCGCGTAAGATCAGCTGTTAGAATAATATATATAATATAATGGATGTACGGCATAAGTGTGTCTGACATCTTCTATTCTGTGTTGGTTTGATCGAGAAGGTGACAAACGTCACTTAAGAATCTGCAATGCGTACAAAGTTCTGACCTTCTATATTTAATTCGCCTATTGTTCTCTCTCTCGCTTTCGTAGAGTTCTGAAAAGTCCAGTGTAATTAGTAATTTATAGGCTCCGTAACCTGATACACAAATTTTGACGGTTTTGATCATGGCACGTATTATGCGTAAAACTTTAAAGGGAGGAATTCCTTCCATAATTCCTCCAAATTGTGATTGCATCATAGCAAACAATGCGTTTCCGATTGCATGCGGTAATATTTCCCATAATAAGAATGATAAAATGTCGGCATAAATGATAAATATTATCATTTCGAAAATCGTTTTCTTGTAAGTTCTTGGATAGAACATTCCAAATTTTCTTTGCACTTGTATGAACAACATCATGGCGCAGCTTATAAAAAGTATTATGGATACATCAGGTCGGTCGGTCTTGGATGGAGTGATTCTCCAATTCAATATTTGTAGCAAAATTGCTACACAAATTGTTACAATGAATTTTACTTGGTCCAATAATGCCATATTGTACTTTCCGTCAACTGACGCGATAATTTAATTTAAATTAAAATATTTATTTGGGGGACCGAAATATTTCCTTAACGAAGAATTTTCTTTATTTTATTGTGTGAGATTTGAAAACTTTAAATGTTAATAGAATTTTTATTCAAAGGCTAGTTGATTTTTTCATTGTTTAAAATTTTGACACATTATAACAAAAAAAATGCATTCCAACTTTCAGAAATAGTTCCTCACATTACATTTGAAATGATGATTTTTCCATAATGATTGCTGATACATTCTTTTTGGATCATATTTTGCATATTCTGAACATCGTCCAATAGAATTAAAATATCGTCCGCATATAGAAGCAACCTTATGTTTATTTCGTCAATAGCAAGACCATAGCCTTAAAATTCATGTGGGTTATTTAAATAAGAACAAAAAGCAATGGTGATAGACGACAACCTTGTTTGACTTCCAAAACTGTCTTTAACTCATCTAAGAGTTCCCCTCCCATCCAAACTGCAGATTTTCTTTTGCTTTAGACTTCAGCCACGAATCTTAGTATTTTTGTAGATACTTCAATTTCTTATAATTTAAAAATTAAAGGCTTACGGGATACCTTATAGAACGATGCCTTAAAATCAACAAAAAATGGTATACCTTTTTCCTTTCGTACAAATTTAACTGCACAGTTGAAGCAAGATTGTATACCTATATTATCTACTGTTGAGTACCCTTTTCTGAAACCGGCTTGAAATTCATTAAGAATATTCCACTTTTCTACATAGTTATAAAGTCTCTCGTTAACTACTCCCATCAAAACTTTTGCCATACAATTCATAAAAGTAATTCCGCGATAATTACTAGTCACGGTGGGATGTCCTTTTTTCAAAATTGGACAGATTGTGGATTTTGGAAAAGTATCGCTTATCTCTGAATGTTAAAACAATGCCTCCTTCTGCTTGTTGCAAACTTTATGACAAACTTATAATACTATTCACTGCGTGAAGAGTGTAAAAATTAACCAAGAGCGAGTCGGACTCGCACACGAAGGTTTCCGTACCAAGATCTAAAAGAAAACAAAATTTTAGTAGCACTTCAAGCGATAGTGGCAGTTAACATTTGAGAGGCACTACACAGCTTTGTGTCAATGTAAACATGTGTCTCCTTAATTTGTGATTATTTTTTTGAAGCAAATATTCGACAACGCCAGAAAGTATACCTCAAAAATATTTAAAAAAATATACTATTGTACAAAAAGATAAAAACACTATTCTTGTATCTCGCTGTTAATGCTCACAAAACTGTGGGCAAAAGAGCGCCGTAACAGTGCTGTGTAAACTGTGTGCAGTGCATATTGGAACACATGTTCCTTGTTGCTGTACTGTGTCTTCCTCAAAACAACATCCGTTATTATAGGTATACATGGTTTTTAAAATGAGTACCGTCGCCAGTGAAAAAATTCCTCAATCCAATTTGGCAACATCTGTGAACAACACATTTTCAAAACCCAAACAACAAAGCTATGCGAATTTCCTATACTTACACCTACTTAATATTGTATTGTATATTTTGTGTTGGAACAATTTTGCTAATCTCCTGTCTTGGTTACAATGGAAACAATACAATACTACATGTACTACTCAAGAAATCATTTGCCCAATAACTCATAGCCCAGACATGCCTTGTCCATTGTATCTTTTATCTAATAAAAGTTAAACTGTACAGTTAGAAATAACGAAAGTTGAAGCTTAGCTTTCTTCTTGTTCACTTTATAAATACTTTCTACTTAAAAGTTTGATGTAATTTAGTATTCTATTCTAAAGGGGAAGTTTATCATAGTTGGGCAGGTGCAAGATTACGGTTTGTGCTATTCGGTGGTCTTGTACCACGAAATTTATTAAAGTGCGTTTCCCATTTAACTACTACTTCTTTGACTTTGTAAACTTTGACTGCCAATTTGATTTCTGTAAGCGAAACTTTTTTAAATAAAGTGGGTTCCATGAGTCAATTTTTGTGGGCAAGAAGAGGAATAAAAATATTGCATGTTCATTATTATTCTTGTGTTGTGACGCAAAAACTGAATAGATAAGACACATGTCAACTTGACTTTCACTTATCGTCTTGAAAAACATAAGACGTTGCTCTCATAGGATCTTTCAAGTTGATTTTTCACTTCTGTACTTAAGAAATACCTATACTTCATCCACGACTAACAAATTGAATCTACAATAATAGGTCGTTGCTATCATAGCAAGCGCTTCTATCCTGACTACTGACGTAACCTTAAGGCAATATGACTTTCTTACTTATAAAATGAGTTCTCCTTTCTTTCCCTAATTTTGGCTTTAGAAAATATTGCTCGGGGTTACCTCCTTAGGATATCTTCACACAACAAAACAAAGCAATCCGAATTTTGATTTGGTGTGGGATTCACATTTACTTTGAGACTACTATTTAGGTGTTGTAATATGTTGTTATTCCAATTAAGTAAGAGATTTTTTTGCTCTCAATGATGAAAATATTTGCTTACTTTGGAATGAAAAATTATAATTAATAAATGTCACGTGGTTATTATTCATTAAATGGCATAAATTATTACAACAATAATAAAATCACAACAAACTCTGAATGGCATTTTAATTATGTACAAATAAATTTTGTATATTCTTACAAAGTACTGCAAATACACAATATATTCTGTATATGATAAGAATATCATTTGTAGAATTTCATCTGTTAATAAATCATAATCTCGTTTGTTGGTTCATAACAATATTAATTTCTTCTTGTTTTCAGTTTCATTTTAATCAACGTAGTAATAATAAAATTTTGCATATGAATTCGGTTGGAAAATTGTATTAAAGCAATCTGAATTCATTAACTCTTAGTTGAGTAAACACTACAGCAGCCAATACCGCCACCACCATTATCATTGACTAATAATAAGCCATCATCACTAGAATGATATCGAATTGAATTCAAATCCAGTAATAGATGACTGTTGTGTTAATATGGAAGTTAATAGGCACAATTAACTCATACAAACTTGTATGGTACTTACTCGTATGTTCCATCAAATCAAATCAAATCAAATAGTCTATCAAATTTCCATGAAAATACCAAAAACAAATACTATTGACAAAAGATACAATATAGTATATTTTGCAATATCTTATCTGATAATAAATCATAAATATTTAATATAAATTTTAAGTATTTTCAAACAAAGCAACATTTACCTACTTGCAACAACTGAAATTAATTTTGGATTTTAGAATCAAAGTCATCATTAATATATCCATCACTTAAATTGCAGTTTACTTCCCCCTCATTCACTGGATTACCACCTTGTGGTCCACTGTAGGTGGTCTCAGTGTGAGGACTCTGTGAGCAATGCTGGTGATAGCCTAAAGCTATCGGTAAGGGTAAAGGCAAACACTAAAACTAAGAGGAGTGCAAACCAGACATCACAATTTGCCATAGCAACCTGTCTATCCTTTCCCATCCTATATTCTAATGGATTTTAATCTCCGCACAATATGCGGAAAGTCTTTTGGGTGAATTATTTATTTGGTATGGAATTCTATATTTCTCTCAGTATGCATTACATACAATGTCCATCATATTCGTAATAGATTAAAATGAAAATTGTATATCAATACATTTACTAACAACAAACATACTCAGTTATGTAATTTATATATTTATACCCTTCAAGCAGTGAATAGTATTATAATCTTGTCATGAAGTTTGTATCAGGCAGAAAAAGATATCATAGATCCCATAAAGTGCATATAATTATATTCTTAAACAGCTCAACCTGACGACTTGATTAAGCCATGTCCGTCTGTCCGTCTGTCCGCCTATCCGTCTGTAAATTGAGTATGCCCCTTCGGGACATAACACAGGTCATATGAAAATTTGTTCGGAGTGCGAAGAGTTAATGTAACAATTTAGAAAATTTAACACAATGTTTTCAGAACTATCCTATGCTTTGCTTTGATCCAAAAAGTTGTATATTTATTTATTAAAACTAAGATTATAATTACAAATTATATCCTAGCATTTAATATGGGCAATAGCGACAGAAGCCTTCAGCTCACCCTTATTAGCACAATATGGACGTCAAACTTCTTTAGCGAAAGCAGGTAAATCCAAAAATTAGAAAATGAAATGTGACGAAAATCAAAATGGCATTCGGAGACCATCTACTTTAGAAGTTTCACTTTCATATTGTATTTGTAACATAGTAACATAATCAAATTTTGATTTTCATCACATTTTATTTTCATATTTTTTGAATTTACTCCCCATCGCTAAAGAAGTTTCACTTCAATAACTGATTTGATATATTTATTGTATTTTGTTCTAATAGAGATTCATATAAATCAAAATATAACAAGTGTGCTTCAGAAATATTTTATAAACATTTGCATGCATTTTCAAAACATTCGCTATTCGCTGCATTGTTTTTTGAAATTTCTGTTTGTGTAGAGCTTCATTGTTTCATTATTTGGACAACAAGTAAGACAATCTTCTTAATAAATATCTTTGAATTCAATCATTGAATGTCCTGCTGATGTCATATAAAATATACTTTTACTATGACACGTGCTTTGGTATCTGTTTTGCTCTTACTAAAGTCATTTCCGAGCGTGTGTTGCTAATTTTATTCAAAAACAAACAAAAATTCCTCCCTTTGCTTATGTTGCTATTCAAATAAATCTTCTATTACCATATTTCTTTGCCAGTTTATTTTATTCTCATTATTGTCCTATTTGTTTTTTTTTTTTTTTTTTTTGTCACCTTTACGCCTATATTTGTATGGATATCATATGTAGAGTCTGTCACCAATAGTTACGCAACTTTCTGATCAAGCGAACCATGAAGCAGAAGATTTAGATGAACAATATTTATGTGTAAAAAGGAACCTAATTATTGGACCTAGTGATGCATTGAATGACAAATTGATTGTACTATAACTACAAATCATGAGCGTCACGACCCGCCACCTCATCTGCAGCGTAGAGAATCAATGCTTATTCATGAATAAGAGAGAGATAAAATTGCCTTACTGATTGTGTTTAATTTACGAAAGACCGAATGACCGACAAATACAAACACTCTTTTGTATTGAAACAATTTAACATTATAATATTCTGTATTATTGTTTGACCATCTACTTTAGAAGTTTCACTTCCATATTGTATTTGCCTAAATAGCTCCAAATTTTGATTTTCGTCACATTTCATTTTCATATTTTTTGGATTTACTCCCCTTCGCTAATGAAGTTTCACTTCAAAACACCTTGGTCTATCAGTTCAGTTAAACGTTCGCAGTTGTATCGTAAAACATAAGGTACGACAAGTTTTTATTTAATGTCCATAAAATGCGTGAATTTCAAGGCCCTAGAGTTACTGGATCATATAGCTCCCTTACAAAGCCAAACCTAAACCCAAATTTCGGTTTTTATTAGAAAATCTTTTTTATTTTTTGTTTTATCGAACTGAAATTTAGACACCATAAGTTTTTGATATAGGCGTTGCACATCTGTTGGAATCAACCAAATCGGCCTAATCCTAAAAATTCAAACCCACCATTAAAATTCAGGTACTTATTCGAAAAACTTTTTTGTTTTTTGGACTATTGAACTGAAATTTAGACACTATAAGTTTCTGGTAAAGGCGCGGTATATTTTTTGGAATCAGTCAAATCAAACCCCAATCTGGTATGGAACCCTTCGTGTACGAGTCTGACTCGCACTTGGCCCATTTCTTTATTTTGCCTATTTAATATTGATGCAATGAATAATTGAAAAAATCTCTGAAAAGATAATGAATTGTATGGAAAATGTTCAACAAGCAAACAATGCCAATTAGAATTTAAATGTACGAGGGACGACGGATTAATGTTTTGTGGAAACAGTGAATGAATTGCGAGAACGGAAACTCTGAGATGAGATGAGGTCAGTTTAGTTTGAAATGCTATGAGCTTAGGTTAGTGAGGCTAAGCAAAGTTGTGTTGAAGTGACCGTAGTTCCTAGCCTGAGGGGAAAATGCCATTGGCGCTGTCACCATTAACAGCTTTAAGTGCTAAATGCTACACAAAAGAAACTGAATCTGAAATTGAAACTGATGAATCTGATGAACATAGCTGGATAAAATACTTGGTTGCCTGTCGTTGACCTACAGAAATGAAAATTCGTTCGTTCGTGAGGAAATAAAGAAAATGCCATAAATTGTTTGCTAATTAAACTTACCACGCATTCGATGCCATAACAGCATGATGTGATATGGCATGGTATGACATGGCATAGCATACCATAGAATGGTGTGATGTGGTGTGGTGAACTATGATGTACTATACTATGGTATGCCATAGTTTAGTGTGGTTAAGTCTGGTCTGGCTTGATCCGTTCCAGTCCAGTCGAGTCCAGTAGAGTAGTGTGTAAATTTTCAAAGAATGGTCGTAAATAAAAATTCTTTATGCGAAGGTCAAAATTATTACAATGTGTGTGTATCTGTTTGCATATATCATTGTGTGTGTGTGATAATGTAAAATAAACCAAAAAGAAGGAAACTTGCGTGTGGCATATGCCATTTTTTTTCTTTCTTTTGTTTGTTCTTGGTCAGCCATTAAATGAGAGATGAGAAAAGCAAAAAGCGATTGTTTTAGAGACTCTTAGAAGGACAAACAATCAAAAAACGATCAAGTTGAGTTGTATTTTATCTGTGTGTGTATTTTAATAAGTATCTGCGTTTGTTTGCTTATGTTTTGTTCAGGTAAACGAATTAATGGGTAGGACAAATATGTAGATGATGATGATGATGATGATGTTGAAGTTGATGCTTCTTATATCAAAGCGTATGTGTGTGCGTGGGTTTGTGTGTGTGTGTGTGTGTTGTTTCTGAGTGTATATGTCATGCTAAGCGTTTGAGTGTAAAATTGCAACCAAGGGTGGTCGCTTTTGCTAGCTAGTTCGCTCGCTCGGTCGTCACTAGGACTCGAGTGCCTGCTAAAATATGCTTAAGTGTTTTTTAATTAACTGTCAACAGAGACGTTGACGCTTGAACCCCACATTCCCAACATTTCTACCTTCCATGCTTTCTTACTCAGCCGCTCTTTTTCTCTTCCTTTTGTCATTTGCTTTAATTTTTCTTCCTGCCATCCATTCTTTCCCTTTGTGATTCTCTTTGGTCAAATGCAAAAAAAAAAAAAAAACTCGTAGTTTTCACTGCGTTCATCTCATTTTTATATATATATTTTTTTTTTTTATTGCAATCATCTATGTACAATATTTCTCTCATTCCCTTAAGTTCCAAGTCTCTCTAACTTCTTCTCTTTCTTTTCAAAATATTGTATATAATATACAATATGTATAATATGCCTTGATTTAAGCGGACTTGACTTGACTTGGACTCGGCGTAGCCCAGCCTAGCCCAGCCTAGCCCAGCCTATGGTAACTACTACTGAATATGTTATTGTAAGTCAACTGAGTTGCCTCGAGCGTAAAAAGAGAATCTCAACAAAAACAAAAACAAAAATGAATAAGAAAAAAAAAACTCAAAAAAACTTAAGTACTGCAATAAGCAACAACAACAAAAAAAAAAAACAGAATTTTATTATATTTAAAATAGAAAAATGAAAATACAAAACAGCTAAAGGAGAAGAGAGGGGAAGACAAGAGAATAGAATAATAAAGCAAGGAAAATTCCAAAAGAATAAAGAACAAAAGTTTTAAGCATAAATTATGCGTAACCACATTTAAATATTTTTCTTATTTTTCTTATTTTCCTGTTAATATTATTCTTATTTTTTTTTGTTGTTCTTGCTGTTGTTGTTTTTATTTTGCTAGATTCCAAAATGGCAGCCGGGATCAGGCAGCAGTCGGCAGACAGTAACTTCAAGTAAACTCGCTTGCTTAGATTAACGATAAAGTGATGAGCAACAGCAAAACAATGAGAAGAACAACAACGAAAAAAAAAATCCAAACCGAAACTGAAATAAAAGCCAAAACACAAAAGGAAAAGAAAAATATAAAAGCAACTTTTTACTACGTGTGTGTGTGTGTGATATATATATGTGTGCATGTGTGTGTGTGTGTTAAGACATCCCAAGGGAGTCTTAGGGAGCAGGCAAACTATCAAAAACAAAAAGGACAAAAGAACGAAAACCCAAAAAGACAAAAGAAAGGATACAAAAAAGAAAGAACAATGAAAACTAGAAAATACGAAAAGAAAAAGAAATGAAAAAACCAAACAAACTTCAGCAAACAATGAAATGTGTTACATACTCATACTAATAAATATAACATTTGGCTTTGGTTTTGAGTTGCTAAATCTTATTAGAATTACAATACACACAACATATCATCGAAACATGTGTAAGTAAACACGTAAGTGTAAGTTTGTGTGTGTGTGTGTGTGTGTGTGTTATTATGTGTCTGTGTGAGAGTGAGTAGAAGCGCGAAACTTATTTCACATATGTTGCCATTGGACCAAAGGAATGAAGGAAACTAGCATTGCAAGCAAAACTGACCGAAACAGTCCAGTTAAGACCAAATCAAATCAGACCAAAACAGACCAAAGACGTTAAAAACGACGACATTTGTGGCAACAGCAAAAAATTGTCACAGCAAGTGGCAACAGCAACAGCGCGACACATACAGATACTTCCACACATACATAGATATTTTGTTGAGTGTATAACTAACTGTTTGTGTGTGTGTGGTGCCAGTGGCATCATTGATAAAGCAACAAAAGCAGTAAAGTCATGCATGACAATGGCAACGGCAACGGCAACGGCAACATAAGGATAACAAGGATCAAGGGTAGCGAACAAGCACAGATACAATAACATAGCCGACATCACAATAAAATAAAACACGGTAAGCACTTTAAACTGTTTCAACTTTTTTTATTTTCCTCTTTTTCTCTCTTATTTCCAGTATGAACCCAAACAACAAAAACCAATGCAGTAGCAATAATTGTCCAACATCAACAACCACATAAAAGTTAAGAACAACCTCAACATGATGATGATGATGATGATGATAATAATGACAATGAACACAACACAACAATAATGTTAATAATAATTAGTTGATGCATTCAAAAAGAAACTCAACTACAATATATTACAACAATCTTGTTATCATCATACTCAAATTCCGATTAATTGATTAGATAGAAGATATATGATAAGATAAAAGAATTTAACCGACAACATATTCAACTTCAACCAGCATCAATGCCTAAAATGCTCATGAAATATTCATAATCACAATATCATTCATCATCAAAATTATAGAAATCAACTTTCGCCACTTTTATTCCCAATTCATCAGCCTTCAATATTATCAACTTCATCATATTGAGATTGAATGAGATTGTGATTATGTTATTTTCTTGTTTTTTCTCCTAATCTCATTACCTGATCTCATCTCATCTATGAATGCTGTAGTATCAGTGGCGGATTTATATATTTTCCGTGTCTACTGACCTCTACAAATTGTTATTCTGGTTCACAATGAAATTAATTAGAATTTTTTTGCCAATGAAATTGTAATTTTAGGATTTTTGCACTGTTGTCCTAATTACACCACCTTTTGCCCATAATCAGTATAATTGTGAACTAGGCGATCAATGCATGAGTTTCTGGATTTCTTTTACAACCAAACGATTGCACAAGAAATAGGTTTTAAGTATATTTCTGAACTATTTTAACAAAAATTATTTATTTATTTATTTATCATAATTAAATCTAATATATAATACTAAACTTAATACTAATTTTAACGAGTAACTAGCTGCTGGGGCCTACGACTCGCGATTTCATAATAGTTTGTAAGGGATTTAATGTAAAATAATCATGTACTAGTATGAAAACTTTTTCATTAGTTCTGACTCTATGCATAAAAAAGCTAAGGCGTTTAGCATTTATTGATTTAAAATAAATCTTATATAGTTTTTCACCCGATTTAACCCTGTTAAAAAAAAAAATGTACGAATCTTAGATTAAGAGACCATTTCATCCATACTGCATTTTTCATAGAAATGACTATTTCATCCAGTGCTTTACATATAATCTACCTTGTAAGTACAATTATTTACTAATTATTCTGGAACGCAGAATATGAAATATCTTATCCTCCACTGATGCAAAAATTATTTATGTGCATCCCCTAATTGTATTTTGCTATGAAGACGTACGCAAAATTGCACTCCCTTGTTCAGTTTGTGTTTTTCTTTCAATATGCCTCACGCTGTTTTCCATACTGCCCAACAAAATAGCAAATGAATGTTACTTGAATTGACTCGGATATTTCAGATGCGGACATTGAATATAATTCAGATAATCACTTGATTTAGTGATTCTGAGACAGAAAGTGACAGAACCAGATGTGGATGCAGCTAGCTCAGTTGATCCGTTGCTTGTTGCCAAAAACAAAATGGTATGGAATGCCAGTTCATTACCACAACCTATTGAAAGTGCGGCTGAGAATATTATTTCAACACAAGCAGGACCAACTCGATTTATACAATAGTATCTCGATGCAGTGACATGGTATCGGCATTTTTGTTGTTTTCTCAGCCTCCAATAGAAAGAATTGTCAACGCCAATACTATCAAGTATGTTACAGTCAAATTTTTTGATAAGTTTTACTAATTTTATAAAAATATTTGACTAATAAAAAATTTTGGATTTGGCTGAGGAAGAATTGAAAATGTTCATGGGTTATTCGATGCAACTTTTTGTCGCCCCATTTTCCGACCAATAATGTCAAAGGGAACTTTCCATATGTGACCATTAATCAGGGGACGATGTTCTTTTCGACAGTTTATGGCATCAAAACTTGCAAAATATGATTTGAAGTTTTGGATAGCCATGGACTCAAAGTTAGGTTACGTATGGCAGATACAACCATACCTTGGAAAACATAGAAATGCAAGGCCTGAAAAGAATCAAGCAGAACGCATAGTCTTGGATTTGACGGAGGGCTTTAAAGAACAAAATATAACAGGTTATGATTTGTTTTCTTACTAATTATAATTAATAACTACGCTATCATCATAATCATAGATGAAGGACTAGATTTACTCAGTACACACCGTCCAAGTCTGCAAAGTATTTCATTAAAATTTGTCCTGTTAAAAGCGAACGTTATACTGGCAAGAGCTCAAATGCAAGTCCAGCAATCGATGCTTCATGGGCACCAGCAGATCTAAATCGAAGGAGTCCAGAGTTTTTGCGGCACCTAGCACTTTCTTTGGCTAAGCCGCATATGATGAAACGGACTAGATTACCTCAACAACAGTTCTCAGCACAGTTACTGACTGAGATACGAACATCTTTCGCAGCTTCAGTGACCTCTTTCAGTAATGCTACTTCTAATTCAGCGGGTTGAAAGCGTGGAATATGTATTTGCTGTAAGTCTAAGTCTGACATCAAATATTCCATTTGCGGCAATTTTATTTGTAAAACTAATCGAAAAATTCTTTGTTCAGAATATAATTGACCAAACAAATAAAAAAACACTATATTTGAAAATAATAGCAAACAAAATGCTTAGTATTTTGATTTCAATCAAAGAAAAATATGCAAGATAAGTAATTTTTATTTTTTTTTTTTGTGTTAGATAATTGAATTTTTGCAAATAATACTATTTTGTGAAGACACGATGTGAGAAAAAAAAAAACGATCCAAAAATTGGACCAAATGGGCTTAATCTAATTGTCGCTGGTGTGCATAGAACCATGCGAACGGCTCTATCCAAGTTTGGATAAACGTATTCCAAATTCTGTTTTGACAGAAGCGAATATAGACTTTTCAATGATCCAGAACCTGATTGTATTCAAAACATATGCATTCTTGAACTAAGTTGGTCTCTAAATCATTAAGATACATTTCTTCCAAGAAATTGACTTTTCCTTAAGGGTTGATGATGAGAATTCCCTTTGAATATTTCTTAATTCCATTGCCTTCTCTTTGAAATGTTTAAATTTTTCTTGTTCAGATAGGAAAAACTTGCTAAGAGATTTATAAAGATCGGCAACAGTGATCAAGTCTGCCATAAAAGCCTGAATTTAAACATTCACTTGGTTTAAACTTTCCAAAAAACATTCAATACAACAACGATTTCCACCATTTCCAGTTTTTCTAAATTCAAATAGTTTTATAAGCTTTATGCCCCCAAAATTTGATGCCCTAGGCTTTAGCCTACTCAGCCTGCTGATAAATCCACCACCATATAGTACATTATAATACCATAGTATTACATACTTTGCGGCTCAACTTATTATAACAATTTACTTTGCAATTTTTGCTAAAAATAGAATTCATTCAAAAATGAATTACAAAAACCAATGACCAATCAAAGAATTAATTTTCTGCTTGATCATAATCAAATTGGCCAAGAGTCACAACTTAATAAAATTTATCAATTCAAATAAACTAAATACTTAAGAGAGAACAATAACTTCCGTTCACCGAAGCCTTTACGTTCATGTATGTAATTCTATTATTGTATCTTTCACACGCCAATTTTTGCATGCACACATTCATAGACAACTTTGTAAAATAATATACAGTCGAATCGCGATAATTCGTAATTGCAAGGGACCAGCATTTTCTACGAATTATCGAGGTTTTCGAATTATCGAGGTTTCGATTTATCGAGATTAAAAAAAGAAAAATACGAATTAACGGGGCTTTTACATTTCAGTTGATTTTCATCTATTTTTTAACTTTATTAGAACATAATAACTCCATTTACATATGTATTTACATCTTACATACTATTAATTTAATAGAAAAATAAAAACAGAAACATAAAATAATTACAAAGAGAAAGACTAAGGTTTAAAAAAGTTTGTAATATTTGATTGCTTGAGGTTCTTTTCACCTATCTCTTCAATTGAATTTTCCAATTTTCCAGCAATCAAAAACATTTTTTTGGACATCATGATTTTAAATATAATATCGAATTTGTTGAATGGCCGATTTAGCTTGTTTATTCGTTATAAGAATTTCTTCATCGGCGCTATCATCGTCATCACTTTCATTATTAATAACAGTAACTTCTTCCAAAATATCGTTGTCTGTCAATATACCGGATACAGCCACGTCATTATTAACATTCACGTAATCATCAAAAAGGGCGACATTTTCAGAGTTCTCAGATAAACGATTCCATAGATGATCTATATTCAATTGCTCGTCTTGAATTAATTTTTCGTTGCTATTTTTATTAAAACCGTTTTTTTTGAACCGTTCAAGCCAACTATTGCTCGCTTTAAAGTTATTGATCTTCATTGCATTAGCAAAACACAAAGCCTTTTCGGTCAATAACTGGCCGCCAATAGGAACGTTGCTTTGCCGGCATTGTGTTAGCCACAAAAGTAGACACTTTTCTATATCTGGATATTCAGATTGCTTCTGACGCTTTATTTTACTGAACGAAGATGCTCCCATAATAAATTCCTTTTTTTGTAGAATTGATGTGAGTGTTGATGCTGCGATTTCGAATTGTTTCGCCACCTCCTTTTTTTTTTGCTCCATTGTCAATTGCTGCAATACTTTTTGTTTTTGAGAAATTGTTAAGGTTTTATGCGTGCGTTTGTTTGGCATCTTGACGTTACAGCTTATTGTTTTGAATGAAAGAAGCACTAAGAAAAAACAAACAAAACAAACAAAGTCAATTAGCCGACATGAAGGCGACAAAACGGTAAACTGAATCCCGATGTGTTTGTTTTTTTTTACGTTTTCATTACGAATTATAAGAGGTTTTAGAAAAAAATTACGAATTATAAGAGATTTTATGTTCATTGTATTCCAAATAAAAATACGAATTAACGAGGGGACCAAAACGTATGAAAGTTTTACGAATTATCGAGGTTTTTTCAAGGGACCAGCAGTTTGTTACGAATTATAGAGGTTTTCGATTTATCGAGGTACGAATTATCGCGATTCGACTGTAACAAAGTATTGAAAAGTTAATGGAGTTAATGAAATATAAATAAAGGCGAAAAGGCGAGTTCAGTTCCATGATGCTTAAAAAAACACAAGTACTAAATGTAAACTGGAAACGGGAAACCTTATACAGTGTAATAAAAAAAAAAAAAAGAAAATTTAAATTTACAAATATTGTCAAACTTGGCAAAGTAGGCTTTCAGTAGATGACTCTGAGCAAATTATGGGGCTTTAAGTCAACGCAAAAGGGGCAACGGCAAACAATTTTTAACTTCAACCCGCGGCTGGGCTCAGTGAGGCTCGCTTAATTAACCCAATGACCTTATTGTTTTTGTTCGACTTATGACTTAAAATTAAAAACTTTGGGGGAAATTCAATTATTGAAATTTCAAATTTCAAATTTCAAATTTTGTTTTTTTTTTTTTGTTTGATTTTTTTTTCTTTTTGATTTTGACAATAGTAGTAAAATAATAAATATTCATTATTTTTGTAAATTGTCAGAAAATAAAAACATAAGAAATAATACATTGTACGTTAATAATGTTAAGTAATAATTTGTGAAAATAAAAACAAGTAAGTTGGAAAAAACTCGCATAATTCAAATATAATTGTGGCACAATAAGGTTTCAAAATTTTTCTACTTGCAAAAAGAGTAGAGAAAAAAAAATTGGAACATTGCAACGCATTGCCAGTGTGGGAAGAAAGTGCTGCTCGTGTCACTGACATCCAATAAGTGTTAGTAGGGGTGGAGCTTAAATAAAGATACCACGACACGTTAAAGTGCGAAACGATACCACCAATAAAACCACAATATTGTATTAGGAAGGAGTCGCACTAAATTGTTTTTCGAGTGCACTTAATTATGTCCGATCACGGCAGCATTGACGAGGGTACCTCGGGTTCAATATACAACGACCGCAATATGGAAGGTGCTTCCGGAAGAAGTGACTTGGAAACAAATGATAAGGCCACTCCTATTGAGCAAGAATTAGCTACCAAATTGCTACACATTCAGTCAAAGCGGTTTTATTTGGATGTAAAGCAAAATTCGCGTGGACGATTTATTAAAGTCTCAGAGATTGGAGCTGATGGTCGACGTAGCCAAATTTTCTTAGCACTTTCAACTGCAGCTGAGTTTCGCGATCATCTTTCTGCTTTTAACGATTACTATGATTCGTTAGGTCAAGCAAACTCAGATAATTTGCCCGAGGATGGAACATTGAAGTCAGAAATAATGATTAAAGAAAACCGTAGATATTATTTGGACTTAAAAGAAAATAAGCGTGGACGATTTTTGCGCGTATCGCAAACAATTACCAGAGGTGGGCCGAGATCACAAATAGCTTTGCCGGCCCAAGGTATGATTGAGTTTCGTAATGCTTTTAAGGATCTTCTTGAAGTGTACGATTCTAATGACGGAGGATTTAAAGGAGACTTACCAGAAGAGCGCCAATTGAGAGTGGACAATAAAAAGTTTTATTTTGACATAGGTCAGAATAATCGTGGAGTTTACATGCGTATAAGTGAGGTAAAAAACAATTATCCAACTTCGATCACCGTCCCCGAAAAAGCTTGGACTCGTTTTCGTGACATTTTCAATGATTATTGCGACAAAATGGAAAAATCGTCTGATTCAACTTCATCCAATGCCGATAATAATCTTCAAACATCTGCAAATAGTCTTAATTAAAAAGACTACCAAATCCCGATCTAAGAAACTATCAAAATTAATTTTAAACAAGTTAAAGAAAAACAAAATAACGGAAAAAATTAATAAGTGCATCATTTAGCAAATATTATTATATTTTAATATTGTTAATTATTAATTTAACTTTGACGCAACACAAAAAAATTTTAAATTAAAACAAACTAAGCAAAAGAACACAAAAACAAAAAATTGTTGTATTTACTTAAACTATTTTATGGTACTTGCTTTTTGATTTCAAACGTCACAAATTTGCAAAAAGAGATACAAAATAATTTATTTTTATAATATGTAGGTATGCTTAGTACTCGTACTATACTTAATCCAGTACATGTCATTATTTTATAATCATTATGATGTACAATCCAACACCTCGCGATTTATAATAATCGATTTATGTGTTAGTCGTTGGCAAGTTGAACTTCTAACTTCTTGAGAAATAAATGCCACACATGCTACAAATACCATTACATTCCATTTTTTCTCTTAGTTTCTCTAGCTTTCTGTTGCATAAATGTTGACCTGAAAAACTGAATTCTGTAGGCATATGCAGCTTAATAAATACCTGGGGTTTTTTACCCATACATTCCTGCTGCAACAACAATGTTCGCATGAAAGTCTCAAACGGGCTTTGGTATTTTTACTGTTCCCAACTTACAGTATCTATCAAAGGAAATATTTTAGTAGTTCAATTTGGTTGGACAGAGGTGACTTAGGATAAATTTGGATTTGCTCAAATTAAGCTTATTCCTAAGTATCGGTTGTAAGTACCCTACCGAATCTCTTTCGCTATGAGCTTTAACACAAATCAATGGATTGATGGAGCTGTTCAAATGGTTCCTGTAATATACTGTGTATCAAAAAAAAAAACAGTTTGGGCAAAGGCAAAATATTTGGAGCTATAAAGAAAATTGAAATAAAAGCCACGAAAAGACACCGAAAAAGTTTGGGCCCACCTGATACTTGAATCCCGTTATACTAAAATGACTGTAATCACTTTGCTTCTTTTGCTGTGGTTTGTTTTGCTTCTTATTGGGTTAAGTAATTGCGGATTTTTCATACAATATAATTATTGCATAGGATCATAGTTTACAAAGGTTTTAAATTATTGTACTTTCAATTGTGAATTTGTGAAGGAATCAACAAAATGGGCAATGGCAAAGTATTACCAATAGAAATCCGTAAATTCATAATTAATCTTCACAATGAGTAAAAATCTTACCGCGACATTGGCACTATAGTTCAGAGGTCATATTCAAGTCTTCGAAACTTTATAAGACACAACAAAAAAACTTGGCAATTAGAGTCTAAAGGCAGATGTGGTCGCCCAAAAAAATTAGCACCACGTCAGAAGCGCTGCTACTATAAGGCGCTTCAAATCCAAAGACCTCGGCTGTGAAATTAAGTAATGAAATGGAAAAGAGGTTTGAAGAAAACATAAATCCACAAATCGTTCGAAATACGCTACAGAAAGCTGGTTACAATGGCGCAAACCTATCATTTCACAGGCTAACAAAAAAAAAAAAAAAAAAGACTGACGTTTTTCAAATTACATAATAACCAGGCGGATTATTTTTTTTTTTGAACAAAGTTGTATGCCGTGATGAATCCAAGTTCAACCTGTTTGGGTCAGATGGCGCTCAAAAAATTAAAAGGAAACCAAATAATGAGCTGCAGCAGAACAACATTATGAAAAGGGTGAAGCATGGCGGTGGCAGCGTGGGGGTGTATAGCAGCTTTTGGTGTTGGAAATCTCACCTTCATAGATGGGACAATGGATAAGCATTTATATCTGAATGTTTTAAGAAATAACTTAGTTCCAAGCGTCACAAAGTTAGGGTTGGATGAGAAGACATTTATGTTTCAACAAGATAATAACCCTAAACATTTATCGTATCTTGTCCAAGAGTGGCTTATCTACCACTCCAAATAACTTAAACACCTCTACAATCACAGGAACTTAATCCTACAGAGCATATTTGGCATATGCTTGAGGATAGAATTAGACATCACCCCATTACATCAAAGACTTCTCTGAAAGATGCCCTGTGCATGGAATGGGCAAAAATAACTGCCGAGGAGGTCTCAAGGCTAGTGAGAAGTATGGCTAGGCGACTAAAAGCCGTTATTAAGGCAAAAGGTGGCAATATAAAGAATTAGATGTTTAAAAAATAATAAAAATGCCCATTTTGCATAAGTGTCCTCAAACTTTTTCGGCGTCTTTTCGAGGCTTTTATTTTAATTTTCTTTATAGCTCCTGTTGGATGTAACATAATGGGACATTATGAATTTCATTGAAAAGGCAATAAAGTAATGATTAAAACTGCATCAATTTTCTTTTTTTAATTTCTATAATGAGACTTTTTAAGATGAGGTCTCTCAAATTTTTTGTCACTGTGACACTGGCACAATACAATAACATTCTTGTAATCCCCAGTTTTTAGCCGTCTATATGTTCCTGGTCGTTATTGTGAATCTGATCTTAATAATGGTGGATAGAAATTTTAAACCCCACACCATACGAAAATTCATATGGATCTATCGGATGAATACTCGTATATCATACAGACCCTATTTCCTTTTCCAGTCAACGGAGCTTTGCCCTGAAAATTACAATTTTATCCTCGTAATATCAAATCAGAGTAGACTTTGTTTTTGTTGAGAAATTTATTATTCAATTTTAATTTTTCATTCGGTAAAACACGTTCTCTGAAAAATGGAAAATTTATTTTATAATATTTTTAACACATTAAAAAATTGGACGTTTCCAGACCTTGACTCAAACCAACAGGATACACAGACCACAGAAACAACCAGAAACAACAAACAGAAGAAACCAAAAACTTTCAAGGTTAACAAGAATGCCCACAAAAAAACACGAGACTTATTTGCTCAATACAAATATAATAACAAAAATCCATTCAAAATTTCCCGTGATGAATTACGTAAGTTAGGAAAATTTTACCGGGTGTGTCCAGTGTAAGTATCAAAGATAATAAGTACTTTGTAGAAGACATTTTCATTTCTTATACACATGTGTCTCTTCTACAGAAAGTCCTAAGGTCATGGTCTAAGTCATGGTGGCCAGCAAATAAAAACCTGGATACATAAATATTTATTTTATTTTGATAATTTCTCATAACTTCTAAATTATTGTGTAATATGTTTTGAGGCATAATAATGTATGTTGTAATAAAAGCCTGTTAATAAAAATTGGGAAAATGGTTGCGAAATTGATATACAAGCGTAATATTTTTTTGCGTAAAATCGTTTCTCGTGATTCACTTACAATTTTTATTCGTAGCAAAGTAAAGAGTAAAGAAAGTATGTACAATAGTATTAGGCATACAAAACGGTATCCTGCATAAATACAATAGTTTGTTACAACTTTGTCTGACCTATACATGTAGTACATATTATGTACGTCATCATGAACATGCATACACAAAAGCAGCAGCAGCAACAACAACGAAAGGCATATAGAAAACAAAAAATCTATTAAAATGGTATTGAGATTTTTAATATAAAAAGTCCAATTTCCAAACTTATTAATCAACACTAGGAGAGTGTAATAATTCATTTCTTACACTAAAATTTGTATTAGCTAGACAGATTTTTTCATCTATCATGCCAATATCTGCCTTTTCATGAAGAAGAGAATTGGAGTAGTAGAAAGGAAGATTCAAAAATCATTTTTAAAAGTTTATTTTGAGATGTTTGAAGTTTCTTACGATGACATCTAGCACAATCGTCCCAAGCCTCGGACCCATATAGCATGATTGGCACAAATATATGAATTCATAATTGATAAATGATTGGATTTTGATTATGTACAATACAATTGATTTATCAAATCAATCCACAGATTGCAAGCGAATTAAATGCAGCCATATTGAAGTGCGAGCATAGGGACGATTCAACGCCGAAATTGATGTTTTTGCTTAAACTAATATTATGGGCTCAGTCCAAGTTAGACGATCGTCTGTTCAATTAACCCAAGATGCGAGACCTGGAGACGGCGCTAACTGAACCCAAATTGAAGAAACTTATATTTGCACCTTTATAGTACATTGTCGGCCTTTTAGTGGTGACCCAAATACACCTATTCATCCTTAGAGAGCAAAACAACTTTGAAGTGAATTCTCTTTTATTTTTTATATTTTAAAACCAAATACAAATTTTTTATTATTATTACATAACTTGTAAATATAAAGTTTAAAGCAGAATAGTTAAAATGCAGTTCTTGGTGGCACTCAATACGCACAGTTATTCATTAATATAAATTAAAAAATTAACAATTTTTAAAATAAACAACTCAATGAACTAAGAAAATATGAAAGAACGAAGTTTCGATTCTACATATAAATAACTGCGAATAATTCCAAGTCACAAAGAAAACGGAAACATATGGAAATATTTGAAGAAAATGAATAAACATTAGTTAGATATTGTGCAAAAGTGTGTGTGTGTGTGTGTGTGTGTGTGTGTATATAGTACGATTATTTACCAATTAAAGAGGAAATTCATAACCTCATCTATAAAGGAATTGCTCCTGTACGCCACACCCTTTTTGTTGTCCAACCAGATATCATTTTCCTCAAAATCGACATACTGCTTGACCAATGGTCGCAATTTTGGATATGGAACTCGAGAAAAGCTTAAATTATTCGATAATTGATATTCCTTATCAATGATGGCGGGATCATAACAACGCTTGACAGCAACCATAATTGTATTTTTAATTATTCCCTCATCAAACTGCAAAGCTCTGTCGCACTCTACACGTGCCGTATATTTAATATGCATCCAATTGCAATTCTGCGGTGGCAGCACTTTGTCGACAATGGTACCAAATATACTAAATTGTTTCAAAACCACATAAGTGGCACCCACCGGAAAACCAAATACTTTAATCCATAAATCATTTTGGATTTCTTGTGGCTTTCGCACCGAAAATTTTTGCGATGGTGTGCCCAGTCCTATTGGTGACATATTGGCACCCAAAGGTGAGTACATATCACGCATGGAACTGTGGTTGTGCAGATTATTTTGGCTGCTATTCACTGCCAATTGAGTACTGCGCATATCATCGAAGAGTCCCACAATAGGTGGACCAGCATGATGACGTCTGTTCGTGAGATTGTTTTGTGTTGTTGGTGTATTTCTTTGAAAGTTCTCAATGTTCGATAATGGCGCGTTGCTATGATAAAAGTCACTACCATACAAACTATTGCCTGTCAGCGGTGAGCGACCAAAGGCCAAGAATGAATTTCGTATAGCTGTCGAATTAACTGGATACACAAATGGTGATGATTGTGCTGCATAGAAAATGAATATCAAATTGTAAAAACCTGCTTCCCACATATTACATATGATATTACTTACCGCCAAAATCGACTGCACCAACGCGCGGCGGCGTTGTTGGACCTGGTTCATCGCCTAATAAATAACACGGAAAGTATTGATTTTGATTAGGCGACAAGCTACGCTCAGGAGTTCCCAACGTCATTGGCTCCATTTTAATTGTTCTTTGTTTCTTTTTTTCCTATTTCAAATAATATTAGCGCACAAATTTTATTTTCTATTTTTACGAACGTGTCGCTCCGCTTTGATTGTTTTTTTTTTTATAATATAAACTAGAGTTGTCAAACTATCAATGACATCGATAACTGTCATTGAGTATTGATAGCTTTTTTTCTGTATCAATATGTATTTTGCTAGTTCCTTCATGCATTATTTTTCTGAAGAGAGAAATGCAGCTTGAGAGAGAATTTTATAACAGCATAAGTATTTGACATCACGTGATTTCATCTTTTTCTTCGCTATTCTACTTGAAGTTCGTAGCGTTGTGATTAGTGTTTTTAATTAAGAAATCATATCTAATTATAAAAAAATAAAAAGTTTCGAGTTTCAATAAAAAAATATGGTGAAAATATCTGAATTAAGTGCCATTATCAGTACTGAAATTGAACAAAGTTTAACTTGGGGATTTCCCTTATAAATATCGCTAAGGAATATAATTTGTCACGCCTAACGATAAATTATCAACTAAATAAATATAAAAAAACAAAACAAGTTACCAACTTGTGTCGACCTGGGAGAAAGCGAAAGACCACAGACCATGAAGTTCAGCTGATCGTAGAAAATTTAAAGTCGACCCACTCAAAACACTCAAAGGTGCAGGTTTAGAGTGGAATATGGGCATAAGGAATCATATAAGCGAAAGAACAATTCGTAGACGTTTAAATGATGCTAATATGAAGGCATACACAGCAAGGTCTATCTATACCTTTTATAAATCCAAGAAATAAAATGAAACGCTTGGAATTTGCCATAAAGTTAATTGGAAAGCCCCTATCATTTGGGCGTAGTATACTCTGGACAGATGAGAGTACTTTTGAGTACCACTCATCTAAAAAAAAAAAGATTTTGTTAGATTAAACAAGAAAACTACACAGAAAGCTGCACCTGGATGTGAAAAAGTTTGCCATGGTTGTGGCAGTATGGTTTGGGAGATTTGGTTACCATTGATGGTTCAATGAACGAAAGCCAATATATGAGGATTTTGAATGAGCATGCATTTCCCTCAGGTGATAGGTTAATCGAAGAGGCATTCGATCTTCAACAGGACAACGCACCTTGCCATAAGAGCAAATTGATAAAAACATTCTTGACAGAAGTTGGAGTCGAAACGTTAGATTGGCCACCTCAAAGTCCGGATTGTATGTAATGTAATTCAAAACACTTGGTCATACCTTAAGCGAAAGAGATCCGCTGATGTAACTAGAACGAGACAAGAATTTATCACAGAGGTCAAAAAGGGCTGGAACGAGATTCTGGTACACTTTATTTATTCCTTTGTGGATCCCAACCCCAAATCGACTCCAGAGAGTGATAAATTTTTGTATTAATACTGACATATTTTATCAAAATCCCTAAAGTTTATATTAATCCCTTGTTGTTACGATCGTAAGCAAAAACATGTCAAAATACTTAAGCCATTCATTGATTTTTCTTTTTAATTTAAAAAAAAGTGTAAAAGAACATTTGAAATGTATAAATTTAACAAGAAACATAAGAGCTATACGAACCAGTAATCTTACGATCTCGAAATTTGCTTTGTTGATTGAAGTGTCGAAATTTCAGTTTTGATCTTTATATAATAAACTTCTCACAGCCGAAATGATTACATGTACTTACTTATATGGTATAACTAGAATTGTATGTAGTTTGATCTAATCATAATATAAATTGCACTTATCAGTCCAAAATAATAATGTATCGAAATCTATGAATATGCAATTTATCATTTGATGCCTTTAATCACTAAGTATTTTTGATTTGATGGTGTTGCCCATTCATTAAGAATAGAGAGTCTAAATGGCTACTCACGGTCTTGTTTACTTTTTAAATCGCTTTTCCTTTGGTCAATGTCAATAAATGAAAATTTAAATTATTGTTTAATTGCAATATACTTATGCTTAAGTTTTTCTTTTCTTCATTATTTAACATCATTCTATTGTACAATAAATGAAACTAAAGCATCAAAAGTAAGCTTATTAAATCTTGAATGATGGTTGAATGGTCTCTCATATCATTGAGACACTCATTAATGCACACTTGTAGGCCATAGATGATATTCAATGCTTCACTGCATTAACGTCATCACAACCATCATAACCATCATCATCATCATCATTATCATCATCATGGTAATGTGTGTATAGAGACAGATAAAAACAACACCTTAACTTAGTTGAGCTGACCTGTGCTGACCTAAGTTAAATTGAGTTATGCTTAGTTGGTAATGGTCAAATGTCAATTTCTAAATAATTTGATTTGAAAATTGCAAAATCAATTTGCGCAAAACACTTCAATGACGCAACGCCTCATAATATGATACATACAAGACAGCAAAAGGAAGAAGGAAGACATGACGTTAGCATAACAAACAGAAATAGATTTTCGATTTGTTAGGACACAAAGTATAGTACGAGTAAATGAATGTGAAGGCAATGGGGAAACTATATTGTTTGCCAATGCATTGAGACATCCTTTTATTGATTGATTCATTGATTCATTACTTGGTTTGTTCTAGTTTGCTTCTTGTTTGGCAAATTCCCTTTGCTCGTAATTAATGAGTTTTTTTTTTTGTGCCTTCATTCTTATCTCTACTCTCCACTCTTGACTTTCAGTCTTGTACATATTCCAATTCCCCAAGTTCCAAGAAATCCTTCAATAATAAGCAACAATGACGAAATATCTCTTTTCTCTTCTCTACTCTTCTCTTGTCTTGTCTTGTCTTGTCTTGTCATCTCTTCCCTTTGCAATAGACCTTTTATTATTGCTTCTTGTTGTCCTTGTTGTTGTTGTTGTTGTTGTTGTCATCATATTCTGCACACTTTGATTGAAATCGAACTGTAATTGGTAAAAGATGCCTCCATTCTCATATACCCGAGTGCCTACCATCTTCCAAACCTGTCACACCCAAGTTTAAATGAAACGCAATGGGATACAAAATGAATGAATGAATGAGTGAAGGCACAAAGAATGAATGGAAAAATGGTAACAATGCATAAATACCATGCAGTCCTTTTGATTTTCTAAGAAGTCTTTGATTTAGAGACACTACACAGAGTCAATTGAAATTTAAATTGAAGCCGAAGCCCAAGCCGAAGCCGAAGCTGAAGCCAAGTGTCTTTATGTTTAAATATTCATTGCGATTCTATGGTGGAAAGGCTTAAATTCATTTTAATAAGCTTACAAGGCATTTCCTAAAAATATTGTCATGATGCTTTATATATATTTACAGCTGACTGGGACAATATACCATCTTCCGTTTCTGGGAATTGTGTTTGAGTTTTACTTCAAGGGTTTTCTACTATTTTTTTCTGATTTTAATATTTTTCCTATTTGCAAAAAAAAAAAAAAAAAAAAACACAGAGAAAAAAAATGTACAAAAAATTGCAAAATCAATTTGTTGCGATTTCCATGTCGGTTCCATCCTTCCGTGCTGTGATCTGCCTCCCTATCCACTGCTTTTGCTTTTGAGCTTCTTTCGCTTACTCGGCAATGAACTCATCAAAGCGATGACAGGCGCTCTCTACCGACATCCTTCCATTTTTTTCTCCTTGCTGCTGTTTTTTTTTTTGCTGTTTATTCCTTCATTCGTTTGCTTACTGTTTTCTCTCCAGACACTCTTCCAGCCAGCATCCTAGCGCCGCCTCAAGACAACAACACGACAACAATTTCAGTTTTGATTTTCATTTTTTTAACGCCATGCGGCCTTCTGCCCTACTGTTGCTGCCACTGTTACCCCCATCCACTCAGTACAATTTCACAATTTCATTTCAGCCTCAGTCTCAGCCCCAATATCATCATCATCATCATCATCATCATCTTCGTCTTGAAGGAGATGTACTATGGCAATGTTTATAGACATGCGAAGTAGTGATGGCGAACAAGGAATTCTCGCGTGTGTCCTACGTTGCACTGCGCTGGTACAATACTTTGTGGCTGCTTGCCATCACCATCAATGGATGCCATCTCTATATAATATTTACGATGCAATTTCGCAAAGTGACAAGGCGACATTTTGACTACTCCTGAATGTTGTTACTCAGAGTCAGTGTTTCTGATGCTTCTGTTGTTGCTGTCTCTGATGTTGCCAACTGCAGCAGCACGTGACAAAGTTTACTTGGAACCAGGTGAGACCATGTTCCGTTGTTCTGTTCTGTGCTGTTCTGTTCTACTCTACCTTGCTCTGCTCAACATAAGTGAAATGAACACAAAGTAAACAGTCAGTCAAATGGATGGACGGACAAATGGACAGTCAGGGTACGACAAGTTGCTTCCTGCTGTGATAAAACGAAAGAGATCCAAGAAACAGTTGAGAAAGTGAGAAAAAAAAAAAAGTAGAAAAACTTTGTACGTATGATGAGCAACGGAAGTGGCGACTGAAAGTGAATTGATATGTGGGAACATTGAAGTAACTACCATTACTCAAGTTGTCCAACAGCCAACAGCCACCATGTAGTCAGCCAAAAAGTCGTTTTGTTCCGTACACCTCTGGCGCTAACTCCCGGGACTCTTCCTGGCGCTCCTTAAGCTGTTTCTCTCAGTGAATAAAGCAACAAAATGCTACAATTTACAATTCACGGTTTCAATCTCGAGTTAACTTAAGTCAAGCTAGTGCCAGCGCCACTTTTTACATAATTATCAGTCAGTCAGACAGTCAGTCAGACAGTCAGTCAGACAGTCACTCAGTTTGTCGGATGGTCGATGGTCGGTGAGTCGTTAGTAGTAGAGTAGTTAGTTCCTTGCCTCAAAATATGTCAAGGAGATAGAGAGGAATACTTTGTATAACATTTGCTACCTACGCATTACACTCATGCATACACACACACACACACACACACACACAAACATACACACACATGCACATATGTATACAATACATACACTCATATATAGAAATGGCTCTGTTGCTTTGCTGCTTGAACATGTCGCGATGCCTTGCTAGCTGCCTTGGTTCATTCGCTCGGCTGAACTGCTGCCGCTGCCGTTGCTGCACTTACTCCTTCCTCGTCTTCCTTCATCCGCTCCTTCCTATTCAATTTCTTGTTCTTTTTCTTGACTTTGTTGATGTTAGCAGCAATTTTCCTTGATTTCGGCCTTGGAAGCATTTCAATTTGTGGTTGCATATGCGTTTCACTTGCATAACTTCTGTTTTGCTGGCTTCGTCCATATTCCCTCACCGCCTCCATTATTTTTACGAGTCTTCGTAATTTTTGGTTTATATCTTCATCATGTTTACTTTTTCAATGTTCATCATCATCTTTAGCTGAACGCGAAGAGGGAAATACTTCTTAATTTCTTATCCTTATTTTCGTTGCGTTTGCGTTGTTTTTTGCAGTTTACTGCTACCGGAACCACTTCCCTGATACTCAAAATAGCATAGCATAGCAAAGCATAGCAAATTTTGCATGTTCAGCAACTTCAGCATCCACTTCATTCACTCCAACTGTGCTAGTGTACTTGTAGATGGTGGAACTAAAGATTTCTATACAATTTTTTTGAAATATCTTTAGAAACACTACTGGACAAGATTCAATGTTGGTACTGCTAGGGCTGAGATAGATATTATCATTATCATCTACATTAACATCCTACATCCTTTTCGCAATGTTCTTAATATCGACGACTCTTAATATTTTATTTTAACCCACGCAAACTTAACTCAACCCAACCCAACCCAACTCAACTGAACTGAACTGAACTTAACTCAGCGAAAAGGACGATGCAGTGACGCTGGCAACTACTGGTCAAATACAGTCACAGAAAACTTTTTTAATAAACTTAAATACATTCACATAGACTCGTACAATACATGCGTCTCCATACACACGCATACATATATATATGGGGACATGGACATTCTTAACAGCGTACACTTTATGAGAATCGAAAGTGTGATGGATGAAGGATGACGGCAGGAAGGAAGATGGAAAGGAAGTGCACTTTTATTATTGAGCGCTTGTACTGAATGTATGCATGCATGTTAATGTGTGTATGTGTGTATATGTGTGCGTGTTTCGTATCCCTGCGAGTGTGGTCAAAGGCAAATCACCTTCCATCCCTTCGTCCTTCTTTCCATACTTCTTTACATGAACCAAAAATAAAATTTAATTAGTCTTCGGTACAAAAACTTAATTACAACCGGAAAATAATATTTATAATATTTACAACAACAATAATAACAGCAAAAATAACATCAACGACAACAAACACCATGACATTTAAATACAAGCACTAAAAGAACGATGCAATGGAAGAGCAACAGAACAGAACAACAAGGCAAAGTCGAATATAAAATAATAGAAAATAATGTAATTAAATGACAGTAAAAAAAAAAAAAAAAAATACATATGAAAAAAAAAAAAAGAAATTAAAAAGTAAAAGAGTGGACAGAGGTTTGTTAAACTTTGTCTGTGCTCTGTGACGACAGAAGAATATTAGTAAAAACTTTTAATTAATTTCATTTAAATAACATTGTAATTATTTTCTAAACTTAAAAATAGAATAGAAGGAAAAATATATTAAATTAAATATTTAATTATTTTTGTCAAACAATTTATAACCACTTATTATATTTGAGTATAAAGTTTTGTATTAAAAGCATAAATTTAATTTATGTGTTTACTGTTATAACAAATAATTTACCACTTTGTCTTTACATTAAATTTTCCATTATGCATTTTCATTCATTTGAACTCAACTGAACTGAACTGAACTGAACTCGTAACCTAATCATGGCTGTTCCATCTTAGTCAGTCAGTAATTTCAGTCGTAAAGCAAATGATTTTTTTTACTAGTTTGCTATTGAGTCGTTGGTATCCTTTGCAAACGACATGACCACACATGTGCATGTGTTCTCTTGCATGAGAGTCCACACTAAATGTACTGAGTGAGCTTTTAGTAACAACTCACTAAAGTTTTAAACTTTGAATTAAGCTTATGAGGCAACCTCTGAAAGTTAAAAATAAACATGCAAAGCTTGGTTTTTCACTTCAATGAATGGGTAATTGTACAGGATTATTATTTATTTATTTATTTACAGGATTAGATTATATACATTTAGTTACTTATAATATATAACCTAAGTTTTTTTAAGGAGTGCTAGCTACAAGGCCTTCGACTCATCTGTCTTAAGTAAAAAAGATTAGATTAAATAACTAAAGTTACAGGATTTGATGAAGGATACTATTTTGCTAATATTATCGAGGGAAGGAAATTGAATTAATGTGGAAGGTAGAATGTCTCCGAAGAGTTGTGTTCTAGTGATGTGGTGATTTATGCAATCACCGATCCGGTGTCTTATTGACAAGTAGTCACCACAGAATGGACAAGGATGTTGGCTTTTGCCTTCGAGGAGATGTTGGTGAGTGAGTTGACTGTGCCCCGTTCTCAATCGTAGTAACAAGGAACAAGTTGGACGATCGCAGGAGTCAGGGAAGTGGATAGGTGTTTTGGAAGGGTTGGAATTTTTATACCAGTGGATGTATGATTGCCATTGTGAGAGTTCCATATCTCTTAGGATACCTTTTATATATTTCCAGATATCGCATTCTACGCCAGGGATGACTGTCAGACAAGGTGCATAGCCCGCTTCCTTTGCTGCTGTATCAGCGTGTTCATTCCCTTCAATTCCCGCGTAGCCAGGAACCCAAATGAGTTGTATTTTCTTATGTTATTTGATGAAGAGATTGCGGAGTTCACAGAAAATTTGGTTGTTGTTATATATATATTTTGAACTCCTAAAACTGTTGATAGGCTATCCGTGCAGATTACATATTTTCCTTTAATACCCCATTTATTTACTACTGCAAATGAGGTTCTTGTATGAAAGAAGAGTATAAGGAGTAAAATAGCAAAAAAATTAAATACAACAACAAATCACAGTTCACACATAGCAGAAAATCATAAACAGCAATTGGAAATGTGTGCGTGGTGCAAAATCAAAAAGAAAATGTATTTTCCATTACAATTATTACATTAAAAATTAATATCTTTTGATTCTGTAAATCGATTTTGATGAAATAAACGCTAAATTCAATTTTGATTTCAATCAGTTGGCGTGAAGCGTGCAAAAAACAACCAAACAGAAAATAGAAAATATTATTAAAAAAGCCACAAAACTTAAATTAAAACAAATTTATTTTTCACTTGAATAATAAAAATATTAAAAACATATTTACACATATTCTAACTTTTTACGAGTATATTATCCCCAAAGTAAAATTAGATACTGGCAAATGTTTGTTTCATACTCAAAAGAAATGCATCGCATAATAACAAATGTACATTGGTTGCTTTGGTTAGTTGAAGCCCCGCATAGATATGAGATCCTGATACATACACACTTATTAGAGTATTTTGATTTGATATTAAGATACAAGAATCTTAGAATTGAGTTCACTCTTGAGAGCCCGAACATGTGCGTATTATTCTACTTATTTTATTTTAGTGGACCCATATTATTTGTATTGTAGCTTATTTTGTACTTATAGCATTTAGTTACATTAAACTAACTTAACAACTAAGAAGATTAATTTATACAATACATTAAATATATTTGTTTAAAACTAGAACTAATTTAAAACTAAGTATAAATACTTAACAAAGCAAATTTGTTAATTAGCCTCTTAAGTATTAATTATCTCTAGGAGAGTCTAAAATCATTTCTTACATTAAAATTTGTATTAGTTAGACAGATTTTTTTATCTATCATACCAATATCTGCCTTTTCAAGAAGAAGAGAATTGGAGTAGTAGAAAGAAAAATCAAAAATCATTTTTAAAAGTTTATTTTGAGATGTTTGAAGTTTCTTATGATGACATGTAGCACAATCGTCCCAAGCCTCGGACTCATATAGCATGATTGGTACAAATATCGACTTTACAGTTATTAATTTTTTTTTTTTTATTGAGAGTTTTGATTTTCTATTAATAAAGAGGTAAAGAATTCTTATAGTTTTATTAATTTTGTCAATTATCCTACTTATATGACAACGGAACGTTAATTTATTTTCTGTATACAAATCGAGATATTTTATGCAGTTCCCCCATTTTATTGATTGAGAGCTAAGTAGTAGGTTAGTGTATGGTAAGTGACAAGACATGCGCTTCCGGGTGAAATATATAGCATTTGTTTTATTGGAATTAAGCTTAATTTTTCCATTTATGTCAAACAATTGCATCTGGAATTGCTGGAAAATGATCGATATCTATTCTTTCACTTGCAACAATTACAATTGATTGAACTCATAAGGTAAAAAACATCAACCTTTAGTTCATATTTCATGTATGAATTCAGAATTGGTAAATGATTGGATTTTGATCATGTACAATACAATTGATTTATCAAATTAATCCACAGATTGCAAGCGAATTAAATGCAGCCATATTGAAGTGCGAGCATAGTGACGATTCAACGCCGAAACTGATGTTTTTGCTTAAACTAAGTTAGACGATCGTCTGTTCAATTAACCCAAGATGCGAGACCTGGAGACGGCGCTAATTGAACCCAAATTGAAGAAACTTATATTTGCACCTTTATAGTACATTGTCGGCCTTTTAGTGGTGACCCACATACACCTATTCATCCTTAGAGAGCAAAACAGTTTTGAAGTGAATTCTCTTTTATTTTTTATATTTTTAAACCAAATAGAAAATTTTATTATTATTACAAATATTATAAATATAAAGTTTAAAACAGAATAGTTAAAATGCAGTTCTTGGTGGAATGCAATACACACAGTTATTAATTAATATAAATTTAACAATTTTTAAAATAACAACTAAATGAATTAAGAAAAGATAAATGAAAGAAGTTTTGATTCTACATACATATAACTGCGAATAATTCGAAGTCACAAAGTAAACGGAGACATATGGAAAATATTTGAAGAAAATGAATAAACATTAGTTAGATGTTGTGCAAAAGTGTGTGTGTGTGTGTGTGTGTGTGTGTGTGTGTGTGTGGGGTGTTTTTTTTTTTTTTTTTTTTTTTTTTTCAATTGGTAGAAAAGCATCGAAAGCCAACCGGTTCTACAACCGAGTGCGGGACTTCAACACCGCTAAAAACTACCCCCGTGTCCTAATGTCCCCCCGGAACTGTTCTTTTATATTTCGTCGGAAGGGAAAAGGTGGAGCATCATTGCTCAAAAGTCTGTCTGTCCCATGTTTTGTGGGTCTCCTCGTGTACTGTTTGTTAGTAGGTCGTTCCTACACGTCAGCGAACTAAAAAATCAGTCCGGGACACCTAATGCCAAACGATTATTTCGTACACGCAATCGTTCAGCGGCTCTATCACGTTCCAGAGTGCGGAGAGTACTCATTATAGCAAACATAGCAGATTTCACTGTTTGCCACTTCTCCGGAGATTGACACATATGTGGCACCAAATTTCCAACTGTGGGAGGTTCGCCAAAGCACTCTTCAATGCATGCTCTCTCCATGGTAAATCGAGGGCAACAGAAAAGAACGTGGTGCGCATCTTCGGCGATACCAACGCAGACAGGACAGAAGGGGTCCTCCTCATGCTTAAAACGGTGCAGGTAGTGTTTAAAGCACCCGTGTAGAAAGTCCATCGTCCTTTTTCAGACGAATCCCACCTTCTTTGCCATTCCTGGATGCTGCACCGACGCTCTTCATCTTTAGATGTACCAGCACCCGCGTTATATATACGTTGCCACTCACGTGCCATTATATCAATGGGCATCATGGACGCTATTACCTCTATCGCTACATCCGACACCGTGCGAAAGCCACTTGCCACACGCAGCGCACTCAGCCGGTACGTCGAACGGATACCCACTATATATGAGTTTTTTAATGTTGCGTCAGCCCATACTGGCGCTGCGTAAAGCATTATAGAGGCGATTACCCTGGCTAATAGCCTCCGCTTGTTTGCTCGGGGCCCACCTATGTTTGCCATTATGCGGGATAAGGCTCCAACAACTTTAACCGCCTTATTGCTCACACTGACCAGGTGCTCCTTGAAGGTCAGCCTAGCATCAATTAACACTCCCAGGTATCTAATAGCAGGCTGGAAGGTTATGTATAGATCCCCTACCCGAAACACGAAAGACTCTCGTACTTTCCGTGTGGACAGGAGGACCGCTTCCGTTTTTATGTGTGTGTGTGTGTGTGTGTGTGTGTGTGTGTGTGTGTGTGTGTGTGTGTGTGTGTGTGTGTATAGTACGATTATTTACCATTTAAATAGCATATTCATGACCTCATCTATAAGGGAATTGCTCTTGTACGCCACACCCTTTTTGTTGTCCAACCAGATATCATTTTCCGCCAAATCTACATACTGCTTGACCAATGGTCTCATTTTTGGATATTGATCTCGTGAAAAACTTATATTATTCGATATTTGATATTCCTTATCAATGATGGCGTGATCATTGCAACGCTTGACAGCAACCATAATTGTATTTTTAATTATTCCCTCATCAAACCTGAGAGCTCTGTCGCACTCTACACGTGCCGTATATTTAATATGCATCCAATTGCAGTTATGCGGTGGCAGCACTTTATCGACAATGGTACCAAATATACTAAATTGTTTTAGTATCAAAGAAGTGGCACCCACCGGAAAACCAAATACTGTAATCCATAAATCATTTTGGATTTTTTGTGGCTTTCGCACCGAAAATTTTTGCGATGGTGTGCCCAGTCCTATTGATGACATATTGGCACCCAAAGGTGAGTACATATCACGCATGAAACTGTGGTTCTGCAGATTATTTTGGCTGCTCTTCACTGCCAATTGACTAATGCGCATATCATCGAAGAGTCCCACAATAGGTGGACCAGCATGATGACGTCTGTTCGTGGCATTATTTTGTGTTGTTGGTGTATTTGTTTGAAAGTACTCAATGTTCGATAATGGCGCGTTGCTATGATAAAAGTCACTACCATACAAACTATTGCCTGTCAGCGGTGAGCGACCAAAGTCCAAGGATATATTTCGAACAGGTGTCGAATGGACTGGATACACATATGGTGTTGATTGTGCTGCATAGAAAATGAATATCAAATTGTAAAAACCTGCTTCCCACATATTACATATGATATTACTTACCGCCAAAATCGACTGCACCAACGCGCGGCGGCGTTGTTGGACCTGGTCCATCGCCCAACAGGAAGCAGGGCAAGTATTGACTTTGATTAGGCGACAAGCTACGCTCAGGAGTTCCCAACGTCATTGGCTCCATCTTAATTTTTCTTTGTTTTTTTTTTCCTATTTCAAATAATATTAGAGCACAAATTTTATTTTCTATTTTTACGAACGTGTCGCTCCGCTTTGATTGATTTTTTTTTATAATATAAACTAGAGTTGTCAAACTATCAATGACATCGATAACTGTCATTGAGTATTGATAGCTTTTTTTCTGTATCAATATGTATTTTGCTAGTTCCTTCATGCATTATTTTTCTGAAGAGAGAAATGCAGCTTGAGAGAGAATTTTATAACAGCATAAGTATTTGACATCACGTGATTTCATCTTTTTCTTCGCTATTCTACTTGAAGTTCGTAGCGTTGTGATTAGTGTTTTTAATTAAGAAATCATATCTAATTATAAAAGAATAAAAAGTTTCGAGTTTCAATAAAAAAATATGGTGAAAATATCTGAATTAAGTGCCATTATCAGTACTGAAATTGAACAATGTTTAACTTGGGGATTTCCCTTATAAATATCGCTAAGGAATATAATTTGTCACGCCAAACGATATATTATCAACTAAATAAATATAAAAAACAAAACAAGTTACCAACTTGTGTCGAAAGAAGAAGAGAAAGCGAAAGACCACAAACCATGAAGTTCAGCTGATCGTAGAAAATTTAAAGGCGACCCACTCAAAACACTCAAAGGTGCAGGTTTAGAGTGGAATATGGGCATAAGGAATCATATAAGCGAAAGAACAATTCGTAGACGTTTAAATGATGCATACACAGCAAGGTCTATCTATACCTTTTATAAATCCAAGAAATAAAATGAAACGCTTGGAATTTGCCATAAAGTTAATTGGAAAGCCCCTATCATTTGGGCGTAGTATACTCTGGACAGATGAGAGTACTTTTGAGTACCACTCACCAAAAAAAAAAAGTTTTTGTTAGATTAAACAAGAAAACTAGATAGAAAGCTTCACCTGTAAGTGAAAAAGTTTGCCATGGTTGTGGCAGTATGGTTTGGGAGATTTGGTTCCCATTGATGGTTCAATGAACCAAAGCCAATATTTGAGGATTTTGAATGAGCATGCATTTCCCTCAGGTGATAGGTTAATCGAAGAGGCATTCGATCTTCAACAGGACAACGCACCTTGCCATAAGAGCAAATTGATAAAAACATTCTTGACAGAAGTTGGGGTCGAAACGTTCGATTGGCCACCTCAAAGTCCGGATTTGAATGTAATTCAAAACACTTGGTCATACCTTAAGCGAAAGAGATCCGCTGATGTAACTAGAACGAGACAAGAAACTATCACAGAGGTCACAAAGGGCTGTAACGAGATTCCTTTGTGGATCCCAACCCCAAATCGACTCCAGAGAGTGATAAATTCTTGTATTAATACTGACATATTTTATCAAAATCCCTAAAGTTTAAAGTAATCCCTTGTTGTTACGATCGTAAGCAAAAACATGTCAAAATACTTAAGCCATTCAATGATTTTTCTTTTTAATTTAAAAAAAAATATAAAAGAACATTTGAAATGTATAAATTTAATTTTTTTTTTAAGTAAAATATCGAAAACTTACTCCACATTTTTTTTTTTTTTGGTTTCTGCCATGTCAAAATACTTATACCGACCGGTTTACTCTGCTATTGAGTCGTTAGTATCTTTTGCAAAAGACATGACCATACATGTTTTTTTTTTTTTTTTTTCCGATGGGGAAGCATTAAAAGCCAACCGAATCTACTATTCGAAGTGTGGGACTTGCACCCACTAAACCCCACTGTCCCAAGTCCGCTGGCACTACCGCAAAGCATTACGTCAAGGAGGAACCCTCCGTGTAAGAGTCTGTCTCGCACTTGGCCCATTTTTTAGGATTTGCATTTCATTCCCAGCCAAACCTAAGAAATTGAAATACTCTCCCAATCGTAGCCTATTGTTGATGCTGGGCTTATAGTCACATATGTATGTACTTCTAAGGATTATTATCACAAAAAAAAAAAAATCAATTAAATCAATTCACACACAGACACAGTTACAAATACAAATATAATGTATGTAGATAACGCAACAACAAAACAAAACACTTCTAATTTTTATCAAATTTAAAAAATGGGTTTCTTTTATGTTATTATTTATATTTTATTAATTTTTTTGCAACTTTTTTGTTTATTTTTTATATTTTTTTTTTTACATTTTCTTGTGCTTAATTGTACCAGGTAACAGTTTTTTTAATTAATTTACAAATATACATAAATTTAAGAAATTTCTTGTATTTCACACCAATTAAATATTATTGTTTTCACGAAAGCGAGCGTTTTAAGAAAAAAAAATAAAAAAAAATATTCAGCGTGAATTGGTGGCTGCTTGCTTATTGAAACCGTCGTCGCGCATGCGCTCAGAGCGAACGCCGTCAACTGTCTGAGTTGAGCGGCTTGGCATCGGTTACTTTTAAGCTACAACTTCATTTGGTAAAGCACTCACCAAGGAGCAGGGGCGGCAGGCGGCAGGCGGCAGGTGGCAGGCAGCAAGCATTTTTGGTTTCTTCGTCAGCATTCGTTCGGCAACGTATGCTCACTTTGTTTTACGCTTTGCGTATGAATGCATCGGTTGAATATGTCGCGCAAACAGAGCAAGAGCGTGTCTTCGTGAAATACAAGAGAGTCTAAAATTTTGTAACAGATAGCTTAAGTGAAGTCATCTAAGAGCTTTGAAAAGACCACCGAAAAATTTAACTCAAACACTTTTTTTTTTGCTTTGTTAATGTTCTTGTGTTCTTGTATTGGGCCCTAACCAAACCCCTGGTACTGATTTGATTAAGCCCACAAAACACCGTCGACACTTTTGGTGACGACACTTGCTCCCTTACTTAAGACCCAATGAATTTCGCGGCGTAGAGCTACGACTGCCCTTATCGCCTTCATTGCGGCCATTAAAATTCTTTGCTTCCGGCTTACAGCCTTCACCGGTCGGTGGATTGCCATCCCGCGCTTGTATTTCAAAACTAGCAGTCGAACTCGAAGCTCCCGTGTTTCCTTCACGTTCCTGGTTGTCACCAATTGCAAGATTCACTTTCCGAGAATCTAGACGAGACTCCTTACGAGTTCTAGAAATCGGTTTTGCACGACCCATATTGAGCTCTAAAATGTTCACTTATTGCAATAATTTAAGACAAAAATATTAAACCAATATTTACTTCCAAAAAGACCTTGCTATACAACTTGCACACAAGAAAATCGTGTTTTTACTTTATTTCGCTGCTATTATTAAAAAATAGGTAGTTTTAAAAAAAAAATATAAAATTTTCGACTGCTTCACAGTTTATATTTTGTAAGACTGACGAACTTCACTAGACTGTAAGTATAATTATGACATAAGAAGCAATACTAATATTTTTATTTAAAACTTAAAGTTTCGATTTTTTTCAAATTTGTGTGACAGCTAAAAATGTGAAGAAATTGAATTATTTATTTATTCACTGCATACTTATATATTATATATATATTATATATATATATATATATATAGTTATAAAATTAAGCTACAGGGGAAGGGGACTGGGACTTTTGGCTGATTTACATGTTGGATGTATGGAATAATTGTGAAACTTGTGTTTTCGGCCGTCGGCAAAATTTTAATTGATATTCATTCGAATTTTTCAATTTTATTAAAGTAATTAATAATTGTCCTGAGAGACAACCAAAGAAACAAACGCATGTAATTCGTGCATCAAACGAAGAAGAAAAAAAGAAGAAAAGAATTAAAAAGACTGAAAACTTCGCTCAAACTGAATCCAACTAACGCACATCTACCAACCTATGCCAAGCGACGCACATCTACCAACCTCAAAAAAAAAAAAAAAAAAAAAAATTACCATACATGTGCATGTGCTCTCTTGCATTAGAGTCCACACTAAATGTACTGAGGTGAGCTTTTAGTAAGAACTCACTAAAGTTTTAACTTTGAATTAAGCTTATGAGGCAACCTCCGAAAGTTAAAAATAAACAAGCAAACTTGGTTGTTCACTTCAATGTATGGGTAATTGTACAGGATATTTATTATTAATATACGAGTGAATCGTATAGTGAGGATGTGCATGGATATTCTTGGTATTGAAATTGCAATTTTTTTAAATTATTATACTTACCTAGAAGAAGTGAGCTAGATAAGCTCACAAAAAAAAAAAAAAAAAAAAGATTAATGAAGTAAAATGTGCTTAATCTTTTCGCATTAATATAGATATGATACAATAGAACTGCAATGTTATTTCGCATTTACTTATAAATATTATATTTTCCCTATATAAGTATTTGCATACCCAGAATCAGAATAAACCTTGCCTTTTAACGTATCAAATCAGTTTTAGCAATGAATGAATACCATCTCCATCAGCATCCTTTCCATTGTGCGAGTATCTTTTGTTAATTATTATCCCTTTTTATCCTTGTAGGACGCTGCAACTTTTAGGACAACTGATTAAGTATAATATAAATAAGAATGATGTATACACAAGTATACACAAGCACACACATGTCATTTTTGGCTTCCGGTTTTAAAAATATTTAATTATTAAAAATTGCTTTAATTTAATTACAAATTCTTTGCGTTCATAATAAATTTTTATGGGTGGCACAACAACTGAAAACAAAACAAAAAGAAAAATACGAAAATTATACAATACTCGCTCGTATAACCAAAAGAATCATCATAATATGAGGAAAAGGAACAGGAAGAGGAAAATGTTTTACACAATCACACACTCATATGTACATACATACCCATGTGTATTTATGTGTATAGCTGTGAGTGGATGTAGGTATAAGGATGCATATAAAGCACCTGCTGTTACAATGCCTTTGCTGCTCCTTTCGTTGTCCTTAAAACCCAAGGGAACTGTGTATGGATGGCTGGCTGGAGGGATGAGTAAAGAGGTAGAGAGTTTGATGGGTGGTTGAATGTTGTCTGATGTCCCCTTACTGGCAACCAACCATCTTATCTTCCTGTTTCTATTCTGATTCTATTTAGTTCAATGAAAAATAGTTGCTCATTAACGTTGCTCATTAGCAGCCACAAGTTGAATGAAAAAGCCCAAATACTATCAGTTGAGCTGAGCCGAATATCCCATGATCTAATTGGACTTGCTTTCATATGAGTACTATATGTGTTTTCATCAACACAAGTGAGGTGACTGACTCAGGGTGGGTGTGGGTTCTCTTTTTGGCCATTCAATGAGTGTCAACTGCTAAATGATTTGCCATTATTTACTAATAAAACTCATCGAAATGTTTTTCGCTTCTCTTCCCTTGCATACTCCTCTCCTCCCCTTTTATCTCTTTGCTTTTATGTTGTTTTCTTTTCTAATGTTATGTTCTATTTTGTTCCATGTTGTTGTCCTTTTAGTATCCAATTCCATTCCTCCTATCTAAAACTTTGATATGTAATTCGAAAGGACTATTGCACGTTTATGTCCATAAATGATCCCAATCAGTGAGTAGAAATGGAAATGGAGGTGGAAGAAGAAATGGAAGTGGGATTGGGATTTTGAGCAATCGTAGCTTTAATGTCCAGTTTGACTTTGGACGACATTTTCCTGACTTTAATTGACATGACTTGACTTGGACTATTTGGTTTGGTCTCGTTCGGATCCATTCTAGTCTGTATGGGACTGTTTTCTTGTTGGATCCTTATTAGTCTGCTTTTGACTTAGTTTGACTTCGCTTGGCGTAGCTTGTTGGCCACATATGTAACAAAACTATTGATTTGTATGGACATTGACATGTGGTCCCATGTGGTATGCGTTTTTGTTTTTCTAATCGTCAGTCACCCTTTGTTCTTTTGTTCCTATGCTCCTTGATTGGCTCCTTGGTTGGTTGCTTGGTTGGCTGCCGTCATCTTTCATGCAGTGGTGACGGATTACATGACGTAAAACTCTTTTTCTTTTTCCTCTAGTATGTGTTCATTTTTATTTTTCCATTTTCGACCCGGAAGTGTTCGTTGCCTGCTTTTCTTTACATTTCATTTAATTTCGTTTATTCATTCGACTGACCACAAAATGACATTTGCATTTTACTCTTTTTGCTTCCTTTCCTTTCTTTTTCGTTCTCTTATATAATAGTTTTTGTTGTAGCTAATGGTCAGACCATGTCTACTACAATGGATACATTTTTGTTTTGTCTCCAGTCCAGTCCAGTCCAGTGCAGTCCAGTTCAGTTCAGTTCAGTCGAATCGACTTATATAACTTGACTTGAGTAGAATTGAGCTGAGCGGAGTTGAGTTCCAATTCCAGTTCCTTTCATATATTTTTTGACTTCCTTTTCTGTATCTTTTTCTATGTCTCTGTTTCTGTCTGTGCCTGTGACCAGGCTTCCTGAAACTAGTAACTTGCCACAGCCGTCAGCGTCGGCGGCTCATATACTCATCCCTTGGGTGTGACCGTACTCTCTGCATCTGTTTTTTTTTTTGTTTTTTTTTTTTTATCCTGAATGACCAAAGATCCCTTCAATCCTCCCTTGTGACTGGTTAGTCATCTTTTTTTTTTTTGTTTGCAACATTTCCAACATTGACAGTCAACGGCCGGCCGGCCTATGGTAATCTTCAGATGAATGAATGTTTTCGTTTCAATTTTGAGAAATTTGTTTTGACAATTGAATAGTTGTTCACTATTTGTCAATCCCTTTTGCTCTTATCTGCTCTATCTCACATCATCATCATCATCATCATCATATTGTAGATTCATTCTTCCATCCTTTCATTCATGTTTTTCTAATACCATATACATATATATATTTTTTGTTTTAAATGCAGATTAACTTGGATTTGTAGTAGATTCTAGTTCAATTCAGTTCAGTTCAGTTCAGCTTAGTTTAATTTGCCATCATCATTTTGTTTCCATTCCGTTTGGGGGTTGGGGTGTTTTTCCAAGTGGGCAATTTCGAATAAATTCGAATTCCATTAAAATTTCATTTTGTTATTTTTCCTTATATCCACGCAAGCTTTTGTGTATGTGTGTGTGTGTGTGCGCGCCTGTGTTTGTGTGAGTAAAACTATTAAAGTTTTTCGTTGTGTAATTAATTCTCAATGCTGACTCGACAAATGCACTCAACTCAACTCAAAGGCAGCGTCAACTAAATCAAGCTCATGTTCTTCTTGCAATTTTAATGTAAAATAAAAAAAAATACACCAACAACACCAACAACATCGACAACAAAAACACCAACCAAAGAAACTAAAACAAAAGGAAAAGTATAAAAGGGTGTTGCCAACACAATGAAATCAAGGAAGGAAAGAAGGCAAGGATGGTGTGCAATGTGGATGGGGCAAATAAAATGAAATGCTGCGCAGAGAAAAGCAATTAGTAAAGTTTTTCACTCTTCTCTCCCTTGATGCAAGCAACAATATTTAGGCATACACCAAACAACAACAAAAACAACAATAACAGCAAAATGTAATAGAATGATGGCAGCGACACTATCAAATAAGCAACACCAGCAAAAGCAACAATAGCGTGGCAGCGACTCATGGCATTTGGCTAGTGACCAAGACCAAGACCAAGACCATCATCCTCATCATCATTATCATCGTCATCATTACTATTCCCAGCACCAACACCAACACCAACATCTGCATGAATCAAATAAGCACCTACAAAACAAGGACATTCGTTCCTTACTGGTTTCTATTTTTTTCTTACACCAAGTGGGTTGATCTCCCAACCATTCATTTTTTTTTTTTTCTTAGTAAGTTAGTTAGTATTGTCATAGTCATTGGGAGTGGATGGATTTGAGGGCGTATGCCGATTATTCATGGATAATCAAACCAGTAATGGGACGTTAATTACGCACGTCAACAGCAACAGCAACAGCATCAGCAACAGCATCCTTTGCTCTATCTATCTGCACTCAGTTTTTTGCACTATAATTTCCTTCCTTTTTCCTTTTTCAGTCCACTCGACTGCACTCAACTCCACTCTACTCCACTTCACTCTTCTCACTCCTATCTCAAATTCAACCTGAATCCCAATGCTTTCTATATGCCATGATAATGGTGATGATGATGATGACGTTAAACGAATGTAATTTCATGCAATTGAAGGTTTTAGTTTTTCTTACGCTTTTTTCTCATATTGTTTTTCTTTCATGTTGCAGAAGAAAATGGCAAATGGAAAAGTAAAGTACATTTGCCATTTTTATGATTAATTACTTATTTTGTCGGTTGTAGTCTCTGTTTCTGGCATGACACGGCACCGCGATACCACGATGACAATACGCATATAAAGAATTTTCCACCAATTTCAGAAAAATTAATACAATCAAACAGACTTGAGAATGCTAAGATGCATTGATGCCTACGTATGTAGGAGTATGCATATTAAGGAAATTCGAATAACACTTACTAATAGAAAGTGCAGTAAGTGAGTCTAATAAAGTTTGCTTCTAGAGGACAAGCAGTGGCCCCTGTTTGACGTTACGCAAGCAGTGGCACCTTGGATTGTGCGCAACACCATCTTGAACAGAGACCTAAGGATGGCCACGGCACGCGACGAAAACCTGAATATTAGCAGTCATCATCAACAAAGGCTACAAATCCATCCAAGCCCCTGGAGACAAGCATCACTCATGGCGTGACCCGACGCCGTTTAAAGTGGCCCCATGCTAATGACCTTCTAAGTTATTGGCAACTTAACGCTCATTGCGCCGAAGAAAAGCTCTCCATTCATCCTCTTTCACTCTTATAAGCATACACTTGTACTCTTTCAACACACGACTATACTCAGATCTAAGGCATCTTGGAAACATACCATCATTCACACCAGTAGGTTCTTATATTTTACATGGTTACGGCATATGGTCCAGCTACTTATTTTTTTTTCAATATTTCAGTTCGATAATACCCCTCCTAGAAAATCGATTCGGCAGATTCCAACAAATGAATTGCGTCTAGTGGAAAAAATTAGTTGCAAATTTCTCTAGCTCAAAAACTGAAAGGCTAATTTGCACACAAACAGATAGACAGATGGACATGACTAGATCAAATCAGCTCATCTCGTCGAGCTGATCAAGAATTTATATAAAGTATATATATATATATATATATATATATATATATAGGGTGTCCCTCTATCTGTTACAAACTTCATGACATAATAATAATACTATGCTCTGCGTGAAGAGTATAAAAAAGGAAAACAGCATAGAATCGAATCGATTTGAGTTGAATGAATCTGTAGAGAGACACACATACATATAATACTTTCTACCTGTGTGCTGTGCAACGTTCAATAAATAAATCACTTGCAAATGGCTTAAAGTGACAGATGTATAATAAAAGTATTGAGCAAATTTATAATCGTTTAATTGTTCTAAAAAGGAGCATTTGCACTCACACTCGTCTTCTGATCTCTTCTTAACAGCCTCCATTATCCTGATGATTTAGTTGCGTTTATCTTCTGGTATCTCGACATCTGGTGGGTCCTATTCTGGTTGTGACATTAAATCCAAATCATTCTCTAGAATTTTGCAACCGTCCTCTGGTCATATCTCACGAACCGCAAATTCACATTTCAAGATCGTGGAATTACTGGATCGTATAGCTGCCATACGAACCAAAATATTTCTTGTATGGGGACCCCTTTAAGTTTTTGAAAATATTTAAGTTTAAGTATTTGTTGCTGATGCTTGGATAGAAGTAGAAGTTCAACTCTCTAGCTATTCCGGTTTATGAGAAATGACCCGAGGACGGACGAACGGACGGACAACGAAGTCTCTGCAACACAGTTTCTTTTCGTACCCTTTGGGTCCGGAACCCTTAAATGAAAGAAAACATATACCATTTTATAGGGAAATGTCCGATTTTAAAGGAGTTTAGGTATGTATATTTTAAGAAAGTATTTTTAGAAGAAAATTAATCTATACACATTATAAAAGTATCCATTACTACTCTACTAGTTTAAAAAATGTTGCTTGCTATGTAATTAATGCGTTAAAATATCCGGTTGAGTTTAATTATTGAATTTTTGTTTATATTCTGTAAAATTACGAGTTAACGTAGCCAATTCTTTGGCTAACATTCTAATAACTAGTGTCGTTGAAAACTAAACATCAAAATCCTGTCGAAGATCTCGTTTGAATAGATCCATGTCATATCAATCTACACCAGATCGTCTCATACACTGTGCGGAAATACAATAATTAAATGCATTGCATTCAGTGGAATTGTGCCCTTCTAATACAAGCCTGACACAGTTTCTACTTCTCAAAAACATGGAAGAATAACCCGAGTTCAACCACCAAAGAAGTTCTGTATTGATGAAGTTATGCATTTGCCGGTTTTGCTACACCCACCATACTGTTGAGATCTGGAACCTTTTGTTTCGGTCCCTACAAAACTTTTTAGGCGGTAGTACGCTTTATTAATATGGAGAAGTTAAAAATAAACTGGATCAGTTTTTTGTCAACAAAGAGCATAAATGTTATGAGCTTGGAATCATGCTACTGCCAGAAAGATTGCAAAAAGTATTGGATCAGAATGGACATTATATAAAATAAGAAAATCTTAAATAAAAAGCATAAAAAACAAAAATTACTTACTTTCCAAACAACAATATTTTGATTCAATGATGCATTGAAGAAGGTTTTTTTTTTGGAAATTTTTATATATTGTAGAATTTATAGATTGGAACTTCCAGATTCAAAATATGACAAAAACAAACGCCCTAGAAAAGATGACACTTTTTCAATTGTATAGGTGAAGGTGTGTTGTAGGGGTGTGAATTTTTTGCTTGAGATTGTGATTCCCAGCAAATGGGCGGATATAACTGTACGGTACGGAGCCTGATCAAATCATTTATGGTGATCAGCCTAACCCCTTTTCTTTCAAAAACAATAGATAAATTATTTGATAGATATATTTGAAGAAGGTATTAGGAATCATTATCTAAAAATCATCATTTCAAATGTAATATTTGAAAGTTGGATTGAAATTTGTTTGTTATAATGTGTCAAAATTTGAAACAATGAAAAAATCAACTAGCCTTTGAATAAAATTTCTATTAATATATAAAGTTTTCAAATCTCACACAATAAAATAAAGAAAATTCTTCGTTAAGCCAAAATTTTTGGTCCCCCAAATAAATAATATTTTCATTTTTATTAAATCGCGTAAATTGACGGAAAGTACAATATGGCATTATTGGACCAAGTAATATTAATTGTAACAATTTGTGTAGCAATTTTGCTACAAATATTGAATTGGAGAATCACTCCATCCAAGACCGACCGACCTGATGTATCCATAATACTTTTTATAAGCTGCGCCATGATGTTGTTCATACAAGTGCAAAGAAAAGTTGGAATGTTCTATCCAAGAACTTACAAGAAAACGATTTTCGAAATGATAATATTTATCATTTATGCCGACATCTTATCATTCTTATTATGGGAAATATTACCGCATGCAATCGGAAACGCATTGTTTGCTATGATGCAATCACAATTTGGAGGAATTATGGAAGGAATTCCTCCCTTTGAAGTTTTACGCATAATACGTGCCATGATCAAAACCGTCAAAATTTGTGTATCAGGTTACGGAGCCTATAAAATACTAAGTACACTGGACTTTTCAGTACTCTACGAAAGCGAGAGAGAGAACAATAGGCGAATTAAATATAGAAGGTCAGAACTTTGTATGCATTGCAGATTCTTAAGTGACGTTTGTCACCTTCTCGATCAAACCAACACAGAATAGAAGATGTCAGACACACTTATGCCGTACATCCATTATATTATATATATTATTCTAACAGCTGATCTTACGTGAAAAAGTTAAATTGATTCTACGCAGTAATTGTTGGTTGCTTCTCTATCAAATATGGAAAGTGAAAGGCAGTATGTTGAAGACGCACCACGTTCTAATAGGCCAGTTAAAGGTGATGAAGACAAAATAAACTCATTAATTGATGAAAACCAATGGATAACAACTCGTGATATCGCTGAGAGATTAAATTCACAGAATTCGACACTTCATGTTCTTTTGAAATGACTATGTTAAATCGGAAGGCCCGACATATGGGTTCCCCATATTCTAACGGAAGGAAATTTGTGCCGTCATGTTGACGTCTGCGATTTGCTTCTCAAACGTTCAGAAAATAATCCATTTTTGAAGCGTTTCATCACTGGGGATAAGAAAAGGATAAACTAGAACAATGTCAAATGCAAAAGATCATGGAGTTAAAAGGATGAACGGGATAAAAACACTTCCAAATCTAAAATCATAAAAAAGTGATGCTATGCTTTATGTTTGGTTAGATTTTTTGAGCTGCGTCCGGAATATACAATGACTATTCTCATCAGCTGGCCAAATTGAATGATTCAATTAAACAGAAAACGCCAGAATTGATCAATAAAAAAGGTACAATGCTTCACTAAGATAATGAGAGACCTCATATAAGTTTGGTAACTCGACAAAAGTTTTTACAACTTCAATGGGATATACTGCTACACCCACCATATTGTCGAGATCTGGCACATTTGATTATTATTTGTTATGGTCTCTACAAACTTTCGTTTCGTTTCGTTTTCTTCATATGGAGAATTTAAAAGTTTTTGGCAGCAAAAAACAAAAATTTTATGAGCTTGGAATCATGCTACTGCTAGAAAGATGGCAAAAAGTATTGGATCAAAATCGGCATTATATAAAATAAGAAAATCTTAAATAAAAAGCATAAAAAACACAAAATTACTTACTTTCCGAACAACAATATTTTGATTCAATGATGCATTGAAGAAGGTTTTTTTTGGATATTTTTATATATTGTAGAATTTATAGATTGGAACTTCCAGATTCAAAATATGACAAAAACAAACCCCCTAGAAAAGATGACACTTTTTCAATTGTATTGGTGAAGGTGTGTTGTAGGGGTGTGAATTTTTTGCTTGAGATTGTGATTCCCAGCAAATGGGCGGATAACTAACTGTACGGTACGGAGCCTGATCAAATCATTTATGGTGATCAGCCTAACCCCTTTTCTTTCCAAAACAATAGATAAATTATTTGATAGATATATTTGAAGAAGGTATTAGGAATCATTATGGAAAAATCATCATTTCAAATGTAATAATTGAAAGTTGGATTGAAATTTGTTTGTTATAATATGTCAAAATTTGAAACAATGAAAAAATCAACTAGCCTTTGAATAAAATTTCTATTAATATATAAAGTTTTCAAATCTCGCACAATAAAATAAAGAAAATTCTTCGTTAAGCCAAAATTTTTGGTCCCCCAAATAAATAATATTTTCATTTTTATTAAATCGCGTAAATTGACGGAAAGTACAATATGGCATTATTGGACCAAGTAATATTAATTGTAACAATTTGTGTAGCAATTTTGCTACAAATATTGAATTGGAGAATCACTCCATCCAAGACCGACCGACCTGATGTATCCATAATACTTTTTATAAGCTGCGCCATGATGTTGTTCATACAAGTGCAAAGAAAATTTGGAATGTTCTATCCAAGAACTTACAAGAAAACGATTTTCGAAATGATAATATTTATCATTTATGCCGATATCTTATCATTCTTATTATGGGAAATATTACCGCATGCAATCGGAAACGCATTGTTTGCTATGATGCAATCACAATTTGGAGGAATTATGGAAGGAATTCCTCCCTTTGAAGTTTTACGCATAATACGTGCCATGATCAAAACCGTCAAAATTTGTGTATCAGGTTACGGAGCCTATAAATTACTAATTACACTGGACTTTTCAGAACTCTACGAAAGCGAGAGAGAGAACAATAGGCGAATTAAATATAGAAGGTCAGAACTTTGTACGCATTGCAGGTTTTTAAGTGACGTTTGTCACCTTCTCGATCAAACCAACACAGAATAGAAGATATTGTGTTTGAGTATATTATGTTCTCATATAATATCGCAAGTAAGTTTTGAAACAAAGATTTCTCTTTGGTTACCGTAAGACATGACAGCTTCCTGGAAAAAGTTAACAACATCTGATCAAACAACACTACAATTCAGGCAAAAGAAGGGTCAATTTCAATAAGAACCTAACAAGATCAAATGAAAATTCAAAGTATGGATGAATGTTTTTTATTGGACTCTATAGAATATACTCTTATATTTTAGGAAAAATTTGTAAAGATTTTGCGATAATCTGAAATAAATAAATAAAATCATTCATTCAAATGAGAAATAGAAAATCGTTCATAACTTTAGTGTTCAAAAGCCTGTACAATATATTCTTTAAATGAGAAAGTTTCTTTTACTATTTATATAATCATAATTAAATTTTATTTAATCTCAAACTGAAGACATCTGGAAATCATTATGATGGCATGTTTGTTTGTTCGTATCTTATGCGCTGCCATACCGTACATCTCAGTGCAATGAAACTTTGTGTATGTGTATAGTTGGTTCCAGCCTTGCACAAAGGATAATTTAAGATCCGATAGGCACACACAGTAGTCGAGAAATTTGTTGGATTAAATTTTGCAGATAAAACATAGAGATATATTTTAAAATCAATCAACCAGTCTATGTCAAATATCTCTGATCAAATTTTAATATTGAATCAAGTGCTGCGCAATGTTCTTCAGTTTCTTTTGAATAAGTTAAAGGACTCTATATAAATATTGTGTACAAAGTCAGGGATAAAAATCACTGGAATCATTTCTGTGTCTGTCCATTTGTCTAAAATAGGGAAGCAAAAATTAAATACCAGAAATGTAATACAACCTATGTATGTATTAATATCAATGGTGCGAACTCCATTTGAATTAGTCATCATATAAGAAGTGGAAAACAATGCACATCAGATACAAGAACAATATGCAGAAACAAATAGAACAAATAGAAAATGCAGGCAGTTTGAGTAAAGATTAGATTGGCCATGCGTCGCCGGGCCAAGCCCGCTAATTTGAAATAAAATTACCAACTATATTTTGGCTTTGTTAAATTCGACTTACCCTTTATTTCTTTGGCATTTTTCAAAGTTTATTCAGTTATTCTCTCTTGATCTTGTATTTATTTTATACTTTTAGTAGTAATACTTTTTTGATACCAGTTCTACAATAGAATGAACCTTTGTTTATGGATCGTGAACAATTAATAAGAGTTTTAGCGCACATAAGAAGTGACTTCAACTCAATCTTTTGATATTTGGTAGTGAGACTTGTTCCATTGCCTCTTAATACTTTTATTGCAATATACTTTTTTAAATTACAATATACATAAATTACATATACACATATACAGAGGAGCAGAGGGACAGACAGTACGCACAACCTTCATTTGTGCAATTTATGGCCATATATTTTATTGTACCAGTGTAGTTAGTGTTTGTGTATCTGTGTGCATGAGTGAGTGCTTGCGTATCTATGCGTATGTATGTATATATGTATGTATGTACATTATGTGTATGCATAACTTAAGAAATAAAAAGAAATGAAATGAAAATTAGATGAAAAGCAACATTCAAATAATAAAAGCAACAGCAAACAGCGACAGCCATGAAAAATGAAAAATCGACTTACAATTAGCAAACATGAATAAAATGTTCCCCACACATGTGTGTTTGCATCTGTGTGTGTGACTGTGAGTGTGATGGCATCAGTGAAGGTAGAGATATTGATGTTGATGTTGATGGTGGTGGTGGTGGTGATGGTGATGGTAATGGAGTTTGCTATGATAATGGGAAGGGGCATTTAATATTGAGACGCATACACAATGTGTTGAGAATAGTTAATAAGTTACTCTCGACTCGAGATGCTTTATTACTTCCTTAGAAGGGTTGGCACTCGCTCCTTCATTTATTCATTCATTCATTCAGTCTGTCAGTCAGTTAGTATGTTGCTCCTTCCATTTCCAGCGAGGATTCTTTAACCCATTCAGGCTCTTTGTCTCTGTGTGACTTTTAGCTTGGATCGGCTTTTGACTAACTTTGATGCAAAGGATTTTTTCAACTTTTCTCTTTCTTTGTTTTTATTTTTATTTTTTCTTTGTTTTAAACCAAAGGCATACGCCCTCATCCACCATCCGCAACCACCATCCACATCCACAATCTCATTTAGCTGCCGCTATTGCTTTTGAGGTTATTGCTGAAGCTAAAGCTGATGATGTTGACGTTGATGCTGATGGCTTTTCCACTCGTTTCTGGATTTGATTTTTCCTTTTTCTTCTTTATGTCAGTATAATGAAATGGTATAGAGGAGGATTTCATTTTTCAATTTTTCTGCTAAGGCATTTCGCCATCAAAGGACGCTTTGGGGTTTTACTTATTTATGCAAATGAAATCAATGTTTGTTGTGCGTGCCACAGCAATCCTTCATATGTGCGTCTGTCTGTCTACGTGTGTCTTAGTGTATGTGTGTGATGTATGCAAAAACGATTTGAAATTCTTGAGTTCTTAAAATGGCGAGGCAAAACTTTTCACGTATAAAGAAGTACTCTACTTTCTACCCATCACACCACACCAAAGCAAACCACATTAAAGGTAACTATGCAAATATTTGCGGCTCAAACGGACACAAATGAAGAGACTGGCATAGAGAGACGGTGAGTTGCAGCGGCAGAGAGGGGAAAGGTCCGAGATGACCCAAGTCGGATTCGAATCGAAGAATTTCGCTTGGACAGCCTTTGACCTAAGCCTGCATTTTGTACAACACATTACGAGTATTTGTAGTTTATAGTAACTGAAAATATTTTATGCTGGTCAATAGAAAACTACGAGTAGTCCTCTACTCCTGTCCTATTAACCTTATAACAAACATACGAGTACAGACACGGGTGTATGTGGTGTGGCATGTTTCCTAATTGCATGCTTTTGTATGTTTTCTCTTCTCTTCAATTTATATTGTAGTTTGAAGCATCAAAACTTTTCTTTACATCACACACACACACACACACATGCCATTCCCTCCCCTTCATCACATCCTATAGTATTGTACTTATCTTCTCGCATACTCTTCGTCTTCATCTTCCTCTTCTTGAAGAACCCTTGCGTATCCTTCGTTATGTTATTGTTAGCTTAAAAGGCCTAATGAAGCCACCTTAAACAGTAAATCAAACCAGAGGAAAATAAATACTAATATGGAATAAAATCTGCAATAAAAGTCGTTGTGGTTGTTAAGATATCTGTGAAAAAATGTCAAAGTTTCCTTTCATCTCGTTTCGTTTCATTATAAAATATTTCTGATTATTACATTTTTTTTTTTTTTTGTTTTTTTAATTTATTTATTCACTAATTTTATTCTCCAATATAACATTGAATTTCCATTTCCATTTTCATTTCCTTCATGTCCTTTTTTCTTTTGTTTATGCTTTTCAATATTTTCTGTTTGTTTCATCTTATGTTAATTTATTTTTCTTTCTTTTTTTTTTTTAAATTTTTATTCATTAACATAAATAACATAATTATTTTGTTTTTACATTAATATTTAATTTTTTTTTTTTGTTTTTTATTTTTGTTTTATTTTTTTTTCATGAATTATTTTCCTTTTTTTTTGTATTATGATAATAAACATTTGTTACTTTTTTTTTTTTTATTTTTAATTTTTTATTATTTTGTTTTTTGTTTTCTTTTATTTTTTTTTTTTGGTATCAGTGACAAAAATATGTGATATACTCGTATATGGAGACAAATTTGTCTTGTATTCGCCATTTACTTGTTATTATTCATTCAATAAAATATTCATCAATATGATCGATCGATTCGATATATATTTTTTTTTTTTATTATATGTATATTTATGTTATATTTATTTTTTTTTTTTATATTTTCTGTTCATGCAAATACAACACAAAATATATAAAAATTATATATAAAATAAAATGTATTTATATTTACAGACAAAAAGAAAAATAAAAAAAAAATATAATATAAATAAATATAAATATATGATAAAATAAAAAACTAAAATTAAAATCTAAAGATAAAATTCACAAGGTTGCTGGAAGAAACTGCAAACAGTTTATTGAAGAAAATGTATAAGTAAAAGTAAACTCTTTCAAATTTTATTATTTTTTTGAGACAATAAAAATTCCAATTTTTTTCTTTTTTGTGAATATTTCGATTTTTATTTTCATCATTTATCGTTTTGAATGCAGTTGCAGTTTTTTTCAGTATCTCTGAGGGGTTTTAAATAAAATTTGCATATTTTTGTTTTTCGATTTTCCTTGTTATTATTATTATTTTTTATTTTTATTTATTTTCATAATATTCATACTATATTTATATTGCAAAAAAAAAAAAAAAAAAAATCCACGCGTACACAATGATCACATAAAATATTCATATTTTTATATATGTATAAGTACTATATATATATATATATTATTATTATTATTATTATTAAATTATTTTTATCGTATTTATTAATTTGTTAAGCCTCCAAATTTGTTTAATGTTAAAATTCGTCTAAAGTTTTGTTTTTGTTTAATATTAAAAACAAAAAAAAAAAAAAAAAATGTTTGTTTTCCATAATTACGAATATTGCACACAATTTCATTTTCATTTCTTCCCTCATTCTTATCCTCAACATCATCCTCTTAATATTCACTACGATTAACATAGCAGCCATCCCTTCTTCATCCATTAACTGTATGACTTTAATGGAATTTATTGTAATTTCATGATCTATATGATTTCCATTAATTTGTCACAACACTTGTCCATTGTAAAGCATCATCCGTTTTCCCATCTACCCCACACTATGTGTTAAGTTGTTTCTTGTAAATATTTTTAAACATGGTCGGTCCTCTTTAAATTACTACTACCCGATCTGTACGATCATTTGTCACAGCCATCCGATCCAGTGATACGACGGCCTCTTATAGTCATGACCCTACAAATTGACCATTTAAATGTGATTATTGTTGTTCTCTCAATATACTCGATATTCATGTCTGTAATACCCAAACCTTTTATTGTACAATTTGTGAATGAAGGATGGATGTAGGAGCTTTGATAGGACCAAAGTTTCGTCTTTACTTTTTTTCTTATTTAACATTAAAACTTATTGATTCTAGTTCTTATTGATGTTTGTTTTATTTGTTGTACGAGTATTACATATAATGATGTATGTAACTATAAATGATGTATGTAAATTGTGTATACAAGAATGTAGTTTTATATACTTTTTAATGTATTTCATATATTTATATATTATTTTTTTTTTTGTTTTTATATTCTTTATCATCATAATGATCATCATTGTTCATTAATAACGCACTTAAAAAAAACCTCCCCCATAGTATTTATCTTTATAGTTAATTTACTCGTATTAATTATTAGTGTTTTATGAATTTTTTTTATTTAATATTAATCGTTATACACTTAAAAAAAAAATCTCTGGCTTTCTCCTTCTAAGTATTATAAATATTTCTTTATTATTTTTTTTACAATATTGCATTGCTTACCCAATGCATCTGAATCTCCTTCTCTGGATCCACTTGTCTGCATTTGTCTCTGTAAATGGATCATTTTCTTTTTGTTCTGATATTAGATATTAGAAACATAACAAATATCTTTATCTTATTATGTGTTTCTTCATCTTGATTTTGTTTATTAATTATTTATTTAATTTAATTTAATTTATTTCATTTAAAAATTGACAGTAGATATATATTAACACCAATGCCCATATTACAATATGTATTATTATTGTTGTGTACTATAAATATGTTATATGTAGTATATATGTATATTTAATATATTTCTTTATATGTATATATGCATATACATACATACTTGTATATATCATGAGTAGATCAATCAATCAATTTAAGAACTAATTTTATGCATTTAGTAAGTATAATCTTAATAAACCTTTTAATATTCGTTTCTTGCTTAAATTGTATTTAAAAAAAAAAAAAAAAATTTTTTTTCTTCATACTTTAACAACTTAAACTAGTAAATCTTTCATTTCAAAAAAATTGCATTCATTCAGCAAGGACTTTTAGTTCCAAATGAAATCGAATTCGCTTAGATATTAACTACAATAAATATACAATACAATAATTCATATATATATATACAAAATCTATTTAATTCGAAGAGAACCGGGCTGAAAGCCTCCTTTACCATATGCATCCGAAGCGGTGTTTCTCATCCTTACTTATGTTTTTACTGATGTACTTAGTGATGTTGCTATCATATCATATCTTGGACAGTCATCGTAGATACTGCTGGAAGGTGTTAGATTGGAGTCATCGACATAAGCTTGTAGTCCTGATGATGCATACCACCGACTGACTTAACCGAATTGTAGACGGGGCGAACGCTTTCATCGGGCAGTGAGTAAACATCTGGGGGCACACATAATGATTGCAGTTTCGAAATATATGAATCGAAATGTTCATGTGGATGTGGCGGATGAGCGTGGGCGTGTGTGTAGCCTCCAGGATGATGTACTGTGTATGGATGATGGGCTGAAGTTACACTTGATGGTGGTGGGGGAGGCGGCGGCGGTGGAGGTGGCGGTGGTGGCCCGAGTGTTGTCATATGGCCGTGATGGCCATGGTACATGCTGCCGGGCATTCCCACCATACCAGCACTGGCACTGCTGATAGTTGTGGTCGGCAGTGGACCAGGTGGTATGAGTGTAGGATATGATGCCGTAACAGAATCATTGCTCATCACAGTCGGCATGCAGGCTTGAGAGACCGTTGATAAATGGCCAAGGTGTCCATTAGAACTGTCAGAAAGTGAGCTGTTAAGACCGCTATTAACTGCTAGTTGGGTGCCGCTTGTTACTGTTGTTATAGCTCCTACAGACGGTGGAGGTGGTGGCGGCGGCGGTGGTGGTGGTAAACGCACGTGTTCGAGCAAAGTGATTACATTGTTGCGAAGACTCTCGTAGTAGTTATTAAGATTTGCTGAGGTGGAAGGAACAGCGGATGCACTGGATATATCAGGGCCGCCAGCACTGAGTGGTAAATTTGTACCATATCCGCCACTTATATTCTTTATACTGATGTTTTCGGTTTCGGTATTGATGAGACCATTGTTGCTGTTGCTACTAACAATTGCCGATGTCAGTGGTCCCATTGGACTGGAGGAAATGACAACGGCACCAGTTGGATATGACATTACAGTATGTGCTGTTGTGGTTGCTGCTGAAGTTGCTCCTCCAGTAACGCCAGTCACCGCAGCAAGAGCACGCTGCTGATGAGTACTCAGCGGAGAAGCCTCCTTTTGAAATTAGAAAAAATAGAGGAGGAAATGAAATCCGAATTAGTTATGATCAATTTTGATTGCATTTCAAATAGAAAGCATTCATGCATTATTTAATTTATGATTCTTTTCTTCTTAATCGGATTAGACATAAACAAAGCAAGCAGTTAGCATTGCTGGATGATGATGATGATGATCATATTTTTGCATTCGTAAGTACTACTATCTACAGTCATTATTATCATCATCATCTTCATCATTATCATCACTATTGCCATGATGCTTCATTGCATTGGAAGCTTCTTTGGTTCCACTTCATTAAATCGAGAATAAATTTTCTTAAATTCAATTTTCACAACCGCACTGCACGCCCCTCTACACGCTCACAACATTTCTCATATGAACATAAAGGACTTTGAGTACGAAAAACATATAGTTCAGTTTAGTTTAGTATGTATGATGATAAGTTATGTACAATACAACAACATTTGTTGGTCGGTGGGCATGGCTACCTTCAATGCGAATCAACTTGAATGCAGAATCTCTATTCTTGGGTACCTAAAGGCATCCATTTTGATTTTATGCGAACTCGCTCGGTATTTGTTGCCTTTATATACTCATATATATTATATGCATATATGAAAGTTAGTGTGAGTATGTGTAGACATACAGACACACACACACACAAATACATATTAAATACATCTAACAAATAAGACCAACTGGAACTCAGCACAAAGAAACTTGAGTGAAAAAAAAAGCATCAACTTCAATATGAGCAAATAAGAAAAAAAAAAAAGACTAGCGAACAAAAAAAAGTGTAAAAGAAATCAAATAAAAATACAACAAGAAATTCTATGTGAGCTCCATTGGCGCCTTTGGGGGTGGACGCACATACAGATACTCACACAAACACAAACAAGTGAGTGAGTAAGTTCTTATGACACGAACAGGAGAAGTGAGTCGGGACGAATGACAAATAAAAGAATTTGCTGCTTCGCTGTTGGCTGTCGTTGCCTCCGACCTTTCTGTCTTTCTCTGTATATACATATATATGTATGTATATATACATATGTGTGTATGCGTGTAAATGTATAAATATATGAGCTGGTATGTGTGCTCCCGGCAAAAGAGCCTCCCCAAATGCTTACGTATACAGGATTTCTGTTTGTATTTTTTTTTTTCCCAGATTTGATTTTTTTCATTCCTTCAATTTTTTTTTTTTTCTTTTTTTTTTCTTCTGCTCTTTCGTACGTAGCTGTGCTCATTCGTTCTCTTGCTCGCTCGCTCATTCATTCGTTACTTCGTTCATTCGTTTGCTCATTCGTGCACTCGCCTTGTTTCACCCAATGTTCTATACCACTCCCCCTTGGGAGCTCCAAAGGCCAAAAGGTTATACTACACAATAATTGAGGGAAGGGGGCCTTAGGAGCGAATCGAAATGAGAACTCGCGCGATTTGCTGTCAATGTTTTGCTATAAGTGTATATGAGTATGAGAAGTTGGATAGAGAAGTAGAAGTATTGGCGCGCCCCTCCTTATCAGTATCAGTGCCAGTATCAGTAGTATTGCTAACAGCCTGGCGCTGCCTTTACTCACAGCTGCATTGCTCTTGGCTGCGCATGACCACACACATCTGCTACTGCTCGGTGTGAATAAATTTAACTAGGGGACGTTCGAATGTTCGGTTTAGGGGTTGCTGTTGCCGATTCGCCATTACTCGTTGCATTCCCAGTCAAGTGCAGCTCAACTCAGCCCTGTTCAGCTGGCTTTGCCTCCAATATTGTGTTGATCGGTCGGGCGGTTTGTCGGTCGCTCTGTCAGTTGGTTGGTTGGTTGATTGCAACGATTGGCTGCATTGAAACTTTGGTCGCCATTTTGTTGAAATATTGTCATGTCATGTCGGGCCGTGTCATGTGATTGTCCCCTACAAATATGTCCATATATACCAACATACTATTATTGTGTATACTTCGGACAGTTGAAATCTTAATGTCGCTTTTCAATTTCGATTCATTCGATGCATAAAATATAATCAATTATTTAAAAAAAGAATTGCGAAAACTATAAGAAATACGTGTATATGAAAATAGAAAGAAAATAAAAAAAAAAACGCGGAAACGTGAAAACTTAGTTTGAAGACTTGAATCAAGACTTGGAAGTTTTTAAATTTTTTTTGTCATATTTTACTTTTGCTTTTATTTTGTTTGTCTAGTCTTGCATTATGCGGGCGGTGTTAGACTGGTGGGCTTTGAAAGTGTTGGACCTCTTCATCCTCGTCATTGTTGTCGTCGCGTCTTTTACGATAATTTGAATATAAGAAAAGTTTAAGTCAAAGTCGAAGCACCAGCAAAAGCAAAAGCAAAAGCAACTAAAGAAGTAGAAGAATGAAGAAGTTTTAACTGTTTTGGGTTAAAAACAACGCCAAGAAAGTTAACACGTCGACGTGGACGACAAGACAAGCGTCTGAATTGTCTGAATCGGCGGGAACGGTAGCGGCAAAAAGTTTTCTTTTTGCTTTGCCCGATTCTATGCGCTATACATATTTCTTTTCGACAGAGTTTAGAGACGTCCTTGAAAACTTAAGCTTAAACGAACTTAGAAGAAGACGACGACATACTAAAAGTCTGGAAGACGACTCCAAGTTAGGGTAAATTTGTTTGGCAAAAGTAGTCTCAAAGTGGAGAGCGACGAGACCTACCCCATCAGCTTCGCATCGCTTTCCATTCCATTCGATCCTATATTCCATCCAATCCCTCCCAATTCCACCCAATCCCATCCCATCCCATACAATCCCAACCCCCAACCCCCAACCATCGCATTCCATCGCACCAAGTTCAAAAATTAAAAACTTTTCGATGATTTGTGCAAAAAGTTGTTATTCCTCTTGTTGTTTTTGTTGTTGCTGTTGCTACTGTTTCTACTGTTGCTGGTTTTGTTGCTTAAGTTATAACCATTATTGTTATTGTTATTGTTGTTGTTTTTGTTGTTGCAGTCACTGTCCAATAAAAACTTTTCACACTGGGTTAACACTTACTAACTCACTCGGAAAGAATCCAAAGCCTACCAAACCTATCAAGCCTACCAAGTCTGCCAAGTCTACCAAGCAAAGCGATCTGATTGACGTTGGAGGCCTTTGATGTTCGCTTACCCAAACAAAACAAAAAGAAAGTTCCTGAGCGCTTCTATGAACTTTGACCCACTTAAATTTGGAATTTATTTTTAGCTTTACACTAAATGTCATGCATACAAATACGTATAGTGTAGGTATATATTTTCTATGTTAAGTATAAATACAATATATATTAGTTCATATTCTATTTATATAGATAAATATATTATTACATATAAGTATAATGAATAAATTGCAAGGAAAAAGAATGTTAACTTCGGCTATACCGAAGTAGTCATACTCTTCACGCACCCCCAGAAAATGTTTTTGCCTACGCTGCTGTAATTGAGTACATAGAATCACTACACATACAACATTTCAACGCTGAGACCGAAATTTTTGTATGGAAGCTATACGATCCAGTAATCTGAGGATTTTGAAAATTACATGGTTGTTGAATATAGGTCAGGCAGGCACTAAGTCTTCAAATTCCAGTGCGATAAAACAAAAAACAAAAATATGTTTTTAATGAGAATCTGAATTTGTATTGAGGTTTCTCTGGGAGCTATACGACACAGTAGTTCTAGGCTTACGAAGTACAACATATACAATTGACGGAAATAGATTAGAAACTTATAGTGTCCAAATTTCAGTTCAATAATACAAAAAGCAAAAAAGCTTTTCTATTAATAACATGAATTTTAATGGGTGATTTGTATGGAAGATACTCCTCCTGTTGGTCCGATTCAGCTAGTTCCGACAAATGTACAAATGTCTGGTAGAAAGAAAACCTCGTGCAGACAGGCATGGCTTTATCAATTCGTCTCGTTGAGCTGCTCAAGAATATAATATACACTTTATGGGGTCTCCAATGTCTCCTTGTGTCTGTTACAAACTTTATCACAAAATTTTTACACTAATAAGTACTATTCACTGCGTGAAGAGTAAAAAGATAGTACTATCGTTTATGTTGTGCAAGGGAAAAATATGAAAAATGTCAAGACTCTTGCTGAGAATGTGAAAAACTATTAAAGAAGCGAAGAATACCGAATTATATAGTCATTTATTTAGATTATGGTGGCCGAGCACACTCCCTTGTGTGCGCTGGAGGCTTACAGGAGGACAATAGTAGGCTCAGCGAAAATAAGGGAGTATTAAGACAAATTCTATCTTCGAAACCAGACTTTCCAACCCGCACCCAATGAGGCTCGCCAACTTAAACTGATGATCTTGTTTTTTTTTTGTTGGACAACTTAAACCAAGGACTAAAAATAACAAATTTTGGTAAGTTTGGGAATCTATGATTTAGATGGATAATCATAGAATGTAAACTAGACTATAATATAGTAGTATGTCTACAATGGTAGAACAGAGTGGTCGTTTATCGTACTAAACCCAATGATTATGTGGGACAATTGACACCAGACCCTGACTATCAGTATGAATACAGTAGTAACTATAAATGTGTTATATAAGAGACAGTATTCTTTTATACTCAGATAGCCCGGAAATTCTGGAAGCAGTCGGCCAGAAAAGCATTTCTCAAAAACGGTAGCCGATTGGCAAAATATCTTAAGTCAGTTCAGTAAATAAATATAAACTTAAAAAATTAGCTTACTCCGAGTACTTGAGATAGTTTGAAGATTATGAGCAAATGATAGGGTTTTCCACACAGTGACCTACTACCTATTTTCAAACAAATTACATATCGCTCACTTACTGCCTGTCTGTCCTAACTCAAAAAACAGTATTTCGAGAAAAACGCGTTTAAAATTTTCAATTTACATCCTCCGAGTCATTGGATAATTTATAGAATAAATATTCTCTTCTAACGAGGAGAGTAAGTAAGTTATTAAAATAAATTTTTTACACAATATAAATCATCTTATACAGAATATTTCTGCATCATTAATTTAAAAATCGTGTATTTTGAGATAGGATCCACAACATTTTGCTCCTTAATAGACTGGTTGATTCATATTAATGGTTGGAGTCATATCAGTTATCTGTACGTCAACATGACCTAAATGGGATCTGGATTGTATAGAAATGCTGTTAAAGTGTAATAGGAAGGATGCCAAATGAATCAAAGGTCTGTGAAAGACACAAGTATTGAATAGGGGAAGCAGAGCAGAAAGCGTGGAACAATTCCTCTATGACGAACATGATGGCTGAGAGGAGAATTTGAGGTAAACAAATTTGTCGTGGTTCTATAACATTTCAGTTCAAGAACCTACCCTCAATGGAGAAATAGTCGTTTATAATCATAATGAAGTGTGTAAGCTTTATGGATAATAATTAAATATGAAACCAAACCAAACCAAATCAAATCAAAAAAAAAAAAGAAATGGATATATTATATTATAGTAGAGATACAAATAGAGAGAATAAAATACTCATATGTTGTTGTTGTCTTTGGCCACTCAACGAACCTGAGTCTACGTACCCGATCGCTGGTGCTCAGCTGAGATTCCATCGCATTGATGTCGGACTTCAGGCGCATCATTTGCGATTCAACACGTGCATTCTCGCGTTGCAATTCCGAAATTTCCGCTTCCAGGGTATTTAGATCTTCACTGCTTGGTTTACCGCCAACACTGCTGCAATTGTTGCCTCCATTCCCATTACTGTTACTAATATTGTTGTTGTTGCTGTTGCTGTTAAGCAAAGTATTGGAGCTGCTTACAACATGAGTACCACCATTGCCACTGCTGACATTGGTACCACTTCCAATATGACTGCTGTTGTTACTATTGTTGTTATTGCTAATGATGGATGATGCTGCTGATCCCACTGGTGCTACTGATGCGGCAGCAACGGCTGCCGCTGCTGCTAGTGACGATGATGTTGCAGCTGCTGCTGCTGCGGCGGCGGCTGCCGCCGCAACACTGGAGGACACAACTGACGATGATGATGAAGACGAACCAACGGTAGACATCATGATATCGAGACCTGTTCCTGATTGGAAAGGTTCATTTTTATTTTATTGAGAGTTGCTTTTGCATATTTATTTATTTTGCGTTTGCTTTTTTCTTTTTTATTTACTTGGAAATTTTATTTTATTTATTGTAATTTTTTTTATTTTTATGTGCGCGTGTGCTAATTAAATTTATTTTATTTTTAATTTTTATTTTTAGATAAATTTTCTTTTCTTTTCTATATTTTTCGAATAATTATTAACTATGTAAGTGTCAATATGTGTGTGTGTGTGTGTTAGTGTATAATTATTATTTGTGTAGGTGGGGGTAAAAATAATATGTGTATGTGTAACCCCGATCAGAGTATAAGAAAAAAAATGCCATGAAAACTTGTATTAATTGTTAGAAAAATTATTTACTCTCATCACCTGAAATATGAGGCAAGTTCCATCGTTTGAGTATAAAAATTTATAATTAATGAATAAATAAATAAATTTATTAAAAATTTCATTTTATTAATGTAGCACAAATGTATTAAAATTTAATTTGAAAGTTTTCATGTTCAAATAAATAATGGTTAAAAAATAGAATAAGTAAAATGTTGAATGAAATAATTAGATACAGCGTATACAGAAGATAGTAAATGTACATTTTGGACATAGAAGCTAGTAAGTGAGTGAGTGAGTAAGTGAGTGAGTGAGGTAGTGTAGTGAGTGATTGGGTGAATGAATGAGAGTACTTAGAGAGGACCTTAGACTATTTCATATTTTCGCTATAAATATTTTTTCTTTTATTATTTTACTATTTTACTGTTTTTCATGTAGTTCAAAGATACTTTTGACATTCAGATCTGTTCTTTTTTTATTTTATAGATTTGTTTTTTTTTTTGTTTTTTGTTTTTTTTTTTGTTTTTGTTTTTATGGTTTTGTATTTTTATGGTTCAGTTTACAGTAGATATTCGACACATAAAAGTTGCGTAATTAACAAAACAATATGAATAGAACGCATACATAGATAAATATAGGATCCTTTGGATTCAAATTCTGATTTTGATTTCAATTTTGATTTTGATTTTAAAAATTTATAAAGTATATTATTATTGTTGTTGTTATTGTTCTTGTTATAGTAATGTTTTTGTTGTTGTCTTGTTGATTGGTTGATTGCAGTTGCTTGGTTTTTGTGTTCAGAATCAGATACAAAGAATCATATTGTAAGTAGTATCGAGATGTAATTGATTAGTTGACTTAATTACTGAGTTTAGTATCTAAAATGAAAATTAATTTAAACCAAAAAAAAAAGAAAGAAAAATAACAATAAAAGAGAATAAAAGAAATCTAAAAACCAAGAAAAGAAAAATAAAAACTAATTGGAATAACAATTTCAAAGCGTACAATTTTGTTAAGCTTTTTTTTCATTGCTTTTGTTGAAGGAGCTTTTTGTTTCTCGTATTATTATTTTGATATTATTTTTATGACGAGTATAGTATGCAGATGATGTATATTCTATTTTATTAAACCAAAAATCAATAAAAATTTGTTACACGCACACAAGATAAAAGAAGAAAGAATAGTTTTGAATGGGAACGGGAAATGGATCGAATCGAAACTGAAAACACTAACAAAGTACAAAGTTGGTTAATTTGGAATTTTTCTGGAAGTTGTTCTAATTTGATTTGATTCGAAGCTCAGCCAAGCACTCACCTGTGTAGCCCTTTGGATAGACCATAGTGACTTCATCGAATTTGGGCTTTTTAATGCCCTGACTCCCGACCGAAGAGCAGCCTGTAAGAGAGAAAAATACGCAACAAAAGAGGATTGATTCAATGTTTGATTGGCTGATTGACTAGTTGACTAATTAATTGCTGATAGGATGAATACACACCATCGAATTTCATAGCGGTAGCGAGCTGCAGCCTTATACGAACCGTTCCACCGGACGCACTCGATCTATAAGGACTATCAGAATAAAATATACAAATGAAAATAGGCAACCAAGGAATAGGAAAAAAAAACTCTTCCTCACTTACCTTCTATGTGATAGGAATTTACCCGTCGAATGGCCAGAACCATCACATCCAGGAATGGGGCATCTAAAAATTAAATGAGTTTGAGATGAATATTGAGAATTGAAAACGAAAACGAAAACACAACAAAAATAAAAAATCAGAGAAGGAAGAGAAAAAGTTGAAACAAAAAAATGAAGCAGAGCCAATAAATGAACAAACAACTCACCTCAATGGCTCGGAGTCCTGCCCATCACGCGGCTTGCTCTTTGGCTTGTTAGCGCGTGGGCAACCTGAGAGGCTGCGGTGTGATGAGTAGTTACCGGTCACGTGTCCAGAACCATCGCAACCAGGCGTAGGGCACTTGAGCTCCTGTGAGTGCGACTGCAGATGATTGCGATCGGAGCGAGAGCAGCCAGTCAAACTAATTGGAATCAATCAAGCATATAACAAATGACGAAAAGTTAAAAATGTTTAAATTGATGTTGATGATGATGATGATGATGACGATGACGATGTTATTGGAAAATTAAGAGAAAAGAACTCATTCTTATCAGGACATTCACACGCAAGTTCACTCATTCATTAGAAAAATCAACTCAAAGCCGAATTTAAGCTTGTTAATCCCATAAAATTACAAAGCCTCACACACGCACTGAATTTTCCAATTAGAAAGCCAATGACTGACCGACCGACCGACCACCAACCAACCGGCACCAGACGGTCTCTGTGTAGAAATGTTTGAGAGTATGAGTTTCCTTTGTTTATAGCTGACGCTTTATGGCTGACTTGGGTAAACGACGACACATGTACAGATACACTTTCAGATACAGATACAGACACATACACATACAGACAGACAGATAGACAACGAACGTTTTTATAAATATTAAAAGTGGACGAGTTGCCTCATCAACAAGTCAAATGAATGTGGCCCCAGGTAAATGTCATTACTGCATATTTCATTTTTATCCCATCATGTCATTGTGTCCTGTAGCAGAGAACCAACGAACGAATAAACGAACACGTCTGTTACAATAGCAACATCCGCTCACAAATGATAAAGCACTACTCTCTATTACAGGCATGTTAGAATATGATGACTGCTTACCCATCCTTTGTCTTGTCATGCTGTGGTATGTGCTGTGGTGGCGGCATTGAGTAGCAAGTGGCAGGACTTGGTGAATAGCCGCCAGAAACCGGCGTTGGATAACCGCCGGGTCCAACAGCAGTAGCATATGGGTTACTACATTGATAAGCGGCAGGTCCATAACCATGATAGCCTGCTGGTGGATAATCGGACTGTACCACCATACCATAACCAGGATGTGGAGAATAACCTGAATGTTGTAAAGTAAGAGAGAGAGAGAGAGAGAGAGAGAGAGAGAGAGAAAGAAACAGAGAAAGTGAAGCAAAATATAGAGTTACATAACGAGGAGATTAAGAGTGTCCTCACACACAGGTTGTCAACTCACCGCTTGGATCACGATACGTGTCGATGTAGTGCGAGCCCCCACTGTCTGGCGTCGATTCGCGACTATAAGGCCGCGGTCCACCAATATGGCCAACTAAGCCAAATCCTAATGGACGAGGTGGTCCACTGAAATCGACAGGTTCCATTTGAGGCGATCGTGGCGGGCCATTAGGACCGATGCCACCGGGTCCGGCAGCAGTACCAAATCCTTGTGCATGGCCCACGACAAGCCCATCTGGATGTGCACCATACTGGGGGCTGGTTATAATGCTAGATAACACGAAATGTCAAAATTTGCATTGTTTGATGATTTTTGTATAATAAAGAAATATTGGTAAAAGACTGATTTTAGTAAGAAATTACCTATGCGGTAATCGTGTTACGCTCAAATCGAGTGTCTGACCCTGAGGACTTGGCACTTGAGGACTGGCGATATTGGGACTTGCTCCTGGTTGTGGACTACCTGTGCCCATGCGCTGGTTGTACTGGTTGTGCGACGCTGGCGAATTAAAGCCATGTGGACTGGAAGATGTGACTGACGTTGAGCCAGACAAATCGACAGCTGGTGCGCCACCATTGGGCGTTGGCGAACTACTTTGTTTCGGCTGCTGATGCTGTGACTGTTGCTGTTGTTGCTGCTGCTGTTGCTGCTGTTGTTGCTGCTGTTGTTGTTGTTGCTGCTGCTGTTGTTGTTGTTGCTGCTGCTGCTGCTGCTGTTGGTAAGCCGTCAGCGGCTGCTGCTTGTGGCCCATTTTAACCGAAGATTAATGGCTGAAAAGCCAGGAGGCAATGGTCCTCGATCATAGTGATACATGGGACGAGGATAGATAGGAGCTGCCAGCTCATCATGCTCTGCTTTGCCGCATAATTTGCTGTTCCTGCAAATATTTTTGCTGTTGCACTGTAGGTCATCAGCAGTTTGTGGCAGTGGTACATATTGGAGGGTGGACCTTGACGTTGTCCATTGCAATTTGGAATCGAATCGGCTGCGACAGATGCAGTACGGAGAATGCAGACGACACAACCGACGAAATTGAAACTGGCGGATTATGATCATAAGTGCGAACATGTGTTGGCGATAACTCACTTACGGCGCTGCCATTGGCCATCAAATCATTGCCGCCATAGGCCGAGGGTGCCTTGCTGACGACGCCTTCTGCCGTCGAGCCGAGAGTCTGTTGGGCATACCGCATTTGTTCGTATGCTTGATGCTGGTGGCGCTCGTCCTGCTGTTGTTGCTGCTGCTGTTGGTGGTGGTCTGTGGTATGATAGCCAGCGGAATCCGTTCCATCTGAGATACTCCGACGGATATCATTAGACCAGTATTCCCTTCAATAAACGGCGCTGTTGGTGAAGAGTATGTTGCTGCTGTTGCTGATGATGATGGGGATGACCGTGAGGATGTTGTGGACTCTGTTGCTGCATGCCGACATAGCGGCTGAGCTCATTCGATTGCTGCTGCTGTTGCAACGTTGTTGGTGCATTGCCGCGAACCCCACTCAGGTGAGGCGCATGAAGACTTGTGTCGTTACCTGTGCTTGTTGCAACACCCACCGTCGATACAACAGTAGCGCCAGAGGTTTGGGGTTTTGCTGGCGAATCGTTGTTACTGAGATACGTGTGCATGGGGCTTTTATTATATTCAGACTTAATGCTGGCTACAGGACTATATTCCGATTTGATAATTGGCATTGTGCTTGAATTCAATTTATTGCTATTCCCGTTTCCGTTGCTACTGTTGTTGTTGACGCAGTTCGTATTATTATTGTTGAGATACTGATTGGATGTGATCTTCAATTTCTCCAAATGGTGTAACTCTTTTTCACCGCCGTCAGTTGATTTCAAAGAATCCAACGATGCGTTCGCTGCTGCTAGATGGAATCAAGATTAAAAGAAAACCAAATGAGGATACTTGTGATGAGAATCTATTGAAACAAATTGGAAAAGAATCTGTTTGAAGCGGCGCAGACAGATCAATGGGGTCTCAACAATGGGATGAGACAAACCTGCTTCACTTATTGTTGCATTCGTACCCTGACCGACGGCTTTCTTCTCTCGAAGTAAACCCAAAGTGTCTTCGCTTTCATGCAAATCATAGACTGCAGGTCGCATATGAGGCCGCGTTTTGGCGTTCCTCTTGGCCACCGCCTTCGGGCAACCAGATAAGCTGCGATGCACGCTACGATGCGCCTGCACGTGGCCACGTCCGTTGCAGCCGGGCGTCGGACACTTAAGAATCTGTTCGTGCAGAGCCAGCACTACGTCAAATTGGGAACCAGGAATTGAAAAGCAACGTTAGTGAATTTGACTCAAATACACAACTGACAGGCAGACAGGCTACGTACAACATTCGAGCGAATTAACGAACAGGCGAATTAATTATATGAATATAGTGAGTTAAAGTTTCCATATAGATCGGGGGATTTACACACAATAGAAGAACCGCACACTCGAAAGTTGGAGAGTTGAAGACAGAGCGATTAAGACTGTTACCAGTTTATATAATGAAAGATGATATGAACATCAAAGCATCGTTAGTTTATAAAAGAGAAACAGGAAGGTGAAAGAGAAAAGTGAGAGAGCTACGGTTCCAATTTCTGCATGCCCAGGCACAGCTCTTCCAAGTTATAATAATTAGGTTAATATTACATGATACTACAGCGACAAGTGTTAAGTGTACAGATAATGATGAATGAAGCAGGGAGAGAAGAAAGAAAAATGAAAGGAAGGGAGAGAGAAAGAGAGTATGATATAACGGTAAGATAATGGTTACTTTTTCAAATCTGTTTTCAATGATCCTCGCTATTATTAAAGAAGGATACGCACTCATGCAACTAGTATTTTATTTTAATAAAGGCAATGCGAAAGAGAATTCTTAAGACAGACATAGTATATTCATACACACAGATACTCACATCACATATACATACAATCATGCTCAGTACACTAAGAAACTACTTCAGTCCAAGAATTAAACTTCAATACAACTTACATTCGGTGGTTACCTTGTCCCGTTTGGGGCAGCCTGATAAGCTGATAAGATAAGATTCATATGTATGTATACAGGGAGAATTACAGTTATGTATAGAGAGAGATAGATACATATATGTATATACAGAGAGAGAGAGAGAGAGAAAACAAGGTATGTGAAAGAAACACAATGAGAGATAGAGAGAGAGAGAGCATTAAGTATTTTTACTAGAAATTGTGGGCTCTACTAATTGTATCAAGCAAATACCTTCTGTGATGAGAATAAAGTCCTGTCGCGTGTCCTTGGCCAGTACAATGCGGTGTTGGACATTTGATGCCATCTACAAAAAATGTGGAATTGTTAAGCATATCTACAAAATCAAGACAACAAGCAACTCTCCAATCTCTACGACATATCTCTTTCCTTTGGTTTGAGAAAGAAGAGATTCATAGGTGAATAACAGACTCTTCCAATAATATTGTATTATAGATATATGGAAATGATTGAACCTAAACTTTTAAACTAAATGAACTGACAAGTAAAAGTATTGCGAATGAAGTCACAAAAAAATATTGTACTACTTACATTGAAACAAACGCAAGAAGTTCATCAAGTATGCGACCCCTTTCTCTATTCTATTGTATACTATTATATTATATTTTTACTGAAGAAAGAATTCAACGCACTCGTATGAGTAAAAGAATATTTCTAATTAATTATACAAAGAGTAGAAGTAAGTGTATGGAGGAGCATTTGGAATGAGAGATCCCAAAATTGTTGACGTTGATGTTGATGATGATGCTGCTGCTGGAGGAGAAGATTGAAAAAAGATGCGGATGGGGTCACAATACTATAAAATTTATTGGAAGGTAGAAAGCTGGTTCGAGGGTTTGATGAGTGCTTTCATGGAAATTTTTTACTAAATAATTAATTAAAATTTGATGGAAAACAACTTTGCATTATTTACGTTACAAATACACGCACTTACTGTCACACACACACACACACACACATACACACACTCATAGACGCTGTCAAGTTGCAACACACAGGAACACATAAGAAAAAGAAAGTAAGAAGAAAGAAAGAATGGAAGAATGAAAGAAAGACTAGCGCGTTCCATAAAAACCTGTCTGCATTCTAAGCATGTGATCTGGCGGCATATGAAGATGAGACGACGACGATGATGATGATGATGATGATGACAATATTGTAGAAGCCTGGGGAAAACGAGGGTTAAGACAGCAACATTTTTCGAAATATTTTTGTCTATTACATGTGCACACAGATACACATACGCTATCAGTTATATCAGTATGTGCAAATGTATGATGGTAAGTATGTATCTCTGTTATGTGTCAAGTTAAAGTGGTAATGGGTAAAAGGGTGAAATAGAACTTTTTATGAAGACAACGACAGCGACAGCGAGATTGTAGAGGACCGACTTGATGTCTGACGTTCACTGTCAAATGTAGAAAAACTTATCTCTAATTAGAATTTAATTAAAATAAACATGCATAGTATATATGTATCTAGATACACACTCAGAGATAGATACAAATATCTATATGCACAGGTAGCATACTCATTTGTGTTATGATATGTTTGTTACCTAAAGAAAGGTTTCAAAGAAGCGTTAAGCATACGCCATGTGAAATAGAAAAATTTATAAATATGTCAAGAAAAACAAAAATGAAAACCAAATGAAACAAAACAGATAACGACAATAATGAGAATTCTGACACAACTCACAACATCAACGACAAACAAAATTTTTGCGGCATATAGTTAAATTCAAAATTTTTCATTTTTATGGAGTTGGAGTTGGAGTTGGAACTATAGGTAGACAGACAACTCAAAACTCATAACTCAAAAGAGTGGGGAGAACATACTCATTATGTACTATAAGATAAATATGATGCGAGTATTTAAGCAAATACAAACTAAAAACTATTCATCTTTAAAATATTAACCTGCCATAAACTGAAAGTTACCCACCATGCCATGCCATGCCGCGCCATGCCATGTTGGCGTGTGTAGTTCCATCAATTCACTCCTATTCTATCCTAGTTTAAGCCTAATAAGCTACATTAGCTGAAAAGTTAAAAGGCGTTTTCCAAAATGACTGATATTATGTACGTGAGAGACCTTATGTCGTTCGTTGATATATATATTTTTATTGTTGCTGCGTTTCTATTCTATATTTATGCCAAACAAACTATGTATTTATTTAAAAAGTCATTCAAATTATGGTACATAAGCTAAAATCCAAAGAACGCAAGCAAACAAGCGAGCAAATGAACGAGGGTCCCTTGCAAGGATAATAAGAGGAATATGGTAGAGATGGCGGTGGCGGTTGAAGTGATGGTGATACAAACGAATAAACCAAACCATTTTGAGCATATTAATGCCGACATAATGACAAAATAAATATGCGAAAGCGGTTTTTGCCAAAAAAGCGAAACACAAACGTGCTTCAATTGCTTTATGTCTAATCAACGTTCGACAAGAGAACAAGTGGTGCGCAAGGACAAGAAATACACGACGACATACACAAAGGATCTGAATGGATGGATGGATGGATGGTTAGATGGTTAGATGCTGTTGTTGTTGTTGTTACTGTTGTTGTGTGAAGTGTGCTTTATAGAAAATTCTAATATGCGTGAAAATTATAAGCTAAAAGATAGACGGACAGACAGATAGACAGACGCTACGATATAGACATAAGGTCGAGAACATGAATGAATCGAAAGCAAAAAAGCTTTTGCTTGGTTTGCTGGCTGTCGCCTGCTGAGAAATCACATGAACATGAACATGTCTTACTGCAACTGTGTATATATATCCTGCATCTGTATCTATCTATCTCTATCTGTGTGTATCTATCTGTGCGTACGTGCGTTTGTGTTTGTATGTATGTATGTATGTATGTATGTGTGATACATAAAGGGTTTACAAGTCATTAAAGTATGTTGTTGTTATTGTTATTATTGTTGTTGTTGTTGTTGTTGCCATCTAAACACACGCACTTCATCGCATTGTTCTTATTTAGACTTGCTATCCGGCAAAGAACTCTTAGATTTTAGTGTTTTTGTTGAATTTGAAGTTGATGGCAATTTATAAATGCGCAAATAATAATAATAATAATGATGATGATGATGATGATGATAATGATAATAATCATCATCACAACAATAATGATAATAGAAAATAGAAAACATTATAAAGACATTCTTTGTTCATGTTGCTGTTGTTGTTGCTGTTGCTGTTATTATGAAAATAGTAGAATATAATAATTCAAATTGGTCCCTTTTTTTTTTTTCTTAGATAAAAATTATTGTATGTAACATGAAGGAGTCATCCGACAAACCTCAACCAAAAAAAAAAAACATTATTTTTTTAAATCCCATACATACGCACATACACACACATAAGTAGATACACAGATACATAGATTAAATGCCAATTAGCTTATAAACTCAATGCAACAAGAACTTTCGCACACATGTCCGACATGATCGACCAAAAGCCGTTACCAATTCAATAAATTTTTCCAAATAAAATATGACATAACATAAAAATTGTATTTCAATAAAAATAATAAATTAAATATTCTTCAAAATTCGAGTTCACACTCTAACACTTGATTTGATTGATTGATTGATTGAATATCTAAAGATCATTATCATCAATCATCTACTAAAACAAGCAAAAGATTTTAAGAAAACAAACAAACAAACAGACAAACAAATGGATCAATTGATCGAATGATCAAAGGAACAATTTTGTTTTGCAACAGAAGGAACGAAGGAATACCGACGACTTGAACGTAATTCTACCGCTGATTCATTTCAAAAGACGAATTGCTAAGAAGAGTATGTAAGGCTAAGTGAGTGAGTGATTGATTGGAGTCGAAACTTACCACGATTTTGGCTGCCCGGAGAATAACTTGGTGGTGGTGGTGGAGGTAGTGAGGGTGCTGCTGTCGCCGCTGCTGCTGTTGCTGCCACCGTTTGTTGTCCAACCGCCGAAACGCTCAAAACACCCTCACGTGCAATGTCTTGCATGACAGAGGCAGCTCGGCTACCAACACCCGCCGGTTGCAGTATCGTATACTGTTTTGTGCTATCGCAAATTGCTGCTACTGTTGCCGGTCCCGAAATCCCTGCTAATGATGATGACGAAGTTGTTACTGATGTTAACATTGTCGATGATACTGCCGAGTGATCCTTTCCCTTGCTGCTATTGCCGCTACTGTCATCCTCATTGATATTACTTTCACCATTGGCATTTATATCCGTACCATTACCAGTGCCACTGGCAGTGCTGGTACCATTGCTCATTTCATAACTATGCATGGCTTGACGTGGTGCCGTTGGTGGTGGCGGCGGCAATGGCAATAGAGAGAGACCATCGCTATTTACTGCAACAACGGATGCAGCAGCTACAGCTGCCGCTGCAGCGGCACTATGCTGACTATAACTATAGTATGCCAGGCTGGTTGGCTCCTGGTGGCCACTATATGCAGCAGCAGCTGCGGCAGCCGCAGCATAGTGAGGCGAGGCCGTTGCTGTTGTATAGCTTAGGTGACCATTGCGTTTGATGTCGTTCGGTGGTTTGAAGGCTGACGCCTGTGAAAATGGGGTTTTCTTGGCATATTCACCATCATTACAATCGATAATGCCTCCACCAATTAGACCACCACTTGAACCGATAACTGTGTCATGGTGTTGGGCATTCAGACGCGCCTGATCATTTTCCTTTTGACGATGAAAACGTGACAATTCTGTGTATTCATGTTCATGGTCATTCGTGATATTGCGTCGCTCATACTTTTGCTTTTCCTCAAAGAGATTCTGAAATGGTGGTGGATTGTCATCTTGCTCGGCTTGCAGGCGATACAGATTACCACGTGCCTCTGGCCAACTGCCGGATAGACTTTTCAATGCTGCTTGTGTTTCCCGGATTAATGTTTCATCGTCCTGATCCACTTCATTGCTGCAGATGCTGCTACTGCTGCTGCTGCTGCTGTTCGGGGCGTTGCTGGGGTTAATGCTGCTGATATTGTTATTTGGTACCTTTGTTGCCGTTGCTGTTGTAACAATTTCTAAATTTGGAGCGGTTGTTGTTGCTGTAGGGACTTTTGCTGTCGTCGTTGCTGTTGTTGGACCACCTAGTTGTCGTTTCTTTTGTGGTAAATTGCATTTCTCACTTATATTGTTATTATTATTACTATTATTATTATTATTATTGTTATTATTGTTATTGCTGTTGTTGCTATTGTTGTTGATATATAAATCATCATCTCGACTTGATCGCTTCTTCCGTTTGATTCCTGCCTCATGTTCATCACATTTGTTGTTGTTGTTGTTGAGATTTGTATTGCTATTGTTATTATTGTTGTTGCTGTTGTTATTGTTGCTCTCAAGTAATGGAGTTTCTTTGGTAAGCGGTCGTTTTGATAGCGCCATCTTCATTTTTTAGTTACAGCTGCTGATTGTTGTTGTGGAAGTAATGGTGGTGGTGCAAATCCTAAATTGGGGGATCCCTAAATGTTTCGTAGAAATGTTGATTTTTTTTTCTTTTTTTTTTTTCTAAGTATTTTAGTTGTTTAATATTCAACTATACACACACACACACACACACACACACACACAGACACACACAGACACACACACACACATACACAAATGGAGATATACTCTATAAAAATTTACTATAGTTTATAGTATTTAAAAAATAAAATAAAAGAGACCTCTAACTAAAATGAAATATTATAACTCAATCCTTATTAAAGACTCTTCCTACGAATGTGACTCGACTCAATTGGCAGTTGATTGCTGTGCCTTGATTCATTGATCTCTGATGTCATTTATTTTTGTAAAATAAATGCAGAAATTTGGAATGGATGGCATATAAATAATGATGATAAATAATATATTAATAAGAACACAGGGGAACACTAAATCCGCGGCATGGTATTTCTTAGTTAATTTTATAATAATAATACAAGTATATTTGAGTAGACTCTACATTTTTAAATATACATTATACATTCACAGCACAAAATTAACAATTATCAAGATAATTTCGTGGCTCTTTCCATGTCATTGGTATTCCAAACAGAAGCCCTATTCATTCTCCTTGATTCCAATATCGAAGTGATTCCATGCAAGTTTTACACTCTCTGTGTGGAGCCCAATATTTGTCTTTTTGTCCGAATTGTTTTTCTCAAAATATGATCGATAACTTTATTGTTTAAAATCATTTATACCTTTCTTCGTTGGTTTTCTTGAGAAAATCTAGCAGAAGTGGTCGGAACTGTTTACACAAGACTTTCATGAAGAACTTATGCTTTTTGTAATATAAAAAACACCGAATAAATTCAATTATATGACTGGCTCGTTGGCCCAGAGGTTAGTGCGATGGGCGGACATCCAAGGAGTCGAGGGTTCGAGCCAAGTCTGATCCTGCACTTTTCTAATTTCCTCCTTTCCTTCTTAACTTTTCCCTGAACTGAAGCTCATATTAAATACTAGGTTATAATTTCTAATTATAATATTAGTTCTAATAAATAAATAAATTCATTAATATACAAAACTGGGATTTTTTATTAGTGAAAAATCTCGGACAATGATAAGCATACAAAAAAGACACATAATTGACAGTAGATTCGTTAAAAACATGTATTCTTTTTTTTTATAGAAGAACCAGAGTCAATTCAAAAAAATTAATTTAAGGGCATAATACAATACTTCATAATCATATCACAAAAAAAAAATTTGTTTGTTCCCCTGTGCAGCAGACCAATTGAATGATGAATCATGCAATCATTCAATGGAACAATTATTGGAATATAAATAAAAGAAAAGAAAATATTTATACAAAATTACAAAAAAATAATTCGAATCGAATCGAATCGAGTCGAGTCGAGCCTTAAATCACACAATCAATGATATACAATAAATTTTATTTATACTCTGAAAACTGAACTGAACTGAAATGAAATGAATTAAATTCAATTATTTATTTCAAGACAAATGACATTTAAATGCTGTTAACAATGTGAAATTGAACTCTTTCAAATCTCCTGTAACTTTTCCTCCTATTTTCAAATCACAAACTTAAATAAATTTAAATTGAGAATATGTAATTTCCTTATGTGATTCTTTCTTGTTGCATTGAATTTTTTAATTAGTATGAATTTCTTTTTCTTCTTTTATATGATTTGATTTGTCATTCTTTCTGTTTTCCTTGTCTATTTTTTTTTTCTTTTTGTTTTGTTTTTGAAATATTTGCTATTATAATTTTGAAAGAACTGTTAAGAATAATAATAATAATAATTAAGGACAATTCACAATGAAAATCTTAATAGAAATACATAACAAAGAAAATCAACAAAAATTAAAAATAATTACTATTTAAAGTAAATATGTGAATGTTAATGATGAAATTAAACCAACTTTACCTATTTTAAATATTATTGTATCTTCTCTTTTTCTTTAGTGAGATTTACTTTGCTTTTTGAATTCACACTTCACTTTAAGTTTGCGCAGCTCACTTATCCCTGATCATCATCATCATCATCATCATCATTATTTTCATCATCAATTTCATCACCATAATTATTATTATTAATTGTTAATTATTAGACACACTTGGATTGATCGCGCATAGTGAGAAAGTTTCTTTTTCTTTCAAGATTTAACAATTTTTAATAAAGGGCGCACGCGCTTTTGTCAATTTGCTAAAGTCGCACGCGTTTTCTTTTATTTTATAGTTTATTTATGTTATGTTTATGTTATGTTTGTTGCTCTCCCGTCATAATGTAATTGTTTTATTTGTTATATAATGGATATTTTCTGTATTTGTTTCACTTTTCTTCTTTTATTTTTGTTGTTTGTTGTTTGTCAGCACTATAGTTGATCGATGTTGCACTTACTCACTCGAAATGCCTTGAAATATGAAGCATTTTATTTTATTGTGATGGCGTCACTTTATCATTTACATTTCCTTTTTCTTCTGATCTGAAGTGTGATTTGTTATAAATGTTTTCCACTCACAAAAAAAAAACAAACAAAAAAAAAAAAAAACCAAAAGAAAATTTCACGAAAAACAAAAGAATTGAGTGAAAAACAACATCAACATAAAGAAACTTTTGTTGCAAATTTTTGTATTAACCTCGAGTCGAGTTGAGTTGAGTTGAGTTAAGTTGAGTTAACTCTCAATCTCAAAGTCGCTTTGAATGTTGTGTGTCGTGGCGCGCCAAGTCCGTCCAAAACCCGACTGGATGCGTTTGGGGTAATAAAATTTTACATTGCTTGACGTAAGTAAAACTTTTTCGAATGTTCGCTAGCTCGGTCGGTCGGTACGTAGATTCCTTGCTGCCTTGCTTCCCTGGTGGCTGACTGGCTTTGTAAGCTCATAAGTTTACACACTTGCACACATATGGACACTGATACGGACACAGGCACGAGCACAGGCACAAGCACAGGCACAGGTAGTGAACGGGTGCGGGTACGGGTACGGACACAGTCGCGGCACAAGTCACGGGCATACACGATACGAGAAAACAATATTCACTTTACTTCACTTCAATGATGATGATGCTCCGCTTCTTCTCTATTCTATGAAAATGTCCTTTCTGGTTATTCTGGTTATTGTTATGCATATGTATATACATACATATATTATTCTATGATTATATACATCAGAGAGAGAGTGTGTTGCATAGGTTTTTTTTTTTTTTGTTACTGTCGTCGTAGTTGACGTTACTGCTGCACATAAACTTGGCTTGGTTTGGCTTCCCTTGGCTTCAACTACACTTGGTCAGGACACAAAAGTTTTCTTAACTTAGTCTTTCTCTTGTTTCGCGCTCAGTAATGCATCCGACGACCAATCTACCGACTATAGAACGACACACGAAATAATTCCGATCGATCGTTTGTTTGTTCGTTCGTGCGTTCGTTTGCTCGTACGTTCGTATGTTCGTTCCCTACCAAAATCTTCTTACATCCTAACTGACTGACTTCGTCTTCTTCCGTCCTAGCCGCGTTTTATTACGTTGCGTAGCGTTGGATTGCTTTACGTTACTTTCGTACTGCTGCGCTTACTTTTTTGGTCAGGAGGAAGCCGAAAACGCGCGTCTCTACCTGTTCTAAGTTCGCTGCTAACTGACAGTTTTTCAAAGTTGTCGAACTTTCAAACGCAATGAAAATTGCAGCCAAAAATTGTCGAAGTCGCCGTAGTCGCCGCTGCCGCAGTCAACGCAATTGTCATACACAGTTATAAACGGCAATAACTGTTCTCGTCGTTCGTTGTCCTCGGAATTGTTCATCGTGTCTTCATTCGTCTGTTCGTTCGTTTGTTTATTAGTTTATTCGTGCGGTGGTAACTCTGTTGGCATCGTAGACTTCGTGTCGATTTTTCGGAGTCAATTCTCCATGCATTCATTCGTACACATGAGACGAATTCATATACCGCACACACTCGCACAAATGTAACTTACTACGTACGTTGTACGTACATCGTAAACAAACAACAAACCAACTCGCTGCCTCTTAAAGCAAATATGATACCCAATATGTAGAACAATTTCGCAGCACTCAAAACTGTTATATCTGAAAGCATGCCATATTCTAGTGCAGGCGTCGGCGCAATGCCAATTTCCCCACCACTGAACTGTGTGTGTGTCCGAAAAATAACTCGACTCGTATTACCCGCCTTAAAAAAGCCACTCTTGCCCTTCGTTGCTCTCGCACTTTGTCATCATCTGAGCGAAGGATTCACTTGGTCCTCATTTGATTTTATCCAACTCTAATTGTAAATTCCAGCAGCATTTCGACTTTTCATTCATTCATTCACTCATCCATCCATTGCCACAAATTACTTTATACTCGCCACTTGCCACGTTCGCTGGTTTTCTAACATTTCGTTTCGTTTTGTTCCGTTTGCCTCATTCGTTCATTCGTTTGCTCGGTCGTTCGTTCGCTCGCTCGTTGGCATACCTAGTTCGCAGTTCCCAATTCAACGGTCTTTCGATTAGCATTTTTTATATCTGCTAAAATATCTTTTTGTATTTTGTTTTTGATCTTGAAATTATTGAAGTTGCATCAAATGAAAATTCAAGAATTCAATGCAATTTTACTTGCAATAAATGGAAGAGAAACTCTCTTCTCATTTCACGATTGATCTCTAAACAATTCCTCTATTTGCATCCAATGATCATTAGAAACAAATTTCATTTAATTCTTTGTTGAAAATACCTTTGGTAATGTGTCTGTGTATTGGTATTTTTCATTTTGTAATGCAGAGACAGAAATGAGATAGAAATCTCAAGAATTTTAGTTTGTGTTTGGAAATGATCAGCGTCCGTCCGTCATACCACTGTCATGTCATAAAATATCAAGGAACCAATTAACGATACTAGATTACAGATTCTCAAATACTAGAAGAGGTCGTGCAAATACAAAATTTTCATATCTAGAAACTTTTAGTGTCTAAATTTCAATTCAATAGTCCAAAAAACAAAAAAGTGTTTCGAATAAGAACCTGAATTGTAAGGGGAGGTACCCCTCCTATTTAACGGATTTGGCTGATTCCAACAAATGTATAGCGTCTATATCAAAAATTTATAGTGCCTTTCAGTTCGATAGAAAAAAAAAACAAAAAAGTATTTCGAATAACAACCTGAATTTTTAAGGGGGTTTGTATGGGAGGTACATTCCCTAGTAATCCGATCAAACTGAAATTTCGACTATATAAGTTTCTGATGTAAAACCATCAACTATCGAAATTTCAAGATCGTGGAATTACTGTATCGTATAGCTGCCATGCACACCAAAATGCTTCTTGTATGGGGACCCATTTAGGTTTTCGAAAATATTTTAGTTGTAGTATATTATGGTGATGCCCGGAACTACTAGAACTACATATTCTGTGAATATTTCAACTCTCTAGCTGTTGCGATTTGTGAGATAAAACCCGAGGACGGACGGACGGAGTACGAAGTCTCTGCAATAGGGTTCCTTTTGCTACCATTTGGGTCCGGAACCCTAAAAAAAGCAATTAATATATTCGGATATATCAAAAACTTAAAAGTTATGGGAAATTCGAATTATCTTTTGGTTTAGCTTAGCTCATGAGATCCACAAGATTATGATGCTGCAACTTGACAAGCTTTCAAAAAGTTTCGTGTTTCCTGTTTTGAATTACCTTTACAGATTATAGGTACGAAGAGTCTATTATGTTTGTGCTAATCACCCCATGAACCAGTGATCCCAAAAGGAAGGAAGTAATTTTTGTTCAAGAAGATATTAATCGATCTTACTGTGCCTGTCTATCCTCTTGTCTGTCAATGTGCCTCGGACTTTCGATAAATGAGAAACTGATATACCATATACATATATTTATTTTTAGGGAAATTAATTAATTTCTAGAGATTTAAAAATTTCCATTGCGTGGTTTACACAAAGAATTCATACAGTTTTCTATCATTTGAAGCTCACCGTTTCCTACTCCTCCTCCAACGTGATTTACTTGAAATTCATTATAATTCAGGGAAAATTTGTATAAAATTTTATTATATCCTATAAGTATGTCCTTCATTCATGCCTAAGAGGATCAAGCAATCCCTGAAACACATAACCTTTCCATTGTCTAATAGAAGAAACATGGCATGTGATTTGTTTTATTTATTTGGTTTCTAAAGTATTGCAATATTCATTGTTATTTGATTGAATGGTACATAGAATATCTCAAAGTCGGGTACATCGGACTACTTATGACATGTAAAAATTGTATGCGTTTCTAGCTAAGAATATATTGTATAATTAAAATATTTAAAAAGAAAGAACGATGAATTTACGCAAAATGGAAAAAAAAAAAGTTAAGATAAATAAAGACGTTTGAGAAAAGTAATCACAAGATTGAAAAAGTAATTTACACATGTATGCAAACACACTCACACTCACACAGATGAACACACATGCAAATAGATTGCAACAACAGCCGCAGGATTCAAATAAGAAAAACACCACAACAAGGAGCAATAATGGGAGAAGCAAACTAATAGCGAGGAGAAGAGAAGTTAAGAAATTTACTGAATGAAAATCAAGACACAACCGAAAATTAAGATGAAGCTGAGGAAGACGCGGAAAATCGCTAAAAATTAAAAGATGTAGCGGGCAGTAGAGAGATGAAGTTGGAGTAAACTTCTGCTTCCTTGGCTGAACGGGGAATGGATGGCGGGTATGCGGGAAGGAAAGAAGGAATATAAGAACGTGGAAATTTAAAATAAAAGGGTTTTCATTTTTCTCTTTTTTCACATTTACGCGTAGTGTAACTAATTCAGAGTACGGTGGTTGCCTACTGACAATGGCAAATGGATTCAGAATGGGAGTGTGGGAGGCTGAGTGAAGCAGCCGCAAATCCAGCGACAACCAAAAATTAAGTGCAAAAGAAAAGAAATCATTTTGCGAATGGCACTAAACAACAACCGAAGCAGAACGACCAACTCCTCGCAAGGCTCATTCAAGAGTAGCGCTATAAAGGCACAGGCACTTCTATTGTATCAGGATGCTTTTCCTGCTACTACCAATGAGAAGGGGTTAAGCTACCAGTGAATCAAGCTGAAGCGAAGGCAACGAAATGATTGACAGTGCATAATTAAATTAATTGAGTAATCCACGCAGCAACAACATAAGCAACAACGCCACACAAACTACAAAGATGTCAACTGAAAGCGACTCGTAATACAATAATAATGGCAACGGCGACAGCAACAGCAACAACCACATCTACCCGTCGAATGGCGACCAACGACGTAGCAAATTTTTTCATCCATACTTCCTCTGAAACACACAGTATTTGACTGGCTGACTGACTGACTGGTTGGCAGACTACCATTGAATGGGTTAAATTCCCAGAGGCTGTCAAATGTGCGTGGAGTGGAATGGAGTACAGTGAAGTGACGGGCTCTCAAGTGTATGGGATTTTCATTTAAAACCGCGAAATGCGTATTCATACGATGAGAGGATGTTGAAGAAGAATGAATACAGAAGGCTGAAGGTTGAATGCTAGGAGAAGATGAGTGAAGGCATCTTAAGTCTACAACGTCATCTTAGTCTCCTTTGTCGACACTATAACGATCCTTGTCTTATTGCCTGTGTTCCTTCTTTCTTGCATAATGATGAACATTCACAAAATGAAAATAAAAACAACAACAAAAAAAAAAAAAATTAAAATTGTACAAAAAGAAAAGGAAAAATTACGACGGAAAACTCTGTTTTGAGTTGCTTTCATTTCGTTGCGATTCCTTTTCTGTGTTTCTGGTTAGCATTTTTTTGGCGGCCCACAATGGCTTAAACTGCCAGCATGTTGGGGCTTCCACTCAACTCAATTTAACTCAACAGGAGCCAAGGATAAGATACAACGGATACAGATGATGATGTGTTGAGTTGAGTTGTGTAGTCACTGTGGTTTCCTCTTGATGTGAGCCTTTGTCTTTGAGTTTCTCAGACTCACAAGTCACATGATGCTCTAAAGCTCTGCAAGATGAGGCCATGACAATCAACCAGAAACCAACAGGAGCAGCAAAAGAACCGTGAGCGAGGCCGGAAACATTGCCACGCATATCAAGTTCAATGGCTGCTAAAGACAATGGTGTTTTCCTTCTTTCCCTGCCACACACCAATTCTTTGTGCCAATTTTAAGGCGCAGCATGTCAATGACATCAGGAGCATGGGTATTTGTTTGTTACCCATCTATCTTTTGTTTAAGGTGAGCGCCCAGCACTAAAATTAGTTAAAGAATTCGTAAACAGGGAACACATCTCTCTCCAGGTTCTGTAGTTGTCGCTGCGGTAGGCATTAATGCCACAATAACAACAATTGAAATTGAAAATCCTTCACTCCGGTGGGACACAGTGCTAAGCACTTATTCAACAAAATAAATTAAGAAACAGCATCAGCATCAGCATCCAACCAAACAAACATTTTACCTTGTACAATACTTTCAGCTTTCAGCGTTCATCGTTCAACTTTCATCTTCCAGTTCCAGTTAAGTGCTCTGCTTTTGTTTATTTTCTTATTGAATTTTTGTGTTTATCTTTTTTGTATTTAACTTGATTGAGCCGCTTTCGCTGTTGATAATCAACGTATTCGTCTTGTTTTGAAACTTGAATTTCTTAGGATGCGACTTAAATGCTTTTAGCGCTGTCATCATAAAGAAAACATACGAAAAATCAAACATCGGCCAATGTTATCCAAATATAATTTGTTTGGGCTCACTAACAAATACTTCTACTTTCCCATTTAAGAAGTTAGAAGCATGCTAAGTCTTCAATGACTAGTGTCCACCACCAACTGCTTACCATCCGTCATCTGTCATCCGCCATTGCCACACTTTTATTTTATTAACTTAACACTTTTTTAAGTTCTGTTTATCATAATCATTAACATCATCATCATCATCATCATTATCATTACAGGCACTGCCACGCCTTTTTTACACCGTTAGCGACTACTGAGACAAGACTCTTTCTTATTTTATTCCATTTTATTTATTTCTTTTTGAAAAAGTCACTTTCAGTTAGTATTTTTGATTTGACTCCGCTGCGTGTGGTTTCTCCATTTTTAACCAGACGCCTTCTTTGTACTATAATATTTTCTTATCGTAGGCACAAATGTAAGTACTAAAATGGCAAATGAAAATGGTGGCGGCATTCAGCGTCTGTAATTATGCAAAGGAGCTTACATGCGAAAAAAGTATATGGGTATCTGAGTTGATGTCTTGTGCTGTGCTATGTTTGTGTCTGGTTTACTAAAATGGTTGGCATCGCTAACCACCCTGATCCCCTTTCCTTGACACACTCTCCCTGCAACCTAGGTTTTTGAGATCTTTTGGATTAACTGCAGTTACTTGAATTGCGTGAGGCATCGTCGTCGTCAACAAATAGAGATACACAGAGAATTGTCAGACAGACAAACAGACAGACAGACAGACAGACAGACAGACAGACCGACCGGCAGGCAGACATTCGCACCAGTAGACATTGCTCTGAAGAAGCAAAGCTAATGAGAGTCTGTATGTGAGTGCAAATATCATACGAATCCGGTGCAAATTTATAATTTTCACTCGCAATTAGTTGTCGCTTCGCTTTCAAAAATTCTTCATTTTTTCTACATTTTTCTTCCTTCTAACTTTTATTACTATGTACTTACTTATAACGGTGCTGTCTGGAACACTGTGGTATCTTCTTTTGCTTTTTTGCTGACATGCCCCCAAATGCGTCTTCGGTATGAATTATGAAATTCTAAATGCTCTCTAGCATCACACAACAAGGCAACAAAATTCAACAGCTAAAATGAGATAAGGAAACTTGTGATGAATATTTAAACCTTTTCTCTTTGCACACTATTGAGAATTCAAGATATTTTTAATCAACTAGTAATATTATTAGTCAGTATAATTGGTATTATAGAAGTTATAATCGGAAACAAATAGAGAGGGCAAGGCGTTCATAAATTTTCTCCTAACAATTTGGTGATAACTTTTCTTTACTTTTTACTATCTTAATCTATTATACAATTGAAGACTTTGTAAGTCATTGAACGACTTAAAAAATATTTGAAATTTCTAATTCAATGAAGCTAAATACAAATCCAATTCCAAGTTGAAGTCCAAGTCTAAGTAAAAGTTGGAGTAATTGGGTGCCTTTTATTGATAAACGTTTTATATGCGCCGTATACACTTTAATTAGGCAATTATTCATTCATTTCAAAACAAAACACATAGACATCATCATCATCATCATCATCATTATATCCAACATAATCATAATCATTATCATTATTTGCATCATCATCATCATCATCATCATCATCATTGTTGAATAGTAACAATTTTAATTAACAAGCGCTTATCTAATTAGAATGAAACTTTAATCAACACCTTCTGCTATGCTGCCTGCCATTACAGTTGCCTCCTAAGTCTCTCCTTGACTTTCGTTTCCTTCTGTCTTTCACATTGGCATTTTCGTTTCGATTCAAGAGAGTTACGCATATGAATTGGTAATTACAACTATTTGTACCTGGTGGCATGGCATCATTCCGACCAACTTCAATTTTCAATTCACTCATAATAATTGCAAAAACGTTTAGAAAATACACACCCCTTCAAACACTCACTAACCTCCCCTTCCCCATCCATACAATCAAATTCACTTCTGAGTAACACCCACTTTACGCATTCAAATGCGTTGCTTCCTTCCGCCCTATTCGCCCACCAAGATTTCGTCCTTTCTTCATTCACACTTATGTATTGTATGTATGTATGTATGTATGTCTCTGTGAGTGAGTCGCGAGGATACTATTATACATACAGTTTTCTATTAGTTTATCCTTAAGTTTGTCTTCTCTGATAAGAGTCTCCTTTTCCAATCTCTCCTCTGATCACAGCCCTTGTGTGTGTGGGTGTGTGTGTATGTATGTGTGTATGTGTGTATGTGTGTGTGTGTGAATGCATTTTTAATTGGCAGCAATTAAAAGTTAAATATTATTAAACTTGTATCCATCAGTTGAAGCAACGACTGAGTGACGAGCCTTGAATACAACAAAAGTGCGTGCCAAACTTCAATAAGAAGCAACTTCATTTTGCGTAGGATTCATACGCACACAAATACACACACACATCCATACATGTATATATATATAAATATATATACCAAAAAACATATACCCACTTATGCAATAACAAGGTGTTTAACACTTTAATAAGAAAATTGCGTGGCAATTGAAACTAAAAATCAGAGAAAAAAAATAAATGATAAACAAAGTGTGTAGATGTAACATTTGATTGGAAATATATTGTACTTACAATTTATGGTATATAAATATGTGCATGGACAATAACAAAAATCAGGGATGTTATAAGTATATTTGTATTGTAATGTTGTACAATACAATAATTGCTTCAAATAATTACACAACTATGTATTGGTATATGTTCGATAAGATGACCGCAAAAAACTCTCACTTAGTATATATTATATTCGTGTTCCTTCGAATTCATTTACACAAGATCGTGTCATGCCGATAGGAATAACAATAACTATAATTATACTACTTAGTATAACAATAAGAGTAATAAATAACAACAATAACAATGAAAAATATTTATAACAATAAGGTTATACAATGTATTGTACTTAATACTTATGGTAAACTTATGTAAGTAGTTAAAGCCATAACATAACATTTCCATTTGCCAATTCAGTTCCACCGAAACTTGCATACATTTCACACACACATTACACACAAGAAAATATTACAATATCTATGTACATTTCTTTATAAAGAATATATCATTTTTCTGCCCCATATTTATATAAGTAGAATATTGTTTATATGGAAGCTGATCGATAACTTCTTCTACTAATCATAGAATTCCAATAAAAATATGTCTGATTAGTTGTAAAACATGTTCTTGGATTTCCAAAGCGTTACAAACATAATGACAAAATCAAAATACCAATTACCCTATATACACGACATCTGACAGCAATCTAAACTGAAATCTGAGGAATTGAGGAAACATGAAACATACCCCAACTTGACGCTAATTAAATTCAATTAAATGACAATCAAACAATGTCAAACGGAAGTCAAATGAAACGTAAACTTAACGACAAATGTCCAAGCTCCCAAAAAAAATTAAAATAAAAAAAAAAAAAAAAAGAATTAAAAAAAAATATATTGTACCTAACAAGGATGACGACTGATGACGGCCATCCAAATGGCCACGCACTCGACACTCGACAAATGTGCTTAAGGGCGTCCTCATAAAAAAATCAAAAAGAATGAAAAAAATTAAATCAAATATAGAAACAAATTCATATTAAAACGACAAAAAGATCATCACATCACGAACAACAACACGAAACCTACTTATTGTACTATTCACTTATTTGACCAAAGAGTGAGACAGGGAAGAAATGCTTATAAAGCAATCAAAAGGAAAAAGGCAAATAACAAAAATAAAACACGGAAAAAGTAGTTAAACTTCGGCTATGCCGAAGTTGATATAATCTTCACGCACCCCTAGAAAACGTTTGGTTCATAAGCTCGCTCCTTTGATTGAACATAGAGAAATATATAAAGTTTAGGATAAAGTCAGTATTCTTACAGCATTTAAACATTGAAACCGAAATATTTCTATGGGAGTTATATGATCCAGTAATCCTAGGGTTTTAAAATTTTTCTTGAATATGATATATATGGATCCGACACGAATTGTATCTAAACTTCAGTTCGTTACTCGTAATACAAAAAGTTTTTGAAATAAGAACCTGAATTTCAATTAGGGTTTATATGGGAAGTACCCTACCCCTCTAGTGGTCCGATCCAACTTATTCCGATACTCTTTTTGGCTCCAAACTGATGGACTAGTTTGCTTACATACAGACGGATAGACGGCCAGACGGACATACCTTTATCAACTCTTCTAGTCGTGCTGATCAAGAATATAACATAATAATACTTTATCTCCATCCGTTTGCTACAAACTTCATGACAAACTTAAAATATTGGACTAATCACAGGGTGAAGAGTATAAAAATCATAGGCGACGATTGAACAAGTGAAAGCATAACAATTTTCTTTATTCATATTTTTGTTTTCATTTCTATTTTTTATCTTCAGCAATTATTTTTACTTAAAAAAGAAAAGTTGATTTGGCTGTCCTGAACATTCTCATTCTCATCATCATCATCATCATCATCATTATTATCATCATTATTATTATTATCATTGTCGTCATCAATGTCCTTTTCGTGGTTGTTCTTGTTTGTTTGTTTGTTTGTTTGTCTGTTTGACTTGTTTCCCAGTGTCGAGCCTGAAGTTAACTTGGTTGGTCTTCCTGTCTGCCTGCCTGCTTGCATGCTTAAAAGTGTAGAATACTTTTGAGTAAAATTTACTCCTTCCTTCGTTCACTTGTCCGTTTGTGTCGTGCGTTGTCAAGTTCGCTTTTAGCAACAATTGACACGCGATAAATGACAACAACAACAATAACAACAACAACAACAAATAGATGATAAGTAGAAAAATAAATAGAAAAAATTACTGACAAATCATAAAAAAAGAAAAGCAAAAAAACCAGAATAGAAAGTTAAATGACAAGCAAGCGGGAAGGTGGGCATGAAGTCAGCAGGATATTTATAGCAACATTCACAAAAGTATATAGAAAAAAAAAAAAAAAAAACACAACACACAAATGACAGAAGTTGTTCACACTGCACCAACAGCTGTGTTTCCCTTCATATCTATTGGTGGGGGGTATGAGAAAAGTTTGCTAAGGCAGCCAAGTGTAGATTGTTACAAATTTTATCTTTAGTTTTTCCACTCCTCGCACTCTTCGCCTAACTTTTCAAACTGCTTAATTATGTTCCTCACAATTACATTATCCTCACATTTACATTATCGTTTACATATTATAAAATTGTAAGAATTATGTAGGTTGTATTTTAACTTTTAGTCACTCAATCCATTTGAATCTGTGGAAACAAATTTCGAAATTGTCCCTACACTAAAACTTTAATTCTACTCATCATCACCCACAAACTCTTAACTTTCATCAAATGCATTTGGTAGCTTTGTTCCACTTTCCACCATGATCTTAATACTGACAAACTCGCTCCAAATCAATCTTATCATCATTAAATGCCGACAATTTGTCTGGCTTAAGGTGTAGGGCAACTCTTTGGTAGTGGTTCCCAAGAGCAAGTCGATTTATGATTCAGTAGGAGTTCCCTTATTCCAAGAATTTGAAAACTATAACAATTAAAATAAGGACAATCGGATCATATAATTTATTCTAATTTTTAATTAAATATTTTTAAATGTTTGATGTTCTTTCTTTGGTTTCATTTGTGACAATGACTAGCAATCCAACCCCAACTTCGGACGCTACTTGAACGCTATTTGAACAGTCGGCTGAAAGAAGATTTTTACATTTCTTTGTAAACAACATTTCTTCTTTGGATTCATTCTTTCCAATTCAAAAAAAAAAAAAAAAAAAAAAAAGAAAATAGGAGTCCTCACAGAACTGCATTCGGACAATGCTGTGGTCCTTTGCGGTCTTACGTCTATCACTGTCATGACTAAGATGCATCTCACGTTCAAGAGAGAATTCTGAATTTTTTAGCAAAGAACTTCTTGATCTTTCATGAAACAACCTGATTTCCGTTTCTTCATCGGTTTCATCATTCAAAACCAAACGATGTCTATTTGCGTTTTTTTGTTTAACGAACAATTCAATCCAATATACTGCAAATATTCAATTAGAATTAATTGACAAGTATTGTACATATAAACCTTCCCTGTCATTATGAACCTTCCGTAAAAAATTGTTTGATTGAGAATGGAAATCTTATCAAAATCCGTTACTTGGTTTAGGAGAAATAAGCGAAGAAACAGACGAGCCAAGCGATCTTGTTTGATACCATTTAATAACGAATAATGACACACAGGTGCAAAACCTGTTGAAAATTCTGAACTGAACATATCATTTGTAGAAAACTCAGGTTTTTTTTATAGGAACGGTGAATAACAAACGAAGGGCATGAATTTCCTATTGTTTCCATTTTCGTAGCGATAAATTAAACTTGCGGTCTACTGTTTTAATTGTTTATTTATTTAATCAGCAATTTTAATTGAATTAAAAACTTAATATGAAAAGAAAGCAATTTGAATATGAAAGTCGGCTTACAAAATCACATTTCTCTTCCTTTCATTCCATTCATTCTTATTTTCGTGCATATGTTTGTCCACATATGAGGAGGATTCCCAAAGTAACTGGCCTGTGAGTAAAGACATCACGATTCTGTTTGTTTTAAGAAAAAATAGTTCACTAGGATCAATGATGGTTCCACCTTGTGTTCATTCAACTAGGAGCAACTCCCACATTTCCACATATTTGGAGAATAATCCACAGCTAAATTAACACCTTTTAGTCTGTTTTGGTCCATCAAATTTCTGCTGTTCATGTACTTTTTTTTTTTATTGCCAACGCTTTAGATTTGAATCAGAGAAAATGAGAGAATGAGAGAATGAAGGAAGAAACCTTTTTGTTTTTTCTCTTTTTATTGCATTTTCATTTCACTTTTCACTTTAGCCTTTCTTTTCTTGCTATTTTTGTTGCCATTGTTGGTGTAATGCTTCAAGTTGCTGATGAAGTGAATCAAATTGCGGCCAAAAAGGGTTCTACTTCACCACGCCATCATGGGTAATTGCATTTTTATTACTTTTTGATGGCAACCGACAGCTACGATGAGCCTCACGCCACATTTAACCCGTTTTCAAATGGGACAAGGGGCATTTGTTCATTGAAAGTATGAGTATAGAGTATTGGTAAGTAGTAGAAACAAAAAATTCATCATCATCGTCATCATCATCAAAGGTGCAAAAACTTTTAATATGTTTAATTTTCCACTCACTTTTTCTAACTTTCTTCCTTGTAAAGAGACTCGGTCGTCTGGGCCTGCCTGAACCCTGCCAATGTAAGTGGATCAGTCCAGTCGAGCAGTCGAGCGCCCAGTTCAGTCTCAATTAGGGCAACTGCTACGATAACCACGATGCACTACATCCATCCATCCATCCATCTATACATCGCAAGAAGAATGAAGTACAAAATGAACTTAAATGAAAAAATTCACAAAATAAAAACCAGAAAAAAAATGCATAAAAAGAAAACATTAAAATTATGCACATAAAATTTAGAAGAAAAAAAAAAATAAATAAATAAAAAAAAAAGCTAATAAAAATAAAAACAAAAATACTATGAAACTGTCTGAACAACACACTGAATCCCGAGTCTGAGACTGAGTCTTTAAGATTTGCTTTTAACAGTTGCACTGGGAGTGACAAAACATGGTACCATGGAACCCAAGAATTATAGCACCATGGGGAAGGGGAAGGGATACGGAAAGGGATGGCGGCATTCGCAATGCTTGTTTTCAATGGTCTCAGTGCGGTTGCTACTTTTGAATAATTTTAACCCAAATAAAAAATGATGTGAATTCTTAATTAAGCGAAGTAACCAGCAAAGAAGCAACAGAAGAAAACCGACAAGAACGACTAGAAAATGAAGGCAAAAGATATTCTTCTACGTATAAAATAGAAAATACCCCATAAAAAAACAACAACATAGAATTAACCAAATACAACAAAAAAAAAAAAGCAAGCGTGAATTTAGAAAGAAATCAAGTCTCAGCATAGCGTTGAACGTTGGTCACATGGGAATTCATCCTGGAAAAGGACGAGGGAATACAATAACAGCAGTGCCAAGAGCAAGACTTACTAGTTAAAATGCAAACTAAAAATGACGCTTATGACGCCTTGGACACCGGACAGAAGACAGCGGACAGATTTGAAAGAAAAATGGATTGATTTTCTTCCTTCAAATATTGTTTAGCGCGCCCAAAATATGTCGACTGGCATTAAATTTGCCACCGCCACCGCCACTTTGAGTGAAGATGAAAAATCTTGTAAAAAGAATGAATGAAGAACGGACGAACGAATGATAGAATGTAACAAGAAATACACCGAGAATTGACAAATTGATATTTGCATTTAAATTGAAAATTTACATTTGTACGATCAATAAGAATAACAACCCCACGTGCCAAATAGTGCCTAACCACTGACTCAGTCCAGCCCATTCCAAACATTGCCCGTTTGGATTTGGCTTATGGATTTAACTGATGTGTCTGATGCGGCGTCAGTCAGTTTGGTCGGTATGGTCACAATGGTGTAATTCACTTTAAATACCGCATTTTTCTTATTTTCATCATCCATATTTCCATATTTTTATTTCTTATCTCCTCTTTCTTTATATTTTGTGTTTCCTTTATTTGTTTACTTCACTCGAATCGAAGACGAAATGAATCCTGAGTGAGTGAGGTATGGGAAGTGGGGAGTGAGTGAGTGAGTGAGTGAGTGAGTGAGTGAGTGAGTGAGTCCCTTGTCTGCAATCTCATTTTTGACAATTGTATGTCACTTCATTCGGTTGACATTCAACATTCAGCAAAGAAATTAATACGACGACGGCGACAATGGCGAAGGTGAGTGAGTTGGTTGGTTGGTTGGTTGGTGAATGAGTTTACAAAGTGGCGCCTGAAAGCAGGCAACAAATATTCGTTCATATTTGTCTAAGGAAAAAGGAATAAAGCCTTTGAAGGAATGATAATGGTGATGTGGGTGGGAAATGATGATGGCAATGCCAAACGGCAAACCTCAATTTGCATTATGACATTTTATTGAATGCCTGCTTTCACTACTTTGTGTTGTGTTTCGTACCGTTGTCACCATCCATGATGGCTCTGTTTGGGCCAATCTGTGTGTTTATTATTTATGCTCATTTATGGAAATTAGGAATTTCACATTACTTCAAATAAGACGAAAAGCACTCGTGATTTTCTTTTCTCATCTTATTCATCTTTCAAGCAAACGTGTTATTGAGTCCTTGACTCCTTGACTCGTTATTTCATTTTTTTTTGTTTTCTTTTTTTTTAATTTTGAAAGTTTCTCTGCTATCATTATTATTTTTATTATTTATTATAATTTTGTCTTTTTACTTTGAAACTTGGTCAGGTCTAGACTTCAAAGATACTTACTGCATGTATTCATTTTGATCGAAAAATAGTATTTTATTATATGTTACTCGAACTTATGAAATTAAATTTTACTACTCATACTTTGACAGAATTGGTCTTTTTAGAGAAATTCATTTAAGGAGAAAAGTGAACCAAAAATCAAATATTTTGCATTATAGTATTTCGGCATGTGATACATTTCTGTACATGAAAATATGCAAAAGCCATAAATATCAATGAGCTCTTGGTCTTGGTCTTGGTTGCTGTCTGCTTTTATTGTTCTTAGGATTTCGTTTGTTTTTCGATTTCTATTTTTGTTTTTTCGCTGTTCAACATTTCAAAAAACTTCAACATATTCATAAATTTTCCAGTTTGTTTCAATATTTCTTTCTTTTCTTTTTTTTTTTTTTTTTTCTTTATCCACTTATTCCCATTGTCTTGATTTGACTAGCAACAGTGGCAGCCAAAAAGGAGCAAAGGCCAACAAACACAGAAGCCATAAGTGAGTGAGCTAAAGTCATTGAAAGAAGAATATGTATAACATACATATATGTATAAGTGTGTGTAAAAAAGGGTTACGATATATGCTCCATAGAGACATAGGAAAAAACAAAAAAAAAAGAATCCTTCATGTGCGTATGAGTGATGTGGGTGCAGAATACTTTTGATTCGGTTTTGCCCACGGGTCTTCGTCGACATTGGGTAATGGTGATAAAATATGCTCAAATTTGCAAATATGAAAAGGTACACATCCACTCACATCCCATACTCACTCCACTACACGCAATAGTAACTAAAGCAAACCAAACGATATCCTAACCAATTGGCATAACACTCACCCAAAATATTTGTGGATAGGTATATTGTATCACGGTACTTTTGAAAAAGTGTGGAACAAAAGAACCAGAGAACGAACTGGCAGCAAATGAAGGAAACGTCTTAACGAAAGGAATCTGGTCGAAAATGAAAATAAATGCGTTTTCTGAAACGAACTGATTGATTTTATTTTGGTACCCTTCCTACTCATCTATTCATGCACTCATCCTTATATTTTGAAATTATGCAAAAAATAATATAAAAATATTTATATTTCTTAGTGGAATTTCCGTTCAATTCACATGTGAAAAAATTGGTTCTTTTTTTTTTGTTTTTTTTTTTTGTTGTTTGCGTTTTGTGCGAATTTAGATTTATTTTATTTGTGTTTATTTTATATTCATTTCGATTGTTATTTGTTTACTTTGCTTTTGTCCTGCGGTTCGTCAGCTCACCAGTTCGCCCTTTCGTCCGTCCGAGTGTCTTGGCTCCTGGCTTTTGGATTTTCTTCATACAAATTCATTCACGACATTTACATTTATACATTTGAATAAGAAAACTTGCTTCTGCTTCTGTTTTTGTTATTGTTATTGTTGATGTTGATGTTGATGCTGATGCTGATGTCCTTTCTCCTTGTGGTCATTCATGTGTGTCAAAAGCATAAAAAAAGAAGCCAGGCGACAACAATAATAAAATCAAATTTTCTTTTTGCCTTTTGCACACATGCGTTCCAAACAAATATTTCCGGCATCATAAAAAATCCAAAAAATACATATTCTAAATAAATATTCTTCATCGTCCGTCTTCTGTCGTTGAAGAAATTGTCACGAAAATGTTTTGGTTTTTTTTTTTCTTCTTCTTTTTGTTATTGTTGCAAACATTTCTAAATAATAATATTGTAGTAATGGCCGACTACAACGAAGATATGTCAGGAGTATGAAATATAAAGTTACAAGAGCGGGGACCTACAATAGTAAATATTTAGGTGAGGCAGACATGTGACAATTGAACTGAACTGAACTGACTGCGTCATTGCCTAATAGTAGAATACCATTGTATAGAATATTGTACATACTATTACGACGACGAATCTATTGACAAATTTACATTTTATTCAATTCAATTGAATTGAATTCATGCTTTCTTTTCTTTAGTCTAGAAATTTATTAGTTATTTCATGTTAAGCATATTCGATGATGCCTTTGTCAATGACTGGCCATGGACCATTGAACTCACATATCCCACCATCAATACACATACTCGTACATACATATCTATTCATGTGGATTTTATGGGCATTTGTTTGACTTTCAATAGTCTTCTCTTTTATTGTGATCACATCTTTTTGACTACAAAAAAACAACTTACAATAGTGTGAGTATGGGCATCGTATAGATCGAAGCATGCATACAAACTAAAAACTGTCTAAGATATAGTTTTTTTTTAAAGGCAACTTTACCTTATCAATCAATTATTAATAATTACATATATAATTATTTTAAAATTATTGTAACGACTTGTATGATCATGAATAAAAAAAGAAATTAGAAAAATATGTTTTTCCATCGCAATTGATGAGTTGAATTACATTTCTGGGATATCATTCTTGCTTCCCGTTGGGTTTCATTTTAGACATACGAATAGACACTTAAGAAATTCTATTGACTTACCAAATGAACAACAACGCAGACCCCCTGGCTTTATTCACAAAATTATTATAGAATCCTTTAATTTATTAAAACAAAAATTGCAGTGCTTTTGAAATACTTTGGAAAAATTCAGACAAATCAATTATTCTGATTTAATATTGACACATTATATATTTGTTTATATTTATTTATTAGAACTAAGATTATAATTACAAATTATAAGCTAGTATTTAATATGAGCAATAGTGACAGAGACCTTCAGCTCAGGGAAAAGTCAAGAATGAAAGGAGGAAATTAGAAAAATGCAGGACCAGACTTGTATTGAGCGGGAATCGAACCCGCGACTCTTGGGATGATTGACACATTATCTGAGATAAAAGACGAAGACGGTTTGGTTGATTTTAAAATATGTCTATAAGTTTTATATGCAAAATTTGTGTTTTTAAAGCTGAAGTATACGCTATCAAGGAAGTGGCATTGTGACTACAGACCAACCTAGTTCCTACCAATCTAAGGCGTATATCTTCAGCGATAGTCAAGCAACTATTAAAGCGCTTTCTGGGGTAAACATTACCTCTAAATTGATGAATACTGGCAGGAGTATGGTCAACGAAGCTATTCGGAGATCCATTACTCATCTACTGAGGGTCCCAAGGCACAGGGATATTGCGGGGAACTGTATTGCTGACGAGCTTGCTAAGGCGGGCACCATGTTTGAAGATATCGTTCAAAAAACTGATGTAGGGCCTGAAAATTAATGCTCCAAGACGGCATTATTAAAATAGCAAATGAAAAGTAGTTGATCCATATTACTATGGCGTAAATAAGCTGAAAGCCTTGGCAGCTAGTGCTCTTAAGACTAAGTAGTTTAAGAATTTATCGTTTCTCCTACTTCTTAGTAAATAAATAAAATACTAAGGCGAAAGTTTCATTCTGGGATGCTTATAGACTTGGAATCATTTAGAACAACTTCGGCATAAGTTTTCGGAATGAGGAAGAGGAAGAGACGGTTGTACATTTTCTGTGTCATTATCCTGGTTTAACCAGACGTAAACAGAATGACTCAGGCAACTACTTTTTAAAACTCTAGCTGACCTGTATGGAGCCAAAATAGACAATATCTCCAGCTATATTAAAAGCCCAAAGGGTTTTACAGGGAAGGATAATGGGGAGTGACTAGTTCTACTTCCTACTGGTACCGTAATGGGCTTCAACTGGCCTTAGAGTTCTCTAATGGCAGGAGCGACCAGATAGCCTAATCTAACCTATATGCAAAATTTGTTTAATCAACCATAACATACATAAAACATCATTGCAATCAGATAAACAGTATGGCAGCGCATAAGACTCGCAAAAACAAACACAAACAAACAAACGAATATTAATTTTTTATTTTAGTTTTAGTTAGATACAAGAATTACATTAGATTGGATTAGGGGCTGCACTTTTTGTGATGCAGGATAATAGTAAGTAAGTTGGCTGTGCCCCGTTCTTAATTGGACAAAATTTGACCAAATCTGACAATAACAAGATGACAAGAGGCAGAAAAGTGAATGGAAATGTTGGTACGATTTCATGATTTTAAGAATTTGAACATATTTGGTCATAGTATAAACACCAATTACTATCCCATGACAATAATTGACCAATTCTAGAAACTTAAATCTTATTACATTATTTACTCAACCAATATCGCTGTTCCATGTAATCAAAATGTTTTGCTTTATTTATATATCTATCCACATAGTTGTATATATATTGTTGTAAGTAGTATGTTTTTATGGTTTCGGGCCCAAAGGGTACCAAAGCGAACCCTATTGCAAACACTTCGTTGTCCGTCCGTCCACCCGTCCGTCCTCAGGTTATATCTCATGAACAGTAATAGCCAGATGATTGAAATTTTCACATAATGTGTAGTTCCATCCAAGCATCAGCAACAAATACTAAAATTAAAATATTTTTGAAAACTTAAAGGGGTCCCCATACAAGAAACATTTTGATTTGTATGGCAGCTATACGATCCAGTAATTTCACGATCTTAAAATTTAAATGCTTGGTGACTATACATTAGAAACTTATACTGTCGAAATTTCAGTTTGATCGGACCACTAAGAAGAGTACTTCCAATACAAACCACCCATTTGCATTCATGTTCTTATTAGAAAAACTTTTTTATTTTCTGTCCTATTAAACTGAAACTTGGACACTATCAGTTTTCAAGATAGGCGCAGGATATTTGTCGAAACCAGCCCAATCAGACTACTAGGGGAGGTACCTCCCATACACATCCCTTTGAATTCATGTTCTTATTAGAAAAACTTTCTTATTTTTTGTCCTATCGAACTGAAACTTGGACACTATCAGTTTCCAAGATAGCCCTAGGACATTTGTCGGAACCAGCAGGGGGGTACCTCCCATACAAACCACCTATTTGAATACTACAATGAAACATTCACCGCGTCCCGTGAAGAGTATTTCATCTTCGGCAAAGTCGAATATAACTTTCTTTCTAGTTTTTTTTTTTTTTTTGTGATCAATCAAGTAACTGTTTAACTACATTGACTTAATGAAATTTTCATCATTTTTTACTTTTTACTTCGGATTGTGATTAAAGCATGTTTTGTTAGTTTGTTTAAACTATATTATTTTTTTTAAAGTTATGCCTACCCTAACTCATGAGTAGTTGTTTCTAAAGGATGGTATGGAAACGTCGGTGACACAAACAGAAAACATTTATTTATATAAAATTTATACAATTAACTGAAGACAAGACAAGACAAGACAAGAACGAACAGAACATAGCAGCAAAGGCATAGACAAAGGCACGAGGAAAAGGTGGACGAGAATTCTGAGAAGGATGAATAGGTGAAGGAAAAGTAAAGTTTGGGGACAACGTCATGGATTGCATGTTGTCACGTTATAAAAATCGCTGATCCCTGCAAATTGGCGAACCCCTTTTAGTACGAATACGAGTAGTAATACTCCCCACCTCATCATCATCATCATCAGTATGTAGTGAGTTTCGTTCCGCTCGTTACCAGTGACGTTGGCGGCGGCAGCTAGCAAGTTCTCGTTCATGGCCAGTGTAGCATACATCTTTCGAAAGACAACAGGGTTTACAACCTACCAATGCACGACCGGTCGACAGACCGACCGACCCCAGGCACTGTGCAGTTGTTCCGTTCCGTTGTAAATAAATCTTTAACCCTTTTTCGGGTTTTTTTTTTTTTTTTTTGTTTCATTTATTTTTGATTTTATTTTTCATTTGCTTTCTCTACTCGTTTGTTGCTCGTGTGCATGTTACTTTCTTAACTTCCTCTATACGTTTGCCAGCCTATGTGAGTCTATATGTACGAGTATGTCTAAATTGTTCCTGTTGCGGAAACGGAAACGCAATGCCGACAGAGTTATAATCGATTAATTCGATATAGATTGAATTTATGGCACTGTGAACACATTCCTTGTCCTTATTGCAGAGTATCCCTAGTATCCTTCGTGTCCTGTGTAACTTGCTACAAATGCGAGTATACAATAATTTGTTGCTGCGCTACTTTATTTTAACATATTAACATTTAGTTACGCTTTTTAACTCGAAACGACACGATACGACAAGTCAACTGATGGCGACGATAAAGGAAAACAATCCAATTGAAAATTGGGGTGAAATCCACATTATGTACTTGTTTAGGTCGAAATTATTACTAGTACAATATTATATATGGAACATATGAGATCTCCTGTCCTTTCCTTTATTCTTTATTTTGGATATAATACTTTGTTACAGATCTCTGATCTAAAAAAATGATTACACAAAATCATTTTCAATAAAATTATTCGGATATCTTGTGAGTCACTTGTAGTTTTATATGACTGAATATATGATTTCTGACCTAAAATAGAGTTTTTACTTAAATTATTATGAACAAAATTATGCGGACTTTCTGTAAAATACTTCTGGCAATCAGGTTTCGCATTTCGACCGCTCATGGTCTTTTGAATAAGGTTCGCTCTCTCACAAACACTTGTTCTTTAATTAAATTTTATAAGAGAAAATAATATCAATACAAATTAGTAAGTAAGGAAAAAACACGGAAAATGATGATAAGGCTTAAGAAGCAAAAAGAGAGGTGGAAAAAGCGCAGCGCGGCATATTTCTGAGCTTTATAAAGTGTAGCGTTGCTGCTGCAAGCGAAGTGATGGTGAAGGAATGAGGGGTGGACATACGACAAGTCTTAGCTTTGATGGATTGTACTCGTATGAGTGTGTGACTTGAAGTACATATGTATTGTAATCACCAGTAAATGCTACATGCCACATACATAGTTGCCCACAACTGTGTACGTGTATATACACGTACTACATAACTCGAGTCGAGTGCCAGCCATACTCCGCATATCCTCATCTCCATCTCCATCTTCATCTCCATTGCCATGACATGGACCACACTCATTTGTCCGTACATAGGCCGAGCGAAGAACAACACCAGCGAAGGGAACGGCAATAGAAACAGAAACAGAAACGTCAACGGCCACAACACATTGGCATATAGGCGCCCCTATCTACCATCAATTTCCAGCCACCCTATGCTAAAGCTACCAAACCAAACGATGAAACCAATTCTTTGGTGTAAATGTACACGAGTATATACTATTTTGTTAAACGGTCGGTTATATACATGCAAACTGCATTGCCAGTCGGCGACGGACGTTCGGATACTTCCCAATGGAAACCGTGGAGGCGTTGTCCTTTTTACTCGCTCGCTCGCACCTACGCGCCAAAGCGACAACAACCGCAGCAGCAGATACACCAGTGGGAAGTCCTTTCGTCGAAGGAAAACAATTGCCAACGAATTCTGCCTGGCACATGCGCAACAATATATTCCTGTCGTATGACAGTCAAATGTTCGGAATAGTATTCGGAGTTCGACTTTGCTACTCTTCGCTTTCGGATTGAGTGCGCCACAGTGGTCATTGGTATGTGGTGGCGGCGTGTTGTCTGCGGAATGTTGCCTAAAGGAGCGGCAGCAATATCAACAACACAAATTTTACTTGCTGCTCCTGTTCATTGTTCTTATTGTTGTTCTTGTTGTTGTTGTTGTTGTTGTTGTTGACACTCCGTAAGGAATTCAACACTACGTTACTACGTAGGAATTGAATACAAAATGTGACATGCATTAGCAGCCTCGGCCGTCGCGACTTTTGCTTGTATTTCTTGCCTATTGCTTCTTTGGTCATTCATTATATGACGAACAATAAATGATTGATCTCTCCTTTTGCTCTATTTCTTTCTATGTGTGTGTGTGTGTTTGTGTGTGTCTGAGTGTATGTATGTCTATGTACTTTCAGTGTATGTGTCATGTTCACCTGATTTCGTTTATATGTACATATTTCTATCAGCCCATTTTCCTTTCTTTAAATCCTTAGCTCATGATCTTCCCCAGTTCCTTATCTGATTCTGTTTACTTAGGCCATCATTGTTGTGTTGCACGCTTCAGGGCTGATTGAACCCACTCAATACAAATAGAATTGAATAGAATGAAATGGAATGAAGAGGAGAGGAGTTGAGACGAGTGAGGGTTGGTGGAGGGTGCAATTGTATTTAGTAGCATATTATAGTGACCAAAACATGTCAAACATAATTAAATATGCCCAAATGAGTGAAAGTTTATTCCTTCTTTCCTTACCATTCTCTTCTCACTCTTCTTTCATGATCTCATCTCATTTCAATTTATTTTAAACTTATTCATTCATCAAGTCAACTACGAGTATGTATTACATACAATACTACCATATATTCGAGGGCGAATCTGTCGGAAATCAGCATCAATTAGCAAACCATGAAGTATAACTTCAATTTTATTCCCATGCCAATGCAAATAGCCAGTCACACCCATTAACCGCCCGCTGTCTATCAAACCAACCAAGCGCACAAGATGAAATCAATATACACAGAGAAATCTGCTTTTTGCCATCGTTTTGTTCTTTCGTTAAAATTGAAAAATAAACAAGAAAAATCAAAAGGAAAAGGGAAAAAGAAAGTTGAAATTTAGTAGAACGATATAATGATGAAATTCCGCGGAAAATGTCGACGATGAATGAAATCCAATTGGGAAAATAAACAATGAAATATACTGTAAGCACATCCCAATGAGGCCAGGATGGAAATGGCATTACTCCATCATCGTCATCATCATCATCATCATCACCATCACCATCACCATCATTTTCATCGCCTTTGCTAAAGGACAAGACTAAGCAGGACAGTGCTGGACAGAATGGACGGCACAGGAGAACTCAAATGAAAAGGGCACAAATAATTAGATTTCTCAGTCCAGTTGCTAACAAAGCATGCCACCTCTACATCCATCTCCATCTCCATTTTCACCCGCAGTCTTACCAAAGCACATCTTCAATTCAGTTCAGCTCAGTTGCGTTCAATCTAAGGGAACAAGGGAGCAAAGAAGGGCTCTTCATTCAAATCGGAAGCACAGCGCGGCTAATTTCATTGTTTTTTCAGTTATTTTTGTAATGATTTTTTATTGTTTTCATTTCCTTTCTTTTTTTTTTTATTTTTTTGTTTCTCAAAACGAAGAAAAGAAAGTAGTCCCACGATGTCACTTATTACCTAAACAGAGGCGTGTTTATCATTGAATTGTTTTTCTTTTCTTTTTCTTTTGTTTCTCTTTCAATTTTCTTTTATTTCTTATTTCAGATGATTATGTATTTTAGACAGTTCGACCGACCTTATTGTTTTGATGTCATGTAAATCAAAATTGATATCAACATCATCATAAAAACAACAACAGAAAATCTTATTTAAAAATTATTCATTCTTCGTTTGTTATCAATTTTTAATGAGGAGATATTAAAAATACTTGGTTGAAGAAATACATTTCATTTAAATTTATTCAATCCTCACTGAAAATTTTAGAAATCGAAATCAATATTATGTATGGGAATAAGGTAATGAATCTGAATCTGGTTGGGTTTTTGAACACATGTCACTGAAAGCACTTGACTAGTAATTGAGTCACTTCTTATTGTTTTGATAACTTTTATCCCAACAATATCAGCATCAATCAACAAGAAATTCAGGGGAAATTACTCAGTGAACATATTTCATATACTGAAAAATATTAAAACTATTAATATTACATGTAAAATATTCAATTCAAATGCTATTTAATGTTGATAGTTCAGCTGACCTACTAAAAGCATTTGCAAGCAATGGAAACATTTCAAACCAACAAAGTTTATTCTCCTACCCAATAATAAGAAAACAATCGCAAGAATAGAAATTAGATAGAAATAATCTGTGACAAATTATTTATTTACAAAGAATTACAATTCTCAATACTAATAAACTCGAACTAGAAACGAATGTAATTTAGTCACAGACAATTAACTAACTAAAAAAATTTCAATATCTTCATAAATAGGAACATGTAGGGGAAAGCTGCCTTAGTTGAGCATAGTTTCGTCTTTGGCTCATAACTTTTATTCGAAACGGAATTATTATTATTATTTGTTTATCATTGCAAAGACTATGAAAAGAAGAAAAGTTTCGCTATACATCGATTGGTTAGAAAATAAATAAATTATGGGTATTCAAAACAAAGTTAGGCCCATCGTTTGCCCAGACTTAAAATAGTCCAAAAATGTACTGAATTGAAAATCAAAAAAAAAAAAAAGTCGGCCAACTGCGACTCGAACTCGTACACAAAGGGTTCCGTACCATCGTACTATTTGTCTGAAGTTAAGTTAAATAATGTGTTTTTTTTTTTCCTTAAATTGTGTTCGGTTTTTGTCTCAAATTTGAGATATTCAAACGTTGCCTAGACGTATACTACAAAAATTTTAAAAATACTATACTATTTTACAAAAAGAGAAAAACTCATGCGGAACACCATTAATATTTTAACTTTACTTTATTTGTATTATTTGTTGCTGTAGTTCCATTAGAACTATACATTTTGTGAATATTACAACTTTCTATATATTACGATTCATGAGACAGAGGCCGAAAAAGGACCAACAAAGGAGGCTTAGTAATAGGATGTCGTTTGATACCCTTTAGGTACGAAATCCTACAAATTATTGTACACGCTAAACTCAATTTCATGCAACAAAAACCCAAATTTTATAAATATCACTTTTGTTTTTTTTTTTTCTTTGTTTTTATTGGTTTCAGTTTAATCTGATAGAGCGAACAATATTTGCCACCTGATATTTGCTGTGATCAGAAGTTCGAACATATCGAGATTTACTGCTACAATATACAAAAAACTTGATGGAAATCTCGGCAGACTATGAAACTTCATGTCAATTATATTTTGGGATATAAAAAATAAATTTACATCTTCCAAATGTGCTCATACGTGTCAAGCAACAATGGCAACCTATGGGAAGAATTGAAATTCTTGTGTAGGAACACGTCACTTTGTAAAATTAGATATATAAACTTAAATTATCTTGAAAGTGCTATGGTTTCTCGAAGTGGAACTTCTTTAGGAGTAAATCCAAAAAATATGAAAATAAAATGAGACGAATATCAAATTTGAGAATGTTATTATTATATTGGAGCTGTTTAGACAAACACAATTGAAATGTCTCCGTGGCGTAGTGGTTAGAGAGTAGGACTTGCTAACCGAGAGCGTAGGGATCGAGTCCTGCACTGGAAATATTTTTTTTGTTTTTTTTTGAAGTAAAACTTCTTTAGAGGAGGGGAGTAAATTCAAAAAATATGGAGCTATTTAGGCAAATACAATATGGAAGTGAAACTTCTAAGGTAGATGGTCAATAATTCAGAATATTGTTGTGGTATATTGTTTCCATACAAAAAAGTTATTTTATTTTTCGGTCATTCGGACACTTGTTCGTATGTTCTTTCGTAAACTTAACACAATCAGTAAATTATTTTCTTATCTCTATCTTACCCATGCATAAGCATTCATTCTCTACGCTGCAGACAATCCCGCACAAGGCAATGCGCGTTGTTTTGTGCGTGTCCCCACTACGTCTCTGAAGCATCATCGCATTTTGATTTTCGTCACATTTCATTTTCTAATTTTTGCATTGAGAGTCTCCTTTTTTTTTTTTTTTTTTGTTTGCACTTTTTTACTTGAAAACTCATTAAGCGAAAAAAACTTCAATTCACAATATACACAAAACACATTCAGCGCATTAACTTACAAAAAACAAAATGATACTTAAAATTTACTATGTCAAAAAGTAGGCAAACTCACTTTAATAAATTACATGTTACAAGACCGCCAAATCGCACATGCCTAACTATGGGCAACATTCCCCTACTAGTATTGTCTTTTGTTTTATGAAAAATAAAGAAATGGGCCAAGTGCGATTCAGACTCGTACGCGAAGGATTCCGTACCAGATTGTGGTTTGTTATAATAGAAAATTATAATATCTAAATTTCAGTTGGATAGGACAAAAAACAAAAAGAAAAATTTCTAATAAGAACCTGAATTTTATTGGGGGTTTGTATGGGAGATAGAACTACACATTCTCTGAAATTTTCAACTCTCTAGCTATTACGGTTCATGAAATATGACCCAAGGATGGATGGACGGACGGACAACGAAGTCTCTGTAATAGGGTTAGGGTAAGCTATGCCGAAACTAACTCTTAGACAAAGAATGCTCAGTCTTTGTTTGATGATAAAATATACTTTTGAAATTTATATAATTTTTCAAAATTATTGATAAGTCAATTGCCTAATCAATGGATTAAACGAATCAATATTTATCCTGGAAGTATCTGACCTAAGAATGAATTTTGCTATAGTCAAAAATGATTGTTCGATTTATATTTTATATTGATAAATTTTCTGGAGTATAAGAAACAAATGATATATTGTATATGCAGATCACTTTATTACTATGCGTGAACAGTTAATAACACTATATTTGATTATTTACATCTGTTAGTATGCTCTTGGATGTGAGCCTTTTTTTTTCACAATTTATTTATATATAATTTTTTATCCATAATTACATAATTAACTTTAATCTTAAATGGTTCTTAGATAATGACCCATCATCTTAAAGAATTGTGTTGCCTGCCTTTGGGCATTTCATTTCTAATTTCCTTTATTACAATGGATCAAGAATACAATGAGGTTGCACTAGACTCCGGATGTCGACCACTGCTTCCGCCCGACACATGCTCCAAATCATTTTTGGGCGTTCACTCATTCGTTAATGAATAAAATAAATGAAGAAAACTCTTGAAACAAAAAAGAACCTTTCAAAATAAATTCAAAAAACATGTTGTTTTCCAATTTACAACTCTTAGGGTTCAAACTCAGAACAGAACAGAACTGTTCAATTCTATTTAGTTATGTTCATTTAAAAAATCGCTAGAAGGCATTTCAAAATCGAAGAATAAACTTGTATCTTCTATAGAACTTTTTTGCAACCACTAAATTTGCCCTTCTATTGGTTGTTATTGTTGTTGTTGTTGTTGTTGTTGTTACTTTTCTATCCATTCTTATCCATTGTTGTTGAACTGACAAATTTGTACATAAAAATTTTGCCAATATGAAGTAACAACTTCTCACACTCGCCAATTCTGATTGTCAGTCAACTTCTTTGCCTGTTCAATATCTACTAAATATCCACTGTCCATTGTCCGTTACCCAAATGCCAGTAGACACTTATCAGCGCTGGTCGCTTTTAATGTGATTATCTTGTTCAATGCATGTCGAATGTGTCGAATTTTACGTTATCGAATAAGAAACACAATTGACAGGACAGCACAGAATAGCACACGATAGGACAGGACAGAATAAAACAGAACAGATGAAGAGAGATCCGGACAGCCCCAAACCGGACAGAAGGATATGAGATGAGATGATGGCCATACGAAGGACTCGTATGGACATGAGACATGGGACACATTGGACCTCAACGATTATTATTGTTACATCAACAACATCATGATGATGATGTCAGAAAAACAATACAAAATGGAAGAGCACCCCTCCTGCACCAATATACATACCCATACGCTCATTGAAGGAAGAAACAAATGAATGGACACGAAGTCAGGATAAAACTGACCAAATGACTTGGATGACTAAGTGTATGTGAGTGTATCTTGTAGAGGGTGCGTGTGGAAGGACAAGTGCTAAAATAAACTTTTCACTTGACCATTTTGTCAAGTCGCCATTGCCATTGCCATCGCCATCATCGTCATCATTGAAGGCAACTTGTTGGGTACTTTCTCAAAATGCATTGTGTTCCAAAACAAGGATTCACCAAACTCGTACACTTTGTACATAAGCATGAAATCGCCCTAAGGGAATTTTTCTTATTCTCAACTAAAGCCTACATTTCTACTAGTACACTATGAGTTCAGTAGAATATATGAGGCCAGTCGCAATGACAACAAAAGGAAGAAACACTGAACACTGCATGAAGGTCGGTCTTTGGTATGAAATCACAGCAAGAAATCACAATTCAATTGAAAATATTTTCACTTCTTGGATTTGTTGTTATTGCGTTTATTATTTGCCCCCGATACAATTTGAAAACTATTGTAGAAAACGAAGCCAATCGCGACCAGAAACACTTTGGCCCAGACATCAACCATCCATCCATCCATACATCGACCCACGACCCACGACCCACGTTTTTGGATGTGTTTAGTATCTCAAATGCTCAACAGTACATACATATGTATATCGAATAGTATATCTTAGTCTTAGTCCCATTACAAGCAAAACTCTTGGGTACTTTCAAAAGTCAAGGCTTGTTTGCTTGCCAGGCTGCTTCAGCCGGTTGGAGGGTGCTCGACAATAAATTTATGACATTCATTAGAACGTCAGATTAAGAAATCTGAAATCTTCCAACAAAACATGAGCAGCTGACGCCAACAACATTTGCCAATAAGGCGAGCAATGCCAATGAGGTCGTGTCGTGCTCATGCTCATGCAGTGTCTGGTCGACCGCCGATCACAATCACAATCTTTTTCAGTTTAGTTCAGTTTAGTCCAAGAGTGGATTTCCTTGTTAAGTTACTTTACGCCGACCTCATGTCGGTCGGTCCACTTGGTCGGTTTAATACCAATTCGATGGCAAGTTCTACGCAGGATACAAACAACAAAATTAAATTGGAAAATTGTAAAGTTCATTTCATTCCTTTTTCATTTAAATTTTCCCCAAGTTTGTTTTATTTTTTTTTTTTTCTGTTAGCGGAATTTAATGTCAACGCGCGAAATATTGAAAGTCACTTTAAAGCGAAGTAAAGTAAAGTAAAGAAGTAACGCAGCTGCGGCGCTTGCCGTCGGCGGGAATGGAATGGGTGGATTGGTGCTTTGGTGCCTTGGTGGGTTTGAGGTAGAACTTTTGTTAGGTTGGTTGGTCTATTGCCAAATGGTAAATTCACTGTATATTGCAGTAGATGGGCAGTGGATAGGTGGTAGGTGGGTGGTTAATAAGAATTGTTATGGTTGTATAAGGAAGAAGAAGGCATTTTAAGTGGCCTTAGTGAAGTAAGAAAGAAGGAACCATTTGGATTATTGGAGGACATGAATGGCGAAACAGGTGGCGTACTCGCCGCCCGGAGAGAGTACCACATAGTATTGTGTTGTAAGATGCGCCAAATGGTTCATAATTAAGTATGCGGTTTAAACACATGAAACAATGAGGATAGAAACGAAGACAACGAGTGTGTAGAAGGAAGGGGAATTTGGTATACGACCCCCGCAATACAACTGTCAACTTTAGGACAAGACTTAGGTTTGTGGGGAAAATGGCCGCAGGAAGGAAGGCAGAAAGCAGAAGGCACGAAACCGTTGAATGTTTAACGGGTCTCGTCTTCAAAAACGATATGGAATAATTTTTCAGTTTGCCATTGGGAAAAGAGCTAGGATTTATGTGCACGACAAATAAAACGACCACCGCAGGACAAGAAAACGCTTAAGAAGACAGCAACAGCGACAACGACATCAGCAAAGACTAGGAAACGAGACAACGAGGATGGCGGACACGAAAAATGCGACAAAAGAAGAGAGGAGAAGAGCAGAATCAAATGCGCGCAACAATATAAACAGCTGCGAGACACCAACAACAACAATGAGAATAAGAAGAAAATTAGTGCGAAGAACTCATACCACTTGTACCTGTCCGAAGAAGTATAGAGAGTCCGATCTCCACTGTATCGTCCTCAACATCATCATCTTCATAGTTGTCTTAGAAATAAAGGAATAAAGCAGCAAAGCATAGACAAACGCGGTTACGGCCATTTGACTTGAAGTTTAACGCAAAATTCAGGGAACTGGAAGTAGAGAATATGAAGTAGAGCCGCTTATGTTTGCTTCCTCCTCATTATTATTATTTGTTGGTGTTGCTTTATGTGGTCGCGGTCGACATTTGGGACACATTTATTCCATTTTCCATATTCTGTATTCAAAGCAAAACTTTGCGTCTTTGCCGTGTTTGCATTTGTTAACCAACACCACCATCCCCATTTTCGGCATTCTCCACTTTCTCACATCCTCAGCTAATCTAGTACCACTGCCATTGTCATTTGATTGTTGTTGCTATTGCTGTTGTTATTATTGTCTTTCTTAGCCATATTTTTTGTGTTCATATTTTGTGCGTTGTTTGTTTGTTCATTCGTTCCTTCCTTCATTTGTTTATTTATTTGTTTATTCAATCGCTTATGGTATATGTGAGTCCTTGATTCCTTTTAGCTGTTGACTGTTGTTTGTTTAACTGACTCTGTGCTGACTGTCTTGTGGTCGGTGTGTCTTTTGTTATATCGTGCCACATCGCGTCCCTAGTTCATTTACCCTAAGTCATCTACTACTTAAGAATGTGTATGCGCTAAGGCTAATCAACCAAACACGAATGAAGTTATCAGCTTAGATGGTAGAGTCTATCCAATGGAATGGAACATTTTCAACCAGCACAAAAACTAAGTAAATTCCACACTGCACACACTTTCACGTCTCCAAATCTCTACTCACTTGTTTGTCTATAGTATTCTGTATATATAGTCTTTAAATTTAACTTAGATTTTAGTGGAAACTTTAATTAACAATGTTTTTTCTATTTTTCAGTTTGATGTTGACGAAATTATTGACTCTTATTACTGAATTGTTTCAAATTTTTGCGGAATAACTAATAATTAAGAAATGGGAGAACACAAAAGCAAAATGTGTTTGTAATCAAACAGGTAGTCAGGTTTATTTACCCAGTGCAGAACTATGAATACTCACACGCCATTATGATCTCCTCAGATATCATTAATAGAAATGCGATCATCAAATCCACTACACATTGTTATAAATGTAGTATTCTCAAGCAAATTCCTGGGATACCAAGAGTATACTTCATGAGATACTAGACTTAAATAACAACACCATATTCCAGAAGCTTACTAAGTTCTACTCTCGATAATTTTATAACAAAATCCATCCAAAAGCTAAAGTTATCAGTGACCACCTTTCGGTCCAAATCGCTCTTCACATCAGTCCAATTATTATTAACTCATTTAATACCCAACACAGATCAGATATTTCTGTTCAAAATTCAGATGATATTGATAAGTTGTTCTCTGTTTTCAACTATACTGTGAAACAAAACAGCATACGAATGAAAAGAGTCTTACCTACCGCAAGGCCGCACCCTGGTTACATTCAAAGCATAATTAATCTCAGAACCCGACATCGCCGAAAATGTCAGAGATATAGAAACCGTAACCGTTTCAAATAATTAACTCTACTCATCTCCGACACAATCTCCCTTTCCCGTAAAGAATCTTGGAACAATCTTTTACCATATATTCGATAGGCAAAATATTCTTCTCCCTTTTGAAAACAGACAAAAATCATAAAAAAGAAGCAAGCTCCAGGCACTTGAAAAAAATCCTGAAATGGATAAACTTTATCTGACTTAAGTGACCGAAACAAAACTACTGTGATCAACAACTCTATTTCTATACTCAATTCATCTTCACCCAGTCCGGAAAAGTCTTATTTTATGATATAAGAAGTTCAGAATTGTCTTCAATCATTAAAAATCTCAATTCCAAGAAATTCCATGGATCAGACAGAATTTTAAAACACCTTAAACCTTAAACCAATGCCCACTAAACTGATAAATGTGTGCTTATATCTTTGCTATTTTTCCAAACCATGGAAAATCTTTAAAAATGCTCCCATTGGAAAAACTAACAAACCTGTAGAGTTACCTTCTTCCTACCGCACAGTCTTCTTCCTATCTTCAGGCAGCAAAATTCTGAAAATAGTCATTAAAAACAATCTATCTTAGTTATTGGATGATAATGATTTAGTCCCATGGCAATAATTAGGTTTTCGCCATGGGCAAAGAATCAAGAAAATTGTAAAAACTAAATTCAAAAGATCCAAACTCATTGGCATAGTCTTGTTGAATATCAAAGCAGACTCAGTAGACTAAGTTTAACTCATCGTGTCAAATGAATCTTATGAACCGTCCTAAAAAACACCGATCGTTTGTTGTACATATTGCCATCCATGCTGTTCCCAATGTTCTTGTCTTTCATCCATCTTTTACAACACATTTATCTTGGTATTGCCGTCCCTGTGAGGTTCAACTATCTCAATCTTTGCTGATGAGAGAACGGTCCTCTAATCAGGGACCCTAGATACATATATTTCTCACAAGCTGCATGTAGCTTTTGATTCTCTTGTTTCCTTTTTCTCGAAGTGGAAAATTCTAATAAACCCCAATAAAATGCTAATCGTCATAAAAAGCTATAACTTGTTGACTTCAAATGGGGAAAATAGTGTTAAAAAAAATTGCCAATTCGATTCTTAACACAAGAATAACGGCCAATATGCAGGAGGAAATGCCTAACGCAGTTCTAAGCCCTTCATCAGACATCTGATTATATCTTAATATCTGGAGAATATCTTCTACTCTTCGGTCAGTGGTTGCTTAATTTGGTTATAAGTAAAAAATCATGATACTAAAGCAAAACCATTCTAGTAACACAATTTATTTTAGAGAGTAAGATTTCGTAAAGATTTTGCGTTATTGAATTCAAGCTTTTCCTAAGCTTAAGCTTTCTTTATTGCTGGTGACGACATGACAGTACAAGACTTAAAAAAAAATAAGCAATAATATCAATAGGATACTCTTTCTTCAGGATTTGTATTTCATCTGCAATTAGTCCCAAGAACCATTTGTACTTTTCCATTCAAGTGCCTTCTTGGTGGCCTGATGCCTATATATGTACATATATATATTATATAACCAGATACAAGCCACAGAATTACATAATTTTCGTTGCTGTTGATTTTATGACTCCAGTAGTAGTGTCATTGGCAATGGAGGAACAATAGAACGTATAAAGGGTGTTTTCTTAGAGGTTTGATTTTTAATTTTGCAACATTATTTCTGCTTACTAACAATTTGACAGTTGCTAGTTTATAATTGGTCAGTACGTTTTGCCATTTCAACATGACTAGACTTAAGTATACAAAAGTAACGCTTGCAAATTTGCAGATTTATTTAGAGAATCATGATTCATCGTGCGCTTCATCCATTTTAGGATCAACATGATGATCTCTTTTGAGCCTGCATTGTTCAAAATCTGTGTTGAGAAGATTTGAATACAAACTGGGTTTCGGTGCATTTTGTAGTTAGGAGGATACCATGGATGGAAAGTTGGTTCCTTTGCATTATATAATGTACACATGAGAAATAAAATTATTGTATAAAACTCTAAGAAATAATGGTAAATAATTTTAAAAATTATACAAATACGATAAGAAAGCCTAACAATTTTAAATTTTCTTTAATTTTGGTATTGTTTGTGTTTTTTTTTTTTAGGTTGATGCCAATTGATGATGATAAGAAAAGAAAACTGTGAATCATAAAACAATTAGTTAAAGACAAGTGAGAGATTATTTTGTAATATATACATAAACATATTATATGTATAAACGCACACACATACACACACACACACATACCCAAATGTATCCTTACAAACTGACATACATAAACAGAAAAAGATAAAATTTCATATCTCAATGAGGCCTTTAGGCATTATTTGTCGAACGAGCGCATTTTATAGACCTAAATGTATGTAGATACTTTTATACAATAAGTAAATGTATGTGAGTGAGTGTGCATGCCATAGGCTAATACATGACACTCACACACACACACACACATTCCCATAAATACTACATAATAACAAAATGCGCGAGTATGCGATCGAGTCAGTGAATGACTAAATAAATACATGTAAGCAAGTAACAGCAGCAAGAAGGAGCAAAAGACTCTAAAGATACAATGGCGGAGAACAGATACAAAATCACACACACACACACACACACACACAAATGCACATACTCAAATAGGCATAACGACCTCATTAGCATAATAACGGTAAGTAATGGAAGAAAAATACCATTAAACAACACTTTATGACTTTATTTTTTCACTTCCTCCAATCTCACTTTTCACTCATTCCCCTCATTCATCCATCCATCCATTCATCCATCTATCCATTTATGTATGTATGTGTAAGCTTTGGTCGGTTTTTTATTTTTATTTGTATTTTTCTTTATTCCCTTCCAAGTTTAGTTGATTTACTCATTCATTTGTTCTACAAATCTTTGGAGCGAGTTCTTCTGATTCTGAATATCTTTTCCCTTTCTTCGATTTTCTTCATATTCTATGTATTATTATGTTATTATTATTATTGTTGTTGCAAAATTTTTATTTAAAATCAAAACACTCATATGTATTTCAGCAAGTGTATTTGTTTGAGTGCGTGTGTGTGTGTGTGTATGTGTGTCTACTTATGCTAAAATATTTGTAAATCTGTAAAAAGTACACGCATATCCATGCATAATTCATTCGTTTTTATTTGTAAGCGTGCCGAGTCAGCATCGCACCGGAAAAATCCCATAAAAATTGTAGCCCATTTTCCATTAAGTTCTCATCCACCCCATCCCCCTCATCCACCAGCATCTAAAAGTAAAGCCATTTTGGCGTCACAGAAATAAGTAAATAAATAAAATTAACAAAATACTTATTCTATATAAAATCTAAAATTGAGTTGTTACAAAGAATTAGTGAATTTTAACTGTTTTTCATTCCTTTCTGTTGTTTTTTTTTCGTGCTTTTGCATTTTATTTCCATTTAATTCTATGTGAGTTTTATTTTTTCTCCAATTTATTGTACATTTTTGCCTTCCTTCCTTCCTTCCAACGACAACAAGAAAACAAAACATCTGCCTAAAGTCATTGTCCTGTGTCAATGTTTCATCACACAAAAGAATATACCTAAACTCGTACTTGTACTGTATAAGTACAATCACCTGTACATTGTAAGGTCACTATGGTACAGTATGGTATGAAATTGTATACTGTATAGTATTGTATTGTATTGTATAATGGGTATCTCTCTACATACTTTCTCATATTTTATTAGCTAACCTTTTTGTCCTTCTTGTTCTTTCTTGTCCTTGTAGTTGTTTCATGTTTATTTAGGTCTGAGCTAATAAAAAGGCTTACCATCTCAATAAAAGTATTTAACACAAACGTTTTACAACTTAAAAATTTCGTTGATATGCGCAGCACCAAGACTCCTGCTACTGCTTAACTTGAACTCGAAACCGAACACGTTGCCAGCCCAGTTAACCTAACCAACAATCTATCCTCCTTCCACAACAATTACAACAACCGTACTGTACGAACTGTGAACTCAGACCCCTTTTCTTAGCAGCAACAAGGGTAGCATCGGCTTGTCCTTGTTCTTAAAGACCTCTAACTTACCAAATCGCCTGACTACTATAGCAATGGTTCTTACTCTGACTCCGTCTCTGGTTCTACTCCCAACTATGACTCCGGCACCGGCACCGGCTCCGGCTCCGGCTCCAGCTCTGACAATGACTCTTACTCTGAGTGACTGGTGGCAGCAGTCTCATCAACAAACGAACAAGTGTTTTTATCATCAAAAGGACGAAAAACAAAACGAAAAGAAAAAAAAAAACGAAATCGAGTACGATGGTGTTGGTGTTGGTGATGTTAGAAAAAAAAAAATAAATAAAAAGAGTAAATCCCTTAATCTTTGGCAATGCTACACAATTACCACGACACGCAGCAGCATGCAAAAGTATGCTATAAAAAGGATGTCATGTGATACTAAGAACAACCGACAGCAACCGAGTTTGATACCTCAAGATACTCAAGATGACTGAAACTGAACTGAAAATGACCCTTTATTTATTTTTGGCTTGCCTTACATTCTCACGTCCTCTTCATCCCCTCCATTTCCTTCTCCTCAAGTTCTCCAAAGTTGTTATTGTTAAGGCGTCCAAAGAAACTTACGTGCGGATTTTTAAATAAAACAAAAAAAATAAAAAATTCTGTAAAGTCCTTGCAAGTAGTCAAATTCTAGTAAAAGGGTCATTTCAAGCTTAGGAGAACAACAAAAAAAAAAAAAGAGAAAACACCCATCAAAACACAAAACAAAAAAAAAAAAGGAGGGGGAAAAGGTCTCACAGACACTGCGTCGAGCTGGGTAGGTTGATTGTTTGAGTTATTTTGACGCGACTTCCTTCGCTTAATACTATTCGTCATTTTGTTGTTTTAGTATTATAGCACAATAGTCCATAGTATGACCAGGCAGGATCAACCAAGGCCATACTATTCGATTCTATTCTATTCTATTCTGTTCTGTTTACAAAGTGTATACCCTCTTACAAGCTAAGCTAAGCCGACCATTTCCAACAACTGTCGAGTCGCCTTGACTTGGCCATGCCTTAGAGGCCTCAATAAAGTAAAGTCTTAAGAAAAACGTTTCACTTGATCCCTTTTTTACATTTTTTGTTTTTTTTTAACTTGTCTTCAAGAATTCTAACAAATCAAATTTGCATATTATTATCTGTTTTATCTGCTTGATATACTTACAATAGTATAAACAAGTAGCAACCTACCGTGGTCATAGTCATATAAAAAATACTAATGCAAGAAATTGTAGTATTTAGAAAGGACAAAACAAATTTCCCTAATGGACATATCGATACATTGTGACGTGACGTGACGTGAGGTAACGTGAAGTGAGGTGACATGACGTGAGTTAAATCAAATGAATGCACACAGTCTAGGTATACTTAAATTCTTGCCAAGATCCAACCAACAACCACCTAGAGAGTGCATGTGCAAACAAATGTCAAATTCAATTCTAATCAGAGGAAAGAAAAATATTTAAGAAAAATCCCCATTAATTTCATGTTCATTCTAATAATGATTGATTATTGCCCAACAAAATTTACTAATTGCAAAACTATGATGTTGTTAATGATGAACGTGCTGAAGAACACTTCATTCCATATTCTATACAGTACACAGGCTCTTGTTTTTGCTGGTCGCCATCGCCAGCAGTCAGTCAGTCAGTCAGTTATTAAAACTTCGATTCGGAACGAAAGAACATCATATTAGCTTCACATAGCTTAGCTTAAACACCTTTTCTTAGGAAAAAAAAAAAAAAGAAGAAAATTATTGTCAGCGACAGCGAAATGAAATTAGAGTCATAGAGAGAGGAAGAAGAGAAGAATGGAAAAACCAAAAACGAGTATTCAACCCAAAGAAGAATATATCACAAAATTATTATATTTCGTAGTAATTAAATAATATGTGTACATACATAAATATATCCTCCCCTTACCGTGTACTTGCTCAGCAGTCGTTGTCATCATCATCATCGTCATCATCATCGTCATCGTCATCGTCATCGTCATCACTGATTGTAATGGTAGTGACTACCGAAAGTAGTAAGTGTAGTAAGGAACGACCCAAAAAAAAAACTTATCAGAATTATGACGATTGTTATTACGTTCTTATTGGGTTATATGGTGGTTCGTGACTTTCGCTCGTTCGTTCGTTCGTTCGTTCGTTTGTATATGAGTCCGACCCTGAGTGTGTCATAATGAAAATCGACATTCCTCATGGTATTACACCTTCTTCTTTCAGTATACTTAAGGACAACAAACATAAGGACGGACGTACACGCATGATGCCTTGCTATTTCCACAGAGATTTCATGTTTATGTTACTTGATTTTGACAGGTTGCAAACTAAAAGTTTATTCTTCATCATCAAAATCTTCATCATCAACATTGTCATCAAAATCTTCATCATCATCATCATCATCATCATCATATGACTTGTTTTTCAATTTCCATGTAATTTTCTTTCATTTCTCATATGTATGTCATTTGACATAAGCCAAAGTTTTTAAATTTCTTAACCAACAAAATATTCATTAAAATTTTTAAATTCTTATGAAATATTATTGTAAAACACACGAGTAGAGCTTTCAAATCTTTCACTTTCATTTTCTGAATAAAATACAAAATAATTGTATCTTAAAAGATTGACAAGATAAAGTTCAATTGAATAAAACAAAGAAGAAAAGAAAATCTAATAAAACTGAGCGAGCAATAAAAACAAAAAAAAAAAAAAAGAAAAGACAATCAGGCAATTATGCAATCGATAAAGAAAATAAAAGTGGAAAAATGGAAGAGAAAAATTGGGGAAATGAAAAGAAAATCAAAAACCGTAACCGAAATACTCGTAAATATCAGTAAAAAAGACATAATGGCATAGAAGTGAAAACGAAAGCATAATTATAGCGATTTACGTCAATAACAATAAATTTAGATTGAAACCCATGCATGAGTATGAGTATATATATTTGCCTTCTGTCTTTCGAGACTATGAGAACCGAATGTGGGGGTGAGTGAAGAATTACAACAGATAATAATAAAAATAACTGTTACGAACAGAGAAAAATTCAAGGTAGTGTGGGAGAAAAGAAGAGAGAAAAGAATAAAGAAAGAATGGAATGATATGTAACAATAAGCAAAGAAAAGCAAAGCCAATCTTCCAATGCCTATTTAATTTCAATAAATAGCAAATCAAGTGCTTCACATTCAATTGCGTTCACCTTCACCTTTACTTCCCTATAATCCTCTACCAAAACACACAATAGAACTTTAGTCCTACAAGCGACTCCATCATACTCAACCCACCAACAAAAAGAACACCAAACAACACAAGATGAGACCAAACATGGTAAGAGACTAAGGCAACTTAGGGCAGGCAAAACAAATCAAGCAATAAAGCGAAAGGTTAAACGTTGTTTGCTATGAACACACAGATACTTACTCAGATATACGGATACACTTACTTAAACATACTCGTATACTCGCATATAAATGCGCTGCATTTAGCAAATCCTTGACATTAAAGGTATTCACCTGTGCAGCGTCAGTGATTCAATTCATCGTCATCGTCATAATCCTCATCATTACCATTACCATCATTATCAGCATCATAACGGTTCTAAATGACATTGTTGTTCATCGAGGAAGCGGCAGCAGATCAAATTATGCCATTCGATGAAGCATAGCGTCATCATTGTAAGATACTCGTAAGCGAACTTGTGTGCTATGGTGAATTAAGGTAAGATGAGTTCAGTTCAATTCAATTCAGTTCAATTGAATGGGATTGGGTTGGGTTGTGTTGGGTTGAGTTGAGCTGAGCTGAGTTGAGTTGAGTTGAGTTGAGGCAAATCACTCAAACGGAAATTGAATTGAGCAATTGTGAAAGTGCCTCCATCACCATCACAAGCAACAACACACAATCATCCTCATCATCATGATTTCAAGATTCAAAGTTTAGCTTTGGCTTCAATATAATACAACAATAACATACTCGTATCCAAAAGAAAGTAGCGCAACATAGTTTGTCAATTGGCGCAACATATCAAATGATTTGCTTCCAAATGATTAGATTTGAATTGAATTGAACTGAGCTGACTTCAATTCTATTATGTTCAATTGGAATGAGAATTGTGTTTCTTTTGGTTTCGGTTACGGTTTTGCTTCGGTTTCTGCTGCTTCTGACAGACATCGTCATTTCTCCTATTACATATTATTATTTTTAATTTTGTTTCTTTTTTTGTTATACTTACGGCAAAGAACCTTCATTCATGGGGGAAAAAAAAAACTGTTTCAATGACAAAAAAGTTACCTGGAATTTAATGATCCATTCATAATCAACACAAACCAAAGAAATTCTTCAGGACTTCAATGATTAATTTTATTTATTTAAGGCGATTTTATCCATAACTAACATGGAGAATGTTGTTCTGCCCGTTCCACCCATGCAGCATGAATATTCTTGAGCACTAGATGATGCACTTTCATCGAAATGGAATATCGAAAAAAAAAAATGAGAAAGAGGTGTCGTAAGACACCCGTGTCGAGCGCAGCTCCATTCAGAACAAAATTTTTTATTATTATTTTTATTTATTAAAAAATTTATATTTTGATTTTCTTTTTTGATTCATTTTTATTATTATTTTAATTATTCTTTATTACAAACTTACGTATATAATTTCTTAAAATAATAAATATACAATAATGTTATACTTATAATCTAACAAAATAAAAATATAACAAAAACAAATATGTGTAATTTTAAATTTTATGTATCGTATTGGTTTATGGTAACTAAAGTAAGAAATGAATGTTTTTATTTCAAAGTTATTCAAAAATCGGGAAATAACTGCATCAATAGATGTATGATATTTTGTTGTGGTTTGTGAAAGTCTATTGCTCAATGTGGGATTAAACTTTTCGAAAAGAAAAATTTAGATTGAAAACATCAGCCAAAATATGTAGAAGTTTTTGGTAATTTTGTCCGAGTAGAGCAGAACCCCCTCACTTAACTTAAAAAACGATGTATGGATGAACAAAGTTATGGCTTGAACTGAACTAGCCGGCGATATGTAAATAACTGCCATTATTATTTGAATACCTTTCTCCATCCTGCGAGTTGCGGAACAAATGTCGCCAATACATGACCTTCGTAACATTGATTCCGTAATTATATGCATACTTGGTCTAACAATGCTGATTGTATCACTGTGATTTTTATAAATTGCTACTCCTCAAGCATGAACATCTGGTCTTTTGTACTTTACAATGCAATCGAAATTCGGAATATGAAACTCTTGATTGTTACCCATCCACGTCTCACTGAGTAGTAAAATATTGCATTTTTGCTGTTTATGCAAACTCGTGAGGACCCAGGATGTTTTCACTCATGACTGCTTTAATGAGAAAAGGAGAGTTCTATTAAGACAAAATTAAGAAAAAATTAAAACAAATACAAATTTCCAATGCAGGATGCCCTCCCATGCCCTCGGTTTGCCAGTTCTACTCTCTACCCATTACACCATGCAGACATTTTAATTGTTTTTGCCTATATAACTCTAAGTTAATAATTATAAATATTTAGAGAGCAGAATGAAATAGTCGAAGTAGACAAAAGTTAAGGTGTATGTGTGAGTTTACGAATTTCGTAAAGACTTACATGCTGTTCATTTCAATTGTTGCTTTACTGTTAGTGTGTTGATCATTATCATCATCATGCCTATTTGTTGATCATTATCATCATTATGTTTGTAAAACTTAATCATTTCATTTTTATTTATTTATATTTGTGTTCAATATAAAAATAAAAAATAAAATAAAAAAATATTCCTAATGCAGGATTTGAACCCTATGCCCTAGGTTTGCCAGTCCTACTTTCTAACCACTACACCACGCAGACATTTTTATTCTTTTTTCTTAAATAGCTCGAATATAATAAAAAGCAATTATTTTCAATAAGCAATGTTAAAAAAATATATATTTCCAAAGCAGGATTCGAAATTTATGCCATCGGTTTGCCAACCCGACACGACGATCTGACGAATCTAATTTTTTTAATCATTATTTGAAATTTCACTCATGCCGTAACGCACATAAAAGAGCTACGCTCTAAACCCCATGGTTATCTTTGAGCTGTTAAAAATTGTAGGTCCTTGGTTTGGATGATGATTACGTATTCATTTATACTTATATTATATTAATATACCGATAAAGATACTTTCAATCTTGTGGAATATCTTAACACCAACGTTTCATTAATTGTCAATCTATCTAATTGTTAAATGACGCATTGTTAAGTGTAGTTAACAGGCGTAAATTACATTCACATACTCGTATGTATACTGTCAGTTACCACATCCTTGGTTGGTAAAGCATCCATGGTGTTTGATAAACGTTAAACTCTTATGTTTATAGTGTTTGTGGTTAATTAATTTACATTTACACCTGTTAGCAGCCGTTCCTTTTGACTCTCCTTCATCAAACATCACATCATACATTCTCAGTCTTCTCCTTCTCCTTCTGATTCTATTTCTATTTTCTTGCACATCATTCATTCATTCATCCATTCATTTGTTTATGCTGCAAATTAACTTTGAACAACAAGAAGAGTTCCAAGTACCAAGTATTTTGCAGTCATAGTCATAGTTGAAGGCAATTATTATTAGGAAGAGAGTAGAAGAGTGCAGTCATACCAATGACTCAAATGCATAATGCAGAATAAAAGTTGGAAAGGCAAATGACCGTTGTATGGACAAGTGATGAAAGCCATAGGCTGCTTCAGCTAATGCTAAGTGAATGTTAATGAAATGTGGCATAGAGTTCTTGATGATGTTGCACAAAAAATCAAAGCGGCGCCGGTGACGGCAAGCAAAACTACAAAAGGCGAAAATTTCGTTAGCAATCCCTGGCGGCATTTTCCCGACACTTCTCCATCCAGTCACCGCTGCCAGGACAAACATCCAACAGCCAACAAACAACAACTTAAAAGCTGTCAACGCGCCCCAACCTTTTTAACACCATCACCATCTCGATGCTACACACTCACTCGGCAGTCAGTAATTCCTGTCAACGTCATTAACAACAGCAACGAAAACAAAAACAAATGGAAACATTCTACAGATATAAAATCAAAGAATGAGAATGAGAATTGAGAATTATTGGAGTGGAGTAATGTGAAGTGTGTGGCACATACAGGTAGTGTAGGGTAGGGTAGCGGAGTTAGATGTTGGGTGCACGCAACAGGCGTTAATTGCGAAATAAACTTCCATTTAATGCGAACGCAGACACATGTGAATAAACGTCTGAGTTTGAGTATCCGGACGTATGTATGTATGTGAGTACGTGGCGACAGAGAAGCACAGTTGGGAGGCGTAGATTACTGGGCGGGTCAGGCCGGTCGGTCGGTTGGTCATTTTGCAAAGTGACCGGAAACGCCATGACAAATTCAGACAAACACGCGCGCGCCCCACATATGCTATGCTATGCTAACCTAACACAGCCAGTCATCCAGTCATCCAGTCATCCGACAATGACGCCGCCGCCCAAAGCACTCTGCACCCTTCTCACACCAATGACTTCCTTATTACAAAACTCCCTTGATCCACCATACGGCATATGAGAATCTCGCTTGTTCCGCTACTGCTACTATTTAACAGCGTGATTTACTGCGGTCATTCGCTTAACGAGAAAGGACCTGCTTGCCTGCTGACTGCCACCTGACTGACTAACTGGCTGCCTGACTAACTGGCTGACTGACCGGCGCCCATCTATGAATGTATGTACGTAACCGTAGTCCCCCCACACACACACACAATCATTCATTCAATATGAGCTTGCTCCTGTGCACGTTCGCTGCGGTTGCCCTCAAATGACCACTGGCAGAGCGCATAATAATGTTTAATTTGAGGTAAATACGTTTTTGTTTTGCCTCCGTCCGTCCCGATTTTCGCCGTTTTTTTGTTTTCTTTTTTTTTTTTTTTTCTTACTTTGTTTTACGTTACTTTGGTTTGTGTTCGTTTCGTTTCGTTTCGTTTCGTTTCGTTTGTTTTGTTTTATTTTACTTCTTTGCCTCTCGAGGGGCTAAAACTCATTGTAAATACACTTCCGTTGCGTCGTTGTCGTTATTGTCGTTGTCGCCATTGTTGAGTTAAGGAGTCTGTTCACAGGATCACGAAGAGAAGACCGCACAATGCGCCACAGTGCCACAGACTGCCCGTTGGGCGAAAGTGCATTAAATAAGGATACAGGACACAAAACACAAAAAACGAACAAAGGCCACGACAGGATAAAAACCATCATCACTAAACCCAAACGAAGAAAATGTTACTGAAGAAATAAACAAAGAATATACAGAATAAAAACCCCGAAATATTTTTTATAAAAACTTGGAACTTTGTTAAATGAAAAATAAAAGAATAAAAATATAGATTTCATTCAGCACAGTTATCGAAAAATTGTTCAAAACACAAATCAAACAATAATATTAAATCGAAAACAATAGAAAAAGTAAAATATGGTAACAAAAAAATCAAATCTAATAATTTTGAAAAGCCGGCAAATTTTAGCTTTTATACCTTTGCTTTTATTTGTTTACATAAATTGTTGTTTCTAGTGGTAGTAGTAGTGTAAGACAGTATGGAAATGATCAGCGTGACAAGAAAAATCTGTTTAACCAGGTCTAAAACAATGAGGAAGGTTGTCAGAGTTGGGCCTAGTTTCGTCTTTGGCTCATAAATATAACACAAACAAAATTTAATTCAAATTTTAAAATTAAAAAAAAATTAAATACGAAAAATATGTTTTTTCAAATAACTCCAAAATCGATTGAGATTAAGAACTGAAATTTGTTGTAAAAGTATTTTTATTAGATACAAAAATGATCCTCAAACTCAAAATGGAAAAATCTTTGCTTTCGCATAATGCTTTCTTGCTTTTTTTTGGTCCTTTTCGCGCATTTCGAAAAGCAGTTAAGATAGTGTTATATCCACAGCATTTGGAAGGAAAAGTCATAGAATGAAATATGATCGTGAAAGGAGACATTGATGTGGAAGGATCCATGGATATCATGACTAAGCGTAAAGAAAAGAAAATAAACAATTAAATTTTTCCTTTCGACATTTCAAAGTTTTTTTTCTTTAATAAAATCCACTTTTTGCCAAGAAAATTTACACAATTTGATACCGTGCTTAGCACACGTGTACACTTTCACTTACAAAACGTGAAAATATGTACGATAAGATCTTGTACTCTCCCTCAAAATTAGAATAGTTTTGTCACTTAAACGTGTTATAACAAAGCCAAACTGCAAAAGCCCAACCATGGCACTTGGACAACGCAGATAACCTTTCCTTAAGTATTGAGATATGAAATATATATCCTAGCTGAGCTAATATTAGAAAACATAGAGAGAGACACATACCCAAGAAGGCGAATGTAGAGATAGTAAATACATACCATAGTGCTTTTCATAATCATAAGGCGCTTTGAAACATTCACTTTGAACTTAAAATATGATCAGTTATATGAACTATTACACTTCTTTTTCTATGAAAAACCATTAGTGGTGTAAACTGTGGCATAGGTCTCTGTTATCTTTTACTTGTGTGACTGAATTTTTTCTACTATTTGTATTTTTTTCAAAATTATAATCGTCATTTTTAACACGATGATTTATGATATTATAAATAAAACAATTATTGTGGTTCGAAATTTCATATATAGAATCCCAATAATTAAAATATATTGAAGCCAATTGGCTCAAAACTTTAGCTTAGACTGATAAGAGCGAATTATCCTTAGAAAGAGGTGACAATCGAAAAAATCTTGAGACAATTTAGTTACAAAAACGTAAAAAAGTGTAGAATATGGCAAATTTGCAAAAATTGCAGCACCCTCACAACATAAAAAAAAATAAAAAGTACGAAACAAAATATTTTTTTCCATAGCAGAAGTACTGTCATCTGCAATTTGCAGAAAATTTGGAGAAAAAAAAGTGAAATCTTGATAGTATGGATGAAAAACAAGTAATACTCGTATATCCAAGTATTTGTTTTAGCTCAAGACCCAAGGCCCTAGTTGCTTCAGCTTCTTATTGTAATTAGAATTAAGTTCTAGTCTACAATAAATAAATAAATAATTTATTATAAGCCTTCCTTTTGTTGAGGCAAACAATCGTAGGTAGATTCTATGAATTTCCTAATTCATGTGAGCAATGACACAAAATACAATTTGTAAATTGGTATTATCCATAATATGGTTTGAGGGGTTAGTTCTCCAGATTTGGCATTTGTTAATTGTCCCCAATACAAAATCATTGAAGAGCTTAAGATTGCAATTAATAATAAATGGGCTTAAGTTGACGGTTACTAAACTTATCTAAACCAAAGATTGTCCTGCATTGTTGAAGTCAGTAAAACTTCCATTAAGAACTAAAAAATTCAGTATCTCAAAAAAATAATATTATAAAATATGGGACCGACATACTCGCTTCCAAAGGTAATCGAAACAAAACTAATGAAGGGAATTGGCTGAAACTTTAGCAGTAGGCTACTAAAAGAATGTACTGCGCGATGGGTACACTCTTTTCTTTGCAGCGCCATCGGGCGGTGAGCCTAAGTACTTGTTGATTGACCCTTGTATATAATAAACATAAATGTCTAAATGTGCAAAAATCGAGGTACAGACAATTCTATATCATTTTCATTTTTAATATGAATATGTTTTTAATAAGGTTTCCATATTCATGTCGAAATCTAACGCTGCATTACATCCAAACGCTTTTGGTGTCGCAAACAATTTTAATATATCTCGTGGCTCAAAAGTATTAGCGCCATGCACGTTACCTGTAAGAGCGTTTTTGTCATTGCGCGCTTCCATGATCAATGGGAAAGTGTATTGGAAATGGTGAAAAATTATGAAAATTGGTGTTCTTTGTAAGCTTATCTCTTAAGAACGTTTTAACCGAATTGGAATTTATTTGTTTCAATTTTTATAGGACAATTTAGAAAAATATGAATGACAATTTTTGGATAATCCACCGGAAAAGTTGGAGATTTTAATGGATGTGGAGTTTTTGTATTAAAATCTCAATAAAAAAAAAGATATATATATATAATATACTTTTTGGGATAACATTTTTATAGATTTTATAAATTATTAAAGCTTATGTTCCAGCAAAGCTTTGTAACTTAAAGCAGTTAGACGATTCATTGATTACAGGAAAAGCGGTAACTTGTACACCTCTTCACGGCGGCCGCGACTGGACCCAGCTTCTCCGAGACCCTAATATTCACCAAGAATCCCAGAAGCTTCTTTCGTTGCAAATCTTCAATTTGAATACGCTCCTTGGACGGATAGTATGATACTCATAGTACGGATACATTGTTTTTGACATAGACAAAATATATATAACATTTTGAGTCATGCTTTTATCAACGATTAAAATGTCTCTTCAAAGTCGAAAACTGAAGAGATTTCTTTATCATCCTCTTCATTATCTGTGCCATCAGCACGGTTATGATGATAATGTTTTCTTTGTTTTGTACTTTCACCATGTATGAAGAAATATGATGATGTTGGTTACTGTATCGTCCTTTATCCATTGTCCGTATAACAATAAGCAACATTGAATCGTCCTTTGTCCTTCATTATTATTGTCTTTTGGCGAACAAGCTGCTTCCATATGTTATTCCTCTTGCTTACCACGGTTTCGCTCGCTTTGGTTTCATTTAGTTGGGTTTGTTGCAAAGGAGTCCGGTCCTGGCCATACCGGAAAATAATATACACGAGCGCTATTGTTTTTGAATATCTCGATGTATTGTAGTATAGCATAATGTTTCTTGAGGCTATGAGTTTGTTTCTTTCGTGGCATGTATTTTTGTTTTTTTTTTTTTGATTAATTTAAAATTTAAGCGCGAAAATTAAAGAAAAACAAAATTCTTTCATAACATAGCCAAAAATATATTGTACTTACTACAAATATTGTTTATTGTAATACAAATGTTAATAAGAATATTTAAAAGAAAATGTAAAGTTTCCATTCCGATTTCGATGTTGCCTTATAACTCAACTCCTTTATCTGTCAATAAAAATCAGGTAAATTTGTTGTTTCTTTCCATTTTCATCTCTACATGTAGTACAAATTTTTATGTGGCAAAAACTGACAAAATGCAAATAAAATTCTCGCGTAGGCGTGCACAGTAATTTCCTAGCCAATTTGGCAAAGTGTTTTCTTGGCCAACAACATCAGCAGGAGCAACAAATAAGCAAGACAAGGCAAACTAAACAAACTGCCAAAAGCCATGACATCGACAGGCAAAAAGTCGATTTGAATCAAGACGACAGTCGCAAGAGTCTAGGGAAAAAAAAACAACAGCAGAATAGCATGAAACGCCTTCCAATCAAGCCGAATCCACGGAAGTTACTTAGTGCCAGGCACCAAAACCAAGACTGCAATCGAACAAAATCATAAGAATGAAATGAAAATATTAAACAAGAAAAGCATGCACTTTTTCTATTGTATTGTATATCTTTACTTTTTTTTTTTTCTCTCTACTACACTTAATATATAGATATGGTAGATATGATAAAAAATACAATTTTTTTTCCTTATATTTCTCATATTTATATTTTTGGAAATATGATTTTCTGAATGAAACTTTGATGATTTGATTTAAGAAATTTCATTAATTCATTCTTATGATCTTAAAGTCTTCGAAGGCATTTTCTTTTAAGAAAAGTAGAATATGATGTTAATAAGAATGAAGCTTCTTGCTAGGAGGGAATTCGTTGAAAAATCTACACAAAACTTTTGCTAATGAAAAGAAACACAAGTTATTCTGGTTCTCATCGCTTTCGGTTTAGGTTTCAATTGTAATAAACCTAGTGAGTCAGACATGGAGAATGAGTAACGAAAATGAGAAAATCTAATAGAAAGAAAGTAACACTGCAAATACAATACACTAGTTTGTAGTTACGAATAGTGGTAGAAAAACAGACAAAGAGATGCGTTTTAGATGTGTCTTACCTTACCCAATTTTATTATGTATATATTATAATATGGTATGCGACAATGTGCCATACCATACTCAAGACACAGGAGCACAGGAGCACAATGGATTATTACTACGACTGCTACTGATACTGCAACTACTGTTGTTTTTGTTTTTGTTGTTGTTGTTGTTGTTCTTGTTGTCGGTGCTAATCCCCATTTAATTTTAAAGTTCGAAGGTGTTGAAGATAATTTTTGTGCCGCACTTTGTAAGCGATTGAAGAATGAGGTATTCACCCATCCTCACCCCATCCCAATCTTCTCAAGTATATAGAATTGGAATAATGCCTTAGGAAGCAAGCAAGCAAGCGAGCAAGTGAACGAGTTATGGAGTGTTCGCACATAAAAATATTTTATAGCATTTTCTCCTGATCAGCATCGTCGTCGTCGTCGTTGTCGTCGTCGTTCTTCTTCTGAGCAAAGGATTGCAGACAACAGGAGCATCAGCAGTCTCAGCCTTAGCTTCAGCTTTATTATATGTCTGTCTGGCTGTCTATGCAAAAAAGGGTTACACACACCTTGTATATACATATTTATATATGTGTGTGTGTTTGAGGGTGACGCCGCCGCATAAGTGGCGTTACCGCACATCGCCAGATAAAATAATGGTGCCAGACATTGTCTTATGAATAAATTGTTATGGAAATCGAATTAATGAACGCTGTGGAGCACAGAGTCGACACGACAACATCATACCACACCACACCACATCACATTATGCCACACCATACTATCCGAACCGATCCAATTCAAAACTCAACTCAACTCAACTGAACTGAAGTCTTAGGTAGTCTTATGCAGCGTTATCGAGCGTTTAGCCTAAAGTATATTTAGTATACTAGTAGTGTTCTACAGTTTCGTGTAGTGTAGACTACGTTCGTTGTCTTAGAATTTTACAGAGCGAACTGTTCCTCTTGCTTGGGAGCTTGAGAGTTTGACAGTGGCGCTTTAACTCCAGTTTTTTGCCGGTGTGCAAAGGTTAATACCTGAGCTTATTTATCTCAAACTCTTTTACTTCTTTATACAAGCAAGCACTTCCTTGTCGTCCTTTGTCCTAATGGTGCCCGCCTTCCTCTGTTCCTAAGTTTTCGTTGTGTGTGTTCGTTGGTTCATTCTCTTCGTAATTTAATTATGCGTTCACTTTGTGTGTCTTAAAGTTCTTATCTTAAATACTGAGTGGCTGAGACTTAACTCTGTTCTCAACTCCACTCTCGCACCGTTCGCAATCTCTCTTCTTTGCGGCGCTGTTGTAGATACATTAAACATTGAACATTGAAATGTAGCTTTAAATTGTTATTTTGCTATAGAATTTTTAAAGGACTCAAGACATTTTACATCATCTCTGTCTCATCACTCTTCTTCCATTTGTTGTTACTGTTAAAGTCAAACAGCACTTAAAGATAATAAAATACTTTGCTTAAAACTTGACCAGACTTTGGAACTCGGCTACCTGTCTGCCTGCCTGCCTACCTCCCTGTCTATTAACCTAAATTTTCCATCTCATTTGGGTTCATTTGTTTACATGCAGTACAAGTACATACATACATATGTGTGTTTAAATGTGTGTTTCATTATGTAGACTTAATCAATAGAAAAAATAAAGAGAGAAGAAAAAATGCACAACCAAATGAGATCTGTAACGGAAATGAGCACCGAAAAAAAAAGGCAAAAAAACAAAAAAAAAAAAAAAAAAGGACGAAATCCGCAGCCGAAACACGCACAAAAATGGAGCTCAAAACTTAATTTAGCTTGCTTTCACGCTCTCCCCGAACACTTCTTATGCTTTTTCTATTATCGATAATGCGAATGTATGTGTATATGAGTATATGTGTGTATGTGTGTGTGTGTGTATGTTTTTTGTGTATGTGTCATGGAGGTGGGAGAATTGGTGTTGAGGTTTTAATTTATCTTAACTTAATGAAAAAGGCAGCAGAACCAGAATCTACAGCAAAGAAGAAAATCCTCAAATCGACTCATTCCACCGTCAAAGCTGGAGCTGGAGCTGGAGCTGGAGCCGGATTTAGCCAACAACTCCTTTTTACTTTGAAACGCGGGAAACACGCACAAGCACAACTACACGCACAGCTTTACTTACATTAGCTTCCTTGCTTGCTTAAGGGATTGCTTTGCGATTTGTTGAGCGGGACGGCGCCTTGTGTGGTTTGAGAGCTTTCAACACAATACAACGAAATAAAATTAATCAACCGACAACAGCATCGCTAGCTCCAAGGACCAATATAACCAACATAACCAACATCTCTCTAACATCACCAACATCAGCTTAATGTGAATAAAAAAAAAAAACAATAAAGAATTAAGTGTAGCATGCTTCAAGGCGCTGCTTTTCGGTAAATTTGAATCGAGTCGAATTGAGCAACATACGAGCTCAAATAATTGAAATCTTGACCCTTAAAGCATCTATCTACATACATATATCTATGCATTGTTATATGGTCAAGTCAAAGTTAACCAAACCATGGTAAACCCAGAGAATCTAGCGAAAAGTGAAATGTGTGAAACTCATACAAAAAAGACCAAACCATTGAATAAGAAAGACAAGGGCCTAGCCAGGAGAATCCGGTTCGCATAGAGTAAACACACATACACACACACAGACACACACATACACGCTCATCACATTTAATGATGATGACGGTCACAAGTTTCAAACGAAACTAAATAGAGGAGTTTGAATAAAATGACTGACTGCTGACTTCTGATGAGTAGTAGGTGTATCCGGGTAGTGCTAAATCAACTCAACTTATATCTAATTACAAGAAAATGACTTAAATAACAAAGAGCAACGTTTTGTAAAGCATCAATATTTCTTTGTTTCCTAAAGAAGGAAGATTTCTTGAAGCACACCAGCAAAGTCAAAAGTGGAAAACAAAAACACACAAAAGACACATAAAGCACAACGTCAGACACCATTCAGAAGACACAATTCAGTCAGTTAAAAGGCCTTTGCTTTAAAAATGAACCTTCAAATATTGACATCGCAATGTTAGCGCTCGCTGGTTTCTTTCATCATCATATAACCTACCTGACCTGACCATCTCTCTACCCATGGACATGGTCCCATGCCACGCCATCTTCAATCCAATTCAAAGCAAAAGCAAAGACATAAATACACTTGCCAAAGCGAAAATGAGCTCTCTTAACACTTAAAAGGGGTTTAATGATACTTTGAAATAAAACACTGAAGATTTTGTCGGCTTTGTACTAAAATACTTAAATGATGTTTATGATGTTGATGATGATGATGTAAAAGTAAGTAAGCGACCAAGGATGCCGATGTTTGGTGATGTTCATTCACGACAACTTGCGACCTTTTGACATGCGACGACGCACTGCTCACCAAGCTCATCTCGTCATCATCATCAAAGTAGTTCTAAGATGCTCTATCACCAAATACCCTTACTGCAGATTTTTCTGAGCTGAAATCGTTTTCAATGGCGCCGCTGTACTAAATGTACTTACTGTACAAAATACACACACAGAAGTGTGAAGATACAAACAAAAAAAAAAAAAAATCCATGATTAAGTCAAGGGATACTAATTCTGCATTCCTCTTTTGATGTCTTTTAGTCTGCCAAACAAAAACAAAAAAAGAAAAACGAAAGAAGAAAATTAAAAGAAAACCAAAATCAAAAATGAGAAAAGTGTATTTTGTTGTCTTAGTTACTGAAAGTTGTTCATTTGAGATGAGACAAACTCATTTGATTTAAATCCTTTAAAAAAAACGAAAAAAATCTATTCAAAAAACCATAAAATGATGTTAAACCTTTTTAAGGATTGCGCATCTTGTTCACAGTTATAGATGCAAAAAAAAAACTGAATTTCTTGCCACTGAATTATCCAATGAAATATATAGTACAATATTAGTGAATGACATGAATGAAATATGTTAAGAGCATATAAATGTTAAATGGTAAAGACCTTTGAGAGAATAAAGATTGCTGACACTGTATCTGTATCTATCACTGTGTATTGTATATCCTCCATCCTAAAAATACAAAGTATGCAAATTGATTGTAAATATTGACGAACACTTTTACCCTTTAATTCGATTACAATAAAAAAATCAAATGGAGAAATAAAGTTTTAAATAAAAGAAAATACAAAGGAACAGAAAAACATACTTAAAAAAAAAATAAACGCGGGTAAGTAGAAAAAGGATAAAGCAGATGAGATGATGACAACTAAGAAATAGGATGGATGTATATGATAGTAGACCAAGAACAAGGTTACGGATACCAAAAGATATTTAGTTAAAAGGCATGTATCTGATTGTATATGAGAGTAGATATTTTCGTATGAACGTTGTTAAATGGGGCATAGAACAAAGAAGGCAACAACACTAGTCAGTCCTAGACAACATTATGCGTACGTACATCCTTGCCCTTAATGCAATTTATGTACTATGGGAAAAAAAACCTCTGAAATCCTTTAAAGATCATGAAAATGAAGAAAAACAAAAGTGAATGAGTGCATAGATACAATGATGGCGATGACGATGACGAAGAGCACAAAAACAGAAATGAATTCGAGGCTGGATGAGAGTTCGTTTGGCAACCTAATAAAAAGAATGAAAACAACTTGTTTTCCAATTTTACAATTTAACAAGTTACCATTAGCCAGAAAGGAATCACACAAGAGTGGAGAACAGAGGAGAAGAAAAAAGACGTCGAGACGAGAGGACACGAAATACCAGATGAAACGCAAAATTCTCCAAGTTCAAATTGAAGACAGATGGAGACGACGACCGGAAACAAACAGCGCCTATCATGACGACGACGACGACGACGACGAAGACGAAGACGACAACAACGGGAATTTGGGAAGAAAATGGCAAAGATGATGGGGAATAAAGATGGAGTAAAATAGCAATGATGGCAATATGCAATCCTTTCGTGAAAAAAGGCTACCAGCAAAAAAATAAAACGAAAGCAGCCAAAAATTAAACAATACTGGAATTTTTTGTGAAAAGCGCAAGAATCGAGTATCGAATAGTTGAATTCAAAGTCTTAGATATTTTATTGTACAATAGATATACATATAGACACAGATGAATGGTTGAATGGAAGAAGGCAGAAATCAAAGGGATAAAGGAAGACAGACAGACGACGATGAAACGATGAGACGATGAGCATTCAAGGCAAGAAACAAATTTTTCGAATTGTTCGCTAGAGACTAATAAAATCAACGACGTGGAACTTAAAAATAATGCCACCCACGCGTACTCTATCAAGACCAAAACCAAGAAACCAAGACCCAGAGAAGCTAAGCCGAAACGCATTAACAATGGGCGCACACAAACACTAACAGTGTGACAGTGGGACCAAAATGAATCGCCCAATGGGGCTAAGACAAGTCAGCTGAGACAAAGCACATACACTCATGCAGATACAGATACATGAGGAGGAGACCTATAGTGTGGCCCACAGTCTCGGCAATGCATGGTTGAACTCAGCGGTCCAGACGAAAAGTAAAGAATTCTTAACTAAGCTAAACACTGAGATTTGCAACAAGACTCAGCCAGCGCTCATAAAGTAGACAGATACATACACCCGCCGACATCAGATACATATTTCCTCTTTACCCGTCCTGTGGTTAACAATCAAAAGAGTTTGCCATCTCAGTCTCCCTCCATTTTTTTTTTTTTTTTTTGTAATTCATTTTATATTTTCATTTATTATCTACAAAGCTTTGCATTTCTTCTTTAAGAAATGCGACTTTAATTTATAGAAACTAAATTCTATACTTAGTCCTTTTCCATTTTTTTTTCCATGTTTTAATACTAGTTGTTTGTGTCTTAACAACTTAAGAAGACAAAAAGAAAATATTAAATGGGAAAAAAATAAGACGATGTTAGAACGAAATGTTGTTCATATGCCTTCACCTTGTTTTGGGCATTTTATTGAACTTCTTAATCATCTTGTCGCCATTAATAAATCAGAGTCATTAAAAATGCAGATGCTACCCAAGGAAAAAATGTTAAAAAACATAATCACGGCTATTCATTAAAAACCGGAACATGATAGAGAAGACGTAAAGCGACGTTAAGTGAACTGAAGTGAAGTGAACAAGAAGAAATGGAAGAAAAAAAGTCGCACGCAACGAAGCAAAATCACAAAAGGACACTTTACAGCCGAATGAATCTAATTAAAATGTAATTATAAATGTAACCGTTAAGCGGAAGTATCCGCGGGATACGCGAAATCACAAAAAAAAAAAAAAATTAAGAAAATCAACCAAAAACAAAAAAAAAAAAAAAGGAAAGGAAAGGAAAACTAAGAAGAAGCACGTCAGCCAGAGTTAGTAGTAGCAATGACAAAGTAGGGAATGGAATGGGCATACCATAAGACTATTACATATTGAAGAAGAAGGAGATGGTGGTGGTTGTGGTAGATTGGAAAGGGCGAAACCCTTAATCATTTGAACGGCTTTTGTTGGTCGTCGTTGTCGTTGTCGTTGTCGTCGTCATCGGCTAGTGGTGGTGGCGGCTTTTCTTTAAAGTGTTTCTTTCATCCTTTCTTTCATTTGTTTCTTTCTTTACTTTATTCTTTTACTTTTGACTTTGGTGCAACTCGAACGTCTCTTAAATTTAAACAAATAAACAATAGCGAATGGGTTCAGTTCAGTTGTCACTGAGCCATGGGCAATTTTATTGTACGAAACGACACGTAAAAGGACAAATACGCCTAGTAAAATTATATTGTCTAATGAAATTTAAAACCATTTGAGTGCTTGCACATACAAACAACAAGTTACAAAATACATATAGTACAAATAGAACGACAGAACAGAACACGAAAGGACAAACAACAATCATAAGAACAACAAATCGTCTTGACAAACTTTTACCAACTTAATGTAAGGCGTAAGGCATGTAAAGGATCCAAAGAACACTAAGTTCAGTTTTAGTTTAGTTCAGTTCAGTTCAGTTCAGCTAAGCGAAGTTCGGTTCAATTCAGTCGAGCTGAGCTGAGCTGAGCTGAACGGAGCGGAGCGGAGCTGAGTTGAATTGAGTAAAGTGGAAATGGCGACTAGGCTAAAGTTGACCTCTTAAGCCACCTCTAAGTGCGTGTCCTGGTCATGTAATCGCATTTCAATTCAGAGTCATTCATTCAAAGATGAAAGTCTTTGTTCCATGTTCTCTGATTGGTTGGTCGGTCTACGCCACTTTACGACAACGACGTTTGTCTGTCTCGTCTGTCCCAAAACTTGCTTAAGAAAATTGAAAATTCCTAAGCACAAGTTCACTATACATACATACATACATATATAGGTATGTATTTGTATGTGTATATGTGAGTATGTGGCAAGTTGTTGCCAACACATGTTGTTAGCTTAGTAAAGAGTTACTTGGCCAGCCTGCCTTGTCCTGTTCTGTTCTCTTCTGTTCTGTCCTCTAGTGTCCCACCTATCATGGCCAAGTAAGACAAGACAAGACAAGACAAGGCAAGGCAAGGCAAGGCAAGGCTAGGCAAGGCAAATCTTCAATTCTGGGCGCAATAACTTTAAGTTCTTGTTGTTTTCGTTCGTACATCAAGTTGTTGCCATTATTGTCGTAGTTGTTCTGAGTTTAGTTTGACACTTGCATCGTACATAAATTTTATGTTTGTTGTGCTTGGACTGCCATGCTCGGCCTCTATCACACTAATGATACAGTCCAGGCCATATATACCTATGCATATCATTAATTTAATATATATTATTAAACTATCTATTAACTGAACAAAAACAATTTAATTATGAAATTTTGCATTTTTTGTATTTTATAGAAACTTTAAAAAAAAATATGATAAAATAAACTAAAATGATATGAAACTATTTAAATGGATATTACTGTAACAAAGAACACATGTATGCAGTTAGAATACTATACATACTCGTATATTGTCCATGAGTATGTTTGTGTATTGGAAACTTTGTATTGAGCTTGCGTCTGTGTCCATCCATGTTCCGTGTCCATCCGTCCGAGCGAGCGACCCAAGTCGTAAAGCGCTTTTAAGCACACAAATTAACCACAGAACATGCTCCATGACTCCAATGTAACCTCATCACAAACGCTCACATCCCCAAAAGATCCTAAAATGAATCTTAACAAAGGTATTCGTATTCATTCATGTGAGCGGGTGTGGGTAAGTGTGTAGCTGTGTGTTTGTATCTATAAGAGTGTGCTGGTGGCAATTTGTTTGTTTATTTGTTTTTGTTGTGCACTCAAGAATGCCTAAGAACTTCTTTAACTTACAAATATGTTCACTTGGCACATAAACTTAAGTAAAGCAAAAGCAAAACACACACACATACACACACACACACACACACAGATACAAATACAAATAATGGCAATGGCAATGGCAATGGCTATAAAGCGCATTTGCAAGACGCATCTGTCCATTCATTTTTTGGATCAGCAAATCTTCAAAGTACAGAGAAACTTCTTTGCCCGCTGTCTCCCAACAACTGAAATATTCATTTGCGCCCGAAACAACACATGGAATGCCTAGCCCAGTCCATCCCAGCTCAACCGACGTAGCAACCTACAGAGTTTAGTCATTTTAATATATGTATGTGTATGTTTCTTTAGAATTATTGCAGATACATATGTATGTTGAGGCAAATTCGATGCGCAATGACCATTTAAGAATATTTTCTACGAATCAGAGCTCATTGGTGCGAGCAAAGTCGAAGTAGTCGGGTGGACCCAGTCGGTGGGTGGGTGACGCCAAAGACTGTCATAGACAGGACATTATATTACTCTACAGACCTCATAGGACATTACAGGGCAGAATAGAAGAGGAAACATCTAATCGCATGTATGCATGACTGATTTCTTGGATATCTTATATGTCTTGGATGTAAATGTCCAGCATCATCCAATTCTTGGGCAACTGAGAACTGGTGTTGATGGCAAGCCGCTTTGATTGAAGCTTAAGTCCTTGAAGTGAAGTTGAAATAAAAATTAATATTCTACTTCTAGCACTTATTTACGCTTCGCAAATGAGTGTAATACTTCGTTCAACATATTTTCACGATTTACATTTGAGTATTTGAGACCCAAAGCCAATGGTCACAGATCCATACACACATACATAACAGAATAAAATATGAAGGTCAAACAACCCCAAGAAAATTATTATAAAATTTCCAATTAAACCAAGACTTTTTCTTCTTCAAAGAATCTTAAGATAGTGGACTGAAATAGAGTTGAGTTGAGTGGATTAGAGGGGAGTGGAGTGGAGGGGAGTGGAGTGAAGTGGAGTAGCGCACAGCTTAGAAATAACATAGTACTTAAAGAAACTTTCTGTAATAAGTTGGTAACCAAATCGGTTAAGAGACTAGTACTTCACCACTTAAAACGAAAACAAACATAAATATAAATGTTGAAAATGATGATGAAATTAGTACTTAGAATGTGACCAATTTTACCTTACCAGATGTTTACACATTGACTATAGTACAATAAAATAAATTACCAATTCGATTTGCACATGGCTTGGGTACAAGGCTTTATTTTTTTTTTTTCTTTTCTTTTTTATTGCTCTTTTTTTTTGTTCTTTTTCTTTGCTTTGCTTGTCTTTTTCTTTTATTTTTTTTTTTTTTATTTATTTTTTTTTTGTTTCTAACGCCACTTGTAAAGTAAATTATGCGTTTCCCACAGCAGCGCCACATCAAAGTGACCATCAAACTCACTCATCAACAGGCAAAATCATCATTTCATCATCTACTGCAGAACTCAATCAAGAACGCCACCATCACCACCACCACCACCATCATCATTACGACCTTCTCCTCCAGAAACCATCAGCAAAGCAAAGCCAAGCCACCGACGTAGACACTACAATTGCCACCACTTAAATTTAAAACTGACATTATTGTATAGATTTAAGTAAAGCCAGCGAAGTAGGGCGAAGTGAATGCATTCCCAGCGGCTTAGCCAAAGTCAACAGACGATGAAGATATAGACGACGGACATAGTCAAACGTCAACAAATTATAGCCACATGGGCACACCATAACGTGCAGACTAGACTCCATCCATTCTTACATTCTTTACTTTCTATTTCTCTCTGCTGCTATACTGTTGCCGCCCCGTCTGCCTGCCTCCTTCACAAATTAACAAATAGATAAAAATAAACAGAAGAACAGAAAAAAGCACCCAAAGAATCCAAACCAATGCAAAGCAAACTGACCAAAATGAACAACATTCCTCTCGATTTAGATTAACGAATACTTGACTGATTTTTGTTCTGTTCTTCCTCTTCTTCTTGTACTTCTTTTTTATTTTTTTTGTTTTTTTTGTTTCATGTTGACACAAAGTTTTAATTTACAATATTTGAACTGACAACCTCTGTGTTTAACACAACAATTCAGCTTACAATATCTTATTTAGTTCTCAACTATTTCATTGTTTTTCTGTATTTACAATATATATATTTATTAATTAATTAATTAGTTGATAATTAAATTATAAGTACCAATATACCTGTGATAGATTGTTAAAAATCTATTCTAACGAGCAGATGAATGCCTCTATCTAGGCTAAAATACAAAGATAATGGGACCATTTCAGTTTTATTAATTCATTAATTAAATTTACTTGTTTTCCTTCGTTTCCTTTTATTGTCAAATTATCCTTTTCACTGAATGTTCAATGAATATAATACTATATGGACAAAAACGAAAAAAAAACAAAAATGGGTAAATAAGGAATCCAAATTTTTTGTCTTTAGCAATTTATGCCATAAGCATTAGTATGGTTAAGGTTGCCCTGCTGCTGTTTCGTGCCTAAGTAGCAAAGTACTGTTAAAATCAGTCCAGCAACATCAAAATCAAGGGTAGATGGATGGGTGGGTTAGTCATATGTAGCATATATACTGGACAAAAGAAGTATGCGACTATATGCCAAGAATGAAAGTAGACTTGGACTGAATTGCGCTAAGCCTGGCGCCTGAACCCTTTGACTGCCATCAATGCTTTGGTCAAATGACCAAAAACCATTTCAAATTCTTCTCCTCTTTAGTCTTCGTCATCAGTTTTATTTCTATTTCTATTTTAAAGTTTTTTATTATGCTCAAAAATCACATTAAAAGGCAAACTCAAATATTTTAATCAGATTTTCGTAAAAAAAAAAAAACGGACCAACCCCTCTCCCTTCATTCCGTTCCTTCTTTTTATTCATTTCTAGTTTTCTTTTTTCCTTCCTTCCTTCCTTCCTTCTATCCATCCAGCCGCCCTTCCGTTCTTCTTAACCTTCTTTCGTTTTTATAATACAATATTTTTTGTATTTTGTACAATACAATTTTGAAAGTAAGGATTTGTCCATACATATTTCAAAGTCCGTTTTGCGTAAAAGTATGTATATATGAATAAGTATTTGTATATACACATTTTAAGTGGGTATGTAGGTATATGTGTGTGTCCTTGCCCTTTTCATAACGTTTTTCGTTTTTTTACAATGTGTGTTAATGTGACGTCAGCGTCATCATTCGCTCGTCCTTCATTTAAGTATCAGGGCATAGGGCAACGGGCAACGACGCAGGCAAGACAATGTCCCGAAGCCAAAAAAAGTCACACTCGTCCATTTGGTCCAGCACCTACCTATCCACACCCAAATATATCTTCTGCACTTACACATTAAGGACCATCGCCAGAAGGTATGCTATATTTTTTTAGCAATACGCTACAGTAATGTAGCATGCTTAAAGGACAAAGAGCATATCTCATTGTTGCCTTTAGCCAAGTCAAATGGTCACAGTTGTGTATTACCGCAGCTTTATTTGGGACTCTTTCATGATGTCATTGTCATTTCATTTGTTCTACATCCCCATCCTCAGACATATTATCCGGTCCGGTTCGGTTTGGTCTGGTCCGGTTCGGTCTGCATGTCCATTGTTGCTTCCGGTTAGTAGACAACACTCAACTCAAAATCCACTTTTAAGCATAAGTTGTGGTTCCAGCGAAATGAAAAACTCATTTCGAACCCTTTACCCAACGTGTACACGATCCCATCTGTCCGTCCGTTCATCCATCCTACACACCATCTTGTACTGAAATCATGCCAAACTCTACTCAACCCCAACAAATTTCACACCATACTCAGATGAGAAGAGAGATGTTTCCAAGTTAAACAGATTTTTATTTATTATTTGTTGATGATGGTGACAGGGAACAGCAGGAGTAGCAGCTGATAGTGGTGGAGCTGGACATCAACAAGAAGTCAAAATTATGCGCCCATAGAGACGCATGAAAATTGTATAAATATGTAAATTGACACACATAAAATCTTAGGGAATCGAGAGTAACCAAAGCATATAAAGCAAATCTCAACTCTCAAGCGACATTAACAAATTGACACAATTTTCCAAGATTGCAAGCTATACAGCAGAAACAACAAGTGCCAATGGCGCTCTTTCGTCCACTGTTCTGGTAAACACTTTACTAAGTATATATAATCGTGTACTTGAACAATTTTTAGGCTTATACTATGGGGGCCACCCTATGCGCCAAAAGACACTAAAGTGTCATTTTAGTCAGCACTCAAATGAAGCTATCCGCAACAGCCACATCTCTCTCTCAGAATCTCTATCAATGCTTCAAACAGTGAGTTTAAAATGAATGCATCAGTGACGAAAATGAATATGTAGCGAATGAATCTTGTAAGATTTCATGGAAGCACCTTAAAGACAAAGAAGGAGGCAGTTGGGAACTAGGGGCTGCTTAAGTAAAATATGCTTGGGTCATGGAATGGAGGCGCAAAAAGTGTCACTTTGGTGGGTTTTCAATGTTTCAAAGCGCAAATAATTCAGATACGCAGGATGCGCATCTTCATCTACGTACCTACATATCTATGTGTTCTTAGGTGTTTGTATATTTGTATTTGTGTTTCTGTGTGCCTGTGTGTGTGTGTGTGTGTGTGTATGTGCGGCGATTAAGCGCATAAATTTATGCAAATTAATTTCACGCCTTTTTAGATATGCGCTAAATTCGTTTATTCCCACTGGTTCTTTATTCCCCCCTTTGTTAAATTTCTTTGTATTTTTTTTCTCAGTATTTTCCCCACCGTGCGTATTTTTGTGTAGAGAGGGTGAATGGTGGAAGTGATGGAAGGTGAAATTGTTGGCCCGCTAAAAACTTATAGCCTTAATAGCATCCTCGTTATTTCCTCGCTGCACACGCTTTGTTGAACTTTGAAAAAACCGACAACCGACAACATAAAGCAAAAATTGTTATTCCTTCCAAATAGGTGTTTATGATGCCAGGACAGGACAGGACAGAACAAAACAAAAGAGAAACTGGTTTTTAAATGACCGACAGTATTAATAGTACCAAGTATCTGTGAGTCTATTGAATATAAAATATATAGATACAAATCTATGCAATATACTTACAATAATTTATGGTTTTATGGCACATTTAAAAATGAAGTCTCCAAGACTTGGAGTCAATCCACAATAATAAACATCTTACACGGAGCATATACATTAATGTGAGGATGCTTCATGGACAAGGAGATAAAAAACAAAAAAACCACTTAACCAAATCTTTCTGCCCACAATTGGTATTCACTTTGATACCTTCGAGAGCAGAACAGATGCCCCTCTATCGAAAATTCCAATGAACAGTAGTGGGTCGACCATGTTTATTTTACTTTATCTATAGAAATGCTGCTACTATATATTTTTTTTTTTTTGTCTATTTTCAATTTTTTTCTGTAAATACAAGAAAACGTGTGAACATTTTCGTAAATTGCACTTCAAAGGCAAAAGAACCTCACTTATTTGCAATCCATTCAACATGTTCCAGTTCACCGAACCGTGCCCCATAACTAATCTAACCCAATCTAAACCAAATCGAACCCAATCCAACGACTATTTGTATTCGGTTTTATTTTATTATTATTTTTTTTTTTTTTTTTCGTTTTTTTATTTTTAAACAAAAATTTTCATTACCATACTAACTGACCCTTAGCCTCAATATACAAACATAGAATAGATAGAATAGGTAAATATGGGGAATGAAGCTTAGGCATATTTAAACTTTCAACACTCATTTTGGCAAAAGCATAAAACCCAAACCGTAACCGAAGACTTAACCAGAAATGAACAGTCAACGAAAGGGTTCCTTAGCCGGGACTTTAGTCAATAGCTGCCTTTCTCGAGTCGTTTTAGACATGTTTCTCATATGAACACTAACAGGAAAATCAAGGAAAATTGTTTTGACAAAATGAAGAAACGAACAAATATGAGAGTCTAAAAGTTTGGGCAATGGATAAACACTTAATTTATCAAAATTCTGCTTGTTATGCTAATAAGCAAAATCTACTAGCATTTACATTTATATATATTTAGAAAGATAGATAGATAGATGGATGGATGAATGGATGGATGGATAGGCAACTAAACATACATATCTCTTTAAAGCTGCAGTATAAACAGTTTTCAAAAAAAAGACATACTAACATCACATTAAGTGCCATACTATTGTACTTATGAGTACATAAGCATACATAAGATACAACATCACAAATATATATATATTCTATATAGTACACTACAGCAAATTAAAGTATAGAACAGTGCAGTAACCTTGCTTCGAGCGATAGACGAGTTTAGAGTTATCAAGGGAAAATTATCATCTGCCATGCATCTCAATATGTTAGATTCATATTCATATGTGGTAACTTCACTCAGTAGATAACAAAACGAAAATGAACGAAACAGGACAACACAGAATAGCACAACATAAAATTTATCTTTAATGTGTAAAGGAGGAAAGAAGAATTCCAAAAATAAATTTAATGATATGGTGGTTCATTCAGATGTGTGTTTGTGTATGATGTGTCAAGTTAGATTGCCAAAAATTATGCATGTTATTATAACTCAGATTGCTATAAATATAAAATGATGGTTTTTTTTCTTAACATACAATAGCAGAACAAATCATCTTTTCAAATGTCATTGCTTGAAAAAACTCCAACATTCAAAGTATGTCTAAGGATAATTTTAATAACACACAAATTTGTTCAACGGAAACACTGATAAATAACATAGTTTAATCAGAATTGATAGATAAGCTTGAGGAATTTACAATCAGTTCTTTTCATTGGATCATGGAATGTCTTTTATCAAGTTCAATATAATCCCTAACTAATTTATTATTACAGCACTATCTACTAGACCTTCGATTTTAAGCGGTTAATATAATATTACACGATTGAATCTCAAAGGTCACAAGTTTTTATTTTCTCTAAATAAACTTTTGAAACAGAAATGAGACATTATTAGTTTTGGAGCTCGGAACGAGGGCATTTCTAATACAATACTTTGAAGACACGGACATCGCTCTAAGAGGTGCATTGTAGATATCTTCGCATCGCCGCATTGGTGTCAAGAAAAGTGCGAATAGTACAATATTATAAGTTTGTCATGGTTTTTGGTTTTTTGTCCTATCGAACTGAAACTTGGACACTATCAGTTTACAATATAGACGCAGTAAATTGGTTGGAACCAACCGAATCGGATCACTAAGGAGGGTTCCAACCATACAAATCCAGTGAAGAGTATTTCATCTTCGGCATAGTCGAAGATAATCTTCTTTCTAGTATCCAATAAAAATTCTTTGATGCATTTTTTGGAGTAGGCAAAAATCGAAGACGTGCCTAAAGACGTGCAAGCAAAACAGCTGACAAAAATATACAAAACATTCAAAATGCCAGAACATGATAGCATAAGTGAGAGACATGAGTACCAACATAACGCCATAAAAAACAGAAAATCGATTATTACGTATCCTGCGTAAATTCAAAATTCCCGATACTTTTGAACAGACCTCGTATATCAAAGGCGAATTTAAACCTCTTTTTACTTGTTCTTTATTAAAATAGCTACCCCTCCCTATCTTGAATTTATTCGGTCATACCGATAGCAATGATAATTTGAATGCATAATTGATCAACCAAGTTTCGGTTAGATGGCAAATGGCGATGTTCTCCAGAAAAAAAAAAATTGAACAGCTCTTATTTTTTTTTAATTCTTATGCCTCTGACATTCCAAGTTACGATACTTATACTCTCTTAAATTATGAAAGAAACTGATCTGATCCAACTGATGCAATGATGATGATGATAGTGTTTTTTGTTTGGTTAGTACGCTTGCGTATTTGCGTCTATCTTTCAGTGTTTGTACAACAAAGTTATTCTTTTTATAAGAAAATGTTGCTTGACTTTCTCTTTGACTTGTTAAAAATTATTTTAGTAAACAAGTTCCAATTTTGGAAATTTTTTTTAAAACCCCAAAAAGGAGAAGTCTCCTACATACGTATGCACATACATGTATTGTACTAAATAGATGAATTTTTATGGTTATTAATTTTATTGTATTGAACATGTTTCAACAAAATTTTTTCAAGTTTATGTTTTAAATATTTATAAGCCAAAATTAATGTACATCATTTAGCAAAAGACCAAAAGAATTTGTTAGTATACACAACATTTTCGTGTCCTTGTGGAACAAAAGAAATAAATTTAAGATAGAATATCATTTTTGAATAAATCTAATGTGAGTTTCTTCACGGGATATTTGGGCTTTTTAACATCCGTGCTTACCGTTCCCACTGTTGGATTTAAGTATTTGTCATCTAGCGTAGATCGCATATATAATGGGTATTTTTCCGATCGTGATTCCAGTTTCTCTATATATTTTAGGAAATCATCATACAGCGGATATGGAGTTTCGGGTCCTTCGCTTTTATCCACATGATACGGGCAAACAGGATCGTAGATATAGTAGCGTTTCTTGTAATATCGTACATTACTTTTCTTGCATTGTTCGATTAAGTCCTCTTCACAAACAGTAACGGCACGCAATGTCGTGAATGTGACAGCCTGACGTAAAATGTCGACGTTATTTTTGTTTTCAAGAAATGTACGTAAAGCACGATTTTTCAGATGTGAAATCTTATTTATCACAATGTCAGAATCGTTTGTAAAGCATTCAATCAAGTGTTCAAGAAATTTCGTTGTCATGTAACCAAATCGTACCATTTCATCAAATTCCTCAAATACACATTATTTTTCTTGAAGTTCATATTGATCCAATACAAAATTATATAAAATATTTCAAATTCTGAGTTGACACCACACTAATCCGATGAAATCATAGTTTTGATTAGATGAACATCAATCAAAGTAAAATTCTTCTTAGATACAAGAAGCAAAACGTAGCGATGCAAACGACCGAGCATCAAATGACACAGAGGTTTTAAGGATTCAAAGTGAATGGCCTGATTAAAGACCAAGTAAGCGTTCTTATCATACATCACATCATCCTGGAAAATACGCCACAAATCTTTCTCAAGCTCCGTTATCTTCAGTTGAATGGCCACCTGCATAGCATCCACAACCTTAGTCACATCCAAATTGTATTCATCAAATCGCATCCAATCGTATGCTGTTTGAAAACCATCTGGAGGTACCAAATTCGGGTCGAATGTAAATTCAATCGTGTAGGGATAGTTTATAAAGTATTGGGCATATATCCTCAAACAGACCATGTGAACTTTAAAAGTCCTGTCGCCAATGCTAATAGTACCATCGGCTCTTAGGTTGGTCTCTAACAAATATTTCCATATATCTTCGGTTAGGACTCCACTGGTGTTTTCAATGACGATGTCTTGATTTAGCCACGTTTGGCTGGGTTTTATTATTGACCGTATTGACCGGTCAGGGACAACGACATCGTCTTCATCGTCTGAACTGCCACGATTTTCGGTCTTTTCTTTAATAAGTATTTTTGGATCTTTTAAAATACATTGGCGACAGGGTTTATATTTGGGATCCACGGAACGACTTATCTGTTCTAGATCCGGTAATTGCGCCCCTTTAGTTACATAATGATGTACCGCTACGATTGGTACTCCACGTTTTGAATATTTCCTTGCCAATGCCAGAAGCCTTTCCTTTCTCTCTGCTTTAGTTTCTTCTATTTCTGACTCCGAAGAGTCACAAGAGTCTTTTCGCATTGCCATAATGTATTTTTCCGTTTGGTTGTCTTGCGTAAAAAATAAATTTTATTTTAATAAAACTAGTTGTAGGCACTAATACGAATTTTTATTTGAATAAAACTACTTGTAGGCACTAATACGAAATTTTATTTGAATAAAACTAGTTGTAGGCACTAACATGAAAGCTTGCTTTGTTTAATTTTGTTTGCTGAATTGAGATTTGTGGAATTTCCCATAAAATTAATGTGTATACAATTCGAACATGCCACCAGAGCTTTATCTGTCATATATTTAACTCTTTCCTCTTCGCTGGAACTCCGTTGCAAATCTGGAGGAAATTTTGATACTCGCATTTCAACCACCCATATAAATTCAAATTCTTATTAAAAAATCTTTTTTGCTTTTTGTGTTATCGAACTGAAACTTCAACAGTGTAAGTGTCTGACCCATATTCAGCAACCGTGTAGATTTCAAGACCCTAGGATTACTGGATCAGAAAGCTGCCATACTAATATTTCGGTTAAAGTGTTAAATTGCTCTATGTATACTGACTATACCCTAACAAAAATCAAATCCATGTACACATATTAATAATATAATAATAATATAATAAAATCGTATACTGTGTCCGTTAGTTGCTTTGGCTTTGTTCAAGTATCAATTAAAAGCCACTCATTTTATTGAAAATCAAATAACTGAAACACAAGAAGCTTTATTTGGCACACGGCATAGACTTTATTTCGTCAAAATTGACCAGCAAAATATTAGTCAATTCATAATTTATGAATCTATATATATAAAAGAAAGTCGTGTTAGTTACACTATTTATAACTCAAGAATGGCTGAACCGATTTGGCTGAAAATTGGTGGGGAGGTAGCTTAGAACCAGGAGACGGACATAGGATAGGATAGGTTTTTTTTCGTCCATCCGTCTGTCCATCCCCATACAAGAAACATTTTGATTTGTATGGCAGCTATACGATCCAGTAATCCCACAATCTTGAAATTTGGATGGTTCGTCGCTATACATCAGAAACTTATATTGTCGAATTTCAGTTTGATCGGACCACTAGGGAGGGTACGTCCCATACAAACCCAATTTTAAAATTCAGGTTCTTATTCGAAAAACTTTTCTGTTTTTTGTTCTATCGAAATGGAATTTAGATACTATAAGGTTTTGATATGGGCGCGGTACATTTGTTGGAATCGGTCAAATCGAACCACGAGGGGGAGTACCTCCCATACAAAACTCAATCCGGTACGGAATCCTCCGTGAACGAGTCTGACTCGGACTTGGCCCATTTTTGTTTTAATAACTGAGCACGCACAGGGGACGTAGCAACGCAGGCCGGGTAACGCTACTTCATAAATAAATCATATTTGTTGTTCTTGAATTGGAACTAATTTTATTAAATTTTGAATATACTATTACAGTTTCTAAGAACTAAAGTAATGTAATATACCAATTTAATTCTAACTAACTTAGACCTTGATTATTCGATAGCCTAAATCTTTCATTGGTAAGGTTACACAGATCAAGAACACCAAAAAAAAAAAGAAAAACTGATTGATAGTCAGATAAACAGACGAACGGACATCAGATAGTCTAGAGGGTTGAAATTTTCAGAGAATGTGTAGTTCAATCCGGGCATCAGCAACAAATACTAAAATTAAAATATTTTCGAAAACTTAAAGGGTTCCCAATACAAGAAACATTTTGGTTTGTATGGCAGCTATACGATCCACGATCTTGAAATTTGGATGGTTGGTGGCTATACATCAGAAACTTATATTGTCGAAATTTCAGTTTGATCGGACCATACAAACCCCCATTAATATTCAGGTTCTTATTAGAAAAACTTCTCTGTTTTTTGTTCTATCGAACTGAAATTTAGACACTATAAGTTTTTAACATAGATGCGGTAAATTTTAAAGTTGGAATCAGACAAATCGGACCACTAGGAAGAGTACCTCCCATACAAACCCCTCCGTGTACGAGTCTCACTTGCACTTGGCCCATTTCTTTTTTTTTTTAATAACTGGGCACGCACAGGGGACGTAGCAACGCACGCCGGGTAAGGCTAGTTTATAATATTTCAAGTATATTTTTTCTAATAAATTTGCTAATAAACCATGCAAAATACCTCATAACATTTTGTCGCTTCTAAAACCTACTTCACACAGTTGTTGTTGTTGGCCGATCGTGCTAAGGCGTCGGTTCGGTATGCACAGTATGTGTACGTGACTGTCGTGTCAGACATTCGATCCCTGTTAAGATTTTATTTTTTTTTTTTTATATATATATTTCTAAATACATCTACAATAAAATTGTAGAACTGAGGTCGCACAAAAGTATTTCCTTTTTTGCTGTTAATGTTTTTAGTCGTCAAAAGATAGAAGGCAGGATAACGTCTGCCTGAGACAATTATTTACAAAATACAAACAAAAAATGCAATTTATGTAATGGGTGATTCATTCAGTAGTTTTTTTTTTTTTTTTTTAATTGTAATTTAAACACATAAATACAAATTGGATGGCTGAATCTTTATAAAGTCCTGAGAGAAAATTCTCTGACATTTTCTTTTTGAAAATAATTTCATTCAAATGTTGGCCGCGACTACGACGTATGTGGTCCATTCAGGAGGTCCACTTTTGGATCACTCTTTCCAGCATTGCAACCGGTATCTGCCCAATTACGCGAGTGATGTTGACTTAAAAATCCTGGATCGTACCTGGTTTACCGGCGAAGACTTTTGACTTCACATAACCCCAGAGAAAAAAGTCCAAAGGTGTGATATCACACGATTTAGGTGGCCAATTGACAGGTCTGAAACGTGAAATAAACTGCCCGCCAAAAGGATTTCTCAACAAAGCTAAATATAAAGATAATATTTTGAAAATTTTAAACTTTACATATTAAAAATTTAAATACAATTAAAAATAAGAATTTGTGAACAATGCTGTAATGTGTATAAGAGAAAATGAGTGTTTGGCAGAATTTGAAACTAAAGGTCATTGATTTCTACTATAAAATACTTAACTTTGAAGCCAAAACTTAGATATGCAGTAAATTTTTTTAATAGTGGATGCCATAAAATTAGAGAAATTTTAGCGGAACAACAGGCTGGTAACTTCCTGGTGACACATTGTAGAATCAGGAAATTTAGGGAACTTAATACAAATCTGTTTGGAATAATTTGAAATGATTCACTATTTATCAGTTTTGTGATTTGTTGTACTATGTATGCTTTTCTTTTGGCTCTAACCACACTCCAACTGGAGTTCAAGGGAAAAAGTATACACAATACTTATGTATCTAGAACGAGTCCTCCTAAAATTAAAATGAAGTTCAGATCAAAAAAGATACAAGAGAAATAAAAATATAAAGCATAGTTTATACTGAGTAGTAGAATGATGTTAGTTCTTTTTTTATTCTTCCTTTTTATCCTTCATATTTTAGATGCATAAAGAACTCTGACTTTGTTGATCCAAAAAATCAAATAAAAAGAAAATGGCTAAACTCAAAAAAGAGACCCAAAGAACCTAAACTAAAATGAAATCAACTCAACTTAACTGAACTGAGTGAGTGAGTGAGTGAGTATGTTTTTATTTCATTTTATGTGTTTCTGCATTTTTTCTCAATTGAATTACCGTTGTGCATAGGCATGCCGATTGCCACATGCCGTACGCCCCAGTAGAACCGGGACGATGATTGTGATGCAGCGTGTTCATTAACGTTCGAGGACAAAGAAAGAGTTTGAGGGAACTAAGTAAGTGCTGGGCAAAGGGTTTAATTACCTACTCTGTTAATTTAGCAACACTTGCTTACGCGCTGTTGAACAAGGCAAACAACATTAACAGTATTACGAGCAGGAGAAGAAGTCAAAAGTACGGGAACTAACCAAGTCAACTTTGTTGCCGTCGACAACGAGGACGACGAGAACGACGAGAACGACTAAATGTGGCATGGCTCTCGAAATGCTGCACGCGGTAAGTACTTTTCCGTTTTTTGTTTTTTCGTTTGTTTTTTTTTTGGTCCTGATGCGGCTATAACGGTAGTGCGAGTCCTTTTTCTCGAACAGTTGCTCATTTAACATAGCAAAGATGGGCGGCGAGTGAAAACACAAGTTTTCATGTAAACAGTTAATTAAAAAAAAAAAAATATTTATATTTATATAAAAGAAAGAAGTTCGTTGCTTCAAAGCCAGTAAAAGTCAAAGTCAAAGACAACACGACGAACGGAATAACGAAAAACACAAGAAAATGAAAAAGGAAAAAGAAAACTTCTTGAGGCAGCGTTGCGCATTAAGTGCGACTTGAGTCTTAAGTCCTGAGTCCTTAGTACTGAGTTTCCCTCGCTACACTACACAACATGACTTGTCTAGTAAGTTCCGTTTCCGCTTCTATGCATAGTCTGATGCCACTCAAGACTTGGGCACTTGGATATTTGCGTTTGTGAACGTTGGAACGAAAAAATTAACGAGATGCATGCGAAAAATATGAAAGAGTATTTGCAATTAAAATCGCTTTGGACCTGTCAGGTGACAATTTAATTTTCGTCTTGTCATTATATTTCGATTTTACATCACAATGGCACAAATTTTTTGTTTCCTATTGTAAGCGCGGCAACATTAAATGTCGAGTTATTCGAGTTAAACCAAAATCAAATCGTTTTCGCATTCCAAGCTATAATCGAATTTATTATTGCTCTTTAGGTGTTGTCTCTGCTCTCTGCCTTCTGCCTCCTTCTCCATTCAACGAAACTGGCATCACATCATTTACTCTGTGCACTCATTCCACTGCGAACACTCTACAATCTTTAGTTGGATTGTTTTTGGGCCTCTTTGCCTATTCGTGTTTTATAAATCCTTTAACTGTCGCTAGTGCAATGACAGCAAATAAATTTTACCCAAGGGGGTAATCGAACAACAACAATAGCTTGTATGAGTATAACGACTATAAGGATATAGAATGGAAGGGAATGGGAATGGGAGAAATATTCGATAGATAAGATTTGTATTTTGGTTGTAAGACAAGATGACGTAATCATCGATACTTCGCGTTGTCGAAACGAGGCCTGAACTGAAGTTGATTGCTTAGGCTGCACAGCAACTGAAACTGAGACCCGGTTGCTGCTGTCTGGAGAGCAGTTTTCCTAGTTGATCATAGGGCATGACATCTCTGCCCACAAAGGTGTCGTATGGCGGCGTCTCGTATTATTGGCACTGAGATTGCTTTTTAATCGATTCCATTTACAAATAAATTGCTTGTGTTTTTGCCATTTCTTCTTGAATCTTTTCCTCTCAAATTTGTTGTTTGTTTTTTGCAAAGGAACGAACGAACAATTTGTTCTGCGAGTGCCAAGAAGATTTATTAAACTTGGGATTTTAGGGAATAGTACAACAATATAGTAGAATTTAGTAGTAGTAAGCAAACAATCAAGAAGAAGACAAACCGACTGAGACAAGAGACACAAACACAGACAGACGAAAATGAACAATTGCTAACCGCTAACATTATATCTTCATTACTGGTCACATTAAAACATTGAAAGACGCAACTTTTTGTCACCACCTGATTAAGGTAGCGAGTATCGCCATGGATATTTTTCATATACAATATTTACTAAACTCCAAAAATGTTTTAAAATGAATGCTAAAAATCGGATCATGATAATGATGATGGTGATGGAGTATCACCACTCCATGTCATACTAGTTGCGATGTTTATAGAGCTAAAATTTTTTGAAATTTATGGTATTCAGTGAATGAAAGACGAGGCCGCTAAACTGACTGTTAAGCAGCAGAAGACCACTGGTGGATATGGTGTACATACAATAAAAGCAAAAGGCAAAACGGACAACTGACATGAGTACTTCACCAAAAGGCGCAACCGGAAGTTTTATGGTTTTATACAATATTAAAACATGATGTTGTGGCAGATTGTGGTATTTGTTCTGTTCTATTCTATTCTGTTCTGTTCTTGTTCTTGTTCTGTCCTTTTCGTTGTTCTCACTTCATATACTTTCAAAGAACAACTGATTCAGTCAGTTGTTTTTCTTATTCTCTATCTATTGTAGTATGTCTATTTTTCCTGAGGAAGTGAGGTTTATTCTTCTGAGAATATGCCTGATGCTAATGACTGCTACCTCTGCTGTTCTTATAGCTGTTTCTGCTGTTCTCATGTTTATGGCTACGGCATTATTAGTGCGTATATAAGTATATATAAACTCAGTCTATCTATCTGTCTGCCCTTTTGCCTATTTGTCTGTCTGTAAGTCTGCTTGTCTAATACTCACTAATGTAATGTATTACACAAGTATAAACATAATGCCGCCTGAAGTAACAGTCGCGCACTTAAAAATTATGTATTTCTGACATTTAATAAAGTTTTCACTTCTTCATCTGCAGGTTTCTCGTTTCTCGTTCCTTCATTCGTTCGTCTCTACTATATGATTACTTCTTCTACTCCTTTCTGGAGGGGTTCCTAAGACTCTTGCAAATATGAATAAAGTATAAAATGTTGAGTTAATGTGCTGAAATTTGTCAATTCATTAAGTTCAGTTTACCTTACCATGCTGAAAAGAGAGATTTTAACACACACAAACTGAAACTATTGCATCGTTTTTTTGTATTGTGTATTTTGGGTATTTAGATTTTGGTTTACGGGTTTTATCAATATATCAACTATTGTAATGAAACTTCATAAAGACATTATACCAAATTGGTAACAGACGCAACAACAGCACATATATTATAATTTTGGAGTGAATAATAATAATTTAAAAAAAAAAATTGAATGGAATAATAACATAAATTTACGTACTGAAAAGTATGCAACGCAAAAATAATAAAATAAAAGTGGAAAATCACTTGTACTCGTCGTCGTCGACGTCGTCGTCGTCGTCATCAACATTCAGGCAGACAACAACTTAGACTCGTACATTTTTGTAGATACAATGTATCTTGTTACTTGTATAAAATTATAAAGCAAAGGCAGTCATAAAAGGAAGAAAGAATAAAAGTAAGGAACCAACGAAATGCCTACGCAAAAAGCAACACTATATAAAAATTCATAATGCAAACATAAATTTTCATTTGAATATTTCGCTGTCTTGGCACAAAGCGTTTCAAAACTGAAACTGAAACTGTTCGATAGATGCATTACGATAGAATAGAAGACTGAAAGAAGTTTAGGTCCCCATAATACAGACATTTTTACTATAGAAAGAGTACTCAGCGACAGCTGCTGCTGCTACTACTGCTGTTGTTACTGTTAAAAATTCTACTTTTGCTTGAATATGATAATGTCGATGGTATTGGAGTTAGCGTTGGCGTTGAAGATGACGATAACGATGACGATGATGATGATGATGGCAACTCACAGCCATAAATGATGGTGATGCCTTTTGGTGGCGTCTGCAATCTTGTGCCGTCTTTCATTTCCTATACTTGTATTCATATTTTGGTTACGTTTTTGGTTTCGTTTATTTTTATATTTTTTTTTTTTTTTTTTTTATCTTTTGACGTTGGGCGTTGTAAACATTTTCCAGTCGACATGTTATAAATTATGAGGGAGTATTGCGAAAAGCTTTTATAATCGCGCGCAAATCGCGCAGAGTATTACTGAAATTATGTTTTCTCTTGTTTCGTTCATTCGTTCGTTCTTTCGCTGTATTCGAAAATGCCTAAAATATGTTCATGTTTCCAACCATTTCCACCAACAACGGCAACATGAGCAGCCGCAGCAGCAGCAACTACGACTGACAACTTAATGCGCTTTAGCAATGTTTCAATATGAACGGGATGAGTGCTTTGTAAGGTTACAGTTTGGGTTGAGGTTGAGGTTGAGGTTGAGGTTGAGGTACTAAATGCATAACAGTAAAATATTGAAAAACATGACAGCAGCATCTCCATGGCATGTTAAAGCAAACCAAACCAAACCCAACCAAACCAAACCAAACCAAACCATGCCAGTCATGAGACACGTCCTGGCAATCGCATAAAATTTATATTTAAAACGCCAATGTTGGAAGTTGGAAAGAGTCAAGTCAACAATTCCCATAAATCAAAAAATTATTATCTATTGAATTTGAAATGAAAAGGCGAAAAAGACATATGTTGTTAGCCTCATATCGTTCAAGCGTCCTGCCATCCTTCTTCCATTCTTTGCTCTAACCAAATCAAACCCAAATGAATGAGCCCAAATCAAAACCGCAGGCAGGAGTAAAAGCAACAGTTATAACTAAGAAGATACAGATAGAAATTTAGATACAAAGTTCAACGCACATACACTCACTCACTCACTCACTTACTCATTCACTGATTTATTTTCACATCCATGAAAGACAAATGGACAGAATACTGGACGCTGAAGTGATGTAGCAAACCAAGTAGTAACCAAAGGGAATTGATGACTAGTCATCAATTTGCATTGAAATTGGCTACTCAAACTCAGTTAAATAGTATTGAACGTCAGGCGACGACAACAAATTGACCAACGATAACCAAAGCGACGTGTGACGTATCCACAGGAGTCAGTGGAAGCACAGTTCACACCAATCAGTGCTCTGTTATTTACGGGATGTGGTATGTATGTACTCTGCATATTTGTGTTGCCTGCTGTTAATCGAAAGTCATGTCCACTGACCAAAACAAATAACAACTTATGGTTCACAGTGGACTTGATTGGCATTTTATCGGAACACAAACACATACTCGCTGTATATTCCACGAATTTTTGAAATGTAGAAAATAATATCAGAATGACATCGAGAAGATTATTATAGATTGTAAAATGCCCACTGTGCAAATCATCTCTGACTCGATTTGGCAAATATTCAGTGTCCATTCGATAAAGAGAAGAGACAAATTCCGAGCGCAGGAATTATTAATGGACACAAAATCGCTTACATACAATGATGTTGTTGTTATTGCAACAACTGCCAACCCTTTCTCTATTTACTTTTTACCGAAGTGATTGTATCGCCCCATCTCTAATTCAAAGAAAATGTGTCGCGTGCCTTATGGGAAAGCAAGGAAAGCATTCCCAACTAAGTAGTTGAGTAGAGTTCAGTTGAGTTGAATCGAGTTCTCTTTTATGGTCCTTTAAACTGTATCTATTTGAACATATATTTTGGTTGTGGTGGTGATGGTGGTAGTGCTGCTGCTGCTGTAGCCATGCGGTTATGTGATTGATTTCGAATCGTTTTTCAATTGCTTAACTGCCACTGCCTTCTTCACCTCTCCTATTATCAATAGATATACGATATATGTACACACTCTGATATTATAGAATCGAATCAAATGACAACGATGTATCTTGTGGTTTGCTTGCTTGTTTATCTTTGCATTTGACAAATTGTTTATTTGTACATACTCTACTATTCAATGAATGAATGAATAAATTCATGATTAAATGAATGACTGCATTCTTCCTTGTCGATACCATCGTGGTATAGGTACAATATGAACACTTGTATCTGTAATTACTCAAAAAATAAAACAAATTTATTTCATCTTCTCCACCCTAACTTCCTACCTATTGTACCTCCCTCCTTTTCGTCCTTTCACCTTGTCACATGTTGGTATATAAACATTTGTAAATTTCGCGGTTTGTCGTGTTCTGTTTTCCCGGTGTGAGGTATGAGGTGTGTATCTAAATTGTAAGTTAATATCCTGTCTGTCTGCCTGTATCTATATAAAACATACAAAAGATACTATTACTATTTTGACTACTTCCGCGCCACTGTCGCTTGCACTCGATTCTTGACTCTAATCTCCCACCTAAAATTCTCAATCATACAGTTTTGGTTATGGTGCTATCACTTCTACCTCTAGCCATGTCAAAAGTTAATGTCGCGTCTCTCGTCGACTCTTTTAACTTTTTACATACATGAATGTATCTACTACATGTATCTACGTATGTATCTATCTGATGAATTGATTAAACAATTTTGCCCCCGGTTGGCATTGGCAACAAATCACTTTAGTTGTGCGTGATAAATTGAGTTGTTTGCGTTAATTGGGGCAATTTCCATGAATCAAACCAACAAACCAACAAACCCAAGAATAAGCGAACCAACGAATGAAACGAACAGAAGAATACGCCAAAGCCAAAGCAAACGATGAACGATGAACAAAATTGGCGAAATAATTTTTATGGCTTCAGACAATTATGACAACATACTCGTACACTAAAAGATACTCATATAGACAAATGCATACATGTACATACATGTTTGTTAGATACTTATATAGTATCTATGTGTCTATCTGTCTATCTCTATATCATGTTTTTAGTGCATGGTGTGTGGTGTGTGGGTGGATGGACGCATAAAAAATGAACATTGAAGCACGCATGACAATACGTTGGTACGCAGAGATACTTTAATAAAGAGCAGCTTGGACAACGCACGAGCGGAAATTCCATTTCGGCAGCCGCAGTTTGAAATTAATATTTCAGGAAAAAAAAAAACGTACAAAAAACAAACAACAACAAAATAAAATAAAATAAAATAATGGACACACAGAATGACCCTTAAGAATAACAATAATAACCACCACCACCACCACCATCATCACTACAATAACAGCGACAGCAACGTGAATTGTTGACGGCGGCGCGTGTCAGATGTCACCAGTCAACTAGAACGAGAACCATGGGGAGGACAAGAACGACAAGAAAGAAGAAGAAACGTAAAAGGAAGGTTATAGAAAGGCCAAGTACAATATATATGAGCGTACTAAGTATAAGGGGAGCGAAGTGCGCGAGACTGGCACGCTGGCAGACAGATGAAAAATAGACGGACGGACGGACGGACGGACAGAGAGATAGACACATATATGCAGGAGGAGACGGTTTTTATCCGATAATATGCCGGTCACGTCGTACGTTGAAAATACCACAGATGTCATCAGCGCGCGACAAGTTGAGGTGAGATGAATTGAGGCTAGCAACAAATCTGATCTCTTGATGAGATTGTGTCACATAAAAACGGATCTGGATCCTGGTCCAGCGTCAACTCAACGCAACTGAAGGCAAGTCATCTCAAGTCGAATCGAGTCGAGTAGAAATCAACCTTAGAATGCAAGAGCTTAACCTAACTAAGCTGAGGAAGCATAGCTCTACTTACTTTCATACATCACATGTACGTATGTATGATTGTGTATGTGTGGCTGTCATCGGGTATGAGTGTCAATGACAAGAGTACTTAAGAGATTTTCACATCGTTACAAAGGGAATTGGGTAGAAATTAAAATTAATGATTTTTTTATTCTCATTTTAACTTTTGCTTCCTTTTTTTGTTTTTCTTATTTCTGATTCTATTCTATGATTTTTTTTTTTTTTTTTTTTGTGTTTGTTGCGTGTATTTTGTTTGCCTTTAGACAGTCACAGCTGGGCAAGCATATACCATAGATGCACACATGTCATTCACATGCTTATTTATGCAGATAAGCAGAGATTTAACACACAAAATATGTTTCCAACTTATCCAAGTTGATTTGACTTTCAGGATTTTATGTAATTTTAATGGAATATAGAAAATAAAATCTTTCTGAGCAGAGCAAAGAGCATCTCATCATCCCTAGGTATTCATGAAAACCAGATTAACAGAATAATCATATATGAAATATGAGAAGTTATGAGTTAAAGATCTTTTGGCAAAACAGAAATTGTATATTCTATTTATGATCTCATTTTAAAAGTGAATCTTCTTTGGCGAAGGGGAGTAAATCCAAAACAATATGAAAATGAAATGTGATGAAAATCAAAATTTGAAGATGTTACAATATTATTATATTGGAGCTATTTATAAAATACAATATGGAAGTGAGACTTCTAAAGTACGACCATCTACTTAATACAGAATATTGTAGTGTGATATTGTTTCCATACAAAAGAGTTATTTTATTTTCCGGTCATTCGGCCACTTGTTCGTACGTTCTTTCGTAAACTTAACACAATCAGTAAAGCATTTTTTATCTTTCTCTTACCCATGCATAAGCATTCATTCTCTACGCTGCAGACAATCCCGCAGAAGACAATGCGCATTGTTTTGTACGTCTCCCCACTACATCTCTGAAGAATATTCACATTTTGATTTTCGTCACATTTCATTTCCTATTTTTTGGATTTACCTCTTCTTCGCTAAAGAAGTTTCAATTCCATTCCATGTGCTTATGAGGATGAGGCACACTTCTTAAATTTTTTTTAATTACAAATAATTGTCTTAACCTATCAAAAACAATAAAGGAGCGAACGTTATTTTTCGATCAAATTCTAAAGTATAGGAATCTGTAAAAAATGTATAGTAAAAAATATTTGTCTGAATCGCGGATTTGCTATCGGTGAGACAACAAGTTAGGGTAGATGTTAATAATGATAATGATGATGATGATGATTACAAAGCAACATATGCATGAATTTACACACATACATACATAAGAGTATATGTACAAAGGAAAAGGGAACATGTCAACATGGTTTTCTTTGGTTTGGCAAGCATATGGCATATAACAAAGACGCACAAAGATGAGCACAGAGAATGAACAAGTGAATGAGTGACGCATTGACAAGCGCCTTATCATTATCGTAAGCAGAATGGCAGGTAACAACAGCAAGGTACTTGTCATCATCAAAAGGAGCTAAAGCAGGATCTGCAGGCAGAGCAGAAACAGGAGCGGTGACAACATACAACTACGATAGACGCAACGTCAACTAAACTGAATCAGAACCAAATTGAATGAATACATACTCGTCTGTTCACCTGATAAATATTATACTCGTCTATACTTTAGATAAACAAACTGACAGAGGACCAAGACAAGAACTCATCTTTAATCTCTTCCCATACACCGAATAAGTACCAATTTAAAATTTATTTCAAACTAGCTGTGCCTTCACTTCCCTTATCGACCAACCAAAATTGATCAATAGCCTCAAACACGAAACGCAAATAAAGCAAAGCACAAACAACGAAACACACTGTTTCTTTCTTGTCCCACTTTAAATGCACATAAAGTACAGAAACGAAGAGCGCAAAAAGTGCGTACTCAGTGAGGAAAAATACAACAATAACAACAACCATAGCATTAAAATCATTATGCTCAGTGGTTTTCAAAAAACTTAATACTTAAAAATATTACATTAAAAGTTAAAAATTGAAAAGAATAAGTACGCAACTCTTTTCATTAGCATTTATTTGTCATTTTAAAAGAAAAATTATTAAAATCGGCTTAGTATAGTGTTCGCTACATAAAAAAAAATGTTAACAATTTGGTAAAAAGTGTCTGTATATCGACAACAGCGCCTCCTACTGGGTCTAACTGTAGCATAAACCATTTTGGTGACCCCATAAGTAAAACAAATAAAAATTATCAAAATTGGTCCAGCCGTTTAAGAGATTAAAAGTCACAAAATTTCGTAAACTCTAATTTTATATATAAAGATGAAAATTCATTTTAAAGCCCCATTTTAGAGCCATAAAGACAAGATACAGATTTGATTAAAATCAGTAGTATAATCATGTGTCACTTCTATTCATAGCATGTATTCATTCAATGGAGACTTAACTAAAAATCCGCACCTGTTATCTAGAGAACAACAAATTCAAATCTAAAAAAAAGGAAGAAAAAAAATCAACAACAGCAACAACTGACATCAAAAAAAGATGAGCCATAGCAGCTGTAGTTGCAACAATAGGAATATCATCTGATGATGTTGATGATGATGAGATACAATAGAAGCGTACAGGTGCCGGCTGTCGACTACCGTTTGCCACTTACCATTTACCACTTACCACTTTTACCGCTTACATATTTTTGGCATTTTTAACGTTTGCTCTTGCCCAGTCTTATGCTAAGTTCCACTTCACTCCCAGTCCCAGGCCTATTCTTTGTTTCAGTCTCAGTTCCAGTCCGACAACCTCACCAAGCATACAATGTAAGTCATTGTTGTTCTTTTGTTTTGTCGCCGCTGTCGACGACAATTTAAGAATATAACCTGTCTGTCTGCCTGTAAGTATGTCTGTCTGTTTCTGTCCGTCTATCAGTTTGTGAGTATTTGTGTAACTCATAACTAAGCCAGCCACTTTCGTGTTTCTCAATCCTCGTTGTTCATTCACATGTTCGTCATTGTCATGCTCATCGTCATAGAATGTGTCACATGTGTCTCGTCTGTCTGTCGAATGCCATGGAACTGTAGAATATATTGGCCGTAAGGGTGTTGTTATCAACGGAAACAACGAAGCCACCACATCTGCTTTCCCTAACTCACCTGTAATATACTAAAACATTGAAATACCGGCGTATCCTTGTTGCTCGCTTGCTAACTTTTTCATTTATTTTTTTTTTTTGTTTTTTTTTTTTGTTTTTTGCTTTCTTTCAACATGATTTTCATTATAAAAGTTCCCAGAGACCAAACCAACCAAAGTGGTTGGTTGATTCGGTTGACGAAATGACATCGATGATTTTTTAGAATGAGAATATACATGCTTCCACGCTTCTGAGAAGGCACAACGACCGATTTACGAATGAATGAATGAGTGAGTGAGTGAGTCAGTGCGATGATGCCATGGAAATTATGAAAATGACTAAAGTTAAGTAATTTCAAAAACCTTTGAATACACAACACACTTTAACACACTTTGGTTATAGTCTTTAAATAATATTCCTCAACTGCAACTCAAAAAAATTAATAGTTAATACAAAAGATTTTCATACAATTTAAGTTCAAAATTCGTTAAACAGATAAGTACTAGTATACTAGAAAATTGATATGCAAACATATTTAGTTACATATTTGATGTATGTTTATATTAACTTATTAGAATTGAATATATTGAACGTTATTGGTTTTCTATACAAAGTTTTTCCCGGAAGTAGTGACCTATTTTTATTGTTTTATTTTCTTGTCGTTCGTGTGTCAATATTTGTGCGAATCGAAGGGAGTTTTATTGGTCAGTAAATCAGTATTTATTTGCAACGTAAAAGAATTAAAATGTTCAATAAATTTTTTTTAAGTATCCGCCATTTCTCGTGTGTCGAACGTGTCCTTAAAATTGTACTATACTCATATGATGCTTACAAAAACTTATTGTTTCTTTTCTTTTTTTTTTTTTTTTTTTTGGTATAAACAAAGATACTCCAAATAGATAGATAGATAGATAGAAAGATAGATATTGATGGGAAATAAAATGTGTGGCTGGAATATGAAGTATAACTTTCTTTTTATGTGAATACAAAAGTCTTTAGCTTACACTTAACAAAAAATTTAGACAAAAATAATGTAGAACTATCAGCATTTTAAATTCAATGGCTTCTTTCCACGAAACATTTCATATTTATATTCAAAAAATAATTAAGTCATTGCGCTTGTAAGCAAGTCTAGTAAACTAGACATTTGTGGGCACATAACTCTAACTTTCTTTTCAATTCATAGCCAAAATATCAATAGCAAACGCTCGCAAACATTTTACATGGATTTCAAGCTCACATATACTTACCTACATTATAAAACATACTGATTATATATAAACTTTAATTTTTCTTGCAGTGCATTTATCTATATATCTCACACAATATGTTTACTGCTTTTCAACTTCACAATCAAACCAATCCAAACCAAACCGAAGCAAGAATTTTTCACCATTTGTTCGCTTATTCGTTTGGACAGGACATATTCACTTTGAACGTTGCTACGTGATGCGCATATTTGTGGCGCTTTTAACCATTTTAAGGGCCACTTGTAAAAAATAGATAAATAATTTACAAAGGCTTGCTTTCTCGCTCATATGAAACGTATGTCGACTCGTAACATACCCACCAATAAACCCACCAGAACCCCATAGATAGCAAAATATAACAGAACATTGCATGACATAGCATAGCAAAGCATAGCATATAAATCAACAAAGGAGAAAGAAGAAACAAGAAAGAAATGCAATAAGTTCGAGAAAAAGAAATCTATTAAAAAATTATAGGTTAATCCCAGCCATCATAATACAATATATAGAATATCTAAGCTGAACTAAGGGAGCTGTTTCTATTCACAATATTTACAAGACAAATTGTGCATACGTGAGACAATTAAAGCGGCATTTATGTATGCAGATAAGGCAACATTAGCTTGATTTAATATATTTTTATTATTTTATTTTTCATATTCATACTCGTATTTCCCTTTATTATGACCAGTTGACCAAGCTATTGTTCTACAATACTATTCTATACATATTCTATTAAGTAGTTAAATAAATGTGTGTTTGTTTGTATGTATGACACTAGATACATTCATGTGTGAGCGAACAGACGACGGCTAACTGTCGTACAGACATAACAGACACACATTCACCCGCGTCACAATCTTCGTGTAATGTATGCGTCTCCGGGGACCCATCGATTATGGGAAATTCCATTATGCACTTGTTGTTCTTGTTGTCGTCGCCACTAACAAAAAAAAAAAAAAAAAAAAATTGAACAAAAATATAACAAGACGAAAATGTATCTTCTTGCTTATTCTAAAATTTCATCATTGTCACTGAGAATTTCTATATTTTTCCGCTTTTTTCCTTTTGTCCTTTGTCTCTTCTATTTATTTAATGAAAAAATCGCATCAATATCTTGTTCTATGGTAGGATTTGACTTTAAGTCAATAGACTATATACCATAGAATGGTAGATGTAGTAGTATGAATCCAGCTACTAGTATAGTGAGTATAGTGTATTATTATTGTTGATTTTGTGCGTTATTTTTTTTTTTTATATATTTATTTATTTATTCTCTCCTTGTTTTCCTCCTTTTTTTTTGCATAAACTGATTTGAATAATGTTCACGAAAAGCTGTTTTCCAGCACTTACGCAGCTGTTGGCTTTTGCTCAATGTTACTCACGTATCTAGATACATTTTGCTCTTATAAAAATGCAAATTTGCTGCGTGACAGCGGCGCTTAGGCATATATCTCTACTTAGGGCTGGAGTAAGGTAAACGAAGAAGGTAGAGCAAGTGAAAAATAATATTTGGAGTTACCTTTCCTTTTTTTGGTTTTGTTGGATTGAACTGAATTATAATGTCTTGTAGTTAGCACGCTGTTGATTTAAAATATTATTCTATTGTTCGAATTCTATCTACAAAATTAGATTTATGTACCATGAACCACGAAGAAATCTTTCAATTTACTTGATGAGCGAGGGTTTATTAAAAATCTAAAAAAAACATTCAGTTCAACAAATTCTACCTAATTCTTTGCGTTACAAAGAATATATAAATACTCGTATAATAAAAATAAAAACATAATAGATAAAATCTTATTTTTATTACAAAACAACAGAAATACAATAAGGAGTCAAAGGGAGAGAGAGTCAAATGTTATCTAAACTTGGGTTGAATTGACTTATTGCCTCTAATTAACTTAGATGGGTCAAAAACATCCGCCATAATAATAAAAAATATACTTCGAAGCAAGTGTAATTTGTCAAAAAAATCACACAATATCTCCACACACAAATCTTTGACAACATCCATGTGAACATCAAGAAAGCAAAGAAACTGAAACTGAAACTGAAACCGAAAAGAAAAGAAAAGACTAACAAAAGCAAAGAACCAACCAACGAAGTCAGTCATAAAGAAAAACATAATAAAATACACTCAATAAACAATGTGGAAAGTCAGTTCAGTTCAGTTCAGTTCTATCCTAGTCTAGATTTGACTTGAAGAAAACGTTATCAAAATTTGATATCAGAGTTTGGGGTCACTCACTCAGTAACCAGCCACCAGCTACCAGTCACCAGTCACCATTCGCATCCGCTTACGCATCCGATTCCCAATCTGAATCGGAATCAGAAACCTAGAAGACATCATCAGCATGGGAAACACTTGAAAATCAAATCAAGCGTTCAACTGTAAATCATAATAAATATTTAAAGAAAAAAACATGGAAAAATATACCAAACATACCAATGAAATGAGTAGTAGATGACGATTATGACTATATGAATGCGGATAGTGGATGGTGGATGATGATGATGATGATGATCATAAAGGCAATAGCTTTGTCAACAGCAACGACAGCTATAAATCCAAAAAAATATTTTTCACTCTATTGTGTTTAGTAGTCGTTATTCTTTCATTGTTGTCGTCGTCGTCGTCGTCAATGATATCACCACCACAACCACTACCAACACGGACAATAAAAATATATAGAAAAATATAGAAAAATAATATTCGTGTTTGTCTGCCTGCCTGCGTTTGAGGGCGATTCAATTGTATAAAAGAAGAAGGAAGTGTGTGAGTGAGTGAGCGGTTAATAGCAAGTCCATCATTCATTCATATTGAATATGTTTTGAGGTTGAGAACAGTTGATTGCTCCTTTGCAGTGTTGGTTCCCCATCCTCTCTCCCTCTCTCTCTCTCTCTCTCTTGTGTCCTGTAACTACAATAGTATTTTGTAGAATACAATAAAAACATGTATGTTCGTTCACCTTGACAAAAGACGGAAATAAAAGCGAAATACCAAACATCGACACCCATCGACTTCCGTCGAATGCTTATGTCAACGTTGACGTAGTCATTGTCGTCCCAAAGAAACACTTCACTTCACATCACTTCAGTATAGTGCTTGACTGGGTGTTCGAGTATGTGTAGTTGTGAATGTGGGTAATGTGCCGGCGCCATACAGTCCATTATACAAATGTCCCGTACTGTCCTGTCCAGTTCTGTCCAGCCTGCTTTGTGTTAGCTTCACCATAAGCCGATTTCATCATAATTTTATCGTAACACGAGCGTTATTAAATTGCCAAACTGACCAGAAGAAAAAAGATTTTTCCATTTCATCCTCCATGAGAGTGTGTTGTTTTTTTTTTTTTTGTTTTTTTTTTTCTTGTATCAATGTTGATTCCCCTTTCGATGACAAAATCGAGTTATTCAGTTCAGAAACACTTGTCGTCTTAAGTATTTGCCTCAAGTGGAAATTGTAACGAAATAAGGCGGAATTAATTTGCTTCATATTTCTTTTGAATCAACATATCAACATACAAACAAATCGATTTATTCTTCTTTTCCTTTTTAATTTATATATTTAAAGTATAGAAAAATGCACTTGCTTTAATCCGAAGATGCTTAAGAAACAATTTATCTATTGAATTTATCACACAAAAAAGTAGACAAATATAAATTTATTCAATTTTCTATGAATGAAGATGACTTAATAATAATTACGGTGTTGGTGATAATTATGATTATTTTGATTTCATCATTGGTAATTATGATAATAAACTCCACAATTTCCAATTGCCAATCTTTCTCTTATTCTTCTAGCAAAAGGAGCCACGAGCTGCGAGTCACGATAAACCAGAACCAAAACCAAAAATTTTGGTTAAACTTTGTGGAAACCACAATTTGATTTACACTTGGCATTGAGATCAACACAAATGAATCTTGATTGCTTTGTTGATTTCTATGTGGTTTATTTACTCGTATCTTTCCTTCTTATTCTTTTTTTTTTTTTTTTTTTGTGCATAGGGATGATGGTAATGGTAAAAACATACATATGTATGTAAATGTTTCTTCTCACAAATCAATAGCAGTTGATGATGCACGAATTGAGCACAACTGCTCACATTCCATACAAACACTCACTCATTCAGTTAGTCACTTACTATACTCATAACTCATTCATTCAGGGATTTTTAGTCTATATTTCGATGCCAATTAGCATTGCATAGAAATATGGGTAACTAAATCAAGTTTTGTGTTTTGTCGTCTGGCATCTCTCATATTTATAAATATCATATAGTAGATACACGTACAATACAAACATACACATGGTATACCAAACTGGAACTGGTACGAGAACTCTTTGGCAACCCTTTGTTTCTATTCATACTTTTATTTTCCTTTGTTATTTTACTACTATTTTCGACAGTGTTGTTGTTGTACTGAAGAAGGCTACGAAGGCGTCATGGATGAGAAGCGATTATTTATTGCAATTTAATAAATAGTAGGATCAGACAACGAAAATTAGTGTCTGGCAAGGCACTAAAAAGCGCAACGCATACGTTCGTTCATGTGCATGTGTGTGTGTGTGTGTGTGTGTGTGTGTGTTAATTCCACATACAGAAACACACCTATACCTACCTATATATAAAGAACAACCACATTTTAATACATTATTTTTATCCTTTTTCCATGCTCACATACATAAACTAATCCTAGCAGCAGCAGCAACACTAGTAAGTAAGTAGTAGTAGTAGTAGCAACGAAATGTTCAATTTCGCAAGAGCATCATACTTTAAAGTTTTACTGCCGTGCTAGATACTTTTTTTTTGCTTAATTTTGAGAAAGCTACTTTATGTTTCAGCAGAAGAGAAGACGACTCCTTCAACTCTTTTGCTTTGCTGCTGCTTTTGACTTGGATGCAAGCAACGTGGGCATAGTAAAATGCTCGCTAAGCCCACCAACGAAGTTCGCTCGTTCATTTTAGTTTTAAGCAGCAAATAACTATTTTGTACCCATTCTTCAGTTCAACATTGCCAACTAAGCCATCTCATTCTTCTCAACCATATTCCTACCTACATACCTCTATCTCCATCATAACTAACTTACTACTAACTAACACTTAGACAATGCGGTTTTTCGTACAGTTGTGCGCGCCCAGACAAAAAAAAAGATTTCTCAGCACAACAAACCAAAGGAAAAACATCATCATCGTCATCGTCATCTTCATCCAAAAAGGACTAAATCTCTTTTGCCTTTGAATCAATACAACTACAAATATTGTACAATGCTCTCCAGTCTGTCTGGTTGCCAGCCTGCCTAGTAGACTGCAGATTTGCGGCTGCTACTATTTTAAAATAAAAGACCAAAACGGGCTTTTCAGGATTCATCGTCGCCCTGCAGCGGCCAACGCCATTTGCCATTGAGTCCCTTCACTTTGTTTTAACTCCATGCTTCATTCATTCATTCATTCAGTTATGTTGTTGTTCAGATACCAGATACTCATTCTCAACGTGTTTATCTAGGCGCGCGCTTGTTTCTTTAGTTCAGCTCAGCTCAGTTCGGCTTGTTTTTGGGGGTTTATGAAAATAAATTGCGCTTTATGCTCGATTATTACGACGACTTATTGGGTTTTTGTGATGGCGGCGTCAGTAACCAATTTAACCCACATGCACCCACAAGCACTCAAACCATGATCTTGACATATATTTTGCTGACTGTTTCACTAGCTAAGGTTTCCTTTGCTTTACTTAGCTACAATATACTTACTATGGTTGCCATGTATGCATATCGTATGGATGTGAATGTGTGGATATGTGTGAGCATGTCCTTTGACTTGGCCGCCTGCCTTGTTGCCTTATAGCCGTGTGTAATTGTTAAGATTTTGTTACTTAAATTTATTGTATTCAAAGAGAGTGGTCTTGGTTGTTGTGTGGTCCATGACAAACCCAATTCTTTTGCCCTTAACAATACCGCCGCATTGTTTTATGGTTTTTGGGTAATTTGCATTTCGTAGCATCATCGTCAACACCATCCTTATTCCATTCCGTGCCATTCCATTCAACTTTTCCTTTTGTAACGTTTCGAATGAAATTATTCGTGATTATGAGAAAACTTATAGCGCTGATTATTTGCTCAATTTTTGATATATAAATTCATATACACAAACACACTCACTCACTTGTGTTTTGCCCATCATACTTTTCGGTGTTTGTATATGCGCCTTATGTCCTAACATCTTTCGGATTGTGCTTATGAAATATTCAAAAAGGACTTTCATTACAACTTCATGTACTTAGTAAAACTTTAAGAGCGCAAAATATACTAGTCTCTCGTATTTAATTATTACTAACTTATATTTAATCAATTTTATCTTGTTAATATTCCTTACCAACTTTTAAAATTTACTTTGAAGTTTAAACTTAGTAAATTCTTAGCTGCTTTTATCTTCTCTTTATATTTTCGCGGAATTTCAATACAAAAAATTACGTCGAAAGCAAATTAATCTCGTACGTATTAATAAAAAAAAAACAATATTGCATACCAGAAGGAGCAAAATTTATTAATTTATTCTAAGTAGATTCCGTACTTATTTTGCCATATAATCATGAATTAAAGCTAATTTTTTATTTTTTTTTTCTGTTTTTGCTTTTCCCATCATATTTAGTCTTTTAGAAGCTCATGTTAAGAATTTACCCCTCAAAGTAAATTTCAGTTACAATGTATTACTTTCATATATTCTCAACCTTACTTATTCATTTCCCCTCTTTTTTTCTTTTAGCTTTGGCATTAAGTAAACCAAAAAAGAAAAAGTTATAATAAATAATTAAGCCTTTCACTCTCAACCCCAAGTCCAGTCGTGACCAGTCCAATAATATGTGGCATGAAATTATAGTCTTAACAGCGGTCAAGGTATAAAATTAACAACTTCATTGATAAACGTTTCATATCCTTTGAATAAATGAATGAGGGCATACATAAGTAAGTGAGGGTAACACATGCTCATCATGGTCAAGACCCCAGCGAATGTGAACTCGATCGCGTCCATTTCCACGACCACGAAATACAATCAACATACTGAAAGCAATGATAATGGTGCGTGACCATACAATTTTGTCAAGTCAAATCAAATCAAACACTGGGAAACGTTTTAATACGCGGCACACAATGCGACTTCGCGCAAATAATCCCATACCACGCAAACAAAAACAGAAGGAAGGCAAACTCAGCAGCAGGCCATTGATGCCACTTAAGCCCAGCCACGATTGACCACGACCACCATTAACCACCAGCAGCAACATGCAATCCATGTGAATCCCTCTCACTACACTTATTATATTCGCCTGTCCAATTGTCCATCTAATTCTTTGCTTGTTTTGTTTGTCTGTCCATCGTTTCCCTGTTGAGCTGACGAGTTAATAACCCTTTTTAACGGCGTGTGAATAGCGAGAATATGGCATGAGGTTGGTTGTCGTGTCCAGGTAGCTGGTAATGGATATGTTCACTCAACGTGCATTTGGAGACGATGGAGCCGCTGCCACATATACGAGTCGTACATAAATGTTATTTGACCATGACCATGGACTGAAGTTTAAGTGGCTCGAACACCCTTTTACATATCGCAATCACCATCGCCATCGACATCATTGTCGACAATTCGAATTGAATTGTTTTGAAAGGTGCGGATGGGGTTAACCTCGTCGTCATCGTCAACGGTGTGAGGGTTTCTGATGTGTGTGAAATCTAATTAAATGGTCGAAGTTGAAACCAAAACATAAAGTCCACTTTGGCGGCTTATCGGAGAGTAGCGTATCACATAGCATCGGTTAATTGAATGAAGTCACGTGATGTGCATAACAAAAATTTTGTCCAACTAATTGAGAGTAGTGTGTGGGGCGCTTAATGGACGCAAATGGATGTGAATGTGGGCGTATACGTCTTCGTGTCTATATACGTATGTGCATGTGTATTGAACTGTCTTGTCTTATTAAACATAGACTTTTCATTATATTTAAAAAGACAATGAGGGCAAGGAGTACTGAAAGTTACAAATAGACAAGCAGATCGATGTTAGTTGGGTGAACTGGTCAAAAAGAAAGATAGATAAAGAAGTGGAAGTGGGAGTGAGAGTAAGAATAAGTAATAAGTAAGAGTGAGTATTTGAATAGTACAAATACACAAACTGACCAGACATGTGGATGTGTATAAGCTACAAAGGCATCTGCAGCCACTTTAGCTACTTTACATTTACTTTGGTCAGGTCAAAAGGTTGTTTCGATTCTTCTCATCTCATCTCGTTTTGCCTCGTCTGGTCTGGTCTCATTTGTCAGAAAACGTCGTCAAAGTAACCGCATTCATACATCTTAAAGAATTTTATAAGAAACCTAACAAAATCAAAGGCAAATATGAAGAAACGTAACCAAATCACATACAAACCCCAAACCAAACTAACCTAAACTTCAAACCGAAGCCAAATTCGCATTCAGCCGATGGCTGCAAACTTTTCGCCAGCCCAAGAAATCCGAAACCACACTAAAGAAGATCCGAATCCGGATGCTGATACTGGTGATGGTGATGGTGATGATTATGTTGATAATGACGATGAACATGAACACAAACAATAATAAAAAGATTGATATCTGACTGTCCGACGGTCCGATGACTTAGTAGACAAACAGAAATGCACATGCCCAGCTCCTTACAAACACAAAAAAAAAATCTACAAAAAAGAGAAAACCACAAGAAAACCGCTCCAAACTTTCTTTCGAAAACCAAAGCATTTTCGTTTGTCACAAAGGCACAGAAAAGTGGGTGGAATGGAAAGAGAAAAATTTTCGAAAATTAAGTAATTAAATTCTTTTCACTGAAAGAAATTGCACAAAATCAATTCAAAACAATTGAAAATTCAGAGCAAAATAATATATTGTATATAACAGTTGCATACTTTTTGGCTAAGAATAATCTAATGAATGCAAATTGAATTGTCATCGCATTAAGCATTGGAGTTTTATATTTCTCGCTTTATTTTTTGAGGGTTCCGTACCCAAAGGGTACCAAATGGAACTCTATTGCAGAGTCTTCGTTGTCCATCCGTCCGTCCTCGGGTCATATCTCATAAACTGAATATGTAGTTCTATCCGGGCATCAGCAACGTGTACTAAAACTAGAATATTTTCAAAAACTTAAAGGAGTCCCCATACAAGAAATATTTTGGTTTGTATGGCAGCTATACGATCCAGTAATCCCACGATCTTGAATTTTAGATAATTGGTAGTTATACATTACTAACTTCTACTGATGAAATTTCAGCTCGATCGGACCACTGAGAAGGGTACCTCCCATACAAACCCCCATTGAAATTATGGTGGTTATAAGAAAAACTTTTTTGTTTTTTGTTCTATCGAACTAAAATTTAGACACTATAAGTTTCTAATATAGGCACGATACATTTGTTGAAGTCAGCTAAATCGGCCATCTAAGGGGAAGCACCTCCCATACAAACCCCAATCTGGTACGGAACCCTCCGTGTACGAGCTTAACGCGCACTTGGCCCATTTTTTTCAATTGTCAATGTTACTGTCACGAACAGAACAGCGACTGATGACTAGAAAATTTGGATGCTAACACCCACTAAATAAAAGTGATTATTGCAAACGTGCAAATTAAAATTGGCAAAAGGAGAAAAAAAAACTGGAAAGACAAAAAAAAAAAAAAAACAGATTCGTAAAATTACTTTAGTACTGATGATGAACATGATAAAGATGATAATCAAACACAAACACGCACACAAATCAACACACGGCAGGGAGCCAGGAAGGAACCATTGAACCAAGGCGACGAAGGCTTCAGTCGGCGTTGCCATAAGAAACGACGGAACGCAGCGGATTTTACGCATATGTGGCCAAATTCAATTTTTAACGCGCATCCATTTTTTACACGATAATTCTTTTTTCTCAGCGCTCCTCATCGTTTGCCATTATTAAATTTGCAAACATTTTTTTTTGTCTAACTTGTGTGCGACCCCAGATTCGCGGCGGTATGCTTTTGAATGAAATTTTCGCTAAAAGGCAAAACACAACATAAACAACAGCAACATCAACATGGAACAAGAAACGAGCACTAAGGACCAAGAAAAAAAAATCGCGGTTAACGATTGCGATTGCCTTTTTAATAAGCAAAATGTTGATGGTGGTGGGAGAGTTGTGGCATGTGGCATGAGAGTGACACTGTGAATTGAAGCCAAAACAAAACAAAAACAAAAAAAAAAGGTAACAGAGCTGAAGCTCATCAACTGCAAAAAAGAAGGAGCAGATCATACGAATGAGCATATATGTACTTATACAAAGGTATGTATGTCAAAACAAACAAGGTTTTGTCACTGTAGAGGGTATGATTTTATTCAATTTGCTCATAAGATGAGCGACAGATGGCAGTTGTAGAGCTCATAACCTGACTATGACTCGCGGCAGTCGCGTCAAGACCCAACCAACTACACCACACACACTTAACGAAAGTCAGTCACTCGTCATCATCGCCCACCGGAAATTCAAATAGAAGCCCAGTGCGCAACAAATATTGTAAGCCAAAGTTAAGTTCAGTGATACTAGCAAGTATAGTATTACAAAAATAACCGAAAATATCAACAGAGGAAATGAATGGTAATGCCCTTTGTCATATACAATAATTGCCAACAGCGCTCTCATACATGAGCTCCACGGTCCAAGACGGTTTCGTGGGCTACTGAACCTGAAAAGTGCTTAAATAACAAATTATCCATGACTGAGTCGCGGTAACGTAACTAAGATTGCTCGACGAAACAAAGAAGGAAAGTCAGCAAAAACAACAAAAGACTGGAACAGGAAAATACTTAGCATATCATAAATTCAAGCCAAATGTTATGGCTGGACGAATATGCATAAACTGAGACCCCCAAATTAAACCGGGACAAAGCTCAATTGAATGGCGATACAATAAATCATCATAGACTTGGAAACCGGCAACAGTGGCTTTGACTAACTTATTGTATTGTACAAAAGCCTTCTGGGTCTATAATTCATAAAAAGATATCGATGTGAAACCAAGTAAGCAACCACCATCATCTTCCAACTTTCAACTAAAGTAATGTAATGTAGAATATCAGAGCTGTCGAAGGTCGCCTTTGCCTTGCCTTTCCTTGCCTTTCCTTGCCACAGGTGCGACTTTCAATTTACACATGTGAATTAAGGTTTTAAAATCTTTTCGACACACACACACACACACACACACACACACACACACACACGCTCTCATATACTACTCTGTACATGGGGCCAATGATGACTCTAAATCATTGTCAAGCCCACGTGGCCACGTGCAACTTTCGATTGGAGATGGAGTTAGAGATATAGATGGATGGAGTCAAGTAGAAATATTATAGTATAAAAACAAAAAAAAAAAATGTCAACACATTATGTAACCCAAATCGCATAAGTGCAAAAAAGCCAAAATAAAGATTAACCTACTACTACGACCACGACCGACTAGAACTACAGCACTGTATCCGTATTAACATTCCTCCACCTTCCCACTTTTTTTTTTTCAAGCTAAAATCCAGCATACACAGCAAAACAAGTGCGTTCATAAGTTCAGGAACACCCACCCAAAGTCCTTATGCCCGAGTTAACAAATTCTGATCTAACGTGTATCCTCCGTCCACCGATATTATTATAGTTCGCCTGCTGCTGCTGCTGCTGCTTATTCTGCTTGTAATCGATTTTTGATTGAATATTCCTTGCACCCTTCTTGTTTCGTTCCGTTCCGTTCCCACCTCTCAAGCTCACACACAAACTCTATCGGTGATTGTCACACACATGTCGGTCGTTATAAATTTTCCGCCTTTTCAAATATCAATAACTGTAAATATTATGAACACGTTCTTCATTCCTCTGATCCTTCTTAGGTTTTCCTTTTTATATGGTGTTTAGTTACAATACCACGTTATTTCTTATGGGCATACTACCACTTAATAATAATAATAACTTATAACTAGGAGTACCAACCAGTTCGATTTGAAAATTTACTTATTTGTAAACCAGTTGGCTTGAAATAGACTGACAAGGTGAAATGCAATTGGGAACTGAAAATGAATACGCACTGCTCCAACTGTCGAGCATCTGAAAAAGAATTATTCAAATTTCTGGAATTACATCATACAACGATTCACGGTCACAGGTAGTAACTGCATATATAAAATAGGATTAAAATATTATATCACAAAGATATATGATGAAAATTCTTTAAAGTGACAACATTTACCAACTATTTTGTATCACTTATATTATACACTATAAGCACATAAGCATAGCATAGCAAGGATAACAAATCCTGTGCAGCGCACACACTCAGTTCAGTAGTCGTCCTTATTGTGAATGTTGTTATTCTTTTTTTTTGAGTTTCATACATAGTTTTTATATACATACACATGAGTGTGTTTGGTGGCGGCATAAATACAAATACTGATACACTGCATAATTTGACATTGATACATGACTGATATTGTGTAGCAAATAAAAAAAATTACGCTTACCTTTTCGTTGTGCTTTGCTTATTTTAACAATCTTATTTAACCCTTGTACTAGGAAGTATGGAGGGAGTATGAGATATAAAGTCTGAATGCTGAAGGTCTTTTAGTCTTACTACACCTTTTGCCATTGATACTCTTCTACCAGTTCAGTACTCCTCATTCACATAACGCTACTTTGATGGTTGTTTGATTTCATTCGATTGATATCTTTGTGTCCTTCCAATCCCCCCCCCTTCATACACCACCGTATTAGTTGTCGTTACGACCTCGGTTCAACAGTTCAATGGGGTTTCTATATGTGTGATGATTTTTGTCGTCGTCATCGCTGAAAGAAAAGTCAGTGCAAGGGTTGTTGCCAAGGGTAAATCAGAATTGATGATGCACTATAATCATACTACATCGATTGTGTTTAAGGATTACATTTATGAGTGTGTGTGTGTGTGTGTGTGTGCAGACTGAATAATAACGTTTTTTTTGCATTATGACAAGTGTTCTGTCATTTGTATTCCTACAGATCCTTTTTTTTTCTCGTTGCTTCTTTTTACTTTTTGTTGTTCTGTTTCATATTAAAATGAGTGTGAGTGAATGCCTTGACTTTGGTCATGATGCAGAGTCATACCAAGTTACCATAAAGGGTAAATGGTGCTACGTGTTTATTGACCAAGCACACATTTAACATTTTAACCGCATACACACAAAAACAGTATACCCATTCCAAACTCTATAAGAAAGACGAACGAAGGATGAAAGACATTGTTTAGCTGCAGGTTAAAATAGCCGCAACTAAATAAGTAACCATGCAAGCGAGCGACGAACGAATATGGAATACGTATACCATTCAACAAGACAAGAAGAACATCCAAACACTCTGTTGTTGTCCATTTGATTATGGACACAGTAATGAACACAGCATACTTACCATAAGGTGCTCCTAGTTGAATAGACCACACTCGACTCCATGTAGGTTGTTATTGTTGACGGCGTCCCTAGGCCTCTTTGACTTTGTTTACACAATTGTAAATGAGGGGTTTGAGGTTTGAGTTCCTTTCCGTTTCATCATCTATTTTTAACATCGTAAAGCTCAAGGGAATACCGGAGGAACAAAACACATGAACTCATTTGTCTGTCTCTCAGTCTGTATGTCGTTCTGAATGCCTTTCAACGCCTGTCCATGTTGCTACAGCTATTGAATGTTGTTGTTGCTGTTGTTGTCCTCGAGTGCCTCAAGAGCCCATAAATTAACCCTTTTGTTAATTGATACAAATACAAATTTTGTACATTGGCGACTACTACATGACATAAGTAAAAGTATGAGAATAACGATGGCAATTGTAATGAAAACCGGGCACAACGAACGGACGTAGTACCTACTACTGAACGGTTACGGTAACTAAGCAAATACAAACGATCAAATACAGTGAACACTACGAAAATGGAATGGCTTTAATATTTTTTTTAGTACTACATAACAATTTTTGATCTAAGACAACCTATGACCTATGTTATGTGTGTATAGTTTAGGTCAAAATGTTTAATAAATTTAAGAAACCCAAATGCTTTTATATCCTTACACTTTAACACAACATGCTGAAGATAGCACTGTCATGTATTTCCCTTTTACTGTATTCAATATGTCTTATACTATAAGTACTCATGTATGTAAACTTTCATTGTTTAAAATAAGGCACCGGGACCGGCACCAGCAGTTCGGGCCAAACGATGTCATTTGATTTCATTAGCCATACGTCTAATTATTGCTTTAAACAATTAACATTTCAATGTAATACAATCCGCATATTGCGAAAAATCTATTATCCATTATTACTATTATTATTATTTTCATTGTAGAACAGGCAATCGGGTGGTCTGTCGAGCTTTGTAATGGTCACTTAAAAAGGTCTCACTTGGCACACGTACACAAGGCAACGAAAACCAACACGTACTGGATATGCAAAAATGCAACAATACGTTTGTATAAGAGAGACTCATACTTTTAATTCAAATTAGGCTGCCGGCCAAAAGACACCGGAAGTACGCGGCGACCATTGTTAGCGGCCAAACGAATAGACAGTCTCGTATAATGGACATAAGGCAGTAAAGCCTGTCCGGCCGGATAGTAGGGCGAATGAATGAACGAATGAACAAAGTATTCTACAGAACAAACAAGTGACTGCCCGAACGGATGGATAGATAGATATATAGACGACGATATTGTGTATAGTCCATCCGTCCGCCTGTGTAGAATTCGTATATGAAAGAGTACCTAAGGCCAAATTACGGAAGTTGTAATTAGCATGTCCGCTGGTCATGCCTACTGAAGGCTACCTACCTGTTTGCCTGACAAACTTAAAGGAGTTTGGGTATACAAGTTAATTGTATTTTCGTTGAACTAAATTAATGTGCTACACATATTGGTATAAATAAACATCCGCACGGAATTATATCACACACACACACACACACATTCAGAATACACCACTCCAATAAACTTTATTAAGTAATATAATCGACTATATGCATCATAATATGTTCATTCACATTATGAATATAAAGTTTGCATTCTATAAATATCCTAGTATCATTAAAAAGAGTTGACCTAATATGGCCTCCATTTGATTGACTTCAAACTGATATCAAATTAAAAATGAGATTATTACTACGTTTTATGAAATTCAGAAGTGAAAAACAATAAGTTAAAAATGGGCCAAGTGCGAGTCAGACTCGTAGAAGGAGGGTTCCGTACCAGATTGGGATTTGTATGGTAGGTTCTCCCCCTAGTGGTATTTCTCTCTAGCTTTTGCGGTTTATGAGATATGACCCGAGGACGGACGGACGGATGGACAGACAATGAAGTCTCTGCAATAGGGTTCCTTTTGGTACCCTTTGGGTCCGGAACCCTAAAAATCAATATTTTATTAATCAATGAAGAACATAGGTCCATCTTCTTATGAATAACTCAAGCACAAATCAAAATCCCTAAAAAAACACACAGAACAATAAAAAGGCACTCAGTGTTGTAATGTACCCCCAAATATGCTGATACATAGGTACAAAATATTTATAAGCCATTTCGGGACCTCAAAAACGATGATATGCTTTAATTTTGCCTATCTGAAAAAAAACTAATTGAATGCGTCACAGATAGAGACTGTTTGAATTATTTATTAGCCAAAATAGTGTGTTACATTTGATATTTAATTACAATTTTTTTTTTTTTCCAAATTTATGTATTCCTGGTAAGGCACTTCTCAAAATTCATTGCGGTTTTCGTGGGGCAGGAGTCTTCTGATTCGCCAGAACAACTTCATTCTTTTCTGGTCCGAGTATAAGGCCCCGTTTCTTATAATATTCAATTCTATCAAATACTCTATTGACGGTATTTATCTGAGCTTGCACCATTTTCCATATATCATCCATTTCGTTTGATGAAAGTTCGTCTCTAGTTCGAATAGCATTCAAGATAACATTTTCGAATGGCTGAAGTCTATCTTCAATAAGTAGATTGGCTTCTTTTAAAGAATCCTCAACGATTTTGAGAGGAGTTCCAGTTAAATTCGATGCCCCAAGACACGCTTTTGCATATGTAACCAATTGCCGGGCACGTGTTTTCTCATTAAAAATGAGACCTAAGAAATACGCAATATTGTGTTTCCTTTCAGCTCTTGGTTGTGCCATGGTTTTTGACTTTTTTTTTTTTTTTGGATAAAATTTTTATATACTTGAAATTTTGATTTAGAGAGTTGATTTGAATGGTTTACTTGAATAAAATTTTCAAGTTCTATGATTACTATTTCAAAGCTTAAAGATTACAACACAAAATAGATTAAAATGCCTTAAGCGACCCTTAGTCATTTCAGTCATTTTTATTCAGTTGCCCTTTTCTCCATTTAATTTCATACATTAACCAAGCGAAGAAAAAAAAAACTAAGATATAGAAATTTAAATGAAGTAAAGAAAGGAACATAACTAATTATGGCATGTTTGGCTCACTCCCCAATTCAAAGAATCATCATCATTATCATCATTACACTCGTAAGAGGGGATTCCCTTTCGCTTTACTGCATCTAACTTACAGTACTTAAACACAACAATTCAGTTAAACAAAGCTCAGAATAGCACAGTTCAGTTGAAAAGTAACCATTAATCTATTAATACACTTGGTATAAAACTACGAAGTACCAACAATCCAAACATCCATTCACCACCCCGACACGACATACAAAGTTTTTGGCCGTCGCCATGATCTCAGTCCAGTCGGCCACGGCCACGGGCCGCTGCAGGCAACAGCTTTGTAATGCCAAGCAGTAATACTGGTATGGGGGTGGTGAGGATGATGATGATGGTGGTGGTGAAAGTACATATATAGAAGGAGTTAAAGTAGTAAAAAGAAGATGATAATTTCTACAAAGCTGTCGCCGTGTGGAAATCGCTCTTTCGATTTTATACTTCGCATTTCCTTTTCCACTTCAATGATGATTGTCTTTATTCCATAAAAAAGTCGCTCCATCCATCTCTACTCCCCCACTACCCACCTCCAAGAGGCGTCATAGTATTCTTCCTTAAAATCTTTGTATTATGCACCAATGTTGCAGTTATTGTGGGTATCTGTGTGCGGGTATTTGTGTAAGAGTTTGTATGTTTGTGTTTGTGTTTGTGTGTGTGTGTGTGTGTGTAGCAAGTGCTCATAACGAATCGCGGTAATGACTTTACATTTTTGCTTAGATAACGCAAAAATTTTACAAACGAACCAAAAATAATCAAAACAGTTGAAAAACAAATACACAAACTTCACAAAAAGTCACTCTATCCCGTCTTCCCTCTGCCATGTCCTGCCGCCGTTGATTTTTGGTAATGAAAGTTACCGAAAAATGTATTTTCTGTGCACAACTTCGAATAGCTTGACTTGGCCTGGTCTAGTCGAATCGAGTGGAGTCGACTTTTGCCTTGTCTTGTCTGGTTTCACGTGCTATGGTCTGGTCTGGTCTAGCCTGATTCTGAGTTTGGGTTTGTGCCTGTTCCCGCGCGTGTGAGTTGATGGTGCACACAAAGTATGTAGAATAGTAAAGCACCGATGGCAACAATCGTCGTTTCACTATCTGACATGGTCGTTCCGCTATACCACTTTCCTACCACCACCACCACCAGAAACGAAGTCAAGCCGCTGTCAAAGTAAGGAGTCAACCAGTCAGCCGGAAAAGGGGTAAAGCGTTTCACTCGTCCTAAAATAGCTCAACGTTCGTCCTCCACAAGTCATAAGAGTATAAAATCGTTTTAACATTTGTTGTTCTTGCTATTTCCGTCGCTTCTCGTAGCCCGCAACCCATTCCAAGCTGAAGTAATTTTGCCTTCCACTCATATCGACTGGATTCAGTTTAACTCTTTACTAGTGCCTACTCCGCCGCTGCATTGAAAAGGGGAATGATGACAGCAATCGTTAACATTGTTGTCTGTTTCGCATAGTCGGCATTGGCATCGTCATCATCACCATTACCATTATCATCATAGTCGTCGTAGTCGTAGCCGACATCGTCGCAGTCATCGACTAATTAACTGCGATTATTACGGTCATTACGTGGGATTTCCTTTTTGGTAAACATCTTGAATTTTGGCGCTTTCATAAAAGACAACAACGAACAACAAATATTGTAATACATTATCGTCATTATCATCAATATCATCATCGTAGACGGCAGTCGGTGGTTTCATCGCTCCGACATCCAACTGATTTTCAAGGAGTTATTACTATGCTCGCACCCATTATGGCAACAAAAGACTTTGGACTTTACTCCCACATTTGCTCTAACATTAAAGCAAATTAACCGCATGCCGCTGACTATTCTTACCAACCTCACCATCCTCACCATGTACTCTCATCATTATCAGCAGCCCCATTCCAAATGCCAGACCCTAACCAAAACACATTCCATCTATCCGTCCATTGAGTTAAGTTTACTTGCAATAACAACAATGACTGTTGCCTGTTCTGTTGGTTTACGAAAATTCGTAACCCAAAGACCACGAAGTCATTTGTTTTTAAATGTTTTTCAACGGCGCAAATGTCTGTTCCTCTAGTGTGGCTCTTGTGACTCACCAAAAAACCTCAAAAATCAATAGAAAAGGGTTTTAATAGTTTTGCCGTTGTCTGATTAGTCGCTATATGCCTCCATAATAAACGTCCGTTTGTCTGTTCTTATAGGTACGTCCTTTGTCATTACTACTGCCCACTCTTCTGGAAGTTGCCATCAAATTAATGTTCATAGAGTCAAGTTAAGTAAAATGTCTATAATTTTAAAACGGACTCAAAGAATTGAGATTTTATGATCAAAGAGGATATCTTAAGAAATAACTTAAGAAATATCATAAAATTATTATTAGTAGTTTTATACAAACAATATATAGATTTTTCAGTTCAATTTTAAAGTCAATTTTATTAACTATTCGTACTATACTTATTATGCCATAGATGATATCAAAGCGCTGCAATTATTTTCCTCTTCTCTCAAGAGTAAACAATATATCAAAACCTGTGTACCTATGCGCTCCTCCATTCCTCAGTGAGATGGCTACTCCTTGTGAACGTCAAAAATCTTGCAATACTTATATGACAATTTTGAGACTTTTGATTGACATAAAGCACATCAGCATAACCAAACCAAAACCCAGGCCCCGACCTGCCCAAGCCCTTGCCAATCGAGCCCATATTGTCTTTGTCAACAACACACACAAACAAAGGAAGGATGGATGGATGAAATACTGACAGTTGTTGCCACATCAAATAGCCACTTTCAATGGAGAACGTGATTATACTCTACCCTTAGAGAACACATAAAATTGACCAAAATATATCGATTAAAGTAAACACACAAAAAACAAACCAAGCCAAAGAAACATAAAACAAAACGAAGTTCTTTTCAAATATTGGAAGAAGAGTATTTTAAAGTTCATTTTGTCGTCGATTGGTCGGTTCGTTGAATGGTTTATTAAAGACACTTAGAATTCCACATAAACAGAAAAACGACTTTCGACCGTCAACTGACATCAACCCAAAAGGTAACTTTACAAGGGCCTGTCAAATGGGTGCTACGGTGGGTTCGTCACTCTGCTTCGCTTTAGTTTTGGTTTGGTTTGGTTTGATTTTTCAATATGATCAAAAAAAGACACTATGCACGGCGACTGAGAACACGTCAAAAAGTTATAACACAACATGCTGCCAACCAAATAACCAACAGCAACAACACAAAAAACAGGCAGGCGAATGGACGTAGGCGAAGTGGCATTCAAGAAGACAGGAAAGGAAGAGAAGGATGCCAACATATAGCAGTCACTAATGTACGCGAGAGACTCTTGCCACAGAATGCAGCTGCTGCAGTGAAAGCATCCTAGTGTCCCGAGTTTGAGTAAATTTCAGGAGGAGTATGAAATGGTGAAATTTTGAACTGATATGAATTTTTATATTGACAGCCGAAAAACCAAAAAAAATATCGTTAAAAAGGAAAACGAAAACGAAAACCTCTTCGCGCGCTCTGTCAATCAGACTTTTGTTTGTCTAAGAAGGATGAGAACAATTTTTGCATATTTTCTTCTTGTTTATGATTTATTTTTCTGTTGTTTTTGATATATATTTTACTTTTTAATTCTTTTCTTTTTTTTTTTTTTTGTTTTCGTTTGGACTTTTTAATAAGCCGAAAACAGAAGTACAAAGCATTAATAACTTGAAAGTAGCCACAAAAATTGTTGTCCATACTGGGACTACGGGCCGGGCTAGGCCAGCATGATGAAGTCTTTACTTATTCACTTTTCCAGGCAAATAACATAAAATAACCAACAAGAGGTAATAGACAAAAGAATGAAATACTAGGGACAATAATGGACTTAGGAAAAGACTTCCCAAGAGAAAGAGGGAGGAGGAAGTGTTCGCATCCAATAAGCAGTGATTGCCAGAAAATATGTTTATGTTCTTTGCTTTAAAGTTCAAAGCAAAGTTAAAGAAAACAAAAACGGAAAATGTGGATTGGGGTATGGGGAATGGAAAAGCAAACAATTATCGTCCTACAAAATGAAGTAAAGCTATTCCACAAAACAACCAATTAGCTCTAAAGTTTACCTTAAGTGTCTAAACAGCATGAAGAGAGTGTCTCCAACACTAACAACAACGTCAGCCAGTAGAACAATAAATACACAAGCAGCACAACACAAACAGGACATAGGGCAAGGATAACAACAAGGATTGCTTTTACCAATGCCAATGCCATTGACATTTTTGCATTGCAGTTCATAGTCAACATAGCTTGACATGAAATAATTTGACTTGAGCCGTGTCACATCCTTCCACATCTCGAACGACCAACAATAGTATAGTACAGTATAATGTAGAAGCCTTTAACATACGTTCCATCGAATCTTAAAAGCTCCAAAAACAAACACAAAACAAAACGAAACGAAATGAAAGGAAACAAGAGAAATGTACATCAATTGACAAAGCCTGCTAGACATGGCCAACACCAAAAGAACCAAACCAGTAGAGACTGAGAGAGATTGCAACAAGCCTTTTGCTGTTTTTGGCTAGACATCAGCATCAGCAGCATCATCCAACCTTCAAAAAGCTTCACTTCAAGTAGCTGCTTGGAAAAACAAAAGGATACTTGATTTTACTACTTTGAATGTTTGACACTTTTCGGCACCATCTTGTTTTTGTTGCTCTTGTCGTCGTTGTCGTTGTCGTTGTCGTTGTTACTATTATAGTGTCACTTCCTGTATTACCACAGAGATGAAGATGATGACGACGATGAAGATGTAGGTGAAGGTGAAGGTGAGTGACTCTTAATGCTCAATGATCAAATGCAAGTGGCTAAAGAAAAAGGAAGGAACTAAGCAAAAAGACGGAGATGGAAAGTCAGTCAAAATATTTCATTTACTGCCTTAAACACATCCAACCGACCAGGCAACCATTGATCCAACCAACATTTGTCTGTCTAGTAATGACATTGTCTCACATCACACACACACACATACACACACACACACACACCTACACACAAGTCATCACAGGATGAATGAATTTACTTAGAAAGATACCAAGTTCGGTTCAGTTGATTGTTTGTTATCCTTGAACGTAATATGGACAAGTGTGAACAAGATGTTTTACGAATCATCATTGTTCTTCTTGTTCTTTTACTTAACATCGTCATCCTAATATACTTACAATACACACGTACATATGCATACACATACATACCATCTATATAACCGTAGATGGTATAAAGAAAATTGAAAAACTTCAAAGTCATGTTAATGAGTATGTTTTTCTTGTTTTTGCTTTTCTTATTATTATGACCAACATACACACAAAACTCCCGCCATTGTCTTGTTGGCCTTGCAATTCCTATACATTTATCCCCCCGTTTCCCATCTCTTTCTCTCCAATTACTATTACACTGGGTATGGGTTCAATGTCATTTGTCTGAGCTGTTGATACATTAAAACCCATGTCAAGTTCTCCATATGTTCACACTCACATATCATGCAAATGACCACTGAAACTAACCACATCGCTAGGTGGCAATGGCATCGTTGACCAACAACATACTTTTCTACTTTTTCACTTTTCTAATTTTGCTCTTTTACAAATGATGATGAGAATCAGTAAACAAAAGTGCGGGTAGCTTAGTGGGCGTTTTAACATAAGCTATTGTATCACACCTTCGGAATGCTCAATAAGTAAAATTATGATGATATTTCCATTGACTTCAGATTTTGACATGTTCAAATAAGATTTGAATACTTTTTTCATAAACTAAACTGAAACATAAAATGACCTTAGTTGAGTTGATGTGATAGCCTCATGCCACATACAAATGCTTTGAAAGCTTCTCTTCTTATATAATAAAAAAAAAACTGCTTAACCTCTGCACGCAGTTTATTATTGATGTTGTCCTTTAGTCCTGTATCTCTCTCTCTCTCTCTTTCTCTTTCTCTCTCTCTCTCTCTTTCTCTCTCATTCTTCGCTATTATATCCTTGTCAATACAGTAATAAACGAACGAAACCAACCGTTTCCATTGTACAAGAATCTACAATATCCCAGACATTTCCAAATTAGTTGATATCATACATTTTTTTTTTTTGATGTGAAAAAGTTTTGGTTTCGGTAGAGTGAAATTTGAAATCGTCATCAAGAAGCACGTTGCTTGGGTGATGACCGGTCACAAACCAATTGACCTTCTTAAATTTTGTAACTACAACAACTGAAAGGCAAAAAAACAAAACTCATATTTGGCTAATATAAAATTATACTCTTCCTCTGTCGCTATTGCTCATATTAAATACTAGGTTATAATTTGTAATTATCTTAGTTCTAATAAATAAAATAAAAATTCTGCCGACTTCTTTCTTCTTCTTTCTTGTCTTTCGCTGACTTTGGTTGAGTGAAAACGAAAAACGAAACAAAAGTCGAGCATTATCGGAAGTGCGAGTCGGCCACGTGCCGGTCCTTCTCAGATCAACTGCTGTTGATGAAGTAAATGCTTACTTGAAAACATAAATTTATGGAGATACATAGTGTACAAAAGAATATGCAGAGTCAAAGCCAATTAGACTGGCATGAAAAATTTGTCAGTCAAAGTTCGTTACTTCAAAAATCTTTGCACTTCCAGTTGCAAAAAAGTCCTTGTCAATTTCCACTGATAGCAAGTAGCATTTTCCAAAAAAATCCCAAATATTGATGAGCTCAAATGAACAGAATTGCATTAATATATTGTGAGACAGCAAAATGGTTCGGTACAATGAGGTCATTGGCAACTCCTTTCCTTCCTCTTCATTTACGAATGTACTCATTGTCCGCGTTCCTTTCTTATCAGTACAAGGCAAGCTTCAGTTGAACGCGCATAAATTTAGATTTGCTCAGATTAAGCTCATCAAGTAGGGGTAAGTACCTACGAATCTCTTTTGCTATGATTTATATAAATCATGGTTGTTGGCTCTCAAGGGCAGTTGTTGGAACTGTTCATATGGCTCTTGTAATACATACCTATATGTAGACACAAGCCTTTTTGCACACTGACACTGGCACAATAAAATTCTTCTATTCCTTATTCATCTATATGTTCCTCAGTAACGATTGTGGAAATACTCTGATCTTGGAATACACTGTTGACCATAAACTCGTATATCAAAACAGATAGACTCTTGTTATTTTAAACTCTATTATTCAATTTTGTTTTTATTCGGAAAACAGTTTCATTCGTCAAAACTGATTATATATTTAATAATATTTTTAACAACTTAAAATTATTTCAACCTTGACTCAAACCAACAGGATACACAGACCAGAAACAACAGAACAGACAAATTAGGTTAACAAGAATGCCCACAAAACAACAGGATTTTACTAAATATAAGTATAACAAAAATTCGAAATATCTCGTGATGAATTACGTAAGTTAGGAAAATTTTACCGGGTGTGTCCAGTGTAAGTATCAAAGATAATAAGTACTTTGTAGAAGACATTTTCATTTCTTATACACATGTGTCTCTTCTACAGAACGTCCTAAGGTCATGGTCTAAGTCATGGTGGCCTGCAATTAAATACATGGATACATAACTATTTATTTTATTTTGATAATTTCTCATAACATCTAAATTATTGTGTAATATGTTTTGAGGCATAATAATGTATGTTGTAATAAAAGCCTGTAACACTGTTAATAAAAATTGGGAAAATGGTTGCGAAATTGCTATACTAGCGTAATATTTTTTTGAGTGAAATCGTTTCTTGTGACTCACTTACAATTTTTATTCGTAGCAAAATAAAGAGTAAAGAAAGTATGTACAAAACGGTATCCTGCATAAATACAATAGTTTGTTACAACTTTGTCTGACCTATACATGTAGTACAAATTATGTACGTCATCGAATATGCATACACAAAAGCAGCAGCAGTAACAACAACGAAAGGCATATAGAAAACAAAAAATCTATTAAAATGGTATTGAGATTTTTAATATAAAAAGTCCAATTTCTAAATATCTTCTTTCACATTCTTGTAATTGGTTTATAAGGCAAACAATAAAAAAAAAAAAAGAAAAACATCCTTATCGGTCAAGCAACAAAAGAATTTCCTACATTTTTTGTTACCTTTTTGAACGCCCCTTCCTCCCTCCTCAATGACATTAGCGCGCAATAACAAATTCCATTTTACAGGCATTTTGCTTCCTCTATTTTTAGAATATGTAAATTACTTGGCGCTACGACTTTTGAGTTACGAGATATATGAAAAATAAAAGCGACAATTTTTGTTACATTTCCGAAAGAACTTCAGATTCTGACATGTGTCTTCTTTTTCACGTTTAAATAACCAAAAAATGTAAATAAAATTGTTAAATCAATTTATTGATGATCATTTGAAAATTAATGTACTTATAATTGAGAAACATACAAAAGTGCATACAAATATGCGTTCATTCTCAATAACTGTATCATTATTTACAAAATTATTGTATTGATCGACATTAAGCACAGCTAGATTTGATTTTGGAAGTAATTGAAGTTTATCGGACAAAATCTACCGATAAACTGAAAATAAACGTTCTTCATCTACAAAGGTCAATAATGCATATCGAAATTAAATTTTTTGATCAACTGGCAATTTTTAAAAAAAAAATATATTGTACATTCAGATTATTTAAATAGCACTTTATTTAGTTTCTAGTTCAGGTCACGATACTATGCTTTTGACTGACATTAAGACTGTCAATTGACCGTACAGGTCATTCCTTGTTCTTCTCAATTCGTAAAGGATTCAATCAAGAACTTGAATTCATAAATTGATTTAACAACTAAGTCTAAATATTTCTATTGCTCATATTAAATACTAGGTTAAAATTTGTAATTATAATCTTAGTTCTAATAAATAAATAAAATAAAAATAAAATGAATGAAATTCATTCTCTCACCCACGGTTATACCAAGGTATTTCTCCTCAATTACATACCGAAGGCTGCCAGAATCAAGCCAGACGAGAGGACTCCGACTTGGTGCCAATTTGCCCTTAATCAATTTCAATTTCCAAACGCGATTGTCCCTCAAACAAGATCAGCAGATCATTCGCATACGCACAGCACTTATATTCATGTCCGAGCTGCCTTAACAGGGAATCCATCATGAGGTTCCAAATAAATGGACTACAGATAGAACCCTGTGGGCACAACGATCCCATTCACACTAACACACTCATTCAACCCAACCGCACAAGCACGCCTATCAGAGTAATTGAAATAGTCAAAGCAAAATAAGATATGGTGAATGTGTGAGTATATATCTTACCAAGCATCGTTTGCCTGTGATAATGTGCGAGGGCGAGAGAGAGAGAAGAATCAATATGTATCGTATTGATATGAAATAAAATGTGTTTGAAACTCTTTGACTTGCGAGCGATATGGAATGAAAGTACAATTGATACAGTCTTCTCGAGGTTTCTGGATTTAGAATCAATAATGTATATGTCATATTTTAGCTATCATCGACCAATAATGGCCTATATTAAATCAATTGAAGTTTAGTACTAAAATTTTGCATCAAACTTTCATTAATTCATTTGGTAACATAGTCAACGTGTTTCACATCAAAGGCTCGTGACTCATACATTTTTTTTTTTTATATTTCAAAGATATTAATTAGTATTAACAGCACACAGTATTACCTTAGACAAGGCCCAATGTCTTTGAGAATAGAACCTATACACATAAGTTTAACTAGGACCTCCATACAAATTAAAGTTAAAACTAATTAGAAGGCTACATTTTGTACAATAGAACTCTCCCTCTCCAGCTCAATATGAAGTTATATCACTTAACTTTTTTATCTTAGCAACCAAACATTAGTATAACTACACTATCCACACATACAAGTACATACTTGAACTACTCGACTTTAATAAACTACCCTCTGGTATTGTGTCACTTGATGGATAAACTGTACTCAATATACCACTTACTGTACAAACTCGTAAGTACATACTACAATCTCAACAATGAACTAATAACAAACATAACTATAAATGAATATATATTTCAGTTTATTTAATTTACTTCCAAAAGTGAATAATTCAATGCCAACTACGCCTACACATCCACACATCCACATATCCAGATCCGCATTCGCCAACCACAAGTACATAGTTACGGCATGGAACAGCACAAATCCAATTGTAACTATAAGTGATGTAATTGTTTATTTATGAGTGCGTCGAGTGCGTAATAAAAACTTCAAGCAAAAAATAGAAAAGAATGAAATCAACTCAATAAAATTACACAGATTTATACAAAAAAAAAATACAAACAAACAAACTAAAGGCAAAAGCAAAGGCATTCATCAAGTCTCAGATACAATCGTACACACAGATTCGATATGCCTTAAGATTTTCTTTAGACTCTCTTTATTTTTTATGTTAGAAATTGGATTAATGCCAAACAAACCAAACCAAAGCAAACCAAAGCAAAAAAAAGACAAAAAGTTAAGCGGACACACACACCCCAGTTTCCCCACCCACACCTTTCTTATACTCATATATCGGCCACCCATATAACACCTCATTCCATTCAAGTAAACATTTTCCTCAAGATACTTAGTTAAGTTATGCCACATGGATACATTGTTAGATATGTATCTTGTATCGCATAGCATAAAAAACATGTAACATGCACATCAAAGCACATTTGCTTCAATTTACTAAAACACCAAAGGACATACATATAGATACATATACACACATCCATAGAGGACATAAAGAAACCCCTCGTATCCATATCGCGTTAGTTTGTGCTTCGCCGTCGGCCAGAACATAAAAAACTGTTTAGATATAAATTTGCTTCACTTAAAGTGACCAAATTGTTATCGTGATGAAGATGAAGATAAAGAAAACAAAGATGGACAGACGCACAGACTGACAGACTGACAGACATTAGCTATGGCTATGATGATAATGTGCATAAGGATATATGTATGTAATGTAAGTATATGTTTGGATTAAAAGGACTTTCTTGTACTTGAGCGCTTACTTAAGCGTTGTAATCTTTTGTTGTTGCTGTTGTTGACTGCCAGCGGCAGCATTACGCGTTTTACATGCGAATTCGTGTTGTATTCATGACAGACAGTCCGACAGACAAACCAAATTGCTAAATATTTCTCCCTTCGCCATACTAACAACATATTCAAACAACAGGCTCATAGGTCACTTGGGTCCTCCTCTTCGAATCCTCAGCCGACCGACCAACTAACCGACCGCATATTTTTCACATGATGATTTTAACTTTTCGCCTTCCTTCCTTCCCTTCTTCCTTACTTCTTTCTTACTTATAAGTATTTTCTCGACATTTTCTTTGTCATTTTTGCCTTTTTTTTTTCATTCCTTTGCGCTGATTTTTATTTCGCAGCAATAAATTTTTATGCGTATCCACTTCATAATTCGCTTAAGCGGAAGTCACTGAACTAACAGGACAGACAGTACAGGGCAAGACAAAAATATCACCAAACAGAATAGAACAGACCAAACACACAGCTTACGAAATTGTCTTCGCTATGAATGCCTGCCTGCTGCGCAAGGACTTGGAGTGAGAAGTAGAGAGTAGAGTGGATTGAACTAGGAAAATTTAACTCAAAAGATTCATTGCCGTGTGTATATGCTCCTTCAACTTCAACTTAAGACTCTTTGGTTTATGCATTCACTTTCGTTTATAAGCACAAGCACAGTGTCTTGGTCCATTTTATCATTGTCCTTTTACTAATACTACAGCAAGAATAATATTGTAGTGGAAAATGATGCCTTCGGGCAACTTACAGCCGCCGCTTCAATCCTCACTCTCCCTTTCCTAATTTTCTCATTGCACTTTTTGGTACTTTATCATGGGAATTATGAATTTCAAGTGTGATGTTGGCAGTTTTCATTTTACTCTCAATTCACTGCTTCCTTTTTTGCTTTTTTCAAAAACTTAAAGATGTCATTTTTGAGGTTGAGGCTTTTAGCTCAAAGCCACAAAACTTACAAAGAAATCATAAAATGTGATGATGGCAATGATGGTGACGATTCCGTTTTTCTAATTAGAATTTTCACTTGAAACTATTCCATTTCTTTTTTTTTATATTTTTCTTTTTAGGTATTTTCATTTTCATTTCATTTTTCGGGTAAATCAGAGACAAATGTGCAGTTTTGTAACTATGTAGATATGTATGTGTGTGTGTGTGTGTGTGTGTGTGTGTGTGTGTGTGTGTGTGTGTGTGTGTGTGTGTTTTTTTTTTTTTTTTTCAATTGGTAGAAAAGCATCGAAAGCCAACCGGTTCTACAACCGAGTGCGGGACTTCAACACCGCTAAAAACTACCCCCGTGTCCTAATGTCCCCCCGGAACTGTTCTTTTATATTTCGTCGGAAGGGAAAAGGTGGAGCATCATTGCTCAAAAGTCTGTCTGTCCCATGTTTTGTGGGTCTCCTCGTGTACTGTTTGTTAGTAGGTCGTTCCTACACGTCAGCGAACTAAAAAATCAGTCCGGGACACCTAATGCCAAACGATTATTTCGTACACGCAATCGTTCAGCGGCTCTATCACGTTCCAGAGTGCGGAGAGTACTCATTATAGCAAACATAGCAGATTTCACTGTTTGCCACTTCTCCGGAGATTGACACATATGTGGCACCAAATTTCCAACTGTGGGTGGTTCGCCAAAGCACTCTTCAATGCATGCTCTCTCCATGGTAAATCGAGGGCAACAGAAAAGAACGTGGTGCGCATCTTCGGCGATACCAACGCAGACAGGACAGAAGGGGTCCTCCTCATGCTTAAAACGGTGCAGGTAGTATTTAAAGCACCCGTGTCCACTGAGCATCTGCGTCATATAGTAGTCCACTTCGCCGTGGGACCGTGATACCCATACATCCACTCGTGGAATCAAGTAGAAAGTCCATCGTCCTTTTTCAGACGAATCCCACCTTCTTTGCCATTCCTGGATGCTGCACCGACGCTCTTCATCTTTAGATGTACCAGCACCCGCGTTATATATACGTTGCCACTCACGTGCCATTATATCAATGGGCATCATGGACGCTATTACCTCTATCGCCACATCCGACACCGTGCGAAAGCCACTTGCCACACGCAGCGCACTCAGCCGGTACGTCGAACGGATACCCACTATATATGAGCTTTTTAATGTTGCGTCAGCCCATACTGGCGCTGCGTAAAGCATTATAGAGGCGATTACCCTGGCTAATAGCCTCCGCTTGTTTGCTCGGGGCCCACCTATGTTTGCCATTATGCGGGATAAGGCTCCAACAACTTTAACCGCCTTATTGCTCACACTGACCAGGTGGTCCTTGAAGGTCAGCCTAGCATCAATTAACACTCCCAGGTATCTAATAGAAGGCTGGGAGGTTATGTATAGATCCCCTACCCGAAACACGAAAGACTCTCGTACTTTCCGTGTGGACAGGAGGACCGCTTCCGTTTTTTCGGCTGCCAACTCCAGGTGAGCTTGATTAAGCCAGGACCGGACTTTGGCTGTGGCTAAACTACAGAGGACCTGTATTCGCTCTATAGTTTTCCCCACGACCACAAGAGCGATGTCATCAGCGAATCCAATCAGGGTTGCTCCAGGAGGTAATCTCATCCTCAGGATCCCGTCGTACATCACGTTCCATAGTGTAGGGCCCAGAACGGAACCCTGTGGAACACCACACGTGACTCTGTATTGCTTCACGCCATCGTCCGTATTGTACAACAACACTCTACCTGCGAAATAGTTGGAAATTATCCGCATCAGGTATCTTGGTGTACCAATACTGTGAAGGGCTTGCATGATATGTTGCCAGCTCGCCGTGTTGAATGCATTTTTAACATCTAAGGTTACTACTGCACAATATTCCTTATTTCCACCTTTCCACCTATCTCCACTAGTTGCTCTACGCGCAATATCTGTTACTGCTTGTATAGCATTAACAGTCGATTTACCACGGCGGAAACCATACTGCGCATCAGATAAAGCGTTTCGTGTCTCCATTATGTCCTGCAGGCGCTTGACAATTATACTTTCAAGTATTTTACCCATGGTGTCAAGCATGCAAAGCGGCCTGTACGCGGATGGATGATCTGGTTGCTTATTGGGTTTTAGCAGCAGAACAAGCCTCTGTCTTTTTCATATGTTGGGAAAAATACCTTCTGCAAGACATATGGTGTACACTCTCGTGAAGATATCCGGATCCGCTTCCATCGCAGCCTTCAAAGCGATATTAGGGATGCCGTCAGGCCCTGGGGCTTTCTTATTTCCCTGCTTAGTTAGCGCATTAAATAGCTCCGCAGTAGTAACCTCAGGCACTTCCTCAATGTCCATAAATGAGTTGGTGTACTCTATAGGATCACGAGTAGGGAAGAGAGTGGCAACCACTGTAGCCATTAACTCTGGATCTGATGGCTGTGCAGACTTTGGCCCCTTCACTGTGCTCATCACCACCTTATAGGCCTTGCCCCAGGGGTCAATGTCGCAGCTATCTCTTATCTCCCTGAAGCACAAGAATTGTGTGTGTGTGTGTGTGTGTGTGTGTGTGTGTGTGTGTGTTAAAACACATTTCGTGTTTATACTTAAGTCAAAGTCGTGGAAGAAAAATGAGTTCAACACCATGAAAAAAGGAGTGTTAAAGGTAAGAATAATTGAGGAAGAGGAGAATAGGAGACTACAATCCTTGCATTGTAGCATAAAAAGGTTTAATATGTCTGAGCACGCAAAGTAATTTTTGGTTTAATTGGGTAATTATGCGCATACAGATGCAGTTTTATGCGCTTGTTGTTGAATAAACAGAAACCAAAGCCAAAGCCAAAAATGAAGTTAAATATATTGTAGACAGACAAACAGATACATAGATAGATAAACCGACAGATAGATGGATAGACAGCTGAATGAAACACTTTGGTTAAGTAGCTAAAGATGAATGTTTTGCTTTGCTTTACGTATACTTAATATTAAAACTAAAAACGCGTAACACTCTACTTAAAAGGTACAATCTAAGTACTCGTATGTAGGTATGTATATGCATCTGCATCTTTGAGTTTGTTATTTTAAAAATCCATATGTAGCATTATAATAAACGGCAACAGGAAGCTGTATGTGGCACGTATCATATCCACATTCACCCATTCCCTTTATATTTATACATCGTTGTTATTATTGTTATTGTTCTTATTATTATTATTATCATCATCATCAGCACCTTCTTCACCATCATCATCATAGTCATCGTCGTCGTCGTCGTTGACGTTGCATATAACTTATTTTTGTTGTTTTTTCATGATTTTGCATTTTTGAAGTTTCAAGTGAGTAACTGGATAGATGGATAGATGGATGGATGGATGGATGGATGGATGGATGGATGGATGGATGGATGAATGTAGTTTGTTATATTATTATATTTTTTTGTTGGTTGCTTTCACAAAATTTTCCATAAAATGCAACGCTAACAGTTTTGTAGTTTGCCAAACACTTGCACCCTCATTATTCTCCATTTCTTCCTCCATTTCCTATTCCTCATGTAGCCATTTGACGTACACATGCACATAGTATATTGTACATATGTACATATATTACAGACAATCTGCTCTTGTGTAAAGTCTTATCAACTAAAAATATTTCGCCTTTGGATTAATTTGGTTTGATGTTGCACAAATTGGAATTTATGCGTTGCTTTTCGTGATGCCACACGTTCTTTGTCTATCTTTCTATACTCTTATACTTAGTACTCGTATATACACTTGCTAAAAATATTTGACTAGATACATTTACATTTACACATACACATAAGTCTAATTATGTGCGCGGCAATGAATTCCCAATTGCTTACTGAATGGATACATATGTATGTATGGCATGTATGATGATGGCATGAAGTCCTCCCTATGTCTACTTCTATTTCTACCAGTATTTCAACTTTGTTGGTTTGTGCATTAATTTGTCTGTAAAGTTTTTTATGGTATTGGAATCTTAATTAATATTATTACATAACTATTGGGTTGGCAGAAGAAAATCATTTGCATCTTTTCATTTTTAACCAAAAATTTGATCAATTTTTTATGCAATTGTGCAGGTGATTTGACATATTTTTCCATATTTCATTTTACTTATTCAAAAAAGGAAAGAACTGTTCTGAGTCAAGGATTAAATTACATAGTTGAAAGCAAAAGAACAGCCCCAAAATTAGGTCAATCAGATGGTGATTGATTTAGAGCAATGACAAACAAACATCAGCGTCCAACATGTCGGAACTAGCCGAATCGTAACATTAGGGGGGCAACTCTCATACAAATCCCATGAAGAGTATTTAATCTTCGGCATAGCCGAAGAAAACATTCTTACTAATTATTCTTAGTTTTACTATTTTTGTATCATGTTTTTATTATTTTGATTTGAAATTTCAAATGCAACGAGAATATCGACTGGATCAAAATAGAAACAGTGGATCAACATCAAGATCTGCAGAAACGGAAGAACATCACATCGAGCGACTTAATACCAGTCGATCACGTTTAAGTCATTCAAGAGTCCGACTCGCACTTGGCCCATTTTTATTAACTTTTAATATAATATATTTAAGTGTTTTGACAACTACTGTGTTTAATGCTTTGGTTGTTGTTATTGTTGTATTTTTCCTCTCTGAGTACGCACTTTTACCGCTCTTCGTTTCTGTATTTCATATTCATTTAAAGTGGGACAAGAAAGAGGCGGTGTGTTCCGTTGTTTGTGCTTTGCTTTGTTTGTGTTTCGTGTTTGAGGCTATTGCTCAATTTTGGTTTGTTGACAAGGGAAGTGGAAGGGTCGCGTGTTAATCGTGTACCAAAAACCAAAATGTTTGGGGAGTGAGTAATTTGATTTTTTGTTGTTATTTTTTTTCGCACTTACTGGTATCTAAGTGCATTCTATGACAATCAATCAAACAAGCAAACCTTTTTGTATCGTGTTTCTATAAAACTTACATCTATTCTGCCGACTTGACTGGCTCGTTGGCGCAGAGGTTAGTGCGCTGGGCTGACATCCCAAGAGTCGCTGGTTCGATTCCCGCTCAAGGCAAGTCTGGTCCTGCACTTTTCTAATTTCTTCCTTTCCTTCTTAACTTTCCCCTGAGCTGAAGGCCTCTGTCGCTATTGCTCTTATTAAATACTAAGTTATAATTTGTAATTATAATCTTAGTTCTAATAAATAAAATAAAAATTCTGCCGACTTCTTTCTTCTTCTTTCTTGTCTTTCGCTGACTTTGGTTGAGTGAAAACGAAAAACGAAACGAAAAGAATCGAGCATTAGAGGCACTCGATCCTACGTTAAGGATTTGCGAAGCAATCACAAATATTTCGGAGGCGCGATGATTCTACTGGCAGGAGATTTCGGCCAAACGCTGCTGGTCCTTCTCAGATCAACTGCTGTTGATGAAGTAAATGCTTACTTGAAAACATCAAATTTATGGAGATACATATGTGAAAAATATCATGTTAACAACGAATATGCGAGTGGCCTTACAAAATGACATATCGGCAGAAGTTTTCTCAAAGCCATTATTAGACATTGGAAATGGAAAAATTCCTGTGTGCACTTCTACTGTTCGCATTACTTTTCCAAAAAAATCTTTGTCAATTTACAACGTGAATAGAAGTAGCAATTTCAAAATTGTCCCAAATATTGGCGCGAATTATAGAAAGCACAGTTGGTTGAGCGAACGAGCCATTTTAGCAGCAAAAAATAAAGAGTTAGATGAGTCAAATTGATGGACAAATGCATTAATTTATTGTGAAACACGCAAAATGGTTCTGGTACAATGAGGTCATTGGCAACTCCTTTCCTTCCTCTTCATTTCCAAGATACTCACTCTGTCCAGGTGTCCAAAAATCATTAACGAAGTCTTTTGTTGTTAGTCGCTTTATTAATCTTATCAGTACAAGGCAAGCTTCAGCTTGAACGCGAGGGTCGCTTAGCATAAATTTGGATTTGCTCAGATTAAGCTCATTCCTAAGTAGGGGTAAGTACCCTACCGAATCTCTTTCGCTATGAGCTTTATCATAAATCAATGGATTGGCAGGCTCTCAAGGGCAGTTGTTGGAGCTGTTCATATGGTTCTTGTAATACATACCTATATGTAGACACAAGCCAGTTTTTGCACACTGACACTGGCACAATAAAATTCTTCTATTCCCCAGTTTTTATTCAACTATATATTTCTGGTCGTTATTGTGAATCTGATCTTAATAATGGTGGATAGAAATTTTAAACCCCACACCATACGAAAATTCATATGGATCTATCGGATGAATACTCGTATATCATACAGACCCTATTTCCTTTTCCAGTCAACGGAGCTTTGCTCTGAAAATTACAATTTTATCCTCGTAATATCAAATCAGAGTAGACTTTGTTTTTGTTGAGAAATTTATCATTCACTTTTAATTTTTCATTCGTTAAAACACGTTCTCTTTCGGCAAAATGGATAATATATTTAATAATATTTTTAATACATTAAAAAATTGGACGTTTCCAGACCTTGACTCAAACCAACAGGATACACAGACCACAGAAACAACCAGAAACAACAAACAGAAGAAACCAAAAACTTTCAAGGTTAACAAGAATGCCCACAAAAAAACACGAGACCTGTTTTCTAAATATAAGTATAACAAAAATTCCTTGCAAATATCCCGTGATGAATTACGTAAGTTAGGAAAATTTTACCGGGTGTGTCCAGTGTAAGTATCAAAGATAATAAGTACTTTGTAGAAGACATTTTCATTTCTTATACACATGTGTCTCTTCTACAGAAAGTCCTAAGGTCATGGTCTAAGTCATGGTGGCCAGCAAATAAAAACCTGGATACATAAATATTTATTTTATTTTGATAATTTCTCATAACATCTAAATTATTGTGTAATATGTTTTGAGGCATAATAATGTATGTTGTAATAAAAGCCTGTAACACTGTTAACAAAAATTGGAAAAATGGTTGCGAAATTGTTAGGAACAAAAAAAAACAAAAATTCAGGACACTTATTATCGCTATACTAGCGTAATATTTTTTTGCGTGAAATCGTTTCTCGTTGAGTTACTTTCCAGAGCATGTGCACATTTTTTGATAGATTAAAAGTTTTTTACATAATAAAATGTTGTCATGACATCAAGCAGAAATAGCACATAACAAATTCCAGTAATCTGTTGTGTGACTTCGACAAAACTTATTTTTATTTTGCAAATTAATTGATTACGTAAACTATTTAAACCATTTGACAAACAAGACACATGTCATATCATTTCGAAAGATATATCTATACTATATACCTTAAGACAATAAAGTACATGGAATTTGTCATTTAAATTGCCTGCGTTAAGTATTTTGTAGGTTTTTTTCTCCGAGAACTACTAAGGTGGAACAGGTGATTGAACCAGCTGCTTTAAACAAACTGGTTGACAGATCGCACTCATTTTTGGCATAGTAATTAAGGACAGTCCTGCTAACTTACAGAATAAAAAATCCTAAAAAATACTTAACTCGGCAATTGAAATAATAAATTTCGGGAAGTTTATTATCTAAAGGTGTTTAGGCAATCTTTTGGTTTGCTTGATTCCATTCCGGAAATTTCGATGTAAAAGATGCACCTCGCCCTAGTCAGGAGATAGCGGAGGCATTAAACATCAACCATATGACAGAGCAGGCTACTCAAAAAAGCTCAATGTTTGGGTGCCACATGAATTAACTCAAAGAAATTTAATTGATCGAATAACCATCAGTGAAACGCTGCAAAAAAGTAACAAAATAGTAGCAATTTTGGAGCGAATCATTACGGACGATGAAAAATTGATTAAACATGAGAATATCCAATGCAAGCGATCATGGGCAAAGGCCGCTGACCTTCCACAAACGACTTCAAAGCCTGGATTGACGGCAAACAAGGTTATGTTGAGTGTTTGGTGAGATTGGAAGGGAATTGTCTATTATGAGCTGCTAGAATGTGGCGAAACGGTCAATTCGGTCCTCTACTGTGCACAACTCGATTGTTTGTATGAAGCAATCAAGAAAGAGCGTCCAGAATTTGCCAACAGAAAGGAAGTTGTCTTCCAATATGCCAATGCTAGGCCACACACATCTTTGATAATCTGGAACAAATTGACGGAGCTTGGTTGGGAAGTTTTGATGCAACCACCGTATAGTCCGGACCTTGAACCCTCTGACTACCATTTATTTCGGTCTCTGCAAAACTCTCCTGATGGTAAAAAATTGGCCGACTGAGCCGCTGAAAATCACTTAGCCAATTTTTTCGCTAATAATCCACAGAAGTTCTATACAGATGAAATTATGAAGCTACCCGCAAAATGGCTAAAGGTCATAGATAATAGTGGCCAATATGTACTTGATTGAAAATAATTTTGAATAAAGAAAATTTTTGTTCAAAAATATACCAAAAAACCGGGAAGACTTTTTATGTGACCCAATAGTCTTGTTAGTGCACCATGATATTGCAGAAGTGCGGACAATAAGCGCGACCTCATAATGAAATCTGTCAATGAAGAAATAACAAAAATTGCAGCTCCACTCTAACTGAAGTCGTGGACTAATAAGACAACTCAATCACATTAAATAAACCCAGCAATCCAATGCAATTCTTTGATTAAAGATTCATAATAAGATGCAACAGTTTTTATAAATTTTAGCATGAAAATCTATTTAAATTGTTAAATGAAAAATATTTAAATTTTCAAAAATTTTAAAATGGAAACTTAAAATGTCAACATATTCAATATATTGTATCTATATGTGTGTGTGTGTGTGTGTGTGTGTGTGTGTATGTAAATATTTGTAAGCATATATGGAAATTTAATTAATTTTCAAAAAGCATACAGCGCAACACCAACAACAAAATGAGTCATGACATCGCTCATACGCACGCACACACACGCACACTGAAACACACACAGAGATAGAAACAGAGACAAAGAGAGACAGGCAGGCATATCGAATGAATATGGCTGTAAATCCTTTTCGCCTCAACATAATTAAAAAATATGAGACTGGCACATAAAATTAAAAATCCTAAATCAAATTCACTGTGCTGCTGCTGCTGGTGCTACTTCTTTCTTGCTGGGCTTGCCACACATACATATTTACGTATATCCAATAATTTTCGTATCTTTTTCTGTTTTATTGTGAAAAGATAAAGATAGATATGTGTTTGTGTATGAGTCTCTCAAGGGCATAATGTCGTCGGGGTTAAAAATAATTCAAACGCAGCTCATTATGAAATGAAAAGGCTTGGAATGGAAATCCGTAGGTTCAAATTTGCACTCTGCTTCTTCTCGATTTTCTTCAACTTTTTCCTAATACAGTCAAATGATTGTTGTTGCTGCTGCTGTTTTTATTGTTGTTGTTGTTGTTGTTATATACATTTTCCAATTTTCGAAACCCTTATCATAAATTAAGAAGAAGTGCCTCGTCAAAATTGTATATGTCTGTCCGACCTTCCATCCATCCAGTGCTGCCTGTCTCTCTAATTGTCTGTTTGTCTGTTTACTCAACTCTATAGATCTACAGATACAAAGATACAAAAAAAAAAAAAAAGAAAACCGCCACTTTAAACTCAGTTACTCATAGACACATCATATACGACTATATGCGTATGCTTTCATATGCGTACAAGTATTTTGGAAATGAAGATGCGGGAGTATGTTTTCCCATATGTGGGTGATCCCCAAAAAAAAAAAAGGGGGTTTAATGTGATTGTTCTAGGTAGACTGTGTTGGCATCTCACAAGCGCTTGACAAAAAATGATGAATGCGTCCATGCTTGTGCGTATGAGTATGAGTGTATTTGTATTTGTATTTGTAATCCAACAATAATGAAAAATATTGCTATAAAACAAAGAAAGAAAGAAAGGCAACAAAACCAAATAAGAAAAAGACATTTTCACTTATCTTTTTTCTTGAAGGTGGAATATGAAATAAACCATATGGCTGGGATGGAGCCTCTGACTGACATCCTATGATAATGACAATGACGATAAAGATGAAGATGAAGTTGATGATGCTGGTGCTATTTCTGATGCTGATGCTGATGCTGGTGATGAAGAACAATAGTACAATAACGAAACAAATCCAAGCAAATCCTAACACAGCCAATAGATATGTATTATAACAACCTCAAGCTTCAGTAGACAACAACAAGAAATTTAGAAAAGGGTTAAGCGTTTAGCTAAGATGAAATTGAAGTTGAAATAGAAGATACTCACTTTTGAATTTATGCAAAACGCCCGACCGCCGCCTTATGTTTGACTCGTTTATCGTATAATTTTTTATCGCCGCGCACAAATCTTTTATAAATCAAAAAGCACTGCCACTAATGTCACCGCTGCGGTACCAACAACAAATACACAGACAAAACGGCAGACAGACAGATAGACAGATAGACAGACAGACAAACAGTGAGTTGAAGATAGGCAGCCGCCAGTTGCGGAAGCACTTAATGATAATATGAACAAGTCCTTACATTGATTAGAGTCACCAGCATCCGCACGTCTTTATTTGCGCTTAACCGATGCCGCTCAACGGTTACCGATACCATTGCCGATGCCACTTGCCACTCACTCAACCTAATCAGTTCGAGCAAGCGAACATAGCACATGGCTCAAGGATATAGCGCCACCACAAATGCCAACATCTAAATCCTTTTGTCTCTTCTTCAAAGGGTGTAAGTGCGTTTGCTTTAAATGAAAAGAAAAAAAAAAACGAACGAAGAGGAATAAATGAATGAACAACATTTTAAAAGTATCTAGATACGAGTACAGCATAAGCAACTCACTCAAAAGCAAACTCAAACTCAAACTTAAGCTTTATACTACATAGTACACTATATGGCCCATGTACAGATGAAGGAATCTAGCTAAATAACAGTAGTGGCAACCCTTATCAATTGCTCCCGGCCAACGCCACCGCCACCGCCGAATTTAGTCAATTTTCTTCTTTACTTTCTACTCTTCTATTAAATTCTATCATATCTTTCTGTGCGTGTGTGTGTGTGTGTGTGTGTGTGTGTGTATATGTATTATTTATGAAAATCGTCGACGTTATCGGGTACTTTCAAATATTTACAACCGAAAGCTTACGGTTGCCATAATTAAAATTGTATCTGAAAATTGCGTCGCCCTTATCCACAACCCTTATCCAATCCAATCCCATACCATCCTATCCTATTCTACCCCATCCCATCCCATCCCATACCATACCATACCATCACATACCATCCCATGCCATCTCATACCATCAACTTTTATATCTCATTCCATTTGATTTCATTGAAAGACTGTAGAAGGTAGAACAACTCTTTCGTTTACTCATGCACGCACTCAACTTTTACGTTGAGATATACTCCATACAAAAGTATCATGGGTACATGGGGCATATGGTAACCGGCCTAGCATGAGGATGGATGAATGGACGGACGGACGGACGGACGGACGGACGAATAATCTCGAAACGCTGAAGATGTAAAAATAAGATTTTATGGCTTACTTTTAATAATAGAACTGTTAATGCTGGCAATGGCATTTGTGTCTCGATTGACTGAGCTCATTCATCTTTCATCATTTTATCCGTTTAAAAATTTTATGTTAATCACAACTGATTTCAAAATTCTACATTTATTTGTAATTCCAACCAACTCACCTCACCTCACCTCCCCTCCCCTTACCAATCCTTCTCTAAAATCAATTCAAATGAATTCAATTACAAATTCTAATTTGGATTCATTGAATCAACAATAGTTGAGATTAGACTACGCACGACACTGTTTATTAAATTTTGATGAAAACAATGCATTTTGAACATGAATAAATGAATTGGTGATATTTCATTACTAAGATTGATCCTAAAATTTATTTGCTTGAAATACAATAAAAATCATTTAAACCAAACAAAAACCTTTTTAACTCATTTCCTTCTCATTTTTCGTCTTTTTTTTCTGAATAAAGGTTTAATTAACTTTAAATGTTTAAAAATTTGATGGCATTTACAACCACATCTGCCCTTAATGATTTAGGTAAATTTAATAGCTTGGGTCTTTAAAATTATTGATTAAACTACATTTTAAGTAACAAAATAAAAATATATCTGATTATTTTGGTCTCACCAAAGCATACATACACTTCCTATAAGTTTTGGGGGTCTTTTTCGACACTGTAATTATTATAGGTATTATATTTCTGTTATGCATGAGCTGCAATTTGAAAAGGCTTGATTTATCAGAAAATGATAGAACAATCGAAATGTTCTGTTTAAGATCTTTGCAAAATTATAACTCAAAAGCTTGAGTTCTTATAGAAGCGGAACCATCACAATTATAATTTTCTATTGGTTCCTTGCAAAATTTCTTTATCAATATCACATATGCTTTTGAAGACCTCATCAGCCTATATTATATAGTTTCTCGTAGGTTTTATAAACACATAAACACTGTGAAATTGTCTTACCATAAATTTGTATTCATTTATTGTCATTCAAACATCTCGTTACAAACACTTGCTTCTTGTATAGTAAGCACACAAGTGTGCAGTGCAGTGTGCAGTGTATCTTAAAAAGGAAAGCAAAGTAAAGACGAAACCCAAAATAAAGTTCCGCTTTCATATTTAAATTTTAGAAAATTTTGACTTTTACTTAAAGTTTAGCAGACGACGACGACGACGACGACAACAGCCTAAAAAGTCAGACAATACTTTCACATACTAAAATTCAGACTAGTCTACAACTTCTTCTACTTTATACGACATACTACTACATTGTTTGAATGAAGGAAGACTTAACAGAAGAAAATAAAGAAGAAAAACAAAAGCAAAAAGTAAGCAAAGTAAAGAACAAAAAGTAACTAAAAACAAAAAAAAAAAGAAAACATAATAAAAGACTTTTGCTAATTTTGTGCCCCAAAAATTAGGCCAAAAAGTGAAGTCACTTTTTTCTTACTTTACTTTACTTTAGTGTTTCTTCATTCTTTCTTTTTGTTTCTTTACACTTTTCTTGGTTTTTGTTCTTCCTTCTTCAACGTCATCGCTGGCGTCATCGTTGGCATCGGCGTCGTCTTTCTGGTAGTTTTGTTGTTGATCTCAGCTGAGCTGAGCTAAGTTGAGTTGAGTTTTTGTTATTTTCTGGCGCGAAAGTTTTAATTTTTATTATTAACTACGAAACTTGGGAAAACTGAGCGAAACTGAGTGCAAAGTATCCGAAAGCGTGTGAACGAACGTATGAATAAAATGAAAGTCAAGACAAACAAGGAAACGAGACAGTCAGACAAAAGCGTTTTGCAAGTTTAGTTTAGCTTTAAGAGTGAAGTCGTCGTCGTCGTCGTCGTTAAATCGTTGAAGGCGACGACCCCGTAAACCCTTTGCGAGCGGTACTCATATATACTATATATATATAGACTGTTAAAGTCCCAATGAAACAGCGCTTCAAATACAAAATTACAACGGTGACGTCAAAGTCGAAGCAGACAGAATCGGTATAAGGAGTAGCAGCAGCAGTGGCGGCAGCAGCAGAAACAAGTCGAAAGTTTTAAAGTAAAGTTTTTTGGGGAAGCGCGCGTCTGTTTAATGTCAGTAAAGAATAACTTTGTTTTAGGTTTTTGGAATTGTTCGTGTGTTTGTGTTTTTGTTATTATTATTGTTCTTGTTGTTGCACCAAAATCAACTTTCAAGGTCATGGTCCAAGTTGCCGCTACCGCCACATTTGCCATCACTATCATCAAATTGGGCTTTTTGCATAATAGTGGGTCGCTCGATGGTTTAGTATGTTATATTTTCCTGGTTCCTGGTTCCTTGTTCCTTGTCCGTTTTTCATTTCATTCCTTATTTACGCATCTTTTAATATACAATAGATTTATGTATATGCACATAACACTCTAATACTTATTTACCTAAGGTTTTTGTTTTGCATCATTTCTCTCGTTTCAATGGCTGCCCCTTTTGGTTATGCTATACTTTTTACGAACTCGTTTTATACATTTGATTCAACAAGGGAGAAACGGAAAAAACCGCAAAAAATCGCAAATTAAGCAACACTTATAGACACGAGATGAGTTGCCATTCCATTTCATCTCTTGAATCCATTCCATTTAACCACAGTAAGACCAACACGAAGATCGGCACGGTTGGCTTCAGTCATTTCACGTTGACCCAAGCAGGAATGGAGTAGATGAGATGCAAGTTGGTACACGCTATACAAAAGCTATTGTTACCGCAAATGTTTTGTTCGAATGCGTATCCCCTCACTTCTTCTATCCCTTCTCCCTTCTTTCAATTCATTGCCTGCAGTACTTATACTTGTATGTACGGTTAGAAAAATAAAACATATGCTTATCCGCCCAACGAACTCATACACATTTCTGAGGTAGTTCGAAAACCTTGTCCTTTTTTTTTCTCTAGCTTAATAAAGATGCTGCTGCATATTTACAGTCATCACACATAATACTAAAACACAGACTCACATTCACACACACACACACACACACACATATGTAGTACATATGTACGTGTGATATTTGTGTATGTAAATATTTAAAGGCCAAAGTGAAAAGCCAAGTTGTCAGCTGTGCTTAACCATAAAGCTGAGACTTAACTTCGCATCGTTGGATTACTTTCTTTCCTTTCCTTCTTTTCATTGTTTAGCTTTTTTTAATGCACTCATTTAAATAATATAAATGTCATACACACAGACACACACAAACACATATGCAATTTATGTACCACACTCTACACACATACCAATTGGAAATTATTGCCTTCAAATTAATAAAAATCAAAATGAAAAAAAAAAGAAATGAAACCAAACCAAAGGCGGAAAGCGGAAATGGAAGCGTAAATAGCATAGTAAAGAAGGAAATCTTTAGAATGCTGCAATCCTCTAAATAACATTAGCAATATCTGAATATGGTTGGCAGGATTTGCCTTTATGGTAGAGTGGTAAATGGGTGGGTGTGAGATCCGATTTGCCTTGACTTGATTTTCAAAAATAAAAAAAATAAAAAAAAACACTCCCAAGAAAGTAAATTAACGTAAACGCAAATAAAATCGCTTTTGTTGGCACTCAACTTTATGAATTCACCACACACACACACACACACATATACACAAGCACTTGTGCACTTTAGCGCACACACACACACACACACACACACACATACACACATACACTGAGTGTAGCATTAACAAACAAAGATACTCGTTCGTATAAGCATAAACTCCTTGCTTGAGAACATAAAATTAATTCAAATTAATTCACTGCGTCGCAGCTGCTTTTTCCAATGCTCAGCGAAGTTTTTATGCGAAATTATTTTTTCTTTATTTTTTTATTTTTCTATTTTGCTTCGTTGTTGTTGTTGTTTTTCTTTCATTCGTTATTTTAAATGTTTTTTCCTTCATTTTATTGCATTTTTTATTAATTTTTTCATTCGTTAATGCAAAAAGTGCCATAAGAAAATTAATCTGAAAAAACAAAAAGCATTTCACTTCTGATTTATTTTTAATTTTTTTTTTTTATATTTAAATATTTAATGTAAATTTAATTCTTTGTTTTCATTATATTTTCGTAATTAATTTGTTTTTAATTTAATTAATTAATTATTAATATTAATTGTAAGTATTTTAATCATTTATATTTAGTTTTAAATGTTTTTTTTTTTTATACACATTTATTGTCTTTGAATGTTGCTTGCTAGGGGTAGATGACTACCGTCCGCCCATAAAACTGTTATACTGTCTGTATTGATGCAAAAGTGTTCTAAAGTAGGGGAAACCTAAGCTGGCATAAGCCTTCTGCTAGAATCTTTCCTATCCAAGAGTCACGAGCAATTATTTAAAATGGTTTGATCAAAATGAAATAATTTTTCCTTTCTTAATTATTTTTTCAAATTAAATAAAAATAAATATAAGAATGCGAGTACATACTAGTATAGAAAACTATTGAACAATGGAATTCTCTTATATCAACTAAGAGTTTAAAGTTAATCAGTTGAAATATTTATATAATTCTTTTTTTTTTTAAATATTTAATATAAATTTAAAAAATCTTCTACTATAAAACCAAACAATCAACAAATTGTTATTGGATATGTGTATGGGAACTTAATGTTAAATTAATTTGTATTAGTGATTTATATCAAAAATTTCATACAAATTTGAAATTATTTAACTCCAAAGTTTTGAGAATTTGTCACCTTTAACATAGAAATTTGAGCGTGACCCCATCTATGCCATAAGAAAGTACCTAGCAAACAATAAATCACTTAAATAAATTTTGCATAAATCTATGTATCTCTGAATTTTTTATTTCATTTATATCATCATCATCATTATTACTAGTATACAATAAAGTCGCTAACCACATCTGTTTATCTGCTTACTTCTTCTAAGCCAAGCAACAGATTTTGTTAAGGTTTTCTCTATCATTTGAAGATTTTTTTTTATAGAAGATAAAGAATAAATAAATAAAAAGAAATAATTATTTTTTATCAATCATTTCTAATAAATGGTTTTCGTGTAATTGCACACAGGCTTTAAGATACGCTGCATGATTGATAATATCAATGCATTTTAGGTATTTGTACAATTTTTGGTAGGAAATTTGTATAAATCCTTGTCCATAACTATTGTTCTTGTTAAGTTTCTTTCAATTTGTTATGATTTAAAAATTGAACTTAATAACTTAATAATGAAAATGACAAAAAAAAATTAATAAAGGAACCATGAAACGCTTCAACAAGATAATTGAAAGCAGTCGCAATATTAAATACTTAAGCCAATCTTACGATAAAAATCACTTTAATATAACTAAAATAAAGGAAACAACTGTTTATTAGCAATATAATAAATTATACAATTTAAAAGAGTTCCAAGATATAATTCATATGCGCTTATTATTGTACTTGCAGTTCGTGCAAAGCGATGCTGATGAAGAACTTCGCTTCAATAAACCATATACGGGCAACACTAAACTAAAAGTATAAATCATATGAGGTGCCAATGATCATACATATCCCAAAATCAATTTCTTTTAACGTGAAAACGGTTTAAAAAAGGTTTCATTGAAACGCTTTTGGTTTTGCCAATATTTTTAATATTTCTCGTGACTCAAAAGCCGTAGCTCCAAGTAATTTATGTATTCTTAAAATAGAGGAATGTACGTGGCCTGTGAGAGCATTTTTGTCATTGCGTTCTTACGTCACCAAGGGGGCAAGGGCCTTAAAAATGATGAAAAAAAATTATTAATCATAATTATAAAAATGCTTTTATCTTGAGAACGGCTTGACCGAATAGACTGATTCTTTTTTCGTTGTTGTATTCGTAATATCTCAAATTGAAAAACTATCACAGAAGGTTGGAAAATCCACCGGAAAAAATAGGAAATTTTATTTGTAGTTGGTATTTTATATTAAAATCTCAATAAACAAAACATTTTATAGATTTCTCTTATTTCTTTATTTCTTTTGTTACTGTTTCTGTTACTATTTCTATCGAAGGCATGTTTAATGTCGTACATAGTAGAGACGTGCAGTACCACATTCACTTTGCCAACTTCATGCAACATTCATAAATGTGTACACAAATGTAATGTACACAATGAAACTTGTACGTTGTTCATGTTTTGCCAAAGAAGAAGTGAATGTATGTTTGGTATATTCAGTCTGTTGTGGATGGAATGTGTTTGTACTACATACAACAACATTCATATTACAGAAACGAAATTGAACATACATTCACATTCACTTTAAATATGTTCAATAAAACATGTACGTTTATTAAAGTGAATATTTCAAAACGCATTACGGCACAAGTCTCATACATAGGTCAGATGTAGTTATTTACAACCTACAATATTTAAGCAGGATCCTGTTATGTCTTATGTTATATCAGACAATCTAATAGAAGAAAAAGAGAATTACTTACTGCAAAGAAATTTAGAATCGTCTGTTAAAAATGAAGTTCATCTTAGCCTTGATCAGAATAGATATAACTCACAAAAACCCAGATAATCATTAAGTATAAAGTTCGTCTTAGTCGTGAAAGAGATAGGTACATATATATCTCAGAAAACCAAAGAATTGATCGAACACAATTCCATGAGGACTGTAAATTTGTTTTTAAATAAACTGAATTCTGATAGGAATTATGATTCTTCTATTGAATGTAATAATGATTCTGTCGTTTCAATGCAAGGTGCATTGTCTTCTCATATTCATAAATTAATAAATGCATTCATTGAATGGTATACCAGACTACCCTTGTAAAGAGATTACCAATTAATCCGTGCAGATTTTCTATACAAATTGTTATCTAGCAAAACAAGAATTTTTCTTATCGAAGATTCTCGATTGCTGTGATAATCTAGAATCTAGTTATTATTGACATAAATTTTCACAAAAACATTGAAACACACAACACAATTTTATGAAAAGAAATCTTTTCTTTTCCAAAGAAGATTTGAATGATTTTTTAATTTGAAAAGAAATAATAAACAAAACAAAAGGAAAGCAGAATATATTGTATTATATTGTACTTAATCGTGTAGTTCTCATATATGTATTTATATAACTCTACATCATTTCTTTAACCAAGAATTTTAAAAATCACTTAACTCTAACGCAATAAAATATCACAATATTTCATTAAATCTAAAGGAATTTATGTTTTTAATGAATCATTGCAATTTTAGTATCAAAATATTGTACATTTTTACTAATAATTACTTCTATGTTTCCTAAAATTCCCATTCTTCCCTAATCTACAATATTACTTATGCGAGCGAGCTAAAGTGATAAGTTGTAGTGACATATCAAACTAATACAAATGGTTTGGTTTCATACAATATACGAGTATTTTTATTGAATATGTTTAATGAATAAATAACTGAGCCTCATTCAACACAAAAAGCGAAAAGAAAAAGCAAAAACAAAGTTTCAAATGCGAAATTCAATTCAGTCAACCCTATATTGAACAGTCATAGCCGCAGTCCGGCGACTTGTACAAAATTCCAACAAACAACTGGGTGTCCGGGTGTCTGGGTGTCTGGATTTTTCGGGTATCCCGGGTGCCAGCTTGGCGTTAAACAAAGTGGGCGGGAGAGCTAAAGAGAAAATGCGTTAATTCCATTTTCTTAATTAAATGCACAAACAAAATCACGGAAATGAAAAATAAAATCCAAAGTCTTTTACACTCAATGATTTGTTTTCATTAAAACACGAAATTCTCATTAACAATAGAATGACAGCGAACAGAACGACAACGACGATGATGATGATGATGATGATGATGATGATGATGATGATGATGATGATGATGTTGATGTTGATGTTGACAACAACGATGACTACAACGAACAATGATGATGATAATGGCAATGGCGACAATGATAATGATGATGTTAATAATGATGATGATGATGAAGATAACGACAACAACCACAGAACGTTAAAGTTAAAGAACTAAAATATTTGAAGCGCAACTGAATAATGAAATCGAAGTGCTACAAATGAAGGCGAAGGCACTTCTTCATATTGAGAAAATCATAAGAGGCGGCAGCAACAACGGGATAAAGAATCTTGTAGTCAAAGAAAAATGAATCGCACTCAAAGTCATTGTTGTTGCCATTGTTATTGCTCTTGTTGTTCTTATTATTCTCAATGTGCTTTGCGTCCATCCACATCCCCATTCCCATTCGCATCCTCTTCCAGATTTACGCGAATCAAGCGCGAACGCGCTACATTTTAATTGCCAACAATTGTCGCTGCCGCCATTTCATTCCGGTTTTCTTAATATTTTCTTTTTTATTTTTGGGCTTTTGTTTTTTGTTCTTCTTGCTTTTTTCGCCTTGCATCTGTGTTTTGCCGCCGCTCGTTCGCTAGCTCTACGACAATAGCAATCATAATGGCTACAGTGAAAGGGGAAGGATGGAGATGATGAAGAAGTATTAATAAGAGGTGTAAGAAGGAAAACGCATGGACACTTTGCTTTATTGTACTGCTTATTGTTCTTAGAAATTTAGTTGCTGATGTTGATGCTGATGCCGAAGCTGAAGTCGATGCCGCCTTATGCTTTGTCTGTCCACGTCCTGGTTGCGACCAAATTTATGGCATACTTTTCGGCGCAATTGTTAACACGATTTACGCGCCTTCGCCTTCTGTTCTATTCTGTTTTGGGTTAAAGCACCGTGCCGCCTTTGCCTTTGTGCCATTTGTGCCTTTGTTGTCTTGACTTCTTTATCTTTGTTTTTAAATTGTTTTTTTTTTTTTATTTTTCGTTCCCAACATTTTATGGTTTTAAAGTGATAAGATGCCAATAGAAATACTAAAGTATATACATACATACATACATACATAATTTAAGAAGTAAAAGAAGTCTTAGACTTATACTTACACTCAATGTTTCATTAGTTAATCAAAGAATTGAAACTGTTAAAGATAAAAAATCCCAGCCAACCCAACTAACTGAAATCTCGGGTCTACTACACTAAGCTTCCTTCAACCAGAACTTAAAGTGATTTCTACTAGTTCAAAAACAGCTGTGCAACTGAGCATTGTCTGAAGTCAAACATCTCATCTCATGAACCAAAAGGACATGAACGTAAACAAAAAAATAAAGGAAATAGGAAAATGCAGTCATGAAATAAATAAAATCACACCATTGCAGCACCATCCAGCAGATGTCTTTTGTGCTTTTGTGCAAGACTAGCAAAAGGAATACACAAAAAAAAATATCCTTATACAAAGAATATAAAAAGAAACGACAAAATATAATAGTGGATAAATTTATTCTGTAGTAGTAGTATGTATCACGTAAATCTGAGCGCATCTGATTTATTATATACACTCAAACTCAACTACGCACACACACACATACACATATATATATATATATATTCCCTGTATATAAGTAGATAGCAGTTGGCAGTTGGTAAATGGTAGCATGATGATGACGATAGTCTTTCCTTATATTCCATGCATGTTTGTGTGTGTGTGTGTGTGTGTGTGTGTGCAAAAATGGCGAAAAAATCGGAAAAAGCATTTACTATAAAACTTAATTTTCTATTTTTTTTCCATGTTTTTTTATTCATCCATTCGTCCTTTATCCTTTTGTACACAATATTCGTTGCTCGTTCTGTTTTACACAAGAAGCAATAGGCAAGGCAAGGCAAGGCAAGGCAAGACACTCACTCGCTCGCTTACTCATTCATTTATTGTTATAGTTAGTTTTTCTTTTTTCGTTGATATCGTTGCCAGGACTTTCTTCGTTTCATTTCATTTTTTGCTCCTTTCTGTTTATTTTTTGTGTGCAGTTCATGGTTGCCTTAGCAATGGACCCGCCTTCTTTCTAGATGCGCTACACCTATCGCATGGTCGAAGGATATAACCAACGAACCAACGAACAAGTAAAACATGCAAAAAAGAGTGAATGAGTCTATGAGTTGGTGTGTGTGTGTGTGTGTGTGTGTATGCTTGGGAGTAAATAGATGCATGTATGAGTGAGCAAGCGGAAGCGGATGCTGACTGCGAACGATTACATGACGATGGCGATGACGATGACGATGACTCCGATTCAGGAGGAACAAGGTTTCCCAATTTTACTCGGAGTCTCCGAGTCCCTTATATGTCTGCCTGCATCTGTATCTGCATCTGTGTGTATGTATCTATGAGAGAGTGTATATGTATTGTATATTGCACTGTTACGGCTATTGAAGCGCAACGGCAGCAGCATCACAGCAAAAATGCATAGTTTCTACTTTTGGTTTTTGTTGTTGTAGCTCCACACACTTTTTCACATTTCATATACTTGTACTCATCTTTTCTCTTACATTCTCTATTTTTCTCCTTTCATCATCCCTCTTTCTTTCATTGGCTTTTCCTGCTCACCACTTCTCTCTAACTGTCGTCTGTCTCTCACTACTTACTGCTATACTCGTACCATATACGAGTGAGTGAGTATCTCTATACATATTGGATGACTCGGTTGCAGTTCGTTTCGGTTCGGCACTTTATTTTAAACAACTCTGAACTAAAACTGCACTGAACTGCGCTTGACAAAATGACAAAATGGATGGATGGATGGATCAGTCTGTCGGTCGTTCGATTTGTTCGTTGCTTGGTTGGGGTGTTTGGATGAAACTATTTACCTCTTGCAACACATTCGTGTATCCATAGCATCCATCCAGCATCCAGGATCTGCATGTCTGGTTTGCTTCTCTGATTTGTTGGCTTTCGTTTATTTGGTTCGCTGATTTGCAGATTCAGTTTGTTTGAGATCTCTAATACCAACAATGATTGGCATATTATTATAAAATTTCTCATAGATAGCCACACATACACAGGACACAAATATGTTGTGGAAACAGAAGAAAACTTTCATGACAAACAAAGTTCACCAATAAAGAATTTTTACAATTAAATAACTTATGATTTAATATTAGCAAATGTTTACATAAACTTATATTTATTTCCCTAAAATTATACTACGAAAAGAGAATCGAGATCTTATGCTTAATATTGTAGTACTTAGTATGATGTAGATCAGATCACCAATTGTAAAGAATTCAATGAAATGGAACTGAACTTAAGCTTTTAGTTAACTTCATAAATAAATCTCTTTTTATCAAATTCATGCCATCCATCCAATATCCCTGTTCGTCTATACATAGAGTGGCTATACCATAAAAAGTATGAAAGTCAATGGATGCCAAAAGTATGCGTCGCCCTTTTTTCCTAAAGTTTTTCTGGGTTGAAAGTTCTTCTTCGGTCGAGTTTTGAGAACTTTTCAAGGACACTTAAAACCAAAGACAATTATTAAGCAAAAATTTTCGAGCTTATTCAAGTTAACACAAGCGTTCTTTTTTTTTTTCAGCGTCTTTAAATAAAAGTTTTATACTTACTTGTGTTTTTTCCTAAAAAAAAAACATGAAAACTGAAAAAAAAAAAATCTTTAAATTAAAAGAAAAGGGAACTGGCTTTTTCACACTTGCGTCCTAATTACAAAGATTTTGCTATTTTTTGACCACAATAAAAAAGCAAACAAACAATATCATGGTAAAATACTTCAGAATATAAAACTCACCCATCATCCTCATATCTTCTATCCAGTCTTCTATCTATCAAAAGCATCTCTAAAATGATGTCATTGGATGCCATGAAATTTGCAAAAGCATGAAAGCAATCTGATTACTCGTCGACTTGACACTTAACGCCATTTGACTTGGTTTCGTTCAATTGGATTCTGGCTTGATTTAGCTTAGATTTGCTTTGTCTAAATTTTATCATTGGCTTTGCTCTTGCTTTGCATAATTTTCCAAAATCTTTACCAACAGATATTTTTCATCATTTATCATTTCATCGAAAAACATTACTAGAAGCAACTGACCGTCGCTATGTTATGACTATGATAGGATGGGATGCGATTTGATGTGATGTGATGTGAGCAACAACAATTTACCGCCTGTGGTGCCTGGCAAACCACTTGAAACATTTGTGCCAAATTGTGGTTTTACCACAAAATCGCGCGCCTTGGGATTGACAAAGAATGATTGAATCGAACGAACGAACAAATGACTGAGTAGAATGGGCAAATGAATAAAGGAATGAATGAACGGAAAGAATGAATTAATGTTTTGTAAAGTGTCGCGGCGGCGCGTTGCTTTCTGCGAGATAAATTACCAAACACTTAAGTTGGATTTTCGAGTTTTTATCACAACATGGATTAAGTGACTACCGCCAAGCAGGACGACAATGCAATCGGACAACAAAAACAAGAAGGACTGTCTTACTGCTATGTGTGCTTAATCGGTGTGGTTCTGCCACCTTGTTCCTTTTTTTCTCCGCTTTCTTGGCATGACTTTGTTGCTCATTTCAATTTGTGTCGAGTTGAAAACAGACAAACAGACAGAAAGACAACGATCAGTGCAAAGGTGTTTGCCATGCGGTCGCATGAAAACTGTGCCAATTCATTTGGTTTAATGTCCTACCGCCATCATCCAGCGCTAGGGCCTCCTTCTTCACTTCATACTATGCATGATATCATCTCTCATACCCTGCCAAATGCTTAAGACAACAAGTGCCAAATGGCAAGTTATTATTGTTGCTTTTGTCGTTCATTCGTTTATTCTTTTCACTTTTGTTGTTATTTATATATTTCCGCACAACACAGCTTCCTTCCTTCCTTCCTTCCTTCATTTTCGTTTCCGGAGTCACCGTAGTCACACCAAACTCCATTCTCATTTAAGGGTATGAGGGTGAGAAGGTAAACGACGCTGATATCAGCGAATTTTTGATTAATTTCCAAAGATAAACGCGATAAATTTCATTAAAAATTGCACGGCAATTCATAAAAAGCAAAAAGCGAAACATTTTAAATGAATTGCAAAATATTTATTAGACCGACATTTCCATCCCAAACGCAATTCATTTTCATTCCTATCAAAATTGAGGCTGTTGCTTGTCCCCTTCTATTCCATAGTATACAAATATTGTACAATACAATTCCTAAATGACGGTGCATATTAATTTTGTGGCAAACTTTTAGCTTCTTTTTTTGTTTTTTTTTTTTTGTTTTTTTATCTAATTGAAGAGGAGCTTAGATAGCAAAACAAGCAAGTGAACTTTGTTTTTATGTGTTAAAGACTCCAAATAACTCATTGCTATGGTTAGAAGACAAATCAAACTAATGACAACAGTGAATTAGGGGAAGGAAAGGTGTACTATTCCATTCCCCAGAGGTCATCATACACGATGCTTTAGTCTGGTTAATGGGAATAGAAACTTCAAAGATGTTGAGGTGAGTTTATCATATAAAATTATTTGAAAATTTAAATAGAATAAGAAAATTAATTACAATTGTAAGTGGTTCAACTCTTCGTTTATTAAATTTCTCTTCTCTTACTACTCATCTTACATTTCGTTTTCATTTTATTTTCAGCCATTCATTTTAAGTTAATTACAACTTCCGCTTCCGCTTTAGTTGCTACAATCACCATTTTCACTTCTTTTTTACATTATATTTTAATATATTATTTACTTAGTAATGCTTTGTCATCGATATGAAATCATTGGCAAAGCCTTTGATAAAGTCTCGCATAATTTGAACACAAGGAAAAATTTCTAAAAATGTATTCTTTAAAACAACAAATATTTGGGATTGGACCCAATGGAATGAGTTGGCAAGAAAGAAATCATTGCGGTTTTTATTTTGCAGGAAATGACCCAATAGAATTGAATTGAATTGAATTGCATATTGCATATTGCATATCACATACATACAGAGTTCGGGTTACCATGGCTTATGTGGAATGAATAAAATAATAATATTATAAATTTTTGGAAAACATAGAAAAATATTGTATAAGAAAGCCAACTCAAGGAAAGGCAAGAAAATGAAAGAGTTAAGGGCATCTAAAAATAGTAAGAGTAAACACAACCGACCAATAAGGAAATCAAAACTCATCTTTATTCAGTCATCGTCATAGCCAAAACATAATTGGTGGTTCTGGTTGTCTTCTAGTTTTGGTTCTAGTTCTTGTTCTGTTTTTGATTTTGGCTTTTCCTTGCCATTGGTATTGTTCCTCTTCCTAGCCTACTACCTTTTTGGAAGAGTTGTAGAGCCACAGTCCAAGAGTAATTTTCAATTGGGTTTGGGTTTTAAATAGCCATTAGCAAAAACGCTTATTAAAAATTTACATTTCATTCCACTTTAGACAAGAGAGAAACTGAAGATGACGAAACGAGACGAAACGAGACGAAACCAGACGAGAAGAGATGGAAAACAACGAGAGGAATTGAAAATTCATTTCCATTGCCGAAAATGTTTTGTTTTTCATTTCTTGCTCTTGTTTCATGGAAAAAGTGCTCAATGAACAAACGGATGTTTTCTTCATCATCATCATCATCATCATCATCATCATCATCATCATCAATGGCATCATGGTTGCCTGGTCCTGGTCCGTTGGTTGGTCGCTCATCATAATCATCATCAACATGGGTTGACTCTTGGAGCTCTTGTTATTATTGTTTTATATTTTTAGGTGTTCATGCCAAGTTAATTTAATAATAAAACTGAAATTTAATTCATTTGCAAAAGACTAAAAGAAAAACAGTCGAATGAGTTGAGTTGAGTTGAGTTAAGTTACGTTAACTTGAGTTGAATTGCGTTGCATTGCGTTGAGTTAAATCCATCAACAGTCCAATAAGTTGAACCCCATTTTCTTTCATTTAAAATTCTCTGATATTTTTGGACATACTTGCTCGAACATATCTGAAGAATGATTTTCACTTGCGCTGCCTTGTTTAGTTTAGCTTTAGGCGATCTACTGTTTTTCAACTGAGAGAAGAAGAAAGGTCTTACAATATTTTGCTATTCCCATTGCTGTTGCCTTTCTCTTATTTTGATGCTGATTCTTTGTCTTGTTGTTGGTGCTTTTTTTTTTTTTAACGCTTTAAGCAAAACTAAAATTGGCACTTTAGACTCGTTTTCATTTTCTTTGTCTCTCTTGCATTTTGTTTTCCTAATTTTCTTGTGCGGTTTTAACCCTTTTTCTTCTTCATCATCATAAGCGTCTTTAATTCATAATTTTACAGTTGAGCTGACCTTTTTATCGGTTTTCTGCCTTCTTCTCTATTAGACATTAAAAATTAGATCTTAGTACTCATATCTTGCGGCTTTATTTTGATAGAATGAAGGAAAGAAGAGTGCTGCTCATATTTATTATCATTAAAGACATTAAAGCCTCTTTAAAGTTTATATTTTCACTATTTCATCCAATTCCCAATTCAAATATCGTAATATCGTACTGCATATTAAACTCATAAAGTTAAAGTCATCTTCAATTAAAATTGCCAACAAGAACATCATCAAGAAAGACAACAAAATTTAACAAATTGAATTCCATAAAACTAACCGCCAAATACGCGCCGCACAATTAAGGTTGAGGCTTTGAGGTTACCTCGAATCTCCCACTTCCATATAGTATAAACGTATATACAAGTAGAAAAGATACAGAGATCGAAAAGGAGTAAAGATTGAATGAAATAAGGGTGGATGGGTGGTTGGGGGCTGGTTGGTTTGGTTTGGTTTGGTTTGGTTTGATTTGGTTTGGTTTCGTTTCGTTTCGTTGGTGTGTGCGTGCGTGTCAGTCGCACTGTTGTCAGTTGCCTGTCATTGTGTTGTCTATCTGCTTGTATCTTCCGTACATACCTAACTAGTAGCTACCAATGTACTTATATATCTATCTACCTATTGAAGGTAAATGTCGCACTGCATTCGTTTCGTGCTTTAAGTTGATTTGACTTTACTACCTTTTTGCCCTTACTTACTGTATCCGACTACTACTATCCGACTATCAGACTACGGACTTACTCTCCCTCCTTCCATATACTTATAGTCCTTTTAGTCGATACAATTTTGTATTTGCATATATGCATGCATTGTATGTCCCTCTATCATTCAGTTAGTCTCTCTGTCTGTATGTCTGTCTGTCTATATCTCTGTGGCGACGACATTTATTCGTTTGCAAAATGGGTGCTGAAGCTTACAGCTCACATAAAATCCTAAAACAACAACACAAGCATAACGACGACGACGACGACGACGACGACAACGATGAGAATGGCGATGACTTCATTCCAATCCAAATGAAACAAATCAAGAAATGAATGGATAAAATGAAAGTACCAAACACGTAGTATCTAGTACAATACTATTTGCAAAATTTAAAGCATATTTTGCAAAATATTGCATAGAATTGCTATTGCACACTATTCTACAATAACCGAAACAAATACAACAATTCATAGGACAAAATGTGTAGGATTTATTTTGGTTTGGTTTGGTTTGGAACTGATGGAAGAAGGTATAAAATAAGTTGTGTTGAACTGAGCTACGAGTTCGTACTTTTCAGCCGCACAAAACAAAATTTGATTTGTATTTCTGTGGTTTACCTTTTGAGGTAAAATCCTAATGTAACACCATGGACATGGACTTGCAACACCTAATGCCACACAACCTCCCACTCAAAAAATATATTGTACATACACCTGGACGGGACAAGTTTGCTTCATGATGATGATAATACTTCATTCATGCTCTTGCCAGTCGTTTACTTGCTATGCTTCTGTCGACCCTGACCCTGTGTCTGTCCCTGTTTCTATTCTACTAACGACTATCCTGTTGGATTTTGTTGAGTAAAATGTAAAACAAGGGTTGTCGGGTAACCAAAAGGAATTTTAAATGTGGCAGCGATCACGACGACAACGATGACGACATACACCACCATGTGCAATAGTCCCATACAACAAAATCCCTTGTATGGGTATACTCATAATATTGTGAACACATTTCTTGACGAATCCACGACGAAGAAACTCAAGTATCGTGTCGATATGTTGTTCAACCAATTAGCATAGAAAATCTAAAAGAGCTGAGATATTAAGTCGTAGTCGTCCTCATCTTCCTCGTCATCTCACACTGCACGTCCTGCATTACAACCTACTCTTATATCGTCTGTTTTCAAGCAGCAGGCATTTGCCATTTTCTGAATGTGTGGACAGCATTGTCTTGAATACAAAATTTCTGATTCAACTTATATTGTATGTCAACATCATCATCATCATCATCATCATCATCGTCGACAACTTTCTATTGAAAATGTTGTTCGCTTAATTGTTCACGTGTTTGGTTTTGGACATTTTTGAATTCAAATTGATTATCTCTAAATGATTAATACTTTGAAAACTTATTGTATCTTCTTCCTGCCTACCTGCAATCTATTTGATATCTTTGTTGTACAATAATATTCTATTTTTCCCAATGAATTTGTGTATTTTGCACTATGTTTATTATTTAATAGATTTTACACTTTGTAACTTTCACACAAAAAGATTACACTGGTTACTAAAATATTATTATTTGATGAGCTGTAAACTTAACTTAATTTAATCAACATCAATGTGAAACAATGCGCATAGTCTTTTGTGGGCTCTGCAGCATAGAGAGGTAAGAGAGAGATAAAAAATAATTTACTGATTTTATTTATTTTACGAAAGAACGTACGAACAAATGGTCGAATGACCGAAAACTAAAAAAACTCTTTTGTATTGAAACAATACAATACAATGCTTGACCATCTACTTCAGATGTTTCACTTCCATAATGTATTTGCCTAAATAGCTGCAATATAATAATAACGTCATCAAATTTTGATTTTCGTCACATTTCATTTTCATATTTTTTGGATTTAATTCCCTTCGCTAAAGAAGTTTCATTTAAAAAAAAAAAAAAAGTTCCCATTGCAGAACTCGAACCCCACGCCCTCGGTTTGCACGTCCTACTCTTTAACTACTACGCCACGGAGACATATCAATTGTATTTGCCTAAATACCTCCAATATAATAATAGCATCGTCAAATTTTGATTTTCGTCACATTTGATTTTCATATATTTTGGTTTTACTTCCCATGCTAAAGTTTCACTTAAACAAAAATAATCCCAGCGCAGGACTCCAACCCAACACCCTCGGTTTGCAAGTCCTACTCTGTAACCACTACGCCACGGAGACATTTCAATTGTATTTACCTAAATATTGGAAGTACAAATTAGTTCGGTCTGTTAGCTCCAATATAATAATATAACATCGTCAAATTTTGATTTTCGTCACATTTCATTTTCATATTTTCATATTTTTTTGGATTTACTCCCCTTCGCTAAAGAAGTTTCACTTCAGAAATATAATAATATCATACGCCCTAAAATCGAAATGAATTCAACAATAAATTTTTACTTTAACAAATATCAATAAGAAGCAAATTCCAATATGAGAAATACACACACACATATATGTATATATATTCTATGATATATCTTTGCATATATATAATTTCAATTATCACTTATTTTTTCATAACATAAAATGTGAAATATTATTATTCAGCACAACCTCAAACAAAAAGCCTACAAAAAATGGTTAAGATAACCATTATCGTCATCATCATCATCATCATCATCGTCACTATCATTATTATTATCACTATTAATACCATCATCAGCTTCATTATTATCAGAATATTGAAAACTTTAAGCATATTCAAAGGGGCAAAGGCGCTTTCATTGGTTTCTCTTTGCTAATAAGACGGGTATTTTTACACTAAATATCCAAATAAATAGATAAACACACAGACAAACAGACAAATGAAGAGAAGATCCTTTATAAGTATATTGTACGCAGATATATAGATAGACAAACAGTGCGATGTACAAACATTGATAGTTCTTATAAGTCGTTTGCTTATTACGAAAGTGCATTAGGGCAATTTGAGTGAGTTACGCAAGCAACCCCAAAAATTGTCGACATTTAAAAAAGATTCTTATTGAAGCATAAAAATTACTAGTACTTAGTACATATGTATATATGGTGCCTATACACAAACATAGTATATTACAGGCATTATCTATATACCATTAAATGGATAACATACTCGTACTAGTATATATCTGTGTGAGTGTGTGTATGTGTGTATAGCAAACATATATGTTTTGTACTTAATTTAAAAGATTAAAAATGTCTAAAAAAATAAAAAAAAAAATGACACTACCTTTTTACTAGTGATAAAGATTATATAGAATATTATCGTGTAGAATAAGTTATCCTTCTCCATTGCTTTTGTCTTGCACGTCCATCTTCGTAGTCAACCAGAAGCAAATGCATTCGAAAGGCAAAGACGTTACAAAGTAAAGCAACATAATCAAGAGGAGATTATGTAATTAGTCTGCAGCTGATTGATGAGTGCTCAACATTAAGGACCAAAGAAGGTCCTGCTACTATCCTGCTATCTTAACAAAAATAGCCTTGGCATGCCGTTCATTAGATATACATAAATTTATACACACAATACAAATTTCTATGTTTGCTTTGGAAAATGTCCTTTGGCTCGAATGGTTTTGCGATAAAATTTAAATATTTTACAAAAGAAGGAATTGGCTCAATGTTTGGTTCGCTCGTTTATTCACTCGTTCCTTCGTTTATTTTGTAAACAAACAACACAAACAATAACAACAACAACAACAACAAGACCAATAAATGAAAAACTGGATTTTTGAAGATTGGGCTTTTTAGTATCATCAACTCCAACCGTCATTCATTTGCCCATTTGCTCATTCCACCACTATCACCACCACCACCACCACCACCACCACCACCACCACCACTACCACCACCATCATCATCATCATCATCGTCACATGCCAAGTAAAGTCAAGCCCGCAAGCAGCTAGCCAGGCAACTGCCTCCTTAAGAGACCCAAAAAATCAAAATCAAACTAAACCAAACAGAACTGAACAGAACAGAACAAAATACTACTAAGGAAAAGAACTACCCCCAAAACAAGTAAAGAAAACTTGGACAAAAAACTCATCAGCACCAGAGCGTCGCTCATCAAGGATTCATCCATCCATCCATCCATCTATATTCAGTCATTTATCCATCCATCTATTCCGCCAGTTACCTCATCTACACCACTCTCCATTTCTTCATCTTCATCGCCATCATCATCATATTCATACATTCATTCATTCACATACTTACAAACTCATACATTTAGAATAAAATGTCACAAAAAGCAGTAGCAGCAGCAGCAGCCTCAACTTTAGTTCCAGACCCAGAGGTAAAGCCAAAGCTGAATCTGAATCTTGCTCTCCTAGTACTTTCTTTCTTTCCAATCTTTCCTTTCTTTCTTTTTCCTCATTTACTTTTTCATTCATTCATCTGCTCATTCTTGTTGTTACTGTCCAAGCAAGTACGAGTTTATTAAGGATATGCTCCTTTAATGATTTTTAATAGATGAATGGAATTCATTTTTAATGAATTTTTTATGTAGCGATGTCGCGCTGTCATTTACTTTGCTCCTCGTTCCTCGTTCTTCGCTCTTCGCTCTTTCCATTCCCATTCCCATTTCTGCTGTTGTTTGCCGAATCGAAAGCGATTCTTGTTGCCTTTTGTATTCACATTCTTGTTGTTGGTGATGTTTTTGTTGCTTATTGCTGTCGTTGTTATTGGCCTTTTTTATTTTGAGCTTCTTTCAAGCTACTAAAATCCAATCACGTGGTTTTATCCTAACCCAATAGCTTAATGATGGCGACATCCGTTCAACGACAACAACGATGGCGGACATTTATATACCACGAAGTGGCCATTCAAGTTTAAGTGTGAGGATTCATTTATTCTTTCACTTGGTCTGCATCTTGTCTTGAATGTTTTATACATCATCATCATCATCATCATCATCATTGTGTTTGTGTGAACTTTAAATAATTTATTGATTTAAAGAGTGGCGGTTTTTTATCTACTTTACTCATTACTCATTATTCGTTAGTCCTTGCTCTCGTTCGTAATCATCTCCATCCTCACCATCATGATTCCTTCTTTTCTTTTCCTAGACTAATTGATTTTTTGTTTTTTTTTATTTTGGTAAAAGTTTTTTTTTTTCATTTGTGGTGACAAAAATCTTTTAAGTGTTTTTTCTTTTAAATAAAAATATACTTAACAAATTCAGTGTTTGGAACACCAAACCTATCAAAAACTTATTATCTATAAACTTAGGCTCTCATGGGCTATTAGATCAAATGCCTCCAATACACATTTGTTGTATGTTTTCCCCATTACAAAAATTACAGAAATAAAGATTAATAAAAAAAAAAAAACCCCTTTATAAAGGGCCATTAGTTTTCCACCCTCACATAAGTTGATTCTTAAGTTTATCTAATGTGACAAATTAATTTTACATTAGGTTTGTTGCCATAAAATTCTTATATGTCTAGTATAGTTGAAATTAATTTCAAAAGCCTTTAAATGAAAGTAAATTCTTTGAAATTTAAATTACAATTTTGAATAAAAGTGGTTGATTCTTTCTTTATAACTTTAAAATGTCTTTAAATACAAAAGATTAATAAAATAATTTTAATTCCCAAAACACATTTTATACAAATTTACCGGAAACTTAAATTTTCCAGCATATCATAAACTTTTGCGACACCGACATCGGCGGTGTTGGCATCACAATGAATGAATGAATGAATTAGTGAAAAACCTCAAGAAGGAAACCCTTGTCTATTGATTTTTTTTGTAAAAAGTCCTCATGCCCAAATATATTTAAACGCAATGGAAAGCGCAACTTTTAAAAACAAATAACAAAAATAAAGAGAACCAAACCGAAACCAAACCAAAGTAAACCAAAACATAGAACATACTTCTGGGGTCTATAAAACAAAAAACAAAAATAAAAACGTCTAACAACATCAACAACAAAAACAACAAATAAAACAAGACGAAAAAGTAAAACTTTTGCGACGCACTAAACGTTATAATTTTGTTTCATTTTGTTTTTATTTCTCATGCCTCGACTGCTATAATCTCAGCATCGTTAGCAGCAGCAGCAGCAGCAGTAGTAGTAACACCAACTTTGGCGGCAACAAGCCTATACACACCCTCAAACGCACTCATATTTATAAACATATAGATAGATGTATACGGGACGGGATTGTTGTTGTTGTCATCTAAACTGGGCTAAAAATGTTTTAAAAACAAGTTATACACTGCGCATACGCAACTCTTTTTTTTCCAAAGCGACGACGCTTAAAGTTTCCAATTAGTTATTGTCAAACTTTCGTACTGTTGTTGCTGTTATTATTATTATTATTCTGCTTCTTCTATTCTTATTATGTATTATTATTATTATTATAATTATTTTATAACATTTTTGTTGTAAAATTCCTTACTCAACTTCTGTCGAACTTCCGGTTGAGACTGGTAAAACCAAAAAACAAAAAAAAAAAAACGGAAAAAACTTTGAGAATAACAAACTTTAGTTGAGTGTGAATTTTCGTTTCCTTCTTTTTTGTGGACTTTTTTTATATTATTTTTAAAGAATGTTTTCTTATTTTTTTTTTTTTTTTTTTATGTCAAAGTAATTATGAATCATTTACTTCGACAAACTGTCTGTCGAAGTGTCTGTCTGAGACTTTTACTATTATATTAAGAACTTTGTTTTTACTACTGTCTACGCATAATCTTTTCATTTGGTTCTGTTTCGTTTCGATTTCATTTCATTTTATCAAGTTAGCAATTAATTTTTTAGACTCTATACATAACGAAGATACCGAGTAAAATCCGAAGGGGCAGTGAACTATATTTCCGTAAAGATAATTTCTATCTATCCGAATGTCTGTTGTTTGAAAACGGTAAGAGTTAGGAAGACTTGTTCGAATTAAGTATTTTGTTTGTATTTACAAAACATTTTTTTAACTTTCAGGCTCTCATAATATCATCCTATCAAAACTTTTTTATGATATTGGTTTGGCATAGATAATTTTCAATTTGAAAAAACACGTGCAACTGAGCCACCTAACTACAGCGTAGTTTCGTGTTCTTTAATTATATTCAATTTAATTTTATTATATTTCGCAAAAATATTCAAATTTTATAAATATTTAATATTAATTATTGAAAAAATATTAAAAATCAAGTAAAAACAAAAAAAAAAAAAAAAAATTGGAAAAAGAAAATGTCTTTTTAAAGCCTTTTTGCATTTCACTTTCTGTTTGTTGCCTGAGACTTTCTAATAAGAATACGATGAAGTCTTAGGCAAGGCATTTGCAAATTTTCTTTTAAATCGCCGCAAAGTTTGTGTAGACAATTTTTCCAGATTTTCTTTTACTTTTTTTTTTTTTATTTTCTTTCTTTATTGTTCGTTAGTTAGTTAAGTTGTCTTGGCTGTCTGGGTGAGGTTGCTTTGGGGTTTGGGTTGGCAAACTTTTGTCTGATAGAATGTTTTGAAAAGTGCTGAAGAGCTGAGGGCACGAAAAATGATAGTATCCAAGTAGCATTGGATGCCTGTCTATTGCAAAGGGTAAAACGAAATGAATCGCAGAATAACGAAATCTACATAGGCGCCATAGGTGAGCGCGCGACCTTTTTCTTGAGAGCGTTCACTTTTTAGACCGATTTTTCATTCTTCTTTTTTTATTTCGACTTATTTAACTTTCTCGTGCGGTAGTTTTGTTATAACAATAACAACAACAATGATGATAATGATGGTGATGATGATGATGATGTTGATGTTGATGATAATGATGAAAAAGGCAAACAACAAGAACAATAAGAAGTTGTAAAAGTAGTGGCAAGGGCAGGAACAGAAGCCAAAGTAGAAGTTCCTTGGCAAGTGTCAAGGTCATTCATTGCAAACTTTTGGCTTAAAAGTCAGTCCGTTTCACATTAATGCTATCTATTTCATACACACACATATGCGAGACCTTCTCGCTCGGTCGCATGCGCAAGAAGTTTTTCCTCATCATAAAAAAAGAAGCAGTAGAAAATTATGTTATTGTACATGGAAAACTTAAAGTTTTTGTAAACTTAAATAACAGAAAACTCTTAAATTTAACTCATTAAAGTGAATGAATACAAAGAAATAATATGCAGAAGCCCCCCTAGCCCCTTCCACCAATCTAAATCTAAATATTGTAGTGTACATTTTTAGACTAATATGCAACACTTTGTTCTGATGTTTGTTACCATTTGTATCTATGAAAAACTGTAATTGTAGCTGTTTAGTTATTGAGATTTTCAAACGAAATTTCATACATGATCTGAAGTGATTGGATATCTAGAACTCATGATCAGCATCTACCATCTAAGCCAAATTCAAACATTTGTAGTAATTTTTCTAAAAATTATTGTATTATTTCATCAATCGCATTGATCGAACCCCCTTCATTTCACATACAATATCAGAGTCAAATTACCCGTCGTATACAATGTAAGCAACTGGTTCTTTTATGAAAATTTTAATTCTATTTAATTAATAAGTTTAAATCAAATATCTTATACTAAATATCATATTATTTTTAATGAGTGCCTAGCTGCTAAGGCCTTAGACTCGGGATTTAATAACGTTTGTGATCGTTTTGTGGTGATTTTTTTTTTTTTTTTTTTCGATGATACTTTGGAAACAAGAAAAAGGCCCTAATGCCCCCTAAGTATTTGCAGGACTCCAGAAGATGGTCTGCAATGAGGTCTGGTCTGAAGAGAGGTCATAGTGCACGGACTGATCCGTTGAGAAGATATTGATGGGTATCCTGTGTATATCCAATACGCAAGCGAATAAATGTCCCGCATACCCATCTCGTTAAGTTGGTGGGTAAGCTGATTTTTAAACACGTCTAGTTGATGACACAATATCGGTGGTTAAACTGCACCCAATCAGTTAGCTATTTTGCTCGAAATTGGCGAGCAACGAGATTCTTTAAACCTTTAGAGCTGGCAGTTGCAGAGATGTGAGATAAGTCCCTGCTGATATACCAAGCTGTCATATCGTAACATTTATAATCCTTGGTAGCCCACAGCCCAGAAGATGGTGATTTCGTTGTGGTGTTCGGTACAGAGTTTCTGAATTTCTCGGATTGTGAAGTTGTATTTAAATAAAAGTAATTTATTGGCAATGTATGTATGAAAACTTCATATATATTCAATTTAAAACACTGAGACAACAAATAGCGAAAGGGGGTAAATCCAAAAAATTTGAAACTGAAATGTGACGGAAATCAAAATGTGATGATGCTTCAGAGACGTAGTGGGGAGACGCACAAGACAAATGAGTAAGAGAGAGATGCTTTACTGATGTGTGTTTTTACGAAGAGCGTACGAGCAAGTGGCTGAAGACCGAGCGAGCTTCTGTTAAGAAGGGAAGTGCGCGGGTTTGCTTGTGTTGTTGAAGCTTTGTTGGTGTTGTTGTTACTGCTGTTTGGTTTTGTGTACAAAATAACAACAACAAAAGACCCGCAATACTGAACTGTTGTTGCTTTGCTTTATATTAAAATTGCATTTATGAAAACCAAACACAAGGTAATTAATTATTTTCGCTCTGTACAAAATAGAAGCTTATTTATCAATCTCTCTTACTCATGTATAAGCATCCATTCTCTACGCTGCAGACGAGCTCGCACAAGACAATGCGCATTGTTTTGTACGTCTCCCCACTACATCTCTGAAGAATGTTCACATTTTGATTTTCGTCACATTTCATTTCTAATTTTTGGATTTACCTCCCTTCGCTAAAGAAGTTTCACTTCCATATTGCGCTTATAAAGGTGAGGCACACTACTTAAATTGTTTTTTTTGTTTTTATTTTTTTTTTGTTTTGAGTTGAATATTCACTATTTAAATCTACTTTATTGTTTTATAATGATGAAGAATGCAATGCTTAGTTGAGGTCCCCAAAGGAGAAGATCTATTTCACAAAGATATGCATAAACTTTAGACCAAACTTAATATACAATATAATATTTACCATAGAAGTATTGTTACAGCATACTCGTACTATTGCAATTCACATCATACGAGCGTATAAATATTAAGAGGCACAAATTCACTAAAGTGTTTCAAATTGGTGGCATGCGCCCCTTGCCACTGGATTGATAAAGAACGTGAATGGCAATGGAATAAAACCAAAAAGAAAACGGCAAAAAACAAAAAATGGAGACAAAAAAAAAATACTACTTATAAGAATGACAAATGATCGTGCAAACATTTGGCAAATCCACGAATTTCCATAATGTTGCCTTTTGGTCGGAGAAATCCTGTGTTTGGTTGGGTTGTGTGTGTATGTACTGAGGTGAAGCATAACGTAGCACGGCTGTTGATAGCGTTGTTAAGTGGTGTTTGTGGAGAGGAGATGCAGGTGGGTAGGGGCTTGTGTTTGGCGGTTGTCAGGCGGCTATGTTGGCGGAGAAATAAATATTATGGCATAAAACACTTTAGCGCCACTTTGCGCATTATTTCATGAGGTCGTTATTGTCAACGCACCGGCTGTGCGTATGCAGGAACTTCTTCGTTCTTTGTTGTATTTTTAGTCCTTATGTATCTTCTTGTTGGCTTTCGCGTTGGCATTCTGACATATCTTTGTATCTTTTCATAGACGAAATCATTGTAGTTGGCGCAGCGGTTGTTGTTCCTTGGCCATAAAGCATAAATAATCAAAACAGCAACAGCAGCAACAGCAACGATGACAAATACAAGTGACTTTGTACATTTGTCGTGGCGAACAGCGACAACTGCAGGAACAGGACGCTTTAATATACACGTGACTCTCTCCCCTTCAATCGAATAGTATAGAACTTAACTGTAAGTGTATGTATATGTTGACGACATTAAATTGCCACCTGTGCTGCGCTGCGCTGTACTGCGTTATTCTTCTGAATCCATACTTTGGAACTCCAACAACAGGAAAACCATATCTAAGGAACTTACTGTGACTTTGAGCTGAGAAGAACTTAGTTAACTTGAGATAGACTCTTGGGCTCTATAACATGGAAGGAAAATCGCTTGACAAAATTATGACTTCACTTACGACAAGGAAACATTAAAGTTTAACATTAAATGACATGTCATTTGGCTATGAAATGAATAACGAAGCCCACACACACATACACACATGCCAAATACCACATACCACCTCTACAAGTAAATAGGTCTAAAGAGATTTAACATATGTATGTATGTCTATCTATCTGTATGATGGTTTTATTTATAGACCACATGATAAAGTGATTTTTGAGTTTTGTTTTTCATTCTTGTCTTTTTGTATTTCCTTTATTCTTAATATATTGTAGGTATATTTCTTTCTTTACCCTGTTAGACACTTGTAACAAGGGTTGTTGAGACCATTAACAGTTTTAATAAAGTTTATTCACAAGTATCCAATAATCTTAAAATAAATAGATGTTCATATGTTCGACATGAGAATGTGACACAAATATTTGATTTCGATTAATATAAAATTGGATTTCTTTTTCTTTTTTTACCTGCGAAGTGATCAAATCTGTAGACTTTAGTCAAACAGAATCGAGGAAAGAACATTTCGGTTCACATGTTTACCAACTGTAAGATCTGAAAAAGAAAGCTTGATTAAGGCAATGTGAGGGATCCTAAGATTTGCAATTCTTGGGGCCCTCATAATATTCTTTGTAAGAAGCAATTTTGATTGTGATCTTCTTTTTAGGGTTCCGGACCCAAAGGGTACCAAAAGGAACCTTATTCCAGAGACTTCATTGTCCGTCCGTAAGTTGTTGCGTCATATCTCATAAACCGCAATAGCTAGAGAGTTGAAATTTTCACAGCAACAAATACTAAAACTAAAATATTTTCGAAAATTTAAAGGGGTTTCCATACAAGAAACATTTTGGTTTGTATGGCAGCTATAAGATCCAGTAATCCCATGATCTTTAAATTGGGATGGCTAGTGGCTATATATCAGAAACTTATTTTGTCCAAATTTCAGTTTGATCGGACCACTAGGGAGGGTACCTCCCATACAAACCCACCATTAATTTTCAGGTTCTTATTACAAAAACTTTTTTGTTTTTTGTTCTATCGAACTGAAATTTAGACACTATGAGTTTTTAATATAGGCGCTATACATTTATTGGAATCAGTCAAATCGGACCACTAGGGGGAGTACCTCCCATCCAACCCCAATCTGTTTTTTTTTTTTCTTTTTTTCCGATGGGGAAGCATTAAAAGCCGAACGAATCTACTATTCGAAGTGTGGGACTTGCACCCACTAAACCCCACCGTCCCAAGTCCACTGGCACTACCGCAAAGCATTACGTCAAGGAGGAACCCTCCGTGTAAGAGTCTGTCTCGCACTTGGCCCATTTTTTAGGATTTGCATTTCATTCCCAGCCAAACCTAAGAAACTGAAATACTCTCCCAATCGTAGCCTATTGTTGATGCTGGGCTTATAGTCACATATGCATGTACTTCTAAGGATTATTATCGGACGCTTAGAGTGTGTATTCTAAGTATTGTATGCAACAATTTTTTTTTGTTTTGCTACTTAAGAAGAAAATTATAATCATCAAACAAAATGCAACACAGTCTTTATCATCATCATCATTATCATCATCAGAGTAATAAAATATGAGAAAGGCGCCAACCAAATGTCGTACACAACTATAACGAAGAAAAATGATTAAGCCCCAAGATATAGCGACCGGCAACAACAAGAAGAATAACAACAAAAGATTATTACTATAAAGCATAAGAAAAAATAATATATGTATGTACGAATATGAATGAGCCTTGTGATTATGATGGAAGATTAAGGGAAGCAGGCAGGCAAGCAGGCACTTAGTGTACGTATGTACTCACTCTTCTTTCTATGTTAGTTTGTTATTTTATTGTAATGTGTGTTTGTGTGTGTGTGTGTGTGTGTGTGTGTGTGTGTGTGTGTGTGTGAAGAAGAGGAATAAAGGCGCGAGCAAGTAAACGACGACGAGCGACAAATGCGGCAGCAATTTAGTTAATTGCCTGCAATTATACTAATGAGCGCTTTGCCGCCATCTTCGTTGTCATTTTTGTTGTCGCTGCCTTTGACGCTTTGCTTTATCTTCTCTTTGTCTTAATGGCTAGGACGACCCAACAAAAGCAACAACAAAAGAAAAATATGGAAAGATGCATTACATTTCTTTATTTTGACTTACGTGTATTACAATACAAAAACTATTCCATACAATACAATATAATAATAAAATAAAGCTAAAATCGAACTATTGAAAGTAACTCAATTTGATTGATCCTGAATATGAAAAATATTTAAGCGCCTTTAATTATTCCATTATTAAACATTATAGCGAGGGGATGTGGGATTGTGGTTGATTGAGTGAGTGAGTGAGTGAGTGAGTGAGGGACTTTGATGTACTTGACACGCACACAGCACACTATATCTCCTTTATCTTAACAAAAAGATTTCGATATCGATATTTATTTAATTCAATGGAATGAGTTAGTCTTCAGTCCATCTTAGTCAATTATTCAGGCACTAAGTAAGTCAGTTAGTCTATCAGTCAGTCAGTCAGTCAGTCAGACAGTCATTGACTCTGTCAGTTAGAGACTCACGCACGCTCGCTGATTAGTTTGACTGTCGAATTAGTAATCAATGTTGGTTCACCAGCCAGATGGCTTAATAAAAGCGTGTACGTGACCAAAGTTATCAAATACTCAAATGGCTTAAAACGCAAAGTACAAGACATACATATAAACAGCAATACTATCTATGGTATGTCTACAAGTACTCGTACATCTGGAACGAGATGTATTGAATGATGATGCATGTACTAGTATAGTATGATGCATGTATGAATGAATGAATGAATGAATGTTTTTAAAAGAGATAAAATGCCAAAGTCGAAGTGTTGGTATTCGTTAATGAAATCATTATAGCCTTTTGAAGTTGCATTAGCTTGGTATTACGTGCGTGCGTGTTTTCAAACACAAGAAAATCTTATCCATCCCCAACCACTTTTCTCCTCTACCTGACCCTGTTGCTGTTCCTGTTTCTGTTCCTTGTTGCTTTCATATAACAACAATTTTATTTTAAAACTCTTCTTGTCCCCTAAAATAGGCCATTGATATTTTCGTCACTCTTCTTTACTTGAGTTCTCCAATTCAAATTCCAATTCCAATTACCATTTCAATATCTGCATATGCTGTGTATGTATGTGTTAATTGTCTTTTGAAATCGTTTTGGGAAATTTCATTTAAATATTTGATGAAATACATAGATTTTCTAAACAAACATTCAATGGTTTATATGGCAGAAACTTATATTAAATATTGATCTGATTAGTTCAGTTTGTTAAAACTTTGATCTGAACAAAGTATTTCATTTTACTTGTAACAGGATATTAATTAATATGACAGCGACAATCATGATTTTGAATTCAATTTTCTGTAACGAATACCCCTTTCAATAATTGCTCTCCATTTCAATCCTAGCCTCAGTCGAACTTTCAGTTTTCCCTACGTGTAAAAAGTGAATACTGACAGTTGGACTGAAATTGATAGCAAATCTGATGGCCAGACCCCTTTGCTTCAGTTTAGCTCAATAAAAGATTCGATGTTTCGATAATTTTTACATGTTGTCATTGAAAAAATGGAAGAGACTGAGAATGATAACTGATCTGATGGCCAGACTTGTTTGCTTCAGTTCAATTCGATAAAATTTTCGAAGATTTCGTATTAGGGTTGTAATGGAACTTCGCCTTCGCCTCCGCCTCCGCAAATGCGAAACATCCGCAAGAAATCGTACTTCCTCCACCGCCTGTTTTAAACGGAGTTTTATTGGAGATGTATTTTAAATTTTTTCATTACGTGCGACGCCACATTTCTCATTTGCTCTCACATCCCTTGCTTAACAAAAGCTAAATATACGAAAGAAGACTAAGAAAAACGTCAGCAGCGATAGACTACATAAGAGCTGTCCCGTGCGGCTCAACCGAATACCTTTTTAGGCTTTCGGATTCTATCTCATGAGCCGTTATAGGAAGAAAGTTGAAATTTTGACAAATTTTTTTGTAGCAAACTAAAACTAAAATAAAAAAATTTAAAGAGGGGACCCCCCCATTCAAGAAACGTTTGGAGTTCTATGGGACCTATACGATCATGAAATTTCCATGGTTGGTGGAAATGAAGTAGAAACATATAGTTTATAAATTTCGGTATGATCGGATCGGTGGGGTACCCATACAAACACCCCATTAAAATTACAGTTTTTATTAGAATTTTTTTTTTTTTTTGTTTTTTGCACTATTCAACTGAAATTTAGACACTATAACTTTGATAAATGCGCTGTACATTTGTTGGAATCAGTCAAATTGGACCTCTAGAGGGGAACCTCCCGATTTTTTGTTTATTTTTTTTTTTTTTTTTTTTTGCATGCCAACTTGAGTTAAGGTTCTTTTCTGCCTTTTTCGCTCATCAATTTACTTGAAGCCCGATTTTTCCACACCATCTTCCAATGTGGCTCAGGAAACCAAATAAGCTGCACAACCCTAGACTACACAATACTCTCTCCGTCTGTTAATAAGATCGTTTGATTAATCTTTCGCAACAAAAATTGCACACAAATTGTTCGAAATTGTTTCGAAACGATTTTTTTTTGTTTTTTTTTGGTCCTCCTTCTCCGTTAATCCATGTAGTTCAAACAATGGACTTCCTCCGCTAAAATGACCACCTTTTCAAACCTAATTTGGTACCATCGTGCAAGGGCAACTTTTGTTACCTATGTATTGCTAAAATAAGGCAAATAATTCGAATTTCGAATAATTTAAATTTGTGTTTGTAAAGTGAAATATTTAAAGAAGCCTAAAAGTATACCACAATTGTATTAATTTTAGTATTTGTTTAGCCCCAATGGAATTACACATTCTGAAGATGGACGGACGGACGGACGGATGGACGGACAGTGTAGCCTTGATAATAGGATAGCATTTGGTATCATTTGGGTACGGAACCCTAAAAATGACGACGTTATTATGCAGATTTCATTAAAATTCATATTAAAAAACATAAAAATTTAAATTGAGAACTGAACTGATCTTCTGAAAACAAACTTTTTATGGAACTGAAACGGAGACTGTAACTGAGCCCTTATGAGTCTAGTTTGCTACGACAGACTGATTATTGCAATCTCCGATGCATAATTCTCTGTATTACAAACATCAATGCAAAGTGAAGATAGATGCAAACTAGTTTCCAAAATGGCAAATGCTGAAAGTGCCACACTTGACTAAGATATTGAAGTATACTCAGCCAAACAGTTATCCAGTGTTGATGCTGATCGTACTTGTGTTCCTGCTTTCACAATAAGTATATGTATATGTAGGAATAGGAAAGAAAGGACAGCTACAAAGAGGAACGAAAAAAAAAAAAGATATTAAATAAAAAAGAAATTCAATGAAATCGATTTATCTAGCCACCATATATGTACATGTCTCTATCTATCTATCTATCCATCTATTTATCTATCTATTACTTATTGCATACACACATCAACATACACATACATATGTTGATATGTGTACATAACAATACACGCATGTGTATGTGTGTGGGTGGAGCCTCCGAAATGGCCAAAAGCGAAATATAAATGGAACGAATCCAGAACTCTGGCAATTGTTCGTGGATTCAATACATACGCATGCATACCAATATACATATAGATATATACACATACATATGTATATGACATACCAGCAATAACAACAACAATGTTTCTATGTGACTGTCCAATGAGAAATGAGACGCTAACGTTTACGAATTTGGTTCTGGTTCTGGTTCTATGTTGGTACATATTCCTTCATTTTGTTGTTATGTGATATAAACGTACACATGTATGTGTGCACATGTGTATGCACACATATACATATGTATCTATATGTCTGTGCGGGAGTATGTGGGTGCAAAACAAAGTGACAAAAGTATCTGTAACCGTGGCACACACATGGAACATCAACTTCTGAAAAAATATCAAAAAAAAAAAAAAACAAAGAAAAAACAACAAATAAAACTAAAAAAGAAAGAAAGAAACAAAGAAAGAATAAAAGTAAATATGTGTATAAAAAAAAATAATAAAATAAGACAAAAGGAGAAACGATGGTGACAAATTAAATGACAATGGTGGGGTAGATGAGCCCATGTGCGTCATTATAATAGGCTACACAATAAAGAAGAACTCTGAGTACTTCTTACAGCATATAGTACAATATCATATGAACATTATATACATATGTATTTGTGTATGTATGTATATATTTGCTGGAAGTTCAAATGGTTTCAGTTATATTGATGTATTTTACATATGAATAGGTTTGGTCAAATTATGTTACAGAATATTCTATGTACAAGTATGTACATGCATGGTTATATTCATACATACATACATATTTAGATATACGGCAAATATAGACAAATGTTTGTTTATTTGGTTGGTTGTCCCTCAATATGATTAGTAATTGATTGAATTTCATTCGATAAAGGAAACATAAAAGCAACATCACTACTAAAATGAAGTGCATACTACAGACTTATTGTATTATAGCTTATATGTATATGGAAAAATAAGTAGATGGATGGATGAGAGGAACCTTAAAAGTAAAGCAATTAAATATCTTATTACTTTAATTATATTATCAAATATCAATTAAGTTATCAGTTGTTGCATCAAAAGGAATGTGTCTCATAAATTTTATAACCCATGAGTTCTAATTAAGTGAAAATATTATTAGTTATGTTGATCAATACAACTTATAAAGATATTCATATAATAAGAGGGTAGTTCAATTTTTTATTCACAGTACAAGGACTTGTTCGGATTGCGGTTGCACACTTTTTGGAAATGACCACACAGTTGTGCTTATGATCGATTTAAAGCAATTGCAGCTGCCATTGCACTGACAGCTTTTTCATATTCAAATATTCGTATGAAATATGATTAGATGCCTACAACCTTAGCCACCTCATGTACTTTCAATTGTCAATGTCCGATTTTCCAATATCATTTCATGGATTTGATTAATGCTTTCTGGCGTGATCACCTTTTTTAGGTAACCTAAAGGTTCTATGTCACTTGTGCTGGTACAACCACAACGGAACACAGAAATTCACTTCTTAGCCTCCCCTTGGTTCCGGGAATAGTTTATTGTATGCAATAAACAATGCTGGATGAAGAGATGAAATGTACCTTAATCATTTTTTAGGGTTCCGGACCCAAAGGGAACCAAAAGGAACCCTATTGCAGAGACTTCGTTGTGCGTCCGTCCGTTGCCGGGTCATATTTCATGCCCCGTAATAGCTAGAGACTTGAAATTTTCACCGAATGTGTATTTCTATCCAGGCATCAGCAACAAATACTAAAACTAAAATATTTTCCAAAACTTAATGGGGTCCCTGTACAAAAAACATTTTGGTTTGTATGGCAATTATACGATCCAGTTATCCCACGAACTTGAAATTTAGATAGTTACTGGCTATACATTATAAACTTATATGTTTGAAATTTCAGTTTAATCAGACCACTAGGGAGAGTTCCTCCCATACAAACCCTCATTAAAATTCAGGTTCTTATTTGGAAAACTTTTTTTCTTTTTTGTTCTATCAAACTGAAATTTAGACATCTTATTTGGAAACGGTCTTTTGGTCAGTCAAATCGGACCTCTAAGGTGGGTACCTCCCATACAAAACCACCATTAAAATTCAGGTTCTTATTAGGAAAATTTTTTTCTTTTTTGGACTATTGAACCGCAGTTTAGACATTTTAATTAATATAGGCGCGGTACATTTGTTAGAATCAGTCAAATCGTACCACCAGGGGAAGTACCTCACATACAAACCCCATTCTGGTACGGAACCCAGCGTGTATGTGGTCAATATTATTTAAACTTCAAAAGATATTTATTGATGTACGATAATTACTAAAAACAAAAATCTTTTTCGTTGCTACAAACATCCTCTTTCTGATTTTCTGTGGAGTTATTTAACAGCCCTCGTGTTCACTATGGAGAATCTCGTTTGAAAAGAGTGTGTACTAACGTTTCAATTTCCAGTAAATAAAATCTTTAGATTTTTGACCTTAAGAGAGTGTCCTCTCTATTAAATTTAAAATAGCTTCTAGAAGATTCCCTATCTGGGCGATTGTTCTCCAATTTCTTTATAATTTCTGCTAATTGAGTTCCCCTCACTTATCTCATATTTCTGAGTTCCATTCAAAAGCAATTGAAGCTTATTATGTCAAACTTACTAATTGACCCTCACTGAAATAAAAACATCAACGAAAAATAAGGAGAAAAAAATATCTTTTGTTTGATTATTATTTGATATCTAAACACAGATTGTAGCAACAATTTGGAGAGTCTCATATTCTGTTAAATTTAATACAATTTGAACAAAAAATACAAATACAAATAGAAATACTAAAAGAGGAAGGGGAGAGGGGGCATGAAAAAGTAATAAGCAATGAGTGAATGAGGCAAATGAGATTCAATAGACTTGTAGATGCGTCTTTCAATTAATATGCAAACAAAAGCCGCAGGCAGCCAAGCAAACTTAAGGACAACAACTTGAGAAGATCAACACCACCAACAAATTCGATTCCAATTGAATCCAATGCAGACAAGCCAGTTCTCTGTATTGTGTACTGCAGAAATAGATATGATATATTTTTGGCCAAATAAAGTTTATAATACTAAATGTACTTAGATTTCTTAAAGATAGATTTAGTGTTGCATACTTAAGGGCTCAAAGAAATTAACAAATTTTGAAATCAAATCAAATATAACTTTTATTATTTCTTACCGTTAATGATGGTCGTAACTAAGTAAAACAAAAAGCAATATTCACCGAAGCTCATATGCCCTTCACAAGCCAATATTTGTATAAATATATTAAAATTAATTTGAAAGTAAATGTTATTAATTTGTTATTTATAACAATAAAATTAATTATAATACATTTAAAAAAAAATAAAAATCATACTATAACTAATATTTGACAATAGAGAACTAGCTACTAGGCTTTCGACTCTGAGGAATCATAAAATATTATTGTATATTAAATTTATAAGGTTACAATTTGTTAGGAAGTTGAATATCTTTTCTATATTAGATTTGAAAGATGTAATAAGGAGAAGAGAGGAAGCTATGATGGAGGACAACTCTGATACTTTGAAGATGAGGGCATTGGTCAAAAAGGTGCAACGTAGATACTTTCACATGACCGCATAGTTGACAAGATGGACGTGCATCCCCGTTGACTAGATAAGCATAGGTAGCGCGTCTGATATGAATTTTAGTTGGCTATATGGACAACTGAAACTTTAACAATTTCGGCATTTAAACATATTTTGTATTTCCATCAATCGAAGAACTGCGATTTTTAAATTTCAGCTCAAAACTGAATATATAACAAGTCTATGCCGGGACGATTGATTTTCATCGTCATGCTGATCACTTCCTTACATATTATTTAGAATATAAAGACTATACAATGACATCTCTGTTGCACGTTTCTAAGCATTACAAACATCAAGCCAAAGCGTAAATACCAATTTACACTAAGAACAACATCACTTGAATGTGAAATTTTGAAGGCGTCGTCGTCATCATCATAGAATGAAAGCGTGTCAACATTTAACACATAAACGTGTTTCAAGTGACCTCCTTCCCATTCTCTCAACACAAACTTAGTGCCCACTAAAAGCATGAAAAAAAAATTAAACAGAAATCAAACCCCAAAGAGTGAAGCCACGCCTTTTAAGTGGCTCGTTAAAATGCCTCCGGTTTGCCTTCCCCTCTCCTCTCCTATCCACTCTACTTTATCAAACCATTCTCTACTCTACTACTCTACTTCGCTCTTCATGGTCGGTTTTCTTTAACAGCAAACGTTGAACACCTTTTTTCAAACACTTAAGTAGAATCACTTCATCTTAACAAAAAAAAAAAAAAACAAATAAAAATAACAACAACAAGAGAATTTCACACGCGTGCGAATAATTTTTTTTTTGTGAAGGGTGCAAATTTTGTCACGGTCGCGTCATGGCATCGTCACATCATCATCATTCCACCAACAGCAGCAGCATCAACACCAACAGTAACAGGAACAACGCAACTGAATGGTGAGTGGTAAAGAACTCCAATTCGACAACACAGGACAATAACAACAACAACAACAACAACAATATCAACTGGCACACACATTCAACAGCAAAAAAAAAAGGGCAATGAATACAAATCGCGCGCAACAACAACAACAACAACTACTTAGCACATTCAACAAGGACAATAACATAGACACACACCATCATCCTCATCATCTGAGTAAGTGTCATCAAGTGCGAAACGAAGGACTTGTAAACAGTCAGACAGGCAGACAAACAAATGTATGAATGAATGAACTTAGTTATGTTAGTATTCTCTGGGATACCCTGTACAATCAATACACTTTGTATAGTGGAACCTCGATTATCCGAACCTTTATTATTCACATATTCTAATCTGATCAATGATCAAATAATAAATTATATAAATATATTTTATATTTTATATCCAAATGATCTTAGTACATTCAATTATACTTTATCTATTTTAAGAAATATAAAGATCACATCAGCTAATTCTCAAAATTAGTAGACTATTGTGGAAGAATCATGTTAATCAAATTTATAGTTTTATTTTTTGAGTTGATATTACTTAAGAGGGAAAATATCCAATCAAATTGAAGTAACATCATGTCTATAAATGTTGATATTCCATGCATTTTGATACATCTTTCTTGAAGCTGTGTTAAATAAATACATAGGTAGAAGGTATTTTGCTTTTGTTTTCAATGAAATTCGTTAAATTCATTACACTCAAATTTGCTAAAAGGTAACTAAATACAATCACATGTGTATCTATGTGTATGGATGCGGACAGCTTTAAGGGTGAGGGTGAGTTGGCTAGTGAGTAAATGATTGGGTGAGTGAGTGAGTGAGTGAGCAAGTGAGTGTGTGAGTATTTTAGCTTTAGACACGCGTTGATGTGTCGTTGACAGGCAAAAACAAAAACAGAACCAGAAACAGAAATCGGAATTAAAATACGAGTAGAGAAGAAGACAGAAGACAGATAGAAGGCTAAGGCTAAGGCTGAGAGTACATTTATATCTTTAACTTATCTGATTTTAATTGCTTCAAACATACGCTGCTGCTCTATGCAAAATTATAAAGAAGCAAAAACTGACTGAAAATGTCCTTTGCACTTATGTAAGTTGTAACTCGACGACGTGACAACTTAACTTGACAGCAATGGAGGAGTGCAAATGGATGAGTAAAACGAGATATCTTTATGGCATTGCTATAAACGTAGACAATATTAAGTCTGTGTATCTCGTTGTTATCCTTTACCTTCTTTTTGTCCGTTTGTCTTTATTTCTTTCTTTCTTTTTTTTTTTTTTGGTATTCCCCCTTATGGTTTTTTGAGCTGTCAACATGGTGTTTATCTTTGTTTATTTCCGTTGAACAACAGCATGAGCAACAGCGACAACAACGGGCATTGCCTGCCACGCATTACACAATTAAAACACATACTGGTACATGTATCTCACATATTAATGTATATTTATGTATCTATGATGGTTGAAATGTCCCCAAATAAACAACTAACCGACCGACATCAACTATTTTATGCCACTGTACGGATATGTCATCCTATAAGTATGCAACTGTCTGTCTACCTGCTGCAAGACTTGCAGATCCAACAATACACGACTATAATATAAATACCTGACCGTAAAGCAAACTAAATCAGACTAGACACGACCATGACGTTATATATACATACTACTTACAATACATTCTATACATGCATATATACATACATAAGTATATGTTTATCGTTCGTTCACTCGTCTTTTTATGATGTTCGTACTTTGATGTTAATTATCCTGTTACAACGTCGCGCTATTAAAAGTATCTCCGCCACCGAGTTATATGCACAGATATACCCACACTTACTTTCCCTTATTCACCACTCACTTATACACCCACCACTATTCCGATCTGAACGCAACCCAAGCCAACCAGTTTTTCGCTTGATGCTGCGCTCTTGTCATTCATTGACTTCGTAAACAAAGCAGTTTACACATCCATGCTCGCTCATGCATAGAGGAAAATCCAGTAAGCTTTGGCAAGATTATCTCCAAGGACCTATAAATCCAGTAATTAAAGTCAAAGTCAAAAGACGTTTTTATTCTTATCAGCTTCAACTTTTGTTTTGTTGGTTGGTTTCTGTTTTTTTTTTTTTTTTGTTTTTGTCTTTCTCTCTTGGCGCGCGCTTTTTAATGCTTTTGCTTTAAATACACTTCCTTTCTGTTCTAGTCTCAGTATGTGTTCGAAATATATCTAGAATCATCATCATTGTTGTTCCTGTTGTTGTCATAGTCTGTGTGTAACTTACACACGCTTTAAGATGAGAGCAAAAAAACCTAAAATATATATATGAAAATTTAAAAGGAAAATTTGATGCGAAAAATTTACAATGTACACATGTTTGTGCGTTTTTTACTTGACCACCAATCGAAGCATCAACCCACCAACCAAACTACTTACTCACATACACAAGTCTAGTTCTTAAGTCAAGTCAAGTTTTATCCCAATTATAAAAAAAAAAAAAAAAAAAAAAAATACAAAGAAGTATGGAAACCGATAAGAAGCAATTTCCAAAGGATATCTTGATCAACTGTCAATCGGTATATATCTCACTCCACACACCAAACCACTCTACTTAAGTAGAAGCGATGCCAAAGAATCTATTAAAAATATTGTCTATAAATTGTATAATAAACTGATTGGTGTTTAGTCAATACGAAAATTGTTCTCTTTTATTCTTTTACTAATTCTACACTAAATTTGAAGGTCTTGGAGTAGTTGGAATTTTGCTTGTTTAGCTGGATTTTTCATTGACATTGGCCTTTTAGTTTATTTATTACAAATCTGACATGTCAATTCACATCCTCTATGTCCAACTGGGGCTCTACTGATGCAATCTGTGTTAGCACTCAACTACAGTTGCTGTTTAGTCCATAAATAACTCATGTGAATTTGTTTTGCCTGTCGATAGTTATCAGCTGTGCTGCTGTGTGCGCTCACAACTTTTTCCTGGAAATCAAAGATAGAAAGGCTGGCAGGCAGGAAGGAAGGAAGAAAGGACAAGGCAAAATGGACGACTTAAAATTTAATGAAAAAAATATGCTAAGTAAAGTAATCTAAGAAGAGAAAGTATTGATTGAGCCTCTTTCTAATAAATCAAAATCTTTAATTTCGAAATAAGGCATCTTCTTATTATAATCAAAAGATTTACAGTTCTTTCAAAAAAACAAAAAAAAAAAAATTATTACGCATTTCCAAATTGTATCTCATTAATGCGTTTATGCTATGTACATGTGTTTGTGTTTGTGTTTGTATCGAACGCCCTTAATGCCCTCAACGACCTAAAAAGAACTTGATTTTAACCCAAAAATGCTCAAATACAACCCCTCCATGCATGGACTCATTAATGTTGTGCTCATCAAGGCGAATGTGACACGATGCGACATTATATCACTAACACTAACTCACATCCTCACTCACTCAGACACAAGCAAAGATTCACATATCCATACACAGCGGAAAATACATTCAGACAGACAAATATACGATGGGTTAGACCGAGATTCATTTATTTATCGAAAGCCATCATCAGAATATGGGTCGAATAATCATCGAGCTCTCCCCCAACAGCCGTTGCCCATTCAATACATTACATAAACATAGATACACAAACATACAATAGATACATTCATAGTTAAATCCAAAGTACAATAAGAAAAGGAATTACTTACTTTACTTACATACATACTAAAGACAACGATGATAATTCTGATGATGATGATGATGATGATGAACAAAAACAAGGATGAGATGCCGCGACAATAATGATGAACACAAAGTATATGTCATAGATAGAGACTTCTGTGTCGAAGGGGTGTTATAGCACAGAGTAAGACAGTAAGACAGTAAGACAGGCAGACAAAGGCTATGACAGTTCGACACATGCATATACCATTTTCGCGTAAATTGCTGCTAATTTTGTTTATCGCAGGACAATTATCCAAACGAATGAGCTGACAAATGAGCCACGCCGACATGAAGACAAGAACATAACAACACAACACAAACATAAATACACACAATTACATATGTAGAACGTCAGCTTATGCCCGCTTGAATACCATTTCATTATGCCATGATCTGACTAAACACCCAATCCACAATTCACAACAAACACAACAACGATGACTTAAGTATGAAAGTCACTTAGTCAGTCACTCAGTCACTTAGTCAGTCTGTGTATTTCTCTGTTTGTTTAAATATCATTCTTGTTGCCTTTCATTCGTATCTTTACAATTCTCATTCTCGCTTTGCACGTTTGAATAGTTTTAATAATCAGGAAGAAGGACGAAAACATTAGAGGACTATGGGATATTAACACAACTAGGCGTGGGCGGTTTTAACATGCCGCCTTTGTTATTCAACATCTTATGAATATTAATTCAATTCTACATAGTAATACATAACAGCCGTGGTTATGTCATTATTCTCACTCATCAAAACCAAAAACCGGAAACTAACATAAGACGACATTAACGACATAAATGACTAAACAAATGTCTCTCCTTTTCATCATCACAATGTTATCAATTTACATATCTGTCTTCCAAGAAAAGATTCTACCAATAAATAATCTATTGTAATTATATCATAAATAAATTACTCATTACTTTGGCATATGTAATTCTGATATTCTATAGACTTTTTAATCTAAACATACACTAATCATTTATATTGAAACAAAATTTATTTATTTTTATTTTCAGTTTCAATTCGGACAACAGACAAAACTACTTTGAGAGCATGGGAATGGAATATTACATACATGGAATTATTCGCACAAACTTACTGGAAACAAAAAATCAAAAAAGAAACATTTTCCCATTTTTATAAAATGCCAATACTATTTTGACTTTGTAAAAGATTACTAAGCCGATTTACTTTTTCCTTTTCCTGATTCATTTTTAATAAGATATAAAAACAACAGAGAACAAGAAAAAAACAAGTAAAAAAGGAAAAGTAAACTTCCGCCACACCAAAGCTTACATACACTTCATGTACGACTACAGTAAAGTTCTTGGTTTATTAATTTAATTGTTGACCAGTACTTTTATGTTGAAAATTTTTGGCTCTCTTAATTGGAAACTATTGAACTATTATATCATCATCATCATCTTTATATATATAATTCTTCTGTGAGTGTGTATGTCACTGAACTTCTCTTAAACGACTGGACCGATTTTGATGAAATTCTTTGTGTGTGTTCAAGGGGATCTGAGAATGATTTAGATTCACAATCTTTATATATATAATTCTTCTGTGAGTGTGTATGTCACTGAACTTCTCTTATGTGTGTTCATATTGAGTCATATGCGCGGCTATACCGTTCGTTCATCTGATTGCAATGACATTTTGTGAATGCGTGCATGGTTGGTTTTAGCCTTGAACATAACAGAGTACTTTTGGATTCGATATGTGACGCTGTTGTCGAGAAATTGGTGGATCAAATACTGCATTTGATTTGTCTGATTCTGCGCAATGTACTACAGTTAGTTTTGAATAAATTAAAGGACTCAATAATACAATAACACTTAAGGCAAGACCAGGGAGCTGTGCATTGTTGTGGATTTGGTAAGTCACTGGAATTATTAATGTGACTGACTATCCATTTAGCCAAATTAAAGTGCAGCGGGAAGCAAAATTGAAATACCAGAATTGCAATTCAACTTATTAATAGCGATGGTGCGAAACCGCAACTGTAGGTATGGCCCAATCCACTTGCGTTCTACTGAAAGTGAAGTTTAAGGAATCCGATTGGCCGTACGACGTCGGCAGGATACCCTAGTTATATATAAAATTCGAGTGTACGAAATTTTGTGTCTTTTGATAAATGTTGTTTTTTTTTTTTTTTGTTTTACTAATAGGATAACCAAGATGGTTTATGCTTCAGTTAGACCCGGTAGGTGGCGCTGTTGTCGAGTCACAGACACTTTTTACCAAATTTTTAACAAATTTTTATCTAACGCACACTATACAAAGCCGATTTTAATATTTTTTTTTTTTTTAATGAGAAATGAATGCTAATGAAAAGAGTTGCACACTTATTCTTTTCAGTTCTTAATTTTTTATATTATATTTGTAAGTATTAAGTTTTTTTGAAAACCACTGCAACACTAAGCATTATACTTTTAATGCTTTGGTTGTTGTTATTGTTGTATTTTTCCTCTCTGTGTACGCACTTTTTGTGATCTTCGTTCCTGTATTTTATGTTCATTTATAGAGAAAATGTGTTCCGTTGTTTGTGTTTTGCTTTGTTTGTATTTCGTGTTTGAGGCTATTGATAAATTTTGGTTTGTACATAAGGGAAGTGGGAGGATCGCGGGTAGTCGTGTACCAAAAACCAAAATGTGTTCTGCCGATGTTTTTTTGCTCTTCTCCTTTCGCACATATAAGTATTACAAACATATTTCGAATACCATGCGTACTTACAATAATATATATTTCAAGGAATCGAATGTCTTTGTACACAATTTCATAACAAAATCTCAGTTAATGTAAGAACCAGTGAACTTAATGGGTGAAAGGACAAGACCCATATATCGTGATCTGAGGCGTAATTCTATACGTCATACTAGTCTATGATCTGGCCTTAGAGGTATATACCATCATCTATTATTTAATGATGACAAAGATTATATATATGTTAGAAATATGAAATGGCTTGCCTACTTTAATCCCGTACCGATCCGGTTAAATTCTGACCAACTTTTATGGATCAACTTTCCCTTCTGTGGACTACTATAAAGTTGTCAGAAGTAAATATGATGGTTCGATTGAATCAACCTATTAGCCCTGCACGAGTCAACACTAAACAAAAAAATAAAGTAAATACAATACAAAAATTAGAAAATGAAATATGAAAATTTGAAGTTTCACTTCCATATTGTATTTGCCTTAATAGCTCCATATTTTTGGGATTTAGTCTCCTACGCTAAGGAAGTTTCACTTCAAAAATTAAAAAAAAAAAAATATTCCCAGTGCAGGTCTCGAACCCCACGCCCGCGGTTTGCAAGCCTACTCTCTAACAATTAAGCCGCAGATACATTTCAATTGTATTTGCCTAAATAGCTCCAATATAATGATAACATCATAAGTTTTGATTTTCGTCACATTTAATTTTCATATTTTTTGGAATTACACCCCTTCGCTAAAGAAGTTTCACTTCAAAAATTATCATTTCTTGTTCAAACGAATCATGTGCAACACGCACCACTATTTATATTCACAACACATAAAAAAAAATAAACTTATTCTAGTTAAATTCTTTAACAAAAACAGTGTGCTACGATTCGCACGACAGTATAGATACAAGTCAATGAGTCTGCAAAGCAAATAAAACAAAAAATGAGTTAAATGACTCGTTTCAAAAACACACATGACTCGGTTTCATAGTGTGAATAGTACGACTGTTAATACTACTTAGCGTTGACACGTAGAAAGCTGTAATACGTCACAAACATCAGGGTAATGTTGAGAAATTTTTTAATAGAGAAATGAAAATGAAATAATAGACAAACAAAGTAAGTATGTCGATTTAAAAGTCAAAAGAAGGAATGACAAATAAAGTTAAATTTTTGTTTTATTTTTGGAATCAAAACGGTAGCATAAATAACAATTTAATTTAAAATTCTAAAATTGAAATGAAACAAACCGGCAAAATATTGTGGAAAAACGACCAATAATAAGGGCAGCAAAATAGTCAGGAAGGAATCAAGTAAACAAACAAGAAACCAGCAACAAAAAGTGGTCACATAATCTAAAATACAACAAGTACACGACGGTTAAACGGTAAGAAGGTAAGAAAAGACAAACATTAAAAAAAAGTAAATTTTATTTTAAAATAAATTTATCACCTTTCGCGCAACACTACATTGGAGACAGCTGGCAATGGATAAGGAAATCATGTCCAAGAATGGCTTGCAACTCAGAGAAACATATATAAAAGAAAAACCTGACAAGACCGTAAAGGAATGGTAAGTATAGTAGCACAATACAATACAACACAACAGAACGCAAGAACTACAAGATAACGAATGCTAAGGACCACGAAAGAAAGACGCGCATAGAGACACCCACACTCCACTAAATATAAGAGACGGTGACATGCAGTAGTATGTTAAAGCAAAGGACACTCACTGCACATGCGGTCGCTGGCTCCTGTCGTCTTTGAAAGAATAGACCAAACGAACGAACAGATGTCCCGGTATGAGCTTCATTTGCGCTTGAAATGAAATCATAATGAGATTTCTTTTCCACAAAAAGAAAAAAAAAAATAGCAACAACCACCTATATCCATACCCATCTCCACCAACATTTTTGCTACGACTGAACCAAACCTAAACCACCCACCCACCCATATAAACAAAGACAAATATTGTATATTTACAAGAATATAGATGGGTGTATGGTGGGCCACGTTAAGAGCAGCTAACAAACAAAAATGAGTTTTATTCTAATATCCTTGATATTTATTAAGTTTTTTTTCTTTTTTCTTTCTTTTTTTTTCGTTTTCATTTCTACATTGTAATGACAAAATTCATAATTGGATAAAGTGGACCTAAACCCAAACTGCCAAACTCTGTGTATCTCCTACGCTTCAGTTTGGTTGTGTTTGTCTCGTTTGTTATTTTATTGCTTACTTTCCTGATGTATATATTGTAAGTTGGCAACAACAGTTCCAGTAACAGTAACACCAACAACAGGAACAACACAATAACAACTAAATTAATGTACAACAAGTCATCATTCGAAAAAAAAAGAAATACAAAACGATCAAAATAAATATCATGTTTAATACTCTAAATTTTAAGTGTATAAAAAATAAATAAATACTACTTTAATAATAAAAAAAAAAAAAAAGAAAAACCTGAGCTTAAGAATTTCATTTAAGTTCTACAAAGAATGGGGAACACTGCAGGGCAATGAGACTGGGGAGTCTTTGTTTTAAATATTGTACATATACATACATATGCAAATATTTTTATAAGTATAGAACACTCAGAATTCTATTCATTATTCTGTGATTGCCCCTACAATTTTGGCTATCGAATCATATAAAATAACCATTTTCCTATAATCGATAATCAGCTGGGGATTAAATATTATTAATATTAATATTATTATTTATAGAAGCCAGATCCCTGGGGATTGCTATCAGTAGATATATAGTAATCTAGAGAGTAATGCCGGCTGTAGCGTAGCTTCTGTTAGGGCCTCCCAAGCTGGTAAGGTCGATAGTAAATATCGAAGCCAAGCAATCCACAACGTATCGATATCTGTTACCATAGGCATGGCTAGAACCGAATGTACTTAATGCGCTATATAAGCATTAAAAGATGGAAAACATTAAACCCTTCAGAAGGCAATAGAAACCCAATGAAGAAGGAGGTGTGTGCAAAAGTCATTTCGGTTTTTTCCAATAGATGGTATTTAGTCTAAATTTTAAATGAGCGATGGCCGAACATTTGTAAAAGTGACAGCTGATTAACTATGGAAAGTAAATGTAAGCATTTTCGGCGTATTTTGGTTTTTTACTTCCGAAAAGGGAAGAATGCAATCCAATATAAAAAAAAAATCAAAACAATAATTGATGAAAACTGCCGTTATTCAATACAAAAGATTGCAGAAAGGCTTAATGAATGACGTACAACAGTAGAAAAACACTTTAAAAAACTTGGATACGTACGTACACAAGCTCGATATTTGGGTTCCGCATGAGTTGAAAGAAATTCACCTCCCTAATCGGATCAATTTGAAGCGAACGGGTGATGAAAAATGGGTTGTGTACAGTAACGTGAACCGAAAATGATCATGGAGCAATGAAATGAAACGCGTCTAACCATATCAAAGGCCGATATTCGCCAGAGAAAAGTTATGCTGTCCGTTTGAGCTGCTGCCATGGATTGAAACCATAAATTGGGATGTGTACTGCCGTCAGTTATCCGAATTGCACAAAAAAAATCTATAAGAAGCACCCTGGACTAGCCAATCGGATATACATATGTCATTTTCCACCATGACAACGCTCGACCGCATACTTCTTTGGTCACTCGGCAGGAGCTGAATTGGGAAGTGATGGGGTATAAAAGGTACCCGACCTTACACCATCAGATTTCCATTTATTCCACTCTCTTCAAAACTTTTGAGAGGTAAAATATTCGTTTCTGATGAGGTTGTCAAAAACCACTTGACACAGGTTTTTGCCCATAAGGATCAGAAGTTCTACGAAGACGGAATAATGAAACTTTCTGAAAGATGGGCAAAAGTGGTCACAATATAATTTTATATTATATAATCACCAATGCTCGCAATCGAATTGGCAAATAAAGAAGAAGAAGATATATAGAATAAAGAGGTTTAATTGAAAAATCGCTGGAATAGTAGAATAATAAATGCATATGAAGATCCCACATATGTTCCGCCCAATTATAAGTCAAAACTTACTACACTCTTTTTAGCAAGTTCATTGTATGTAAAATTATGTCTACCATAACTACTTTCAATAAACAAACATTACTATACTCAAAAGCTAATTGGAAGTTGTTCAGACGTATCCTTAAACATCCGTTGTATATTAAATTTAAATAATAATACACTATCTACCTGTAATGAAATTGACTCTATTATCGACTTCATGACAACTAGCGTGTCTAGAGCAATTGACCAAGCAGTATCTAAATTAAATATCATTCGATCATCTAACTCCAAAATTCGTGATAATATTATTGAGCTTATCAAAATAAGAAATATTGCACGAAGACATTGGATAAGATCTAGGCAACCAATTGTCAAAGCCAGAATAAATTTTCATTAAAAATAAAAAACAATTCGTTCCTAGCTTCTGTTACAATAACAAGGTTTACAGTACTAGAGTACAGAAAGCTAATATCATGAGTGAAATATTTTAGAAGAAGCATTGATTCGCTTTTAGATCCTACCACTGAGGCACTTGTTAACAGCTCGTTAACGATGTATTCTCAAGCGTCGAAACTATTACTCTTGCGGGTGTCGAAAAAGTTGTTCGTGTTCTAAAAACAAAAAAGTCCCCAGGCCCTGACAACATACCAAATATCAGTCTGAAACATCTCCATAAACGAGCCCTAAAATTAATAGCTATAGTGTTTAATAAATGCATGAGCATCAGCTACTTTCCATATTATTGGGAGGCAGCCAATATCGTTGCAATTGCAAAAGCAGGTAAAAATGCTGACTCTCCAGAAAGTTACCGCCCTATCAGTCTTTTGAGCAGATTCTCCAAAATATTTGAGCGATTACTTAACATTAGGTTGAATACCTTCATAAAAGAAAACAATATTCTCCCGTCTTCACAGTACGGTTCCAGTCCTAATCGAAGCTGTATTCATCCGCTGAGGAATCTAAAAAAGTTTGTCAAAGACAAGTTAAGTTATTCAAAGAAATCTGTGGGCATGGTCACATTGGACATTCAGGTTGCTTTTAACACATTATGGCACAAGGGCCTCATCCATAAGTTAAAATGATACATAGTTTTCTATCCGACAGATATTTCTAGGTTATTATTGATGGTGTCAAATATGATAAAAAAAACTTATAACTGCAGGTGTTCCTCAGGGTTCTGTGTTAGGTCCTACGCTATATAATTTGTACACCCATGACATACCAACGCTTAATCATTGTCAAGCATTAATTTTTGCTGACGACACTGCTCTGGCAATACAGTGAGATTCAACATTTTCTTACAGAGATTTTTAAAAACTTTGACATACGTAGAAAATTAAGTTAAATTCCAATAAAACAAATGTTATATACTTCAACCGCAAGCTCATGTCTTGTCACTTACCAAACACAAATTTAATTTACAAATAAAACAAATATTAAAAGTTGTGAATTTGCACAACCAACGCTGTAATTTCGTGTTCATAATGGAATTGGAAGTTCCTCACATAACAAAAAGGATATGCTATTGTTTTGGACGTAGAGTCACAGACTGATTCCTTTGCAGTATCTCTATGTTAGAGACCGTGGTCTAAGAAGCCAATACATAATTCTACTTTTTATTTTTAGCTGAATTGTTTTCTATTTAATGTGCACTCCAAGGTATTTCACAGTATTGAGAGTATTCAGTATTGATGCTTCTCCGCTTTAAGGTGAAAGTTGTTTGGACTGAGTTTTGTGTGTTGACCATTATTTTTTATTCCTTCGACCATGAAAAGTTGATTTTGCAGGTGCGTGATGTAATCACACTGTTTTAATTCAATGCAGATATCACTGTGTCTTCTTCATTATCTCCTAGTGGCATATCAGCAGTATATACTTATATTTATTAGATGGGGCCCATGTACGCTTCCTTGGGGTACGCCAGCATGAAAAAAAAGAAACATAATAGTAAAATTATACGTTCATTCGATTAGATGGGCCTATTGAAACAATTACCAAAATTACAGATTCCTCGATATTCTGGGATTCATTGAAGATTCCAAGATTTTCTTCGGAGATAAGTCTACAAGATAATGGTTATCTGATTCACATTGATATAGGCAATGCTCTGCTGTTTCCTCTTCTTCAATACTTTTCAATGGTGACATCCCAGATACCTCAGACTGTAAGGAACCGAGTTAGCCTTGTCGCTACTTTTAACATATTGTACGTTTTCCATACAATATTGGTGCGATGTACCATCAAGTCATTGTTTGAGTTTTACTTTTACGGAACTCCTTTCCTAGCGAATTCATCTGCCTGCCTCTTTCTATCCAAGTTAACGACTATGGTTTGGCAAAGAAAATAATATGAATATACTAAGTGACTTATTTGCAGCTAGGTTTTTAAGAAATATTAGGCCGTCCAAGAGTAGTTTCAATTTAATCTCAAAAGCGATGACTGCAGCGTGCATTAAGACACCCCTGTCATCAGAGTGAATGTATGTAGATGTGGATGTTGCATTGATTTCGGTTTGTAACACTAAATTATCTTGGCACATGCACTTCATCGGGTTCTCCCATAGACACCTGCTCCAATAGCAGTATCCATGAGTACCACAAACGCTCTCTGGTCTTAGCTGTATGCAGTTTACCATATCTAAGAATATAACTACAAAATTATATTGGAAGTTGGGCGGCAGAGGTCAGGTAGGTTAAAGTGAATTGGATAGAGATTGTTAGTTGACTACAGATTCTTTTTCATTATTTAAGATAAGATGTCATGCCATGAAAAGCTTTGCTTCTTTCTTTATAATCAATTCATAAATAGGCGGCGGTAAATATAATAGAATCTCAAAGGTCTTTGTTGTAGTTCTCATGGCTCCTTATACATAAACGCAATCCTGTTTTTTCACTCAAATAAAGTGTTTACTTATATATAAAAATGCAAATAAAACTTTTGTAATTATTATTGACAGATTCAAAAGTAAAAAAAACGTTAAGATAAACAATAGGAACACAAATGATACGAATCACCCTGTTGTTGTACAGCACTGGCGACACTTGCACATCAATTGTAGCTTAGAGATTTGAGGCAATCATTTCGACTGACCTCGAAAAATGATTGTCCGGTTATCGATAGCTTGAAGAAAAAAAGCTATATGTACTCAATGATAGTTATCGATGTCATTGATAGTTTGACAACTCTAGTTTATATTATAAAAAAAACAATCAAAGCTGAGGGTCGTTCGTATAAATAGAAAATAAATTGTGTGCCCAAATGTTATTTGAAATAGGAAAAAAACAAAGCGCAAATAAAATGGAGCCAATGACGTTGGGAAGTCCTGTGCGTAGCTTGTCGCCTAATCAAAGTCGATATTTCCCATGCTATTTAATGGGCGATGGACCAGGGCCAACAACGCCGCCGCGCGTTGGTGCAGTCGGTTTTGGCGGTAAGTAAAATCACATGTAATATGTGGGAAGCAGGTTTTTACAATTTGATATTCATTTTCTATGCAGCACAATCAACACCATATGTGTATCCAGTCCATTCGACACCTGTTCGAAATATATCCTTGGACTTTGGTCGCTCACCGCTGACAGGCAAAAGTTTGTATGGTAGTGGCTTTCGTCAATACCAGCATAGCAACGCGCCATTATCGCGCATTGAGAACTTTCAAAGAAATACACCAACAACACAAAATAATGCCACGAACAGACGTCATCATGCTGGTCCACCTATTGTGGGACTCTTCGATGATATGCGCATTAGTCAATTGGCAGTGAAGAGCTGCCAAAATAATCTGCAGAACCAAAATTCCAAGCAGCTGCAGGTCCCTGAAAATAACATGCGTGCAATATACTCACCTTTGGGTGCCAATATGTCACCAATAGGACTGGGCAAAACACCATCGCAAAATTGTTCTGTGCGAAAGCCCCAACTAATCGAAAATAATTTATGGGTTACAGTATTTGGTTTTCCGGTGGGTGCCACTTATTTGATACTAAATCAATTTAGTATATTTGGTACCATTGTCGACAAAGTGCTGCCACCGCAGAACTACAATTGGATGCATATTAAATACACGACACGTATAGAGTGCGACAGAGCTCTACAGTTCGATAAGAGAATAATTAGAAATTATATTATGGTTGGTGTCAAGCGTTGCAATGATCCCGCCATCATTGATAAGGAGAATTTACCGAATAAATTAAGTTTTTCACGAGTTCCATATCCAAAAATGCGACCATTGGTCAAGCAGTATGTCGATTTGGCGGAAAATGATATCTGGTTGGACAACAAAAAGGTTGTGGCGCACAAGAGCAATACCCTTATAGATAAGGTTATGAAGATGCTCTTTAATTGGTAAATAATCGTACTATACACACACACACACACGCACAAGAGCAATACCCTTATAGATAAGGTTATAAATATGCTCTTTAATTGGTAAATAATCGTACTATACACACACACATATATATATATATATATATACACACACACACACACACACACACTTTTGCACAACATCTAACTAATGTTTATTCATTTTCTTCAAATATTTTCCATATGTTTCCGTTTTCTTTGTGACTTGGAATTATTCGCAGTTATTTATATGTAGAATCGAAACTTAGTTCTTTCATATTTTCTTAATTCATTTAGTTGTTTATTTTAAAAATTGCTAAATTTATATTAATTAATAACTGTGCGTATTGAGTGTCACCAAGAACTGCATTTTAACTATTCTGTTTTAAACTTTATATTTATAATTTTTGTAATAATAATAAAATTTTGTGTTTGGTTTTAAAATATAAAAAATAAAAGAGAATTCACTTAAAAGCTGTTTTGCTCTCTAAGGATGAATAGGTGTATTTGGGTCACCACTAAAAGGCCGACAATGTACTATAAAGGTGCAAATATAAGTTTCTTCAATTTGGGTTCAATTAGCGCCGTCTCCAGGTCTTGCATATTGGGTTAATTGAACAGACGATCGTCTAACTTGGACTGAGCCCATAATATTAGTTTAAGCAAAAACATCAATTTCGGCGTTGAATCGTCACTATGCTCGCACTTCAAAATGGCTGCATTTAATTCACTTGCAATTTGTGGATTGATTTGATAAATCAATTGTATTGTACATAATCAAAATCCAATCATTTACCAATTCTGAATTCATATATGAAATATGAACTAAATGTTGATGTTTTTTACCTTATGAGTTCAATCAATTGTAATTGTTGCAAGTGAAAGAATAGATATCGATCATTTTCCAGCAATTCCAGATGCAATTGGTTGACATAAATGGAAAAATTAAGCTTAATTCCAATAAAACAAATGCTATATATTTCACCCGGAAGCGCATGTCTTGTCACTTACCATACACTAACCTACTACTTAGCTCTCAATCAATAAAATGGGAGAACTGCATAAAATATCTCGGTTTGTATATAGAAAACAAATTAACGTTCTGTTGTCATTTAAGTAGGACAATTGACAAAATTAATAAAACTATAAGAATTCTTTACCTCATTATTAATAGAAAATCAAAACTCTCAATAAAAAGAAAAAAAAATTAATAACTGTAAAGTCGATATTTGTGCCAATCATGCTATATGGGTCCGAGGCTTGGGACGATTGTGCTACATGTCATCGTAAGAAACTACAAACATCTCAAAATAAACTTTTAAAAATGATTTTTGATTATTCTTTCTACTACTCCAATTCTCTTCTTCATGAAAAGGCAGATATTGGCATGATAGATGAAAAAATCTGTCTAACTAATACAAATTTTAATGTAAGATATGATTTATTAGACTCTCCTAGAGATAATTAATACTTAAGAGGCTAATTTACAAATAAGCTTTGTTAAGTGTTTATACTTAGTTTTAAATTAGTTCTAGTTTTAAACAAATGTATTTATTGTATTGTATAAATTAATCTTCAATGTTAGTTGTTAAGTTAGTTTAATGTAACTAAACTCTATAAATGCAAAATACGATACAATACAAATAATATGGGTCCAATAAAATTAAATAAAATAAGTAGAATAATATGCACATGTTCGGGCTCTCAAGAGTGAACTCAATTCTAAGATTCTTGTATCTTAATATCAAATCAAAATACTCTAATAAGTGTGTATGTATCAGGATCTCATATCTATGCGGGGCTTCAACTAACCAAAGCAACCAATGTACATTTGTTATTATGCGATGCATTTCTTTTGAGTATGAAACAAACATTTGCCAGTATCTAATTTTACTTTGGGGATAATATACTCGTAAAAAATTAGAATATGTGTAAATATGTTATTAATATTTTTATTAATCAAGTGAAAAATATTTATTTATTTATTTATTGTACAGTAGAAAACTTAATTCTAAAATACAATATTAAAGCTGAAGCAACAAAGGCCTTGAGCTAAAGTGAAAAATAAATATGTTTTAATTTAAGTTTTGTGGCTTTCTAATAATATTTTCTATTTTCTGTTTGGTTGTTTTTTGCACGCTTCACGCCAACTGATTGAAATCAAAATTGAATTTAGCGTTTATTTCATCAAAATCGACTTACAGAATCAAAGAATATTAATTTTTAATGTAATAATTGTAATGGAAAATACATTTTGTTTTTGATTTTGCACCACGCACACACACACACATTTTCGATTGCTGTTTATGATTTTCTGCAATGTGTGAACTGTGATTTGTTGTTGTATTGTATTTTTTGCTATTTTACTCATTATACTCTTCACACAAAGAATGGTATTATAAGTTTGTCATGAAGTTTGTAACAGGCAGAAAGAGACATCAGTATACACATATATTCTTGATTAGCTAGACGAGACAAGTTGATTAGGCCATGTCTGTCTGTCCGTCTGTATGTATGCAAACTAGTCCCTCAGTGTTTGAGCTAGAGAGCTGAAATTTCGAACCACTAGTGGAGAAGGGGTACTTCCCATACAAACCAACCATTTAAATTGAGATTCTTATTAGAAAACCTTTTTTGTTTTTTATCCTATTGGAATAAAATTTAGATACTATAAGTTTTCCCATCAATTTCCATGAAATAAGTAAATTTCAAGACCCTAGAGTTACTGGATCGTGAAGCTTTCATACAAACTCAAACTGAAGTTTGAATAGTATAAGTTTCTGAGCCATATTCAGCAACCATGTAGATTTTAAGACAATAGGATTACTGGATCATAAAGCTCCAATACAAACATTTCAGTCTCTATGTCTACTGATTATACCGTAAACATAAGTCAAATCAATAATGAAATATTTCTGACTGCTCTATCACAGAGTGTATGCAAAAACGTTTTTTAGGGGGTGCGTGAAGAGTATATCAAATTCGGCTATACTTCTTTTTACTTGTTTATTATTTACTAAGTACATACAAAAATATTGCGTTATTCGTTCTTCTCTTTCTGTATTATGATGTTCTTCGTGAGCGGTGCAAGAGAGAGAGAGAGAGGAAGGAGAGAGAGAGTGTTTGTGTAAGTGTGTGTGTGTGTGTGTGTGTGTGTGTGTGTGTGTGTATTGTTGTTATTATAACAGAGAAGCATTATTCTAGATTTTAGTGATAGCCGGACGGAGGTCGCGGGCATAGCTAGTGAGTGAAAAAGTAAAATGTGCCAAAATATGCATTTCATTTATATTGATTTTAGTATTATATTATTTAAAATGAAGTTTACTTAACTCAAGTATTAAATTAAAACTATTTTGTTAGATAATATTCTCTGCGAAAAATCAAATCAAATTTAACCTAAAAGTTTAAAATTTTAAATGCAAAAAAAAATATCAGAGACCAAAATGAAAATAATATAAAAATGATGATGCCGATGATGACGATGATGAAACATTTGCAAATTTAAACGTTATGCACGAACTCAATACAAACAAGCAGAGGAGATCTCGCGCCGACCATTTCGCTTGCTGTTGGACATATCAAGGATTTGGGCGAATTGGGTTGGTGGCCTATTATGCCTATTCCTTATGCCATTGCAGTAATACATTATATACATTTTGACAAGATAATCGCCATTTCCGCCAATAACCAATGAACATATAGATTAAACAAAGTAAAGACGAAGCACGTCACCATCACCATCACCATCACCACTTGGCCTTAGAGTTGAAAACTTGGAACTGGAAAGGAATGAACGAAAACAGGAATAGAGGAATATGATGATGGTTATGATGATGGCAATGGTAATACTGGCTGCTCCATTTCAATTGATATGCAGCAGATGTAGTTCGACTATAGTAACTGAGTATCATAAGCAAACAAATAAACAAACAAACAAACAACAATCAAGAGAAGAAAAATAAACCTCGAAGTAGCTAAAGCTTCCAACCAAATCCTTCAAATGCATGAATAAGGAGGCAGGCAGCAGGCAGCAGGAACCAAGCATAATGACAATTGCCATAATGACGATTGACATAATGATGTTGTTGCTGCTGTTATATGCACAAAATGAAGCGAAGTTAGCTCAGCTCGGCACAACTAAGCTAAGCTGACTGAGTGTTGGGGATTAACGCGCTTGATTGGACACGATGTGATTAACTTGTTGCCTGAAATGTCAATGCGTTACTGAGCTGTGATCTGACGTGATGTGATGTGATGCGATGCGATGCGATGTGACGTGAAGCGATACTATGGTATGAGATGCTATGAGATGCGAAGCAGGAAACGGCAATGGCATAACGATGTAAGCCGACCGGATGATGCTAATATCCTAATGCGGCTGATGTGATACAGATGACGATGACGATGACAATGACAACAACACTTACTTCAATGCCAACACCAACTTCATCAATGATGATGACAGTCATGGTGGCGGCGGCAACCAATGCCTTGCTCTTGGCTTTTGTTATTGTAAATAGAACTTCTATTCCATAAAATAGAATTGAGCCAAGTTAATGCCATTATTTAGTCATTTCAACGCGTCTAGTAAGTATTTTCGTTGACGACTCAATCGGATTATCAAATGTGAGCAAATGAGTCAGTGAAAGTCGAGTAAAAGGAAATTTAACATTAAATTAACCCATTATGCGTGCCATTAACAAAAGACTTGACTTGACTTGACTTGACTTGACTCTTCTATTGTTTCATCTAGTACTACTATGTACCATACAACCACCTTCCCCTTAAGACAAAACTAATATTTGACAAACTACTACATGACTAAATATGTAAATCACTCCAGGCACCACTATTCAAACTCAGTACCACAAGCATGTTTAATATGGAATTTAGAAAAACAAAAATTGTTCATTAAAGGTTTTTTGAAAAAAAAAATGAAAAAAAAAGAAAACAAATGTTTGTAACTTTAAGTCGTCATCTTAACTCATGAATGAGTGACTTAATTGAGAAATTGCCGCATTCTACTCACTTGCAAATAATGTGAATACAATTTCTTTCAAGTATGCACTTAAGGCACATCAAGCAGCCCTCAGCCATCATCATCGAAAATCGACATAATCTCAGTCAGCAAAAGCAAAATTTATTCTCTTATATTTTCTCAATATTTTTCTTTTCTATTATTTTATGGTAGAAAGTTACTATACTGCTTAGGATATTATATTGAGTCACATCTCGCATCTCGCAGTTTGTTAAGGCTCATGCTCAAGCCTAAAATTAAGCCCAGGCCCAGAGTATCTGATACACGCGTCACTCGTCATTTTGCATGCATCAATGCATCTGAATGTTGGCAATCTGCACAACAACAACAACAACAACAACGACAACAATAAACAACAATAACTGCAAAATGCACAATTCACAATTCATAATCGAGTGGTTATGCCCAACAATCCGTTAACAATTAATCAAACAATTGACGTACTTGAACGAAAGAACAGTATGGCATGGCATGGCATAGCATATCATGACAAGGGCACAGGAACCACAAAATCTGAAACCTCAAAACCAACGTCTGGTTTTTTTTTTTTTTTTTTAGATAGAAGCGTGCCAAGCAGAGAGAATGATTGGAATTGGTGCGTACATTAGGGTTGAGTGGGGGATTTGTCTGATTTGTACCTTGAATAGAGAAAACCAACGAAAAAAGGCAAAATTATTCAAAATTTACATCAGAAAAAATGAAAACTTTACACGTAGGTACGAATATATTGTAAATATAATTTTTAAAGCTTGCTTTCTATTCATAATAATAATCAATTGATTTAACTCTAAACCAAAATATTTCAAGTTTATACCAAGAAGTAAAAGGGGAAAATTAAAAATAATTTTGTATTGGAAATAAAATTGTTGAAGCTTTTGAGTTAGATAATTCAAATAAATAAAAGATAAATTTTTTGGGGAAGAACAAATTCTCCTTTTAGCTCGTTATTCACCGGTCGGCATAAGTATTTTGACATGGCAGAAACTCCACTTTTAATCATTTTATTTGAAATCTACATATTGCAAAAATCTACAAAAAAAAAAATTGGTGAGTAAGTATTCAATATATTACTTAAAAAAAAATTAAATTTATACATTTCAAATGTTCTTTTATATTTTTTTAAATTAAAAAGAAAAATCAATGAATGGCTTAAGTATTTTGACATGTTTTTGCTTACGATCGTAACAAGAAGGGATTACTATAAACTTTAGGGATTTTGTAAAAATATGTCAGTATTAATACAAGAATTTTTCACTCTCTGGAGTCGATTTGGGGTTGGGATCCACAAAGGAATCAATAAAGTGTACCGGAATCTCGTTCCAGCCCTTTATGTCCTCTGTGATAGTTTCTTGTCTCGTTCTAGTTACATCAGCGGATCTCTTTCGCTTAAGGTATGACCAAGCGTTTTGAATCACATTCAAATCCGGACTTTGAGGTGGCCAATCTAACGTTTCGACTCCAACTTCTGTTAAGAATGTTTTTATCAATTTGCTCTTATGGCAAGGTGCGTTGTCCTGTTGAAGATCGAATGCCTCTTCGATTAACCTATCACCTGAGGGAAATGCATGCTCATTCAAAATCCTCAAATATTGGCTTTGATTCATTGAACCATCAACGGGAACCAAATCTCCCAAACCATACTGCCACAACCATGGCAAACTTTTTCACATACAGGTGCAGCTTTCTGTCTAGTTTTCTTGTTTAATCTAACAAAAACTTTTTTTTTTTAGATGAATGGTACTCAAAAGTACTCTCATCTGTCCAGAGTATACTACGCCCAAATGATAGGGGCTTTCCAATTAACTTTATGGCATATTCCAAGCGTTTCATTTTATTTCTTGGATTTATAAAAGGTATAGATAGACCTTGCTGTGTATGCATCATTTAAACGTCTACGAATTGTTCTTTCGCTTATATGATTCATTATGCCCATATTCCACTCTAAACCTGCACCTTTGAGTGTTTTGAGTGGTCGCCTTTAAATTTTCTATGATCAGCTGAACTTCATGGTTTGTGGTCTTTCGCTTTCTCTTCTTCTTTCGACACAAGTTGGTAACTTGTTTTGTTTTTTTATATTTATTTAGTTGATAATATATCGTTTGGCGTGACAAATTATATTCCTTAGCGATATTTATAAGGGAAATCCCCAAGTTAAACTTTGTTCAATTTCAATACTGATAATGGCACTTAATTCAGATATTTTCACCATATTTTTTTATTGAAACTCGAAACTTTTTATTCTTTTATAATTAGATATGATTTCTGAATTAAAAACACTAATCACAACGCTACGAACTTCAAGTAGAATAGCGAAGAAAAAGATGAAATCACGTGATGTCAAATACTTATGCTGTTATAAAATTCTCTCTCAAGCTGCATTTCTCTCTTCAGAAAAAGAATGCATGAAGGAACTAGCAAAGTACATATTGATACAGAAAAAAAGCTATCAATACTCAATGACAGTTATCGATGTCATTGATAGTTTGACAACTCTAGTTTATATTATAAAAAAAATCAATCAAAGCGGAGCGACACGTTCGTAAAAATATAAAATAAAATTTGTGCTCTAATATTATTTGAAATAGGAAAAAAAAAACAAAGAAAAATTAAGATGGAGCCAATGACGTTGGGAACTCCTGAGCGTAGCTTGTCGCCTAATCAAAATCAATACTTTCCGTGTTATTTATTAGGCGATGAACCAGGGCCAACAACGCCGCCGCGCGTTGGTGCAGTCGATTTTGGCGGTAAGTAATATCATATGTAATATGTGGGAAGCAGGTTTTTACAATTTGATATTCATTTTCTATGCAGCACAATCATCACCATTTGTGTATCCAGTTAATTCGACAGCTATACGAAATTCATTCTTGGCCTTTGGTCGCTCACCGCTGACAGGCAATAGTTTGTATGGTAGTGACTTTTATCATAGCAACGCGCCATTATCGAACATTGAGAACTTTCAAAGAAATACACCAACAACACAAAACAATCTCACGAACAGACGTCATCATGCTGGTCCACCTATTGTGGGACTCTTCGATGATATGCGCAGTACTCAATTGGCAGTGAATAGCAGCCAAAATAATCTGCACAACCACAGTTCCATGCGTGATATGTACTCACCTTTGGGTGCCAATATGTCACCAATAGGACTGGGCACACCATCGCAAAAATTTTCGGTGCGAAAGCCACAAAAAATCCAAAATGATTTATGGGTTACAGTATTTGGTTTTCCGGTGGGTGCCACTTCTTTGATACTAAAACAATTTAGTATATTTGGTACCATTGTCGATAAAGTGCTGCCACCGCATAACTGCAATTGGATGCATATTAAATATACGGCACGTGTAGAGTGCGACAGAGCTCTCAGGTTTGATGAGGGAATAATTAAAAATACAATTATGGTTGCTGTCAAGCGTTGCAATGATCACGCCATCATTGATAAGGAATATCAAATATCGAATAATATAAGTTTTTCACGAGATCAATATCCAAAAATGAGACCATTGGTCAAGCAGTATGTAGATTTGGCGGAAAATGATATCTGGTTGGACAACAAAAAGGGTGTGGCGTACAAGAGCAATTCCCTTATAGATGAGGTCATGAATATGCTATTTAAATGGTAAATAATCGTACTATACACACACACACACACTTTTGCACAATATGTAACTAATGTTTATTCATTTTCTTCAAATATTTTCCATATGTTTCCGTTTTCTTTGTGACTTGCGCAGTTATTTAGTAATCGAAACTTAGTTCTTTCATATTTTCTTAATTCATTTAGTTGTTTATTTTAAAAATTGCTAAATTTATATTAATTAATAACTGTGCGTATTGAGTGTCACCAAGAACTGCATTTTAACTATTCTGTTTTAAACTTTATATTTATAATTTTTGTAATAATAATAAAAGTGTTTGGTTTTAAAATATAAAAAATAAAAGAGAATTCACTTAAAAGCTGTTTTGCTCTCTAAGGATGAATAGGTGTATTTGGGTCACCACTAAAAGGCCGACAATGTACTATAAAGGTGCAAATATAAGTTTCTTCAATTTGGGTTCAATTAGCGCCGTCTCCAGGTCTCGCATATTGGGTTAATTGAACAGACGATCGTCTAACTTAGTTTAAGCAAAAACATCAATTTCGGCGTTGAATCGTCACTATGCTCGCACTTCAATATGGCTGCATTTAATTCGCTTGCAATCTGTGGATTGATTTGATAAATCAATTGTATTGTACATAATCAAAATCCAATCATTTACCAATTCTGAATTCATAATATATATATATATATATATATATATATCATATATATATTTGTGCCAATCATGCTATATGAGTCCGAGGCTTGGGACGATTGTGCTACATGTCATCGTAAGAAACTACAAACATCTCAAAATAAACTTTTAAAAATGATTTTTGATTATTCTTTCTACTACTCCAATTCTCTTCTTCATGAAAAGGCAGATATTGGCATGATAGATGAAAAAATCTGTCTAACTAATACAAATTTTAATGTAAGAAATGAATTATTACACTCTCCTAGTGTTGATTAATAAGTTTGGAAATTGGACTTTTTATATTAAAAATTTCAATACCATTTTAATAGATTTTTTGTTTTCTATATGCCTTTCGTTGTTGTTGCAGCTGCTGCTGCTTTTGTGTATGCATATTCGATGACGTACATAATATGTGCTACATGTATAGGTCAGACAAAGTTGTAACAAACTATTGTATTTATGCAGGATACCGTTTTGTATGCCTAATACTATTGTACATACTTTCTTTACTCTTTACTTTGATACGAATAAAAATTGTGAGTCACAAGAAACGATTTCACGCAAAAAAATATTACTCTAGTATAGCAATTTCGCAACCATTTTTAAAATTTTTGTTAACAGTGTTACAGACTTTTATTACAACATACATTATTATGCCTCAAAACATATTACACAAAAATTTAGATGTTATGAGAAATTATCAAAATAAAATAAATATTTATGTATCCATTGCAGGCCACCATGACTTAGACCATGACCTTAGGACTTTCTGTAGAAGAGACACATGTGTATAAGAAATGAAAATGTCTTCTACAAAGTACTTATTATCTTTGATACTTACACTGGACACACCCGGTAAAATTTTCCTAACTTACGTAATTCATCACGGGATATTGGCAAGGAATTTTTGTTATACTTATATTTAGAAAACAGGTCCCGTGTTTTTTTGTGGGCATTCTTGTTAACCTTGAAAGTTTTTGGTTTCTTCTGTTTGTTGTTTCTGGTTGTTTCTGTGGTCTGTGTATCCTGTTGGTTTGAGTCAAGGTCTGGAAACGTCCAATTTTTTAATGTGTTAAAAATATTATTAAATATGTTTTCCATTTTTCAGAGAACGTGTTTTACCGAATGAAAAATTAAAATTGAATAGTAAATTTCTCAACAAAAACAAAGTCTACTCTGTTTTGATATAACGAGTTTAAAATTGTAATAATAGGGTCTGTATGATATACGAGTATTCATCCGATAGATCCATATTAATTTTCGTATGGTGTGGGGTTTAAAATTTCTATCCACCATTATTAAGATCAGATTCACAATAACGACCACGAACATATAGATGAATAAAAACTGGGGAATAGAAGAATTTTATTGTGCCAGTGTCAGAATGCAAAAACTGGCTTGTGTCTACATATAGGTATGTATTACAAGAACCATATGAACAGCTCCAATAACTGCCCTTGAGAACCAACCAATCCATTGATTTATGATAAAGGTCATAGCGAAAGAGATTCGGTAGTATACTTACAACCCCTTCTTAGGAATGAACTTAATCTCAGGAAATCCAACTTTATCCTAAGCGACCTCTGTCCAATCAAATTGAACTACTAAAATATTTTTAAATCTCAATCGCACCATTAAGCTAATTAGCTTGGAGCTTCATTGCTTTCCATTATTTTATATAGCCAAAACTGTACAAATCAATCCGAAACAAGATATAGATAGAAGTATTGACCCAAATATTTAAAATAACAAAAAAAAAGGGAAATTAAATTCAATTTAATATATGTAAATTGAGCAAAAATATAAGCTCTTTTTTCATAAAATAGTTAACAGAAGCAGTGATGCATTTAAAATTACTACGCGGGTAATCCAAAAAGTCACTACCCTCGTACCTTCTTCTACCAGAGTTTCTTTAACTTTTTCAGTTACTGGAAACATTTACAATTCAAAACTTTAACACGGTTCACTGAATTTTATTATTTTTAATATGTTCTATCTATTGCTCAGTTTAAGATAAAACTCTTCTCTAAACTAAATCTTAGGTGAAACACATAAAATAATTTTTATTGCCTCCAAAATTAAAAAAAAAAAAACAAAAAAGGAAAATATCTTAACATTAGCAAACCTTAAAACTAAACTATGTTGCCTTCTACTTATATTACTTTTAATATCAACAATGTTCAGTTGGGTTTTAAATGGAAATGGAGGTGGATACTACTTACTAAAAAATAAGGATAAAAAGGAAAAATTCAACATAAATAATTTATTTTAAAATATTTTTGACTTTAATTTTTTGTTGTTGTTTCTTCCCTGATTTTTCTGATTTTATTGTTTTTTTTTTTTTTTGTTTTTTTGTTCTTTATAAGCTTTCCAAAAACGCGAAGTGCTCAAATTACAAAAGTGCTTGACGTGTTTTTGTTGGTGGGATCAATCGCTCAAGCCGGAGGCGGAGGTAAATAGGAATGGATGTGGAAGGAAAAGAAAGTTCGGGTGGAAAAACAGGATACAGGAACAAGGTATATAAAGGAAACAAACTGTTTAAAAATGCGTTTAAATTTCATTGCTTAAGTGGCGCAATTGGCTTTTTACCATCACAAGAAAAAAAAAACCACACCAAACTACATCAGAACAGAACAGAGGCGAACAAACCAGACCACGTCAACTCAACCAAACTCTGTAAATTTGAACCCGAATCCGCTGGAAAATTTGCGTAAACCGCGAAATTAAAATGAAAGCGAAACGCAAAGCGAAGCCAAGTGGTTTCACTTGAATTTTTTATATTTACAATATTTTTATCCTGCGACAGAGATTGCTTACTTGCTTTGCATTCGGTTTGGGTTTGTGATTGGAATGGGGTTTTACTGTACGACAATTCCCTTCGTTCCTCTTTCTGTCGGTCCGTCGGTCTTATGCACACTCACCTGATCCTAAATAAATACCAAGGACAACATCATCCGCATTCGCAAAAGTATTGTACTCATACAATAGTGTAGAGGACTACGATGAGCGCTGCCGCGTAAAAAAGGACAAAGAAAATAGTCAAAATCATATGCCCACACACCAAAACCAGATCAGAACAGAACAGAACAGAACACACGCAGGGAATTTCTTTCTTCCTGCATACTTGGTTTGGCTCCTTTTCTCTCAATGTATTTTCTTTTATTTTTGGTTTTTGTTTTTTTTTTTTTTTTAATTAAATGAAACCAGAGGAATTGACCCAACGAAACGAAGCGAAACAAACGAATGAACATGAACATACGCAAAATAAATACAAGATGACGAATGATGATGATGCTGCTGATGATGAGGATGATGATTCTGAGTAGTAAGAGATGTGAAGCGGATGAAGGATGTTGAAGTTATGTATATTTATGCTGCTAAAATGTTGTGAGAAGCTTGAGAAAACTTAGGTATGCAAATGAGTCAAACATACATTGGCAATTGAAAATTACTCAAACTCAAATAAGAAATTTGAAACCAAATAGATATTGCATCCAAGGAATAAGGTTTGTGCTAACACTTTATCCTCGTTTAATCATACTTGTACTTATCTCTCACTCTCGTTCTTTTTCTCTATATGTAAAGATGTTAATACAGGCAAAAATCTAAAAAATTTGTAAGGAAAATAACATTGACTTTTCCTTGGGCTTCATTTATTTTACAAAAAGTTCAGCAGCAGCCGCGTTAACAAGAATGGAAAGACCTCCAAGAAAGGACAAACGGACGATGGCATCATAAACAAAAATACTTGCATAGAAATCCAAAAAAAAAAAAAAAAAGAGTTATGGATTGTTTTGATTTTATCCGCGTATATTTTAAAGAATTCTAAAGAATTTTCCATTGTTTTCATTAGATTTGTTTTTGCTACCGTTGATTTTTCTTTTTTAATTTGTGTAACGCGCTTTGTTTATATAAAAAATTTATGTAACGAAAAATTTTATATAAAACAATAAATATTTTACCTTCAATAAATCATGTATTTTTTTTTTTTTTTTAATTTTTTCTTTCTCCCCTCATCATTCTAGAAAAAATATTGTATTTATTTCTTTGATTCTCCTGCTGTTTTGTTTTTTCTTCTTCTTCTTTTTCTAAAACTCTTGGTTAACATAGGATAATGAAAACAATAAAAACAACAACAACAAAAACAAAAAGGGTTCCGATTTGAAATGCCAAAGGAAGCAAACAAAAATTGGTATAAAAGGATATAAGTTGTTGGTTGTCTCAGATAGAAAAACTGCTGCTTGCATTCACCACTTACAATATTTTAAATTAATTAATTAAATGTGAAATAAAAATATTGTAATAAATTAAAATTGTTCAAAATTTTGATATGCAGCAGAGCTAAATACCTATTACAAATCCTAATCTACAGTGAAACTTGCCATTACAGACACCTAAAATTCTTGTTAGAATATCAAATTTCCATGACCCGAAAGGAAAATTTTAGAATATTGGTGATATACCAAAGAATTTGAAGACTGTCCTTTTTATACTCTTCACAATCTCATTCCAAGGAATTAAATTCAATTTTTTGTGTTCAAATACAAGTGATGCTTGATCACAACAGAAGACCAGTACCAAAGTAACAGAATCTATTAATGTTCTGGTTACTTTATACTTAGTTTAACAGCTTTGTTACTCATTACAGAAAGATACATATAAATAGCTTAGTTCTAGTACCATTATAATTTAATGTAAGCCTACAGTGCAAAGTGTTCTGATAATTTAATAATCAAAATCTGTCAAAAAAAAAATATATATGTATTTGTGTCCAGTTATTGAAGATTTCACCGTATATGTCTAGTACCAAAATTAAAGTTAACTTTACCAAACGACAAAAATCAACTTTCAGTTTTGGAAAAATGAATGGATGGAGGACACCTTCTCAATAACTCATATGAATAAGTATGAAGTCATAATTTTGGGCAAAAGTTGATGTGGACATTTGCTTTGATAAATCGCCACTCAAGTGAATTAAAAAAGAAAGAGGAGAAAGGACACAAAAAAAAAACCCAAGTGGTCAAACAACAAATGGACAGACAAAGCAATTGACAGTGAGATGGGCCAAAAGACAGATGAACACGAAACTAGATGGACAAAGCACCATGTAACATATCAGACAAAGAGAAGCATCCAAATCTATGTGTTGGTTAAAAAAGGAACATTATTATTACTCATACAAAGTAGTAGATACATACCTAGATTGACTATATGCATACATATGTGTCTGTCATGTGCCTTCTCTATCGACTCGATTACTTTTACTATTAATATAAGTATACTACTGCGACTTTAAGTCTGTAACTTTTTTATTTAATTTAATCTAAAACTTACATGAAATTATGATATAAGTTCATATTGTAATAAAGGAAATTGTTAATTCTGTTGCATGAGATTTGATGATTTGTTATGTTGTTATCTGAACTGACATAGACACCTCACTACGATAACAACCGAAAAGCATGCAGAGAACTGGACACATTCCATAATTTCCTTGTATCGAGCAGACTGCTAAAAACCATTATTGTCCTTCTGCACAACGCGGTTCTATGGTGACCAGGTTTTAGATAGCTTTCCTACGAAGGTCAATCAACAAGTACTTAGCCTCACCGCCAGATGGCGCTGCTATTACAAAAGAGTATTACCATCGTGCAGTATATTCTTTTAGTAGCCTAGTGTCAAAGTTTCAGTCAATTCCTTTTATTAATTTTGTTTTGGTAGCCTTTGGAAGCGATCGGTCAGTCGGTCAGTTTTACAAAAATGGAAAAAGACCAACATCATTCGGTGATTCGATTCTTGTTTTTCGAAGGGAAAACGCGTAGCGAAATCAAAGATAGCTTGGATGCTGTATATGGTGACTCTTCTCCTTCGATGGTGACCGTCAAGAATTGGTTCAACGAGTTTGTTCGTGGCCGCACGTCGGTTTTTGATGAGCCACGCCCAAGTGCCTCGAAAACGGTTACTACGGAGGAAAATGTTAAAAAAAAATCCACGATCTCGTACTGGCAGACCGCCGATTGAACGTTCGCGAGATAGCTAAGACTATAGGCAGCGCATCATATTCTACGAGCGATGGCTGCCGCGTTTGCTCACACCGGACAACAAGCGCAACCGCCATCGCCATGGCCAAATTGGTCGAATTGCGCTACGAATTGCTTCAGATTTGGCCCCTTGTGACTTCTTTTTGTTTCCAAACCTAAAAAAGTCACTCGCTGGGAATAGATTTGAGTCGAATGAGGAGGATATCGCCGCCACGGAGGCCTATTCTACAGACCTCGAGAAAACGTATTTTTTGCACGGGTTGGAAAAGTTGGAGCATCGCTGGGTCAAGTGTATTGAGTTAGAAGGAGATTATGTGGAAAAATATATCGCCACTTTTCCAAAATTTTCGTTTATCTTTTGTAGGCTAAGTATTTATTGAATGACCCTTGTAATTTGGCGAGGACTACAGCATACTTGTTCAACAACACAAAACCCTCTTATTTTCAACAACATCAGACAACTGAGAACATTGATAGAATTAATAAATAATAATAGTATTTATCCAATTCATTGTGTCACTGACATATGGACAATATAGTTTTTAAATATCTGAAACAAGAAGCAGAGAGATAAATTAATATGGTTCCAGAAATAAATACCCAGGTTGTTACATAGCATAGTCCTGTGAAGTCCATCCAGGACAATAACCATTATCCTTTGAAGCGAACTTTTGCTTGAGTCCTTTAGGTTTCTGTGTGGTGTTGGTCCGCACTAAAAGTAATGTGGCTTTAAGTATTAATTACTTACAAGCGAACTGAAAGTATCTAGTAGGTTTTATTTTTCATAAATGAATATAAATGTATGTATATACAATACAGACATACTATACTATATATGCAAGGCCTTAGTTGCTTCAGCTTTAATATTAGTATTATGAGTATTTTTGAATTAAGTTTTCTATTATACAATAAATAAATACATAGGTATACACAACGCAAACATGTTTGTTGTCAAAGAAGACGAAGAAAAATAGTAGAAATAAATGTAATAAAATAAAAAAAGTGTAAAAAGATCTACTTAATAACAACACCAAGTGCGACAAGTATAAGAAACCTGATAACACAACGACATCAACATCAACATCAACATTAACATTAACATTAACAAGTCTTCAAAGTTGTGGTGTCTAGGCTAAGTTCAAACGATATTGATGGTAATGGTGATGGTAATGGCGATGGCAATGCTGACGGTGATGGTGATTACCATATAAAATTGAAATGAGGCTAAATTCAAAATCTTCGAAGGCCAAACATAAGTATAATCACATATTGTAAATGGAAACCAATGAGCGAGCTAATGAGCATTTAACTGAAGCACTGGTCAAAAGTAAGATATTTAAGTATCTAAGAATTTTAATTAATGCGTTCGAATGCATTTTTGTGACTGTAAACAAATGGCAAAGAGACCGCATCGCATTAAACCAAAAAATTTCCAAAAACAAACACACAGACTTTTCTGTGACAAGACACCAAATAAGTTGTAAAATGCAAGTGGGTTGAATATCCTTGAGAAATTACAACAACTTTTTGTTAAAGATCAACAACACTTGCAATCTATAAATCACCAACAATATTATGACAAACAATGTACAATGAACAATTATGGATACAAAAAGAATTCATCAATTTAAATCTACACTAAATGATGATTGAAGTTATCGCATGGGAGTTCTATTTTTATGTAAGGCAAAATTCGTCTGTAGTTGTTTTTGACCGTCACTGTGAAAACTAGATGATCGTGTTGCCGTGCTAGAAAGAGTCTACTGTAACATAGTCGATAAATTTTTGTACTTTAGTTCGAATCAACAGTTGTTACTTCCTAGGTAGAAGAAACTTGAGCGGTAGCGATGTGTGCTGGTACCAGTAGTAAAATTATGTTTGAAAAGGATATACCTTTAGTGGTGTTTTGGAGATAATAAAGGCAGTTTTGAAAAGAACCTTGAAGAGAGCGGTCCAAAACATTGAAACGTTATCTGTAAACAGAGAACGTTTGGTGTAGTTTTTGTTCTGGGAATATTTGTTATATATTTGTAGACGGTCCTTGTGGTTTACTAAATTTATTTGAAATCAATGAAATCAATATTTTTTTATTTTAAATGACAAATGAATGCTAATGAAAAAAATTGCATACTTATTTTTTTCAATTTTTAACTTTTAATATAATATTTTTAAGTATTAAGTTTTTTTGAAAGCCACAGCAAGACCAAGTATATTGCTTCTAATGTTTTGATTGTTATTATTGTTGTATTTCTCACCTCTGAGTACGAACTTTTTGTGCTCTTCGTTTCTTTATTTTATGTTCATTTAAAGAGAAAGTGTGTTCCGTTATTTGTGCTTTGCTTTGTTTGTGTTTCGTGTTTGAGGCTATTGATCAATTTTGGTTTGTTGATAAAGGGTCGTTGGGTAGACGTTTACCAAAAACCAAAATGTGTTATGACGATTTTTTTTTTTCTCTCCGTAGAATGCGGTGAATCAACTTCAAGTGAGTGCGCAAACGTCTATTTTTTTTTTTTTTTTGGCGTTTTTTTTTCAGTTTACTTACTATTTATTTTATGTAAATTAAGATTTTATATACTCTTCACACAGTGAATAGTATAATAAGTTTGTCGTGAAGTTTGTAACAGACAGCAGGAAACATTGCTGACCACATAAAGTATATATATTCTTGATCAGCTTGACGAGACGAGTTGATTAAGCCTTGTCCGTCTGGCGTTCTTCTAACTGGTCTCTCAGGTTTTGTAGTAGAGACCTGAATTTTTGCACAAAGACTTTCTTTCAAGACGCTGTATATATGTCGGAATCAGCCAAATCGGACCACTTCTATACAAACATATTGCAAATTCAAGGTCTTGTTTTTATGAGAAAAACTTAGTTGTTTTTGAAGTGAAACTTCTTTAGTGACGTTGAGCAAAAATTTATACTAAAATTTTGAATGAAAAAATACAAATCGTCACGTTTTGAAATCATCTGTATCTCATGAACCGCACTAGGTAGAAACTTCAAATTTTCACAGAATGTGTATTTCTATTGCCATATCCCATAACAAATAATAAAAATTTTGGAAAATTCATCGGGAAAGTCTCACAAAAGGGATTTCCACAACAACAACATGCAGTTGGTGTGTATAAAAATGTTCATAACAAGCAAATAGCTTATAAGTTGTTCGAAAAACAAGCGAATATACGAAAAAAAGAGAACGAGAAACACACAGAAGCTCGTTGATGATCTAATTTATGTGAAAGGCAAAATTTATGACGGCAAACGTAAACACAATAACAATAATTAGACACGCCAAAGAAACCAAAAGCAATATACAGACGGAGCGACAGACTGACAGACTTTGTTATGATCTCTCTCTCTGTGTCTGTTTTTAAGAAGTTTTTTTTTTTTATATTATCGTACTGAGATTTGGACAGACAGTGCAAGAACCTAGAGTTACTGGATCGTATAGTTATAGCGTAGGCAAAAACGTTTTCTAGGGGTGAGTGTAGAGTATAATCAACTTTTTTCTGGATAAATTATAACCTGAGTCGTGAATTTCGGAACAGACACGGGCGTCATTTCATGCATGAGCAGTCCACAATATCTGTGATCTGATGGTCGAGTATAATCGAAGTAGTTATTGCGAAGCATATAAATGATGAAGATCAACAACATGATGATTGGTATGTCAATGAAAGTGATGTCGATGCGGGTGTTGATGTTAGAATAATTGTGCCGTTGTTAGCCGCTCAAAAATTTGTTGGGAACTCAGAATATATGATTCTGATACAGAGTTTACACTTTCATTTGGTGAAAGTAATGTGTTAAAGTTGTAATAGTATATCCATCAATTCAACCACCCCCATTTATCCATTTATCCATTCATCCACAAATATATTTATCGTAAGTATCGAAAGTTTATTTAAAATAATTTCGAAATTCCTCCCACATATCAAAACTCTTTTATTTCATTTCATTCATGTCATTTTTTGACAGCAAACAAGTTATGTATCACTTTTCTATCTCTATCTCTCCCATATTATGAAGACCGACTAATACCAATCTCAAACATCTGCAACAAAATAATGTCAAAAATTAGACAAAGAGTAAAAAATTAAAAAAAAATTTTAAAAAAAACCTATACAAACATATAAAAATAGCCACTGTCAGCTTTTCAACTTAAGTTAATTTATTAATTACTGAACTAACAAACGATCGATCGAGCGAGAAACGAAACACAATCTAAACTATGAGTAAGCAAAATTTTATAGTAAGAAACCCGCTGAGCAGAGTGTTTAAGAAGCAGCGGTGGCTTAAACTGCGACGTCAAACATGATAAGACATAAAAAAAAATACACTCATAGATACATAACAACAGCAACAACAACAACAACAACAACAACAAAAACACCAATAAAATAAAGTTAACTCACAAAAAATTAAAAATTTTTAATTTCGGCGACAGGTTAAAAGGCGATGCGGACACCTTGACACGTTCAGTCGTTAATTTAAATCAAAACGTGCAAGATGAAAGACGTCTCTACTACCAAATCTACAGTCACAGCCATAATTAGAAGTAGAAGCAGAAGCAGAACCAGAACGACAACAACAGTATCAGCATCGCAGCCACGATACTGGCGCTCGATACCATGCCACCAAACGTATTTACTTATTCTATTGGGTATTTTCACTTTAAGTCTTAATCTTTGCTTAGTCCATGGACGCATCTCTAACACACTGAAAGTACAATTGCCACATGGTGGTGTTCTTATTGGACGCCATTTGACATCCCATAGTGGTCGGCATACACGTGCCTTTTTGGGTATTCCCTATGCGAAGCCACCCCTTGGTGAACTCCGATTTAAGGTTGGTGTATCAACAAGCTATTAGAAATTTATAGATAGATTGTTTTGAAATTCATTCATTCATTTAATTGATTTACATAAATTATGTATGTCAAAACGTGTTTTAGGCCTCCCACAAAGTTCAAATTTGTTGTTGTTGTTTTTGTTTTTGTTTGATTGTTAAAAGTGAGAATTTTTTAGTTACCACAAAACTCATAAGTACAATAGAAAATACTATACTTTTATTGTACAATATGTTACAGTCACCTGTCCCATATGGCAACTGGCAAGGCGAAATGCTTGTTGTACAGGATTCAGCAAAATGTACGCAACGTGATCCCTTTCGACGTGACATGACAATTGAAGGTAGTGAAGATTGTCTCTACCTTAATGTCTATATACCAGAGGTTTGTACGAAATCCTAATCAACCATATTAGAACATGTTTGAGAGACGAGTATCTATTGCTATATTCATTCTTCGTTCTGACGTGTAGCATCCTAAGACGATAACTGGAGGATCATTACTACCCACAATGGTTTGGTTTCATGGTGGTGGCTGGGAATGTGGTTCTGGCATTAGTAGCTTCTATGGACCCGATTATCTAATGGATCATGATGTTGTGCTTGTATCGGCAAACTTTCGATTGGGCCCACTTGGTTTCTTAAGCACCGAAACACTAGACTGTCCTGGCAACTTCGGTTTGAAAGATCAAGTTGAGGTCTTGCGTTGGATACAAGCGAACATAGCAGCCTTTGGTGGTGATCCACAAAGTGTGACTGTGTTTGGTGAAAGCGCTGGCGGTGCGAGCATTACATACCACATGCTCTCGCCCCAATCCAGAGGACTCTTTCATCGTGCTATTGCTCAATCTGGTACTTATTTCAATCCTTGGGCACAGCCAGCACACAAAGGTGTAGCTGCGCAACGGGCACGCAAGCTGGCACAATTAGTTGGATGCAATTCGACCACGCTGACAAAGACTAGTGAAGCTCCTTGGCCTGCAGTATTGAAGTGTTTACGCGAGAAAGGAGCTGAAGAGATTGTAGCAACGATTTATGATTTATTTGTGCGTGAGTTAAACTTACTTAAATGGAATATCTCCTTTATTTAACAACACATTCAATATTTCATATAGGCCTGGGACTTCGATCCCATGATTCCATATCCTCCAGTCGTGGAGCCAGCACACAAGGATGCTTTCTTAAGCGAGCATCCACGCTCAGCAAGCGCTCCACATGGATTGCCTTTACCGCTTTTGTTGGGTGCAACGGCCGAAGAGGGAGTCCTTAAGACAGCTGCTCTTCTAAATATGCCCGATTTACTCGAAGAATTCAAAACGAAATTCGCTAAGGTATTACCCATAGTGCTGAACTATGATCATCACAAGGATGATGAACAAATGCAGATAACACGCCAAATTGAACAGTTTTACTTTAAGCACGGCCACAACTACAACAAAAGCAATCATCAGAACCTTACGGATGTTCGTACTATATAATATAACATAATAACATTATCATTGATATATATGTTTGTACTTCTATTACAAAACAGTTAATATCTGATGGTTGGTTCATCAGTGGCATCGACGAGTATCTGCGTCTCCGTTTGAACTATAAAAGCGCTGGTGCTCAAGTCGGCGACACTTTTGTCTATCTCTTCGATCATAAAGGTGCCGCAAGTTTCTCTGAAATTTTTAAGGGTGGCCGTGATGAATTCTATGGTGCCTGCCATGCCGAAGAATTGCAATATCTATTTCCGATTGGACGTGAACTCTTCGTCAGCTCTGTGCCCACAAAAAATGATTTGCGCTTAAAGGAACTCATGCTTAATATGTGGGTGAATTTCGCTTACCATAGGTGAGATGTGTGGTGATTCGCGTGTGCTGTGATGTTTATTAACGCATAGTATTTGTATTTAGTAACCCGAATCCAACAGTACCTCTTAATGAAGCCAGTCGGCCAACTTGGCAAGCGACACAGAATTATCCAGTAACTTATGCACGCATCGGCAATAAAAATGACTCTGATGCCAATGCCGCACTCTTTCGTATTGAAAAGTCTTTGTTGCAAGATCGTGTCGATTTTTGGCATCAGCTTAAGCCACACATCGCAGAGCAAAGAATGAACTCAGAAATCCACAACGAATTATAAACAAAAATATTAATTTAACATTTCATATTTAATGTTTTTTTTTTTTTAGAAAATCGATATTCCCGTCCTTCCCGTTTCGCGCAACTTCTAAACACCGCAACAGATTTTGATACGGTTTTCTGTCCTATTTAGAGAATATATTTCGGAATGTTTATATGTAAATAAACAATTTATCCAACAATTAATAATTAATTTTTTACATTTTCAGTTATTTTATATCTTTATATATAAAAATGAATGCCGAAACCTGTACGAACGCTCATCAATTGAAAACGGCTGAATTAATTTTGATATTTTTTTTTTTTTTTTTTGTTGTTGGGTACTTATGTGGTTACCAAGATGGTTTATGCTTTAGTTGGACCCGGTAGGTGACGCTGTTATCGAGATACAGTCACTTTTATACCAAATTTTTAACATATTTTTCTCTAACGCACACTATACTTAGACAAAGGAATGTGTAGTTTTATCCGGGTATCAGCAACAAATACTAAAACTCAAATATTTTCAAAAACTTAAAGGGGTCCCCATACAAAAAACATTTTGATTTGTATGGCAGCTATACGATCCAGTAATCCCACTATCTTGAATTTTGGGTGGTTGATGGATATAAATCAGAAACTTATATTGTCGAAATTTCAGTTTGATCGGAAAACTAGGGAGGGTACCTCCCATACAAACCTCCATTAAAAAATCTTACAAAAAAAAACTTTTTGGTTTTTTGTTCTATCGAACTGAAATTTAGACGCTATAAGTTCTTGACATAGGGGCTACACATCTGTTGGTATCAGCCAAATCGGCCAACTAGAAGGGGTACCTCCCATACAAACCAACCATTAAAATTCAGGTTCTTATTCGAAAAGCTTTTTGTTTTTTGGACTATTGAACTGCAATTTAGACACTATAAGTTTCTGATATAGGCGCGGTACATTTGTTGGAATCAGTCAAACGAGACCACTAGGGGGAGTACCTCCCATACAAACCCCAATCTGGTACGGAACTGACTCGCACTTGGTCCATTTTTATTAACTTTTAAAACAATATTTTTAAGTGTTTTGACAACCACTGCCAGACCAAGCATAAAAAGCTTTGTACGTTTTTTCGTGTTTAATGCTTTGGTTGTTGTTATTGTTGTATTTTTCCTCTCTGAGTACGCACTTTTTCCGCTCTTCGTTTCTGTATTTCATATTCATTTAAAGTGGGACAAGAAAGAGGCAGTGTGTTCCGTTGTTTGTGCTTTGCTTTGTTTGTGTTTCGTGTTTGAGGCTATTGCTCAATTTTGGTTTGGTGATAAGGGAAGTGGAAGGGTCGCGTATAAATCGTGTACCAAAAACTAAAATGTTTGGGGAGTGAGTAATTTGAAATTATTAGAAATTTGAAATTGTGTGTTGTTGTTATTTTTTTCGCTCTTATTGGTATTTAAGTGCATTCTATGACAATCAATCAAACATGCAAACCTTTTTGTATCGTGTTTCTATAAAACTTACATCTAATTTGCCGACTCGACTGGCTCGTTGGCCCAGAGGTTAGTGCGCTGGGCTGACATCCCAAGAGTCGCTGGTTCGATTCCCGCTCAAGGCAAGTCTGGTCCTGCACTTTTCTAATTTCTTCCTTTCCTTCTTAACTTTCCCCTGAGCTGAAGGCCTCTGTCGCTATTGCTCATATTAAATACTAGGTTATAATTTGTAATTATAATCTTAGTTCTATTAAATAAAATAAAAATTGTGCCGACTTCTTTCTTGTCTTTCTTTTGGTTGAGTGAAAACGAAAAACGAAACGAAAAGAAACGAGCATTAGAGGCACTCGATCATACGTTAACGATTTGCGCAGCAATCAGAAATATTTCGGAAGCGCGATGACTCTACTAGCAGGATATTTCGGCCAAACGCTGCCGGTCCTTCCAAGATTACCGCTACACAATTTACAACCCAAGGTGGGCTCGGTGACAATCGAGACAAGACTCGCTGTTTACTCCAAGGCAGCACGCAAAATGGTTCTGGTCCAATGACGAGGTCATTGGCAACGCCTTTCCTTCCTCTTCGTTTCCAAGATACTCACTCTGTCCAGGTGTCCAAAAATCATTAACGAAGTCTTTTGTTGTTAGTCGCTTTATTAATCTTATTAGTACCAGGCAAGCTTCAGCTTGAACGCGAGGGTCGCTTAGCATAAATTTGGATTTGCTCAGATTAAGCTCATTCCTAAGTAGGGGTAAGTACCCTACCGAATCTCTTTCGCTATGAGCTTTATCATAAATCAATGGATTGGAAGGCTCTCAAGGGCAGTTGTTGGAACTGTTCTTATGGCTCTTGTAATACATACCTATATGTAGACACAAGCCAAGACACAAGTTTTTGCACACTGACACTGGCACAATAAAATTCTTCTATTCCCCAGTTTTTATTCATCTATATGTTCCTGGTTGTTATTGTGAATCTGATCTTAATAATGGTGGATAGAAATTTTAAAACCCACACCATACGAAAATTAATATGGATCTATCGGATGAATACTTGTATATCATACAGACCCTATTATTACAATTTTAAACTCGTTATATCAAAACAGAGTAGACTTTGTTTTTGTTGAGAAATTTATTATTCACTTTTAATTTTTCATTCGTTAAAACACGTTCTCTTTCGGCAAAATGGAAAACATATTTAATAATATTTTTAACACCTTAAAAAATTGGACGTTTCCAGACCTTGACTCAAACCAACAGGATACACAGACCACAGAAACAACCAGAAACAACAAACAGAAGAAACCAAAAACTTTCAAGGTTAACAAGAATGCCCACAAAAAAACACGAGACCTGTTTTCTAAATATAAGTATAACAAAAATTCCTTGCCAATATCCCGTGATGAATTACGTAAGTTAGGAAAATTTTACCGGGTGTGTCCAGTGTAAGTATCAAAGATAATAAGTACTTTGTAGAAGACATTTTCATTTCTTATACACATGTGTCTCTTCTACAGAAAGTCCTAAGGTCATGGTCTAAGTCATGGTGGCCTGCAATTAAATACATGGTGTATTTATTTTATTTTGATAATTTCTCATAACATCTAAATTATTGTGTAATATGTTTTGAGGCATAATAATGTATGTTGTAATAAAAGCCTGTAACACTGTTAACAAAAATTGTAAAAATGGTTGCGAAATTGTTAGGAACAAAAAAAAAACAAAAATTCAGTACACTTATTATCGCTATACTAGGTAATATTTTTTGCGTGAAATCGTTTCTCGTGACTCACTTAGTTCAAGAATAATGTCAGCGTAACGATCGTCCTTCTCCATTTTAATAGGTTTGGCAAAATGCTTCAATGAGTTTGGACAGTGAACAAGTAATGCATTGATTAGTTCCTTGCAGTCGACAAAATGTGGCGGTAGTTCTTAAATCACCGGTGGCTCCTTTGTAGCAGTCTGCCGCTTTCCTTCACGACGACGCTGGGCAAGTGTCAGATTGTCTTCCTCTACCTCTGGGTATGTTAAGAAGTTCTTTTGAAAAGCCCGCTTAAGATCAAGACCACATTTGTAACATGCATCACCTTTCATGTTATACTTAAAGCAATCTCTTAACATTTGCTGAAAATCGAATCGATCGAATAGTAATACTTATTCTTTAAACGCTTCAAAATTGTGTAAATATCCATTGATTGTTTAATAATATCATAATTGTCCGGTACAATGCAGTCAACTGGCTTCATGAAGTATAAGTAATATTTCTTGCATTGAATGGTATTTAGAAATTCTTCAAACAGCTGTAGGCAATTTGTTTCCCGTCCGGGTTTACCATCACGGGGCTCACATTTGGCTGATTTAATCCTTCAGCAACAACAAGTTGGCTAATTTTGAAAAACAAAAATTTTAATTAAAACACAAAAAATTTCCTTGTTCTCTTGTAAGTAAATGCATAATACAAATAATTTACTTTAATTGTGCAGATTTTGGCATTTTTTTAATTCTCGCAAAAGTTTTGTCCACAAAAGTCAAAATAGCAACAGGAAATGCAAAAAGAAAAGATGGTACCAGGAAATAAGTACATACATATATGTATGTAAGTAGGGATTGATATCTACAAATTAAAAGTGAACAACGCCATAATAGTTTTTCTGTAATAAATAATAATTTTGTAGCCATGACCATATTGGCAACGGAAGCGTTTTGGTTCTCCGCATGAACATGACCTCAAATGTTCAATTGCGACTAAACAGTTTTCCAGCACTACATCTAATACTAGCCACAATGTTTTAGTGTTGGAAAATGCAAAAGAATGCCTATGTTTACAACGATATCTGCTTAATGACAGCTGTCAACTTGGTTTTCCTTTCTTTCCGGTCGCTGCTCGCATATAGACGCAAAGTAGGTGAAGTTTTAAGAATACTAATCATAATTTATCAGCAAAATCGCTTTACATTTAATTAAAGTATGTGCAGAAATAATAAATTAATGCAATTGCCTATTTGTGTAGGCAATTTGTGTGTGTTTTTTTTTGTTGCTGATGCACAATATAAGAAATTTAAATGCAATTATAAATTTTTTTTGTTGTGATTTCCGATTTTGATTATAACAACAACAACAACAGCAGCGGCACATAACACAATAGTTGTCTGTCGTTTTTCATGTGTTCAAATTTGTATTAATAGTGAATTTATTCCGATTCATTGCAGAATGTTTATGCCAAAAGCTCATCGAGTCGCCATCTACGAGTACCTCTTCAAGGAGGGTGTTATCGTAGCCAAGAAGGATTTCCATGCACCCAAACATCCCGAGTTGGACAGCATCCCAAACTTGCACATCATTAAGACCTTGCAATCGTTGCACTCTCGTGGCCTTGTCAAAGAGCAGTTCGCATGGCGTCATTACTACTGGTATTTGACTAACGAGGGAATTGAATTCCTGCGCAGCTACTTGCACTTGCCCCCAGAGATTGTGCCTTCAACACTGAAGCGTCCAGCTCGCTCCGAAACTGTACGTCCACGTCCAGCTGCAACAAGCCGCGGCCCAGGTGGCGAATCCAGCAAGACTGGTGAAGATCGTTCAGCCTACAGACGCGCACCCGGTGTGCCCGACAAGAGAGCCGACGTTGGACCCGGTGCTGGCGAAGTCGAATTCCGTGGCGGTTTCGGTCGTGGTCGTCACTAAACAACTCTTCACACACACACACATTATTGAACATCATCAGAGTGTCACCACAATGTAGCGAAATAAACCAATAAATTTGTTCAATATACCTCTTAAGTATATCTGTGCGTTGTGTTACATTGTTGTATTTGTAAGCAAAAAAAAGAGAAGAAAAACGAATGCAAATATTTTTTTTAAGTGAATCATAGTTTTTTTTTTTTTTTGTTTTCGTTTCGTCAAATTCATGGAACATAATTTATTTTGTTAAGAAAAAGTGTGAAATTGTGCGATGTATTATTAAATGATAAGAAAAGGACTAAACTAAAGGAAACTCTTCGCAAAGCAAATTCTTGAAAATATATCCATCATTGTTTGTGTGTATTCCGTTGGAACGCTGGCGGCATTTATTAGTAACAGAAGAGAGAAGATTGATGATTAGTGCCGGCTAAATTTTTTTTCAAGATTTCTGTAAATTGCAACAAATTAAATCATGGAAATTGAATCTGTAATCAGTTCATGTAATATTGTGTCTGGGAACATTTAGGTGAATATGCACATGGATTCATTTATTGGGAATCAGGCGTTCCAATGACTTCTGCCCATTGTGGTGTCTTTGGATTCCTTTGGCAAAAATTTATTTGCTTTCAATTGTTTGGTGGTTTGGTTACCTTGTCACTTGCGCCATCTCACTCATGCGCATTAAGATGGTTGGTTTGCTAATTCGAAGAGAGCGTAAGCGAGGCAGCTTGTGTCTATGCCAGTGTTGCCAAAACAAAGCGAAAAAGAAGAGCGAATGTGATGAATTTGTTGGTTGATGGCGTCGTTCGTTGTTTCTAAATTGTGGGTAATGGTAATTCGTGAAAAAAGAAAGGAATAAAAAAGAAGTCCTATATATTTGTGTCGTCATCATTGTCTATAGTCAATAATGTCCAGTATAAATGACAATTCAGTAGAATCTTTGGTTGAGGCTCGCCGCTAGACACGCGTTCAATGTAAAAAACTAATCGAAGCAAATAATTGTGGGTTGTGGTTTAAAGGAAATGCGCATAAGGAGTTTGCATATTCTGCGATCTTTGTGTTTTACTGTACTTGAATTGTAATTGATTTGAGCGACGACTTTGATTTTGTTGAAACCGTCCAAGAGATGGGTCAAGCGCAAAGTATTGCCGATAATGTTATACCGGATGCAGTCGACGTTGTCCACATGCAGTTGGTGCGTCATGCTAAGGTCCTAACCGAAATCAATTCTCTAACTTATGAAGAGTTTAAGGAATGTCTTGATAATTTGAATACATTGTAAGTATGGTTTTGGAAGAGCAAGAAATTTGATTTTTGTTTTTGTGTTTATTTCCTCACTCGCAAACGCAGAGCACGCAAATGCATCGATCCAAATGGCAAGCAATTGGTGTTTCTAGTTAAACGGGGCACTGACACAACGCTACTATGGAAGGCTACTGTCAAGATTGCCTGCATCAAAGTTGATCCCACAACTAGGCGAATCGATAGCTATAAGTTTCTCAATCTTAAACAGTTTTTGTGCGTCTTCAAGACATTTCAGGCGCATCTAGAGAGTTTAGCCTCCAGCGAACATCATAGTGTAAGTTAGTTCGTTTGTGTTGTATGTTCACCCAGGAAGACTTAATCGTAAATAATCTATGCATGCAGCAATCGCGACGTGGTTCACAATCACCATTGGAGGAAGAACAGGAGCGGCCTGGTGCCTTGTCATTTGATTTGTCACAGCCGCCGCGTTGTCCACACATAAGTGCATCAATGCTGTTGAATGAAGTCAATGCCCTGGTTGGCAGTAGTGCACTCTCGGAGAGTTCTGGCAGTGGTCTTAGCAGTCCAACAAGTTCTGTGTGTGCCCATGCTGAGCACACAGATGAATGTTCAATCTGTCTCGATCGACGCACTGAAGTCATTTTACCATGCACACATAGCTTTTGTACGCCATGCATCGAACAATGGTAATTTCCTTTCTTAAACAACATCTATTAAGTATATTTTTATAAATTGTAGAAAAGGAACGAGGACGTATACTGAATAAGTATACGCAATCGATTCTGACTTGATTAACAACAGTCACATACCCATATAATTTGTCTTTGCATTTACAATTCCCAAATCACAAATCATTTTCCATTTGTTTTTGGTAGCTTTGAAATGATTTGGAGAGATAAATTGAACCTCGCCATAACTTGACTATATTTGTTTTCACTTGCTTTTGTTTATTACATTTCAGGAATGTAAACAACAAAACTTGTCCCATTTGTTGTGAGAAACTCGATAGTACTGATGAGACGTGGGTACTCTCCGACATACCGGGCGTTGAAGAGATTAACGAGAAAATCTGTGCCGAATTTATGGACCTTGGCAAAGAAACATAAACAACATATTACTGGAACATCAAACACATCGTTATAAACTACAAATCCAACATCGGCCGATTTGTGAATTTGTCAACTCAATGCTGATTAAAACTCTGGCCACCAGTAGGCAATAGACGAGACAATACAAGGATCAGTTGTAGATTGTAGCATTCCTATATTTGTATTGTAATTTATATATTCTATAATGTTATATGAAAAGCAAAACCAAAAAAACTAGTTTCTAGACACACCTACATAATTTTATTACAGAATCAAATATATATTTGCAATATATCATTGTTAATTTTACAAATAAATATTTGCTTACAGAAAATTACTTAATTAGAAGAACTTAAGTTAATCTTAAATAAGTTAAAGCTCTTTATATAAAATACAATGAGAGTACAAAAAGAGTTAAAGATATGAGTGAGTGTGGGATACGAGAATTACATTTAGTTGGCATTATGATGTGATGGTGGTCGATGAATTGACTTTTTGTTTTGTTATGTATTGTTTTTGTTTTTAAATGCTGATACTGGTGCTTTGAGTTGTGCCGCGCACGCTATATCAGTTGGCTCGTCTTTTTATTGATATCTTGCCCTTAGCCAAATGGGACATGTTGATCTTGACCTTTGAGTCGTTGGTACGCTTCACCCAAACCTACAAAATTACACAAAATTCAATAATTCATAATTTAATAATTAACAAACTACAATATCAATCAGAAAAAAAGAAGGCGAAGAGGTTCAATCAGTAAGTATGCATGCAGGACCAAAATGAAAAAAACAATAATGAAAAAATATTGATTGATTTGTTACGGTGGTTATGGTTTGTTTTGTATTTGTAACCACCAACTTACCACTTCATTTCCAATCGCTGTTATGGTTGCAGCAAACTTCGGAAGCTCCTTGCCTTCGACATACACCTGTTGACCGCGGCAGAACCATCTGCGTTCATACAGCAATTTGTTGTCTTCGATGCGTGTTTCGACGTAGGAATTGTTTGACTCTCCAACCAAATTGTGCGTCTGCTGTGACTGTTGCTGCTGGCCACTTATGTACGAGTTGTTGCCCATGCCATTCTGTTGCAATGCTGCGGATGGTAATGTCAATTACATAGGTAGTACAATTGCGAATACGCCGCACAGCAATGCTAATATTCGCTCGATCATTATATTTGTTTTACTTACTTGGCGTCATCGGTTTGCCACGTTGTATGAGCTTTAGATCACTTTCGATTTCTTTGTCATCAAGCAGATAAACTAATAATTGTCCTGTGGCTGGCTTTCGTCGCTTTTCAATGACCGGCAATGGTTCATTGGGACGCCTTCTTAGTTTCCTTGTTATTGTTGTTTTAATCTAAAAGAAATAAAATGTTTTACTTTAACATTCAAATACAGTAGAAATATTATAATGTTTAAGCTCATACCTCCATGGAATCATTTGTTAATTCTAAACTATAACGTTCATTTTCAATTTGTCGCTTGCGATCCTCGAAATCGGCCAAGAGATTATCTTTAAGATCCATCTGTAAATTGAATAAAGAATCACTGTGACTAGAAAATTGCCATTTGGGTCAGCATCATCAACCTACCATTTTTTCATCATACTCCTTTTGAGCTGCTTTCTTTTCTAGTATATAATCACGCTCCACACAATCACGCATATAATCACGATGGATTTCATTTAAACGCAATCGTTCCTTGCACTCCTTCTCCAATTTTTTGATACGTTTCGTATATTCTGGGTGTATTAACTGACTGAGTTCTTCCATTTGCATTTCGAGATTGGCCAATTTGTGCTGAAACATTCTACAATAAAAAAAAAAAAAAATGAGTACACAATTAAAACATTATAGAATACAACAATTATAGAAATGTATGATTAACCAACTAATTTGGTACATACTGTTCTTTAAGTTCGCTATTATTATTATTTTCGATGGTGTTTCCATTTGTGCTGACTCCTCCAATGTAACGATTTGGACTGCGAAATTCTGTTTCACTTGCATCGTCTGTGTCTATTGGTGGGTAAATAAATATAAGTATTAAATTTATTCAACATATAAATGTAGCAATTTATCACATTAAATGAATCTGTTGATATCTTTTCTTACCCTCTTCGCTGCGCTCATCGCCTATCGACTCATCTTCATACGCATCACATGAATACGCATTGGCACCGTAACCGTAATATGTCATTGCAATTATCTTTATTTTGTTATAAATATCTTGATTTGTTTGATTTCTCACAAAGGAATATAAAATCATCCACGGCTGAAAATAACAACAACAGCGTCGTGCACGAAATGCAGCTGGCACCCTCGAAAAATTGAGTTAGCAAAAATAGAGTTGCATTTCTGCTTGAAATCATACCGGATGTAACTGATACGAAACCGGAAGTTTCTTTTTTGATTTTTAACCAAATTTTCACATTGCACCACACTGCTACGCAGCTATGTTGGTTGCATCAGCGGTATTAGGCCTGCTAATCTTTTTGAAAACTTTTAAACAGCTGACAAACACCAACCACATACTACAAGATGTGAAACGAGCAGACTTATGTTTCGGCTTGAACCGTTTGAGCTTTGGTACGTTTGAGTTTTGGCCTAATTGAGTATTGGCCTTTTTGAGCCGATGTGGCAGCGACGCCGACGTTTTTTCTTCTCGTCTTTCGACTATTTCGTTTGGTATTTGCATGAATAGGGTGAAATGCCAACCTTTTTGATTGTTTATCAGCTGACGGCAGCAAATCTCACTTTATATACGACGAATATTAACAGATTTAACAAGTAACGCAGAATTTGAATTTATTAAAAAGTATCGCATGCACCACTAACAAAATGGCTGGCGCTGACGAAATACCAAACATGTCAACTACAAGGGCACCATTTCCAGGTGAAACCTCAATTGAGTGCAAAATAAAAAACACAACAACCAACAACTCTTGAGTCAAGAAATTCATCAGACAAACACAAAAACACACCCACCCACACACAAATAAAATCGAACACACTTACGGACGGCCACCGTGCTCTGTGAACTCACATCAACCGCATCACGGTGACTGATCATATCATGTATTCAATAATCGTGTATTGGTTTTTTTTTTTTCTTAGGTTCCTTAACGCCTGGGTGGAATGATCCGCCGACAGTCACAAGTGATAATACAAGCAACACAACACCAAATCGTCCTCGTTTGAGTCTCAAGCAACGTATGGCATTTCCTTTGGATGGCCTTAGTAGAGACAACGCTAGTAATAGTAACACTAGCAGTAGTACCAGTACCAACACCAGCAGCAGCAGCAATTCTGAAAACACAATGCCGGGCAATATAAATGCAATAATCATCGGTCGCCATACATCGTCATCATCAGCACAAGGGGGGCTAGGCAATAAACCCGTAGCGAAAGTGCCCCCACAAGTAGCAACAATGTCTGCGCAGCAAGCACTGCCGCCGCTGCCACCATTGCCACCAAGGGCAGACGCATCGACCTGGCCAGTGGCCACGGTACATCCGCGTCAAAAGTGATAAGCCGAGAAATGCAACTTAAAGTAATTGTTCATTTAGTTTAGTATGCGGTGTTGCCTTTAGTTTTCCGTTACAAAGGCACTCATCCTGATTCCTTCTAAGAATATTTATATTTGTATACACTTTAATTTATTTTTTTTTTTTTTTTATACTTCATAATTTAAAATGCCTTGCAAGTACGTGTATGTAATGGGAGGGACTTTGTCCTTGGCTCTAATAATGGATCTTATTATTATTAATATAATTGTTATCTATATACTCCGAATTTCTATCGTTTATATAATTTAATATATGTGTTTGTGCGTATTTTTGTTTTTCTTCATATAAGTTATTGTATTACGTCCAGGATGACTAATAATTATATAGAGAAATATCTGTAAATTACATGTATGTATTGTATGTATGTCTTATTTTTATTTAACGCTTTGGATGTAACAATATGTACAAAAAAAACAAATATAAAATATATACACAATATGAACATATCATATAGATTTATTTTTGTTACCAAGAGAGTTTCTTGCCATCGTACTGATAGAAGCCACCATTATGTGACTCATTCAGGTTTAGAATTGTCTCAATCATTTTCGTTGTGCTTGTCTCAACATCCAGTGGTGCATTCCCACCGCCCATATCTGTGCGTACCCAGCCAGGATGCAGACTAACACACAGAATGCCCATTGTATACAAGTCAACACTTAATGATTTTGTGGCAGCATTCAGTGCAGCCTTAGAGGTACGATACGGATATAGGCCACCCTCACTATTACCCTCGATGGATCCCAGAATAGAGCTCATGTTTATAATAGCGGCACGTTGAACACTCATGCCAGATGATTTGTTCTCCAATGCAGCAGCTTTCTTTAACAACGGTAGACATGCCTAAAAAGCAAAATGATGATGATTATGATATTTCCATTACATTAAATTTCAGACTAACTTACTTTAGTCAACATAATCGGCACAATTGTGTTCGTTTTTAATGTTTCCAAGAGATCTTCATGCTTGGTGGCTTGTATGCGTGTTGATTTCGGTGCTATTCCGGCATTATTAAAAAGGACATTGAGGCCAGCATCTTGGGTTATATTGGTTATTTTTGCAATGAGTGCATCATAACATTCATAATTACGCAAATCTATTTGTAAAGTTTCATTTAATAAAATATAAATCTGAGCAATCTAATCAATTGTCTGCTTACCAATTTCCTCAATATAAATATTTGGATGTTCATCGGCCAAAGCTTTTAATTCCTAAACAAAAAAAAAAACAAACGTTAAAAAATTAATGCAAATGTATTTAATTTGTAAATTATTTTACTTGCTTTTTTTGTTTTTCTTCATTTAAATTTACTGACAAACACAAAAAGCACAATTTTTTTTTTTTAATTTACAGCACTTCTTCATCTTTAGTGTGCCATTGTGACTTCTCAACACTGCACACACATGCATGCATAAGAAGCTGATTCGGCGGCTTCCAGTTATGGAAGCCGTTCTAAACATATGTGAAGGGATGTGGTGAGAAAAGGAGAGGAAAGAAAAGCTAAAGTGAACATAGTGGTGAGTGGAACGAACGAAAACATATGCACGAACAATTGAATAAAAGCGAACGAATGAATAATCGGAGAAGAAGCAAAACTCAAAACCGACACAGAAGAACTTCACTTCACTTATTTCTCTAACGTGCGGCGACATAGACAGTCGTCAAACGGGCATTTTTTAGTTGTTTCTTTTAAACCGTTTTCCACTACGCTCCTGCTACATTCATTATTGTGTTTTATTATACATACTTATATTGTGTCTACTTTCTCAGCTTGAACTTTCGAAAAGAAAATATCCGAAACAATTAATTACTTCATATTAATTTCCCTAATAATTGTGCAAAAACTATACAGCAGAGACGACGAAAGTATGGCGCCCATAACAGAAAAAAAATCCGGTAAGTTTTTTTTTTTTTTTTTTGTCTTTCAATGTGTTTGGTTGATGAACAAAACCGGATAGGAAAAAATACCCAAGTGTAGAAAGAAAATTATTTATAATAAATATACAATAGATTAGAATCGAATAGAATAAAATTTGTGAACCCAGCATGACTCAACAGTCTAACTAAAGCAATGACTATGATGGTGATGATGATATGATTTTAGCCACAAAAACAATGGTAACAAATATTGTGTGTGTCTACTTACCGTTGCCTTTTCCAAGTTGCGGCAAGTTGTGATTAGATGCTTTGGCGGATTGGGTAGTTTAACAAGCGCCTTGACTAGGCCCAAACCGAGGCCACGGTTACAGCCGGTTATCAGTATAGAATTCATATTGTGATTGTGTGTGCTTTGCACTTGTCTTTTGTTTAGTTTTTTTATGTTGTTGTTCGTTGTATCTTTATAATTGAGATATATACTTATTTAATCGGCAACAACCACGACCAAACTAATTGTATCATAAAATATTCAAAGATTAGGTGAGTGCTGCTGCTGCTTCTACTCCTACTGTTGTCGCCTTCGTATTATTGTAAAACGGCAACTAAAGTAGAAATTCTATTATTTCTTAAAAAATACCACAACAAAAAACCTTTCCAGTTGGTTTGCTTGCCTATATAGTGTGTGTATGTGTGCAAAGAACCTTTTGACGAGCACTCAGAGAACTGTCCCTCCCTTCATCTGTCCGTTAGTGATTGATTAGTTTTTGTTTAATTTATTGTATTGTTGTGCACAACAAACTAATGAACTCAAACAGTTCAGTTGAGTTGTTCCAATGTGATTATGCCAGAAATGATTATTTTGTGCTTTTTGCTTTGCTTTACTTTACTTCACACTCACACACTCACTCATAACTAAGGTATATCAGCTACAATTGAATATTTGTAACTCGCCTTACAATAAAATATGATACTCGCTCGAAAATTAAAGGTTAATAATATACAATAATAAATAATAAAAACTTTTTAATATATTACAAAATGTATTGTGATCTGATATTTTGAAACTAAATTAAAGAACTTAACTTTTCGAGGTTTGAGGTAATTAAAATATTCATATGACCGCAGTATTTTGCATATTCTTCTTTGCGCTCATTTCGACATTTGATCTCATACGCTCTTTGCATTGAAAAGCTCGTAAATCTGCCAGTGCTGGCAAATACCACTTTCTTTTACTTTAGCTTAATTTTGCATTTTAAGATGAGGGAAATTGCAAGATTTCTTTGACGCATTTCAATTTCCATTTGTGCTTTAATTTCTTCTCACATGTGTGGTTGATTGGGGTTTTACTTGTTGTTGTTGCCGCCGCCTCTCTTTTGCTTCCAGTAAATTTCCAATAGAGATACTGCCGGCGTCGCTGCTTTTGCCGCGAGTAGCAGCGGGCGCTTTTATATGCCTCTATATTTCTTCTTCTTCTTTTCATCGTCGTAAATGTTGGTTGTTGCCAAATAAACTTTGCACGTTTCGTTCGCTTGCCGTTTGCGCTGTTTGGTTCTTTGTTATTTTGTAGTTAGTTTGCTGCTGGCAAATTTCTCGATTAATGAGTTGTGAAATTTGTGATATAATTTTAAAGAATTTGGAAGCAAAAAAAACAAAAACATAGTATGTCATTACTTAAATTATGGAATTCAAGATTTTGTATAACAATTGTTCGTTCGGCATCAACAAATTCAGCGTCGTCTTCGAATATAATTTCAAATTCAAGTTTAACAAACAAAGAACAAATTTCATGTAATAAATTGACTGAAAGTAGCAGCAGGAGCAGCAACAGTAATTTTGGTGCAAGTAGTCGTGGTTCTCCATTAAATTCAACAAATTCTACTGTGGTCCAAGCGAGGAGAAATATGAGTAACCATAGCAATGAACCGACTTGCATTGATGGTGACGGAGGTGAGAAAGATGCCAATGCTTTGACATCGGATGATGAAGATAAATTAAAATATCTTGGGGCTAATATCAATCGTACTTGTACCAATGATTCAAAATTTGATTTCATACAAAAAAGGCCAAAGGATAACAGTGAGCATGTGCATGTGCACCCACCATCAATCAATCAATCATATCAATCATATTTTTAAATAAAATAAATCATTTTTGCTTCATGTTACTTGCTTAAATAATATTTAGTTAAAAAATCAAATCAAAATTTGCTTCATCTCATGCTTTATTTTTTTGTTTTGTTTTGTTTTTGTGCTTCATCATCATTATCATCGTTATCATTATCATAGTCATCATCAACATCGTCGTCGTCATCGTCATGACAAAGTGAATGTCGCAAATTGTAGCCGCCTTATCGTTATCATTTATTTATTAGTTGTACTGTGTGTGTGTGTGTGTGTGTGCTTTTATCGTGTCTTTTTATTGCGATTTACTTAACAGATTACAGAAACTGAAATCGTATTTAACATTGTGCAAATGAACTTTGTTTGCATTTATTTATATAATTATGTAATTGTTTTTCTTTTGTTTTAATAAATATTGTTCCATCAATATTCTGTGCAGTTTTTCTGCTCTCACACTTTCTAATTTGTGCTGTCCTTTGCTTTGCTTTGCTTTTGTCTTTCCATAATTGCCTTTCCAATATTGCTTTTGCCATCCAATCATCAAATACCGGTATTTATTTGCTTGCTTTTTCTCCTTGCTTCTTCTATTCTTTCACTGGTTTTACTTACTAATTTCATATTCACTTGGAAACATTTTGCATTCATTATCATCGCAATTCATAAACAAGTTTTTGCCATTTATTGCATCATCATCATCATTGCACACTAAATGAAACAATTAAAAATTATTATTTTATTACACTCGCATACAGTCGAATTTCTCTTTAACGAAACGTTAAATTTTTTTATCGTTTTTATTTGATTTATCTTTTAATATACATACGTAAGTTACAGTGGCTCAAACTTGGAAGTCCTTTTTGTTGCATGTCTTGACAGTCACACACAATGGGGACCAAACCAGTCAGAACAACATCCTTAGAACAGTGACCAGTTGCTTAAAAATATCCAGTAATGACAGTTGCTTTAGTATAATGAACTGGCTTCTAAGCATTACTTGCTGGCTGCACACCTAAACTTACGGGCGTTGTTTACCATAGGATGACATAGTCTTTTTGTTAGACGACACTCTTGACAGTAGTCGTCATAAGTCGGGTCGTTTTGAATTACATCTGAGTGCAATTAAATTTACATTAGAGTCACACCAAAGAACTCGCACAACCTTAGCTCATTTAAGGTCGGGATGGTCTCTTACCCTCCAATGCTACTGGTCTCACTGACAACAATCGCTGTCCGCAGCGTGGAGGCTCTCCTCACAATACTGTTCACATTTTCAACTGTCATAAGAAACCGAATCGACTGACTATCATTGAATTATGGCTACCACCGATAGAGGTGGCTTCTTTTTTGGAGCTTCATACTTATACTCAACCCCTTATTCACCCGTTTAATTAAATACATAATTAATTCTTGTATTTCTTCTTTTCCACACAAATCTCTGTTTCCCCTAACTTTTCCCATTCCTTTTGAATTGTATGCGTACATCTACTTGCAGCCACCTTCCGGTTACAACATCAACAACTTACGACAGAAGGGTATCGGAATTTTGTTCCATCCATTCTTCTTTTAAGGCTGCCCGTCAACTCCATTTTGTTATTTATGAAGTGATTTAATTTTTGACCGAAGGAACTCTGCCCAAACAATAGCATTTCAATCAGTTGGCTGTAGTGGATTATAAAGCACCAAATAGCACAAGCTTTATGTTTCGAGTTTTATATTTGCTTACAGAAGATTTAGGAGATACTAAATATTTTGCCCATATTTTCCTTAGTGATATGTAAGTAAATTTCTTGGCCCAGCATCGAATATAGCAGCACATACCATTCCAAATTGTAGGACGGAGGTTGGCTCTCTTCAGTTCTTGATTAGCTTAATGCCAGGCATAAGTATGTATGATTGTCCATCTGACTGGACAATATTAAATTTCCATTTATCAGAACGAAAAATATTTTGTTAATCGTTTTTTTTTTGCAGATTCCTTTCGGCCTTGCTTAGATTTGGCTATTGCTAGCTACTTGTCCTTGGTGTTGATATTTTCTCAGCATACATTTTTGTTTTAGTGTTGGCTGCTTTTCCAGGATTAGAATTACACATTCTATGAAAATTTCAACTCTCTAGTTGTTACGGTTCATGAGATAAGAGCGGAGGACAAACGGACAAAGAAGTCTTTGCAATAGGGTTCCCTTTGGGTAAAAGAATAGAAGTTCATTATACAGAAGTTCGATTGTATTACATATTAACATTATTATCATTATAATTGCTTAACATAGACAAATGTTTCTCGATTTGTATTGCACGACTTACATAGAAACCTCATTAAGTTTTTTGTTTAGCAGATGGAGGAGTAGGGAACGCCACCCATATCATATCACTTCAACCACTTCAAAGTGAAACCCCACAACATAAAACATGGTAACACTTCAATTGTTTTGTTTGTTGGTTGGCTGGCAAATTTATCATTATCAAATTACCTTTTCACCTCTGCCTGCTTTTATTTACAAATTTAAAGAGAAGACCGAGAGGAGAATAGATGACTTTGTTTTGTGCTAGCCCAGCAGCTGGTGATGGTGATGATATTTGTGGTGCGAAGAAGTGATGGGATGTTGCCATGGCAAAATTGCGGTCAAAACAAACTGATTGATTCAGTGTGGGTTGGGTGAATTGTTGGTTGGTTGCTTGTAAAGTTTCCAATTATCAACTCATTTAACGCAAGCGTAGTTGAGTTGAGTCGAGTCGCGTCGTGTTACTAATCAATCAAACTATTTTCATACATAATACCATATGTACATATTTATAGTACATGTATGTATGTTTGTATGTATAGAAATTTTATTCCTTGACGCAACTGGAACGAACACTGACATGACTTTGATGATGTAGTCGTTGTAGTAGTAGTAGAATATCATTCTTTTGTATTTGCATGTTAATTTATTATTGCAAGCGTGACATATCTATATTTTATACACTTCCTTTTCCTTGATTTGTTTCATTTTCTTTTATATTGTTTTGCTTTGTTATCGAACAATCAAAGTCATCAACCATCATCCATGACGCCGCAGTAGGTTTGTTTTTGAGGTCGAGTTGGTTGTTTGAAGTTTTTGAAGTATTGATTTGGTGTCAGTCACTCAGTCAGGCAATGTTCATCCGTGGTTACTAGATTCCTTAGATTCTGTTTTGTAGCTCTACTTTTAGTTACTTTCAAGCCTTTGACGAAGTTTAATCAATCCATATTCATTGGCTGTGGTTAACGCCACCATTTGTTTATTACAATTGTAATATTGTGTTGTTTTATGAACTTTTTGGAGTTTGTTCCCGCATCTGTTGCTCGCCAAGCACCGTGCAAAACGCGTAGCATTTATCAATCGGCATATTTTGAAATACGTTTGCGACATCCTCCTCCTACTCATCCTTCCACCACAGACCCAAACAGGCAGCAGAAGAAGATATCTGATTCTAATAAACTGAGTATAATTGACAGGCATTTGTTTTTTGTTGATGTTGTGTGTTGTTAATATTTCTAATTATTTAATAAAAGTGTATCTTTACATGACGTCACACAATGATTTGCCAAATGTATGATGACGATGATGAGTCATCATCATACTTCAACAATACTATTGTTATAAACTATGCCAAGTCATCTTATCGTCATCATACATGGAACTTACGAGAATGTAATACATAAACAATTACAATCACATTTTCTTTTCTTTTTTTTTTTTTTTTTTTTGGCACAATAATTGCAATTGCTTTCGTTATGTTTGCTTTGCTATATTCTTTCGATCAATCAATTATGCTCAAAACCCCCAGTTGCTTCAGCTGTTATACCTATATTGTAATTTATCATAGCAATAAGTTTTTCTAGTTTACAATAAATAAAATAAATTAAATAATAATATTTTTCATTATGTTCTGTGTGCATGTGTAGCTGAATATGACTTTGATTTGGTTGTGATTGGAGGAGGTTCCGCTGGTCTGGCATGTGCCAAAGAGGCAGCTGCAAATGGTGCTCGTGTTGTTTGCCTAGATTATGTGAAGCCTACACCAACTGGCACTAAATGGGGTCTCGGCGGTACATGTGTCAATGTTGGTTGCATACCCAAGAAACTGATGCATCAGGCTTCATTACTTGGCGAAGCTGTAACCGTGAGTCGCTTCGCAAATTAATTTGTGGCTCTTTAAAAACTAATTAGCTAACAATATGAACAAAAATCTATATATAGGAAGCTGGAGCTTACGGCTGGAGTATTCCAGCAGAATCAATCAAACCTGATTGGGGGAAACTAGTGCAATCTGTACAGAATCATATAAAGTCAGTCAATTGGGTGACTCGTGTTGATTTGAGGGACAAGTAAGCGATAAACAAAGATAATCATAAATCAGTGCAATGTTTTCATGGTGATTGTTTATTTTCAGGAAAGTTGAGTATGTGAATGCGATCGGTAAGTTTGTTGATCCACACACCGTCATCGCTACAATGAAGACCGGAGTGGATCGTGCACTCCATGCTAGAAACATTTTGATTGCGGTTGGTGGTCGCCCACGTTACCCAGATATCCCAGGGGCTGAATATGGCATCACCAGTGATGATTTGTTCAGTATGAAAGAGGAGCCGGGCAAGACCCTCATCGTTGGCGCTGGCTGTAAGTTTTAAACCTCAAATTCACTTCTATATAACTCGATTCAATTGATTTCTTTCAGACATTGGCTTGGAGTGCGCTGGCTTCCTGAAAGGTCTTGGCTATGAACCAACTGTCATGGTGCGTTCCATTGTTCTACGCGGTTTCGATCAACAGATGGCACAACTTGTAACCGCTTCGATGGAGGAGCGAGGCATCCCATTCTTGCACACGACCATACCAGTCAGCGTAGAGAAAATGGACGATGGGCGTTTCAATGTTCAGTTCATAAATACCAAAACTCAGGAAAAGGGCAGCGGTATCTATGATACTGTGTTATGGGCTATTGGGCGTAAAGGTCTTATTGAAGATCTTGACCTGCATGTTGCTGGTGTTGAGACTAAAGGGGACAAGATACCCGTTGATGAGTATGAAGCCACCAATATACCGCATATATTTGCAGCTGGTGATATCATTTACGGCCGTCCCGAATTGACACCGGTTGCCATTTTGGCTGGTCGCTTGTTGGCACGTCGCCTCTTCGCTAACTCCGAACAACTGATGGACTACCATGATGTGGCCACCACTGTGTTCACCCCACTGGAGTATGCATGCGTTGGTATGACCGAGGAGGAAGCCGTCGAGGTGTATGGCGATGCTAATATTGACGTGTTCCATGGCTACTACAAACCAACTGAGTTCTTTATACCACAAAAGAGCGTGCGTCATTGCTATCTGAAAGCAGTTGTCGAACGTGAGGGTGAACAGAAAGTACTTGGCCTACACTATTTGGGACCAGTGGCTGGTGAAGTCATCCAAGGATTCGCAGCGGCCGTTAAATCTGGACTTACCATGCCCATTCTATTGAGTACCGTTGGCATACATCCAACAACTGCTGAGGAATTCACACGCCTTTCAATTACAAAACGGTCTGGATTGGATCCTACACCAGCCACTTGCTGCAGTTAAATTGCATCTGTCTAAAATTAGCAGATGACAAAAGATCCCGAACCGATTAAACAGGCATCAACCATAACAAACCATTATACATACTCTCACCCACACACACGCATTCATATCTCCGGAATTTAACTCGTCTTGAGGCTATCAATGTCAACAGTATCAATAACACAACAACGTTAATATTCTGAAATTAAAACAAAAACACAAAAAACCAAAACAGTAAATCAAAAAAAAAAAAAGAAAAAGAAAAAGAAAAACGCTACTTAAAAGCAATCAATCGCCTTCATCGTATAAACTTTACTAATAGTGATTATAAGGGGCTGAATCAACCTACAACGACTTACACCGTCTTTTGTCTAATGTCCATTGGTCATATCGGGAACTAACTGATCACGAAGTAGGAAGATTGATACTCCCCCTCTGTACCGTACCGCAACGAAGAGTCCAGTTGAACTGGCATCATCGCTTAGTTGATTGTTTATTTTGTTTCGTTTATTATTAAGACAAACATAGAAACAATATTATTGTCTTTGCCTTTAACGAACCAACCAACAAACTATTGAAAATAGAAAATATAATGAAAACAAATTAAAGTTAAACATACACTAACATATTAACATTGTACTAAACGAATGTATTATTGAATGAATAATTGTAATTTTGTGAATTCATCCATCTATTTATATCAATACGATACAATATGTAATATGTAAAACAATATAACATGTAAAAGTTTTGTATATTTTTTTTTTTGGTAGTGGTAGGAAAATAAAATTTTTCTCCGATATTAAACAATTATAAAATTTTGTTATTTAACCTAACCCTCATGGAAAGAAGGTCTCTGGGGACTTTTTCATTTTCAAACTGATGTTATTTCTTGATATGGTCCATGGAAAGTATACCCGATCCCCACATGTATTCCAAGGAAATTTTATGTAGAATCGTTTAAAAAAAAGTTCAAGGCGACCCATCCAATAGTTCAATTTTTATTGAGATTTAAGATGATTAGTTTTTTGGCTTGTTTTTAATTGTTTTATTATTTGAACACATTTTAAATCAGTTCTTTGAATTCACCCTCACTTTTTGTTACTTGCGCATACTCTTCCCTATGTACTTACTTTCTAAAAATCATTATACTTTTAAAATTAATTAGTAATATACTAATCCCTGTGGGCCTTGTACCTCATATAAGGGCATCGGAGGTCTCACTAATCGGAGAGTTAAGAACAAAGGAAAACTGTTAGAGATACCATGCTTTTCACACATATGTATAGAGTTTAGTCCTGACTGATATGATGACTTTTGTCATCTGGTATTTTAATAATATATTCTTTTATATCAGATTTCTTTACCTTTCTGTAAATGTTCAATCGAAAGGCCTCAGTATCTGCGCTTAGATCCCGATTTTACTTACAACATGCACTACTTGTACCTATTATCGCAGTTAGCATCATCAGCATACGTTGGTACATTTACTTTATTATTATTGGTACATTTACTTTATTAATGTAGAGCACAGTGACTAGTACACTACCTTACAATACACTAGCCAGCATTGATGTTGTGTATGGTAGACAATTCACATTGGTGCTGCAAAAGAAAATAAAATCGTGCAAGTGCAGACTCGTACATGAAGGGTTCCGTACCAGATTGGGGTTTGTATGGGAAGTAAAGTATTAAAATTTCTTCCTCTTGCTTGGAAGGAAGAAAAAGTTATTATTAACCATAAGCCTGGAAAACTGCCAAATTCACCCGAAAACTTACTCAGTTGCTTTTAAAAAGAATTCTCAAAAATGAATCGTATTTTTCCAGTCGAATAATTTGGGTTTTAGACCACATCGAAGCTATATATCAACCCACTTCTTAAAGTCAAGCAGAGCTTTCATAACAAAAAATCTGTCGGTAGGGTAGTACTACACATACAAGACATATTCGACACTGTTTGGCACAAGCTTTTTACATTCCTTATAAAAATAATACAAAAATTCCTTGCAAATAAATTTTTCTAAACTATTATACATGGCTCATCATCAGACCTCTCCCGCATAAGCGCACGAGTCCCTCAGGGTTCAGTTCTTGGCCTGATCCTTGATAACATTTACACTTATGACATTCCGCATTTTGAGTTTTTGGTCATTCCCAAAGAAAAGGTTTAAGACTTGCACTATCAATTCAGGAACAAAAAAAACCGTACAAGGTGATGCGTTGCACAAGTGACCATGGGATAGTCTAGTGTGACATAGGCTAAGCCTGATATATTTTATAATATCCAGTCTTCTAAATTCATCAGATAGGACCTGAAAGGTATGTTTTGTCTATCAGGTTGTTATACGAATAGTTGACTAACTTGTAACAATTTAATGTTGTTTGATGTGAAACTGACGGTGTCTTGTAAGGAATAATACGGCAATATTAGGAGTGGAGATATTGAAGCTTCTTTAACTACTTTGTCAGCTATTTCGTTACAAATAATAAAGCAATGAATTGAGATCCAAACTAGCATAATTTTTGAATTGCCTCGGATGAGGATATTTCTAATTTTGTTTGCATAGAAATTATTAGAGGTGATTTTAGAAACAGATTTTATTGAAGAGAGGGAGTCGGAAAAGGTATCTAATTTATCTCTATTAAATTTTTGGCAAGAGATGCAGCTTCGAGTATAGTGACTATATCTGTTGTAAAGATAGACCATGGTTGTGGAAGATTGCGGTTTAAATGATTGAGTCTTCATCCATGATTAGGGTTGGTATTAAGCTTTAGATAGTTATGAAGGGAAAAGTTGATTGATGATGATCATAAGGTTCCATGGTGGTGATGGGATAGCTTGAGTAGAGTGGAGGTGAAATGATACATTAAAGGTGTTACAGCTATAAAATATTCTTTGGATAGAGGACCTTTGAGTGCTTTTTTAGATTCACCTACTTTCCGGACTATTTACCCTAATGCGTTAGGGCGCGGATTTGCAGAGTGTAAGTATCAAGTATAGAAGCAATTCGCATTGTGAATTTCATACGTATCAATTTAATAAAATATTTAGAATGGCTTCGGATTCCCCAACTATCGAAACAAAAAAGCATATTAGATATAACTCGGAGTTGGTAATGGTGGCATTAATTAAGAATGGAATCTAAATTTTTAAATAAAAACTTAAAAAATTATGTTTAAAAAAGTTTTTTTTTGTAAGTTGTGATCTCCTTCAGATATATTGCTACAATATCTTCTCTGATAGCCAGGCTACAGTTAAATCTCTCAACATTTCTTAGCTTTAAAATTGCACAAAACTGTCGCAATTTACTAAATGTGATCCCAGGGTGCCAGGGCATTGTGAAATTTCCGAGAACTACATAGCAGAAGAGCTGGCATCCAGGTTATGCTGAAATCAACTGTCCACGTGCATAAGTCATAAGCCCACCAACACGCTGCTTACATTTAAGCAGAGGGGTGTTGCCTCAGTGGTGGCGGTCGTAACAGGACACAGCTTAATCGACAGACAAACCACTACTCTGAGAGTGTCCGCAATACGTTTCCGCAGAGGCTGTAGAGATGAAGAGTAGAAGGAGACGTGTAATTAAAATGATGTGACTTAGGACGCTTGCTTTATAATTGACAATCTAAAGGGCAATCAATGCATTTAGGTGTTTTAAGCGGTCCCTTAACAATTTATGTTCGATCCATAGGAAATAAGACACACAGTGTTTGTGGCCTTTAATGGTCAAAGTGAGTTGATTACCAACCCAACCTTATCTAAACTACGATGTTACTCCTCTTTGAATTAAATCTTAAAATAATCGCGGGCCAGATTTTTTTTTTTGTAAACTCTTTGTAAGCATTGTTTTGCTGAACCAAACTCCGGTGATGACGGCACGCTTATTGTTGCTCGTTTTCTCCTTTAAAAATTGGATGGGGTCTTGCCCAGAATGAATGGCTTCTTCAACCTTGTGATGAGTGAGAAGGTCCTTGGGGACTTTTTCATTTTCAAACTGAAACTACTCCTTGATGGTCCATGGGAAGTATACCCGACCCCCACATGTATTCCAAGGAAATTTTATGTAGAATCGTTTAAAAAAAAGTTCAAGGCGACCCATCCAATAGTTCAATTTTTATTGAATATTAATTGTACGGTAACGAGTGAGAAGATCCCTGGGGTCTTTTTTCATTTTGTAACTGAAATTACTCCTTGATGGTCCATGGGAAGTATACCCGACTCCCAAATGTATTCCAAGGAACTTTTATGTAGAATCCTTTAAAAAAAGTTCAAGGCGATCCGACCAATAGTTCAGTTTTTATTGAGATTTAAAGGTGATTAGTTTTTTGGCTTGTTTCTAATTGTTTTATTGTTTGGACACATTTCAAACGAGTTCTTTGAATTTACGCTTACTTTTTGATACCTGCGCATACTCTTCCCTATAAGTACTTACTTTCTAGAAATCATTGTACATTTATAATTAGTATATGATAATAAAACAAAACAAAAAAATTAAAAATAAATAGCGTTTTCATACAAATAGAAAGAAGGTCCCTGTGGGCCTTGTACTTCGTATAAGGGCAACGGATGACTCACAAATCGGAAGGTTAATGTGATACCAGCAGGGAAGAAGTATAAACATATTTTATTAATTTATATATTTACTATTTATTTTAATTCATTTCTTCAGTTCGATAAACATTTTTTTTTTTAACAAAAACAAAGAAATTTTTGGTACAAAACTTTTTTCCTTTAAGTTGTTGCTGTTATTGTTGTTTTGTTACTGTTCCTAACATACGCAGTAGTAGCTCTACAAGATCACGTTCTCCCATTCAACACCATTATATAACGCACCCACAGACACACACACACTCGGTAGAGCGGAGCCAACATCACAAGAAGAAACACAACAATAATAAATGTTGTCTTGACTGTGCCTTTCTTTCAATCTATCTATCAGTAGCAATTATTACTACAGTAGCAGAATGAAGGTGATTACGTTTAAATACAACATACATAGATGTGGATGTGTGTGTGTGTGTGAGTGTACGCCAATTAATAGTTTAGTTTAGTGTTTTTTTTTTTTTAAATATTTGAAGTGTTGTTGACGAAATTAAGAATATTTAATTATTTATTTTAATTTTAAAGCCACGCATAAAATGCCTGGCGTGTGACTGCCTGCTTCTGTTTAGATGGCAACGCATTGCTTTTTGGCCTCATCCTCTCGCTGTTGCTTATTGACTGCCGATATGCACTTGGCCATGGTTGGTGAGGCTCTCGAGATGGCATCTGTCATAAAATAATCGCGAAGTTCCTTTTGCTTAACATCAATTCTGCTTCCATCAAGTGTTTTGCTCTGAAATCAGCAGAAATCATTAAAAACCAATTCGTTCGTGCTTTAGTCGATAGTTGTTAATTCGATTATCGATTGATCTATAGAATTGCTGCAGTCTATCTAAAGGCAGATGTCAAAATTAATCTATTAATCTAGGTCTGTGTGAGCTACAGAGTTACCATATAAACGGTCGATAGAATCTATTTAATGGACAAAAAAAATTTATGTAATAACTTAAGTCTCAATATGTTTAGACATAGTGATCACAATAAAAATTGATAAAATTTGGAAACTAAATTGAAGTAGCATCAGCACCAAATTTTTAGCAATCTAAACTTTCAATTCATTGGATCAGCACCCCATCAAATGATTCCTTTTATTCAATGATATGATTAAGATATGACAATTTTCGGGTTTGAACGTGTTCCTTTCCTACCTACCTCCGTCCCTCCCTCTTTCTGATTACTATATAAAATCGATAATCAAACTAAATAAGAAGCCGTTTGATAACAGGCTCTTTGTCCATTATAAAAGACAAGCTGAACTCACAGAGGCTGCTTTGATGGCCACATTACTAAAGTTGGCCTTTTCCAAATTGCCGATGCGTGTCAAATGTGGCGCAATGTCATCAAGACGGTTTCTCAGCTCATCCAGGTTGTCGTAGGGCAAAGGAGTGCCTGTCCACATATAAATAAGATTTAAAAGATATTAGAGAATTATGAAAGTGAGAGAGATAGCAAGATATTAAAGCTGCTATCACCTACCAACAACTTCGGACAAAGCACGAATGATTTTCCAATCCTCGCGTGCCATACCAGGAGGTGAAACTGCAACCAGTGTTTGCTGTGCACGACCTTCGGTATTGACATATGTAGCCTGTTTTTCAGTGTAAGCTGCACCCGGCAGAACTGCATCAGCCATGGAAGCACCATTATCGCCATGTGAACCAATGTAAATAACAAAACAGTTGTTGGGCAATTGATCACGTGTCAGCTTGCCTGCATCGGCGTTGAGCAGAATGAGGACCTTTGGCTGAGCCTTAATGGCGCGCTGCACACCTGGTTGGTAGCCAACATCAAAGGCCCCGGTCTGTGCGGCATTTGATTGCAGCACATTGAATGCGTTCCAATCAGGCTTGTTCAGCTTTTGACAATATTCCGAAATGAGTGCATGTATGGCTGAGCCATCGGAACGCTCCAACAATTCGGCGCCGATTATAATTGCAGGTTTCTTAGCATTCTGCAGAACTTTTGAGAATGGATGCGTACCGTTACACACTTCACTGATGATACAAGCCTCATCACCTAAATTTTCATGTTTGTAGGACAAATCGATTTTGGGTCCAATCGATGCAATTTGCAACTCATTGTGTACATAGGATTTGCGTAGCCGAGTATTTATCAATGGTGCTTCATAGCGTGGATTGGTGCCAACAAGAAGCACAGCATCAGCCTCTTCCAGTCCTAAATATAAAAATTAAAGCGCCGTTTTTTCTTTTCGTTCAATTCAATTTTGATGTCATTTGTACTCACCAGCAATTGATGAGTTAAGTAAATAATTACTGCGCAAATCAATGCCAGAATCCTTGATGAAGTCCTGTTCTGTGCACACGGTCTCGCCTTCATTGCGATTTACTAAATCCTTAAGAGCAACTAGTGCCTCAACATCAGCCAACTGACCAGCAACGGCAGCAATCTGACCATTAGCCTTTTGGATTGCTTTCGCAACAGCAATCAAAGCACCTTCCCATTCTACGGCCTGCAACTCGCCGTTTGGCATGCGGACCATGGGTGCGACCAAACGCTGACGCTTCAAACCATCACAAGCAAAGCGTGATTTGTCAGCCAACCATTCCTCATTGACGTCTTCGTTCTCGCGTGGCAAAATACGCAACACTTCATTGGTACGTGTACTAACAACGATGTTGCTGCCAACGGCATCCAAAACATCAATGCTGCTCACTTTTCGAATTTCCCAAGGACGTGCAACAAAGCTATACACCCAAACGAGGTAAATTACAAAATAAGTTTTGGTATTTTTGCAAGCATATGACATGGCTCACCTGTATGGTTTGTTAGTAAGCGCACCAACGGGACACAAATCAATGACATTTCCTGACAATTCAGTGAGGAAGAGCTTTTCAACGTATGTCCCGATTTGCATGTCATTGCCACGGCCGGTAGTGCCCAAATCATCGACGCCGGCAATTTCAGATGCAAAGCGGACACAACGAGTGCAGTGAATGCAACGAGTCATAATGGTCTTAACTAATGGTCCGATGTCCTTATCCTCTACAGCGCTGTTGATAAATTTTGTCATTGTTAATCCATTTGTTAGTTAAAGTCGAAGCAAGTCAGAGAGAAAGAGAGATAAATTCTTACCGTTTGCCTGTGTGATTTATATCTGTGAAGCGTGAGCGATCTGAACCGAAAGCCATTGCCTGATCTTGTAGATCGCACTCACCACCCTGATCGCAAATTGGACAATCAAGTGGATGATTCATTAGCAGAAACTCCATTACACCTTCACGTGCTTTGCGTGTCATCTCTGAGTTGGTTTTAATGCGCCAACCCTTCATCACTGGCATAGCGCAGGCGGCAACTGGTTTTGGGCTCTTCTCAACTTCGACTAGACACATGCGACAATTGCCAGCAACGGCAAGACGTTCGTGATAACAGAAACGTGGAATCTCAACACCAATCTGAGCTGCAGCCTGATGTGCAATAATAATAACAAAATTTTCAATTGTTTAAAATTACGATGACAGTACGCCTTTGTTTACCTGCAAAACTGTTGTACCAGGAGCCACTTGCACTGGTATGTCATCAACAAAAACCTCAATCTTCTCGGGTGCCTTTGCAACTGTTTGTGCAACAACGGCACTGGTACGCACCGCTTTGCTGGCAACAATTTGGTGTGTCGGGGAACCCAGTGCCCCGAGGGCCTTCACAAGCGGTGCACGTATCATATTTTCTGCAAAACAAATAAAATAATTAATTCTCATCATTTTCTCCTACTCCTCAACTCTTCTCATTACAACATAAATTAAATAAATAGTTATTTTACAATACTTTCTAACGAATTACATAAGTTGCGACAACCGCAAAGCAGCAACAACCAACTAACCGAACAAATCACTTTGATATTGATTTTAATCGATATTTTTGAATAAGTCGGAGCTTATTACATCCAATTTTAACTAATTTTTCTGGGTCAGAATGCATAATATATTATAATGTTTGCTTGCTTACCTTAAGTTTGGAAAATATCTCGCAGCAGACGAGTATTTTTTTTTCCTAATGCGAACCAATTTATTTCGTTTGCCTTGTGACAGCTGACAGTTCAGTTGTCTTCATTGCAGGGTGACCAGATACTCGCAATTATCGTTCGATCATCCAAAGGCGACTAATTACTAATTTAATCGATTCGATTAGAATGATTGCATTTAAATGGACAGCAAATTGTTTTAATTTTGTTTTTTTACTTTTAGCTAAGCTTTATTTAATTTTCTATAAGTCAATTAAATTATTTAATTTATACATTTTTGCTTTTACATTACTTTATGGTATTAAGCACAGTTTGACGATTGTTCAAATATTCGTACAAACTTGCTGCATGTATGCAAATTTTTTGAGATAGAGAGCTGAAATTTCCATCAGACGCTATACATTTGTGGGAACCAGCCGAATCGGACAACTAGTGGGGGTACCTCCCATACAAACCATCCATTTCAATTCGTGTTCATATTAAAAAAAAAACTTTTTTGTTTTTTGTTCGATTGAACTAAAATTTATATACTGTAAGTTTTTAATCAATGTCCATAAAATGCATATTTTTCAAGAGCCTAGAGTCACTGGATCGTATAGCTCCAATACAAACCCAAACCCAAATTTAGGTTTTTATTAGAAAATCTTTTTTGTTTTTTGTGTTATTTATTTGAAATTTGAACAGTATAAGTGTCTGACCTATATTCAACAATCGTGTAGATTTCAAGACCCTAGGATTACTGGATCGTAAAGCTTCCAAATAATTAATTCGGTCTCAGTGTTGAAATGCTGTATGTGTATTGACATAAGTCAAATCAATAATCAAATATTTCTGAATGCTCTATCACAGAATGTTGGCAAAAAACGTTGTCTAGGAGGTGCGTGAAAAGTATATCAACTTCGGCATAGTCGAAGTTAATTTTCTTTTCACTTGTCCTAGTTTACACTTAATACTTTCGATTTTGACATGTAACGTCACGAGGTTTTTCAGTCCTCTCACCCCTCACAATTTGTTGAAATATCCTAATACAGTGAAAATTGGTTAAATCAAAGATCGCTTCATTCCATTTTTCGTATAAATCCAAAAAATATTGTGCATTTTACATATGTTTTTCATAATTAGAACATTTCTGATTCAAATTTTCTGATTTCTGATTGCATAAAGCGCCATCTATTTTTGGGTTTTGACTTAAGCGATCCCTCTAGCGTAATTTTTATAAGGATGAGCTTTACTTTAAATGCAATATACAGGGAAATTTCAAATAAAAAAGGACTGCTTTCCAACAAGCACTACTGCATTATTTCACCATAGCAGTCGCCCACGATGGTAGGGGCATTATTGATTTTTGCTATAAACTAAATAGGAAAACTTCAAACATATACAAAATTTCTGCCAATCAACACAACTGCATTATTTCACTTTCCCAATCGACCGACCATTCTTTTAAAGTGGCAACATGCTGTGAAATTTTAATAACAATACAAAAATAGTTGACCTCAAATGCACAGGCAACAGATTGTTTGCAGTCGGTTTCTACAATACTGTCATGTGCAGTTACAGACCCTGCAAATGCCAATGCGTCATTCAAATATTGCGTCAAAATACAGTTGAATTATATTGAACCCTCTGACGCAAGTTTCAATGTTGGTGTTGAAAAGTTAATCAACTGTCAGGTGCAGTTACACCCACTGCGAATGCTAATGCGTCATTCAAATATTGCGTCAAATAATAGTTGAGAGTAGTGATTCCTATGAAGCAAGATACACAGCTTTCATGTGGGTGTTGAAAAGTTAATCAACTGTCAGGAACAGTAACAGTCCTTGCAAATCCTAATGCGTCATTCAAATATTGCGTCAAAATACAGTTGAACCCTCTGACGCAAGTTTCACAACTGACGTCAGGCAATGTGGAGGTTGAAAAGTGAAGCAACTGTCAGGTGCAGTATTGACAATAATGGTACCTTCCTTTATTGCTTTATTTTTATTATTTTTTTTTTTGTTTAATAAACATTTATTATGAACATTAAACCACTTAAAGTTATAACACATTGTTGTGCGGGAAAGAAATTACAGAGATTGATTTATATACATTTTGAAGAAATTAGAGGAAAACAAAAAAAAAAAAGAAGTTTATTAATTCATAATTAGTAAGTCACTTGGGTGAAGTTTTTTTAGGCGCCTTTGAAGTACCGTTCTGCTTAGTGGCTCGGCTAAACGATTTGGGTGGGAGAGAAGCCTGTCATTGTATCGGCTGCTGTAGAAGTTTATTTCCTGGATAACTGTAGGCATGTTGAGGCTGTTATGAAGCGTTGAGTTCCTAACGAACCAGGGTGCATTGGTGATTGTCCTGAGAGCCTTATTTTGTATGATCTGAATTTTCCTACGATTAGATGGGCGTGATTGGTTACCATATTTCCAGGAAGGAGCAACAATTTGCTTGTAGATTAAGAGCTTATTTTCCAAGCTAAGTTTGCGCTTTTTACACAGGATCCAGTTCAACCTTTTCATGCCGAAGGAAGAGGATCGAGAAATGGTGGTGATATGATGTTTCCATGTCAAGCGTTTATCAAGGAAAAAACCCAAGTATTTCACAACTGAAGACTGTGTAGTCGCCAGGCCACCAATCATTACCGGAGGTATGTTACTTCTCCTAAAGGTGCATGAACACAGTTGTGATTTACTTGCGTTCATCTTGATATTCCATCTAGTGAAGCAGGCTTCCAAACGATTCATGTATGATTGCATGATTGAAGCGGCTTTCATCGGAGATTTGTCAGAACAGAGCACCGCAGTGTCATTTGCGTATGTAGCCAGGATAGTGGCATTGGGGATTGGTTGAGGTATATCAGCTGTAAAGATAGTGAAAAGCATAGAAGCCAATATAATACACTGCCTTGAGGATCACCAGCCTGAACAGGTCTGATTGAAAACTTAGCATTTCTATATTTAACGAAAAACATTCTGTTAGACAAAAAGGATTCTGCAACTTTAAAAAGAGCAGACGGTAGGATATCCTTTAATTTGTGAAGCAGTCCTTGAAACCAGGCACGAAAAGCTTGTTCAATGTCCAGAAAAACGCCAGCGCAGTATTGCTTGCCCTCGAGTGTAGATAGAATGTGGTGAACGACTCGATTAACTTGCTCCAGCGTACCATTGTGTTTATTGCTTTAGGAGTTTCATATTTCTGTTTTTAACCATTTTCTGTTTTAATATATTTCTGAACTATTACGCTGACTTCGTCTGTTCCAGCGTAATGTTTCAGGGTCAAGTGGGGACACTTAACTTGCGCGGCTCTTCCTCACATATTGTTTTCTGCAATCCGAGACATTTGCGACCCCATTATAGCGCTGGCCCCGTAGTTTCGACAATGGTAAGTTGAACTTAACGAAAATTGTTTTTACAAGGTCAAATAAAGTTTGCGATTTTGTGTTTGGTGTTGAAAGAAATCCAATGAAATATTCTTTTGATGTTAGATCATTGGAAATAATTCTGAAACAAATACTTGCTTAGTTCGTGTTATGTCTGAAGTCTCATCCGATAATATTGAAAAAAATTCGTCATTTCTAAAATTTCATTTTGACTTTCATGATGCAGCCATCTGTAACCTGTTTTTAGCAACCACGATATTTGTTCTGGAACGTCTTCTGATCGAGCTTTTAAAATCGCAGTGAAGTTAGAATTTTCCTTGTTGTCATCACCTGTCATAGGCAGGCCTTGTTTTGCAAGGCATAAAAGGATACTAAATATTTTCATTAAATATTATTATTTTATTATTCATTTCCTTTTTTTTGTTTTTGAACCTTTCTCATGATTAGCAAAAGGCATTTCAGACGGCTACAAGGAAATGAAAGGCTAAGAAATTTAGCAAGAGTAGAGAATGCGTGTCGGGAAGGGATAGTTTCCATTTAGAGCATGGTTTTGGGCAAGGGGGTGAAGAGGAACCGGTCATAGGAATTCAACAAGAAGAAGTTATTGAATGCGACTTTACATTGAACGACAAACTGAAATGGTGGTTTGCGAAAAATAGGTCTACGCGGATGTGCGCGATAGACCTTATGAAAATGCTAAAATCGGAAAATTTGGATGTTTTGCAATTCTATACTTGTGAAGATCTCCCTCCGCCAAACATTTCATCCGTTGGAGGGGGTTCATACTTACATATTGGATTGAAAAACCAAAAAAATGAAAATTTGTGCCACGAGGGGTGTCAGCACAAATATTAACAATTGTGGCCGATTCTAGTTAGAAAAAACAATATAGAAAGATCGCCAGTGTTTCCTGTAGGTGTCTTCGAAGGTTTGGATAAACCAAGAAATTGTTTCGAATTCCTGGAACGTTTCACAAATGAATTAACAACTTTGTTAGATAGCGGTTTCACCATAAATGGGGAAATTATTATAGTTTCGCGGAGGTTAATCGCGTGCGATGCCCCCGATAGGGCTTTTGTGAGCGGTATTCCCGGTCACACCTCGAACCATGGCTCCACGAAATGCACACAAGTGGCTCTCAAATTTGATGGGATCCTAACATTCAGGCACTGAATTCAGGCAATTCTTACTGTACACTGGGATTCCCCACTCTGGGAAATTTTTGGAGTTCTATATGTCTTGATGCCTAGAACTCATATTCCTGGAGGAACATTATTTTCATTTATAATTTGTGATCCAGGTTATCCTCTATAAATGGGATTTCTTGGCTACTACATAAATGAAATTAATATGGGCCACCAACCCCTCGAGTACGAAGTCTGACCAGAGGCTCTTCTGGTACCATGGGTGGTCAGGAGCCCACGTAACTTGTTTCCATCCTGGCCAGCGGGTACGGCCCCCTTGTGGGAGTATCGTGGTGGCTGTGGTTCAATACCCAAATGCGGGTAGAGTAAGTAGAGCAGTCACTCAAATTTCATTATCTAGCTTTCGTATTTCATTGCTAAGATCAACTTTCTTACTCAGTCTTTACTTTTTCAACTTTCTTGTTCAATAGCAAAAATCAAATTTTATATTTAATTCATAAAGTTAATTTAAACATTGAATTATAATGTTCAATTGTAAGCTCAGCTTCCATAATCAATTTCAATATTCATTTTTGTTGTTCAATTTTCAAATTCAACTTCCATATTCAATTTTTGTGTTCAACCTTTTGGGCAGTTTCCAAATTCAATTTCAACACTCAATTTTCTTGTTCAATTTTGAAATTCAACTTCCATATACAATTTCAGCATTCAACTTTGTCGTTCAATTTCAGCATTCAACTTCCATATATACTCCCACAAGGGAGCCGTACCCGCTGGACAGGACGGAAACAAGTTCCGTGGGCTCCTGACTAACCGTGGTACCAGAAAACAGCCTTTGGTCAGAGTTCGTACCCGAGGTACAACCAGTTCGAACTACAAAAATTTCATGGGTTGGTGGCCCAAATTTGAACATAGATCTCTGGAATAGAATGCAAGTTGGTAGCCCACAGATGGCACAGTATGGCTATACTCATGGATATAGCTTCCTTACTGTTGCAAGCGAGGTCTATTGCATCCTTTAGAGAGTATGTGGTACGAAATCTATCCACAATTCGACGGATGGCTTGCCATAAAAATCACGAAGTCGTCTATAAGTTGCGCGAATCAACGACTGATTTTGAAAGTAAATTTGTATAATTTTGTAGCGTTGTTTGTTTCATATTGTCATATAAGAAGGACAAATGATAAATTTAATGAAACTATAGGTATTCTTTACGCCTTTATCAATAGGAAATCAAAACTATCAACGAAAAATATAGGTAATTATAATTTATAAATCGGTATTTGTCTCAATTATGTTATATGGCTCGGAAGGTTGGGGTGACTACGCGCAGGGTCACCGTAATAAACTTCAGATTTCACAAAATAAAATGTTAAAAATGATTTTTGATCTTCCTTTTATTAATCCACGTAAGGGCAGATATAGCTATGATAGATGAAAAATTCCGTCAGGCTAGTATAAGTTTTGTATAAGAAATCAACTATAAGACTTTTCATGTAACCCTAACGACAGGTGTTCCTTATTCCTTAATAATAGATAGGATGCAAATATCACGGAGTACCCGTGATTTGCAGAAGAGCTTTGTTCTGCATAGCGTTGACGCTATTAACCGTGGACATTCCAGTTAGTGCCTAAAGCTTAACACCATGCGTGTAGGATGGTAAATACTATGGCATTATATAGCGTAACCTTGGCAGCCAGACTTAGAGTGTTACCGGGTGAAATAATCCATCGTAGTTGTTCCAGGTTTGCATTTACACATAAGTATATTTTTTAGCATTTATAAGTGTGCTTACATCACGTCAAACGGCAATACAAATTATGCCCAAGTATTTTACAGATGTGTTTTGGGGGACTAAAATGCCGTTCAGTGTAATAGGGACACAGCGTTTGTTCTTATAAATATACAGAATAATAATTGTAAAGAGTCGAAGGCATAGCAACTAGTGCCCAAATGAAAAAAAAAAAATTAAACACACAAGCACAATATAGAAGTGAAACTTCTTTAACGAAGGGAGGTAAATCAAAAAATTAGACAATGAAATGTGACGAAAACCAAAATGTGATGATACTTCAGAGATGTAGTGGGGAGACTCACAAAACAATGCGGATTGTCGTGTGCGGTCTCGTCTGCAGCGTAGAGAATGGAATGCTTATGCAAGAGTAAGAGAGAGATAAAAAATGCTTTACTGATTGTGTTTATGAATGAATGACCGATGACCGAAAAATAAAATAACTCTTTTGTTTTGGAAAAAAATAACACTACAATATTCTGCATAATAATAACATTGTAACATTTTTTTATTTTCGTCACATTTCATTTTCATATTTTTTGAAGGGAACTTCGTTAAAGAAGTTTTACTTAAAAAAAAACAAACAATATTTTAATTTGTTTTACATAGCCTTAATATTCGTACATATTTTTGTACGACTAATAATGATAGAAACATAACTAAGCAGAGAAATTTGAAAAATACAGTCGGACTCCTTTAAACCGAACTCCTCCATAGCGAAGTGAATGACAGGTTCAAACCACTTCGTAATAGATGACTCCGAACTCCCTTTTAGAAAAGTCTTCTCTGTAACAAATTGATTGGTTGGTGCTAATGACTTCGTTGTAGAGGAATCCGACTGTATGTCGAATGCATTAAAATATTTTTTTAAGGGATTTTTTATTTTATGGGTTCATTATACCTCACTAAACATACTATATTAATTCTAACTCTCAGCCAGAAGAGCTTAAGAGGTTGAACGAGAGAAATCATATACAATAACATTTAGAGTATAGAACATAAAAAAGCCAAAGTCATGCATTGCTCTTTTTTCGAATGAGCAGAACTTTGGAAGAGAAGAAGATACAAAAGCCGTTTGGTTGGTTCACTCACCGAAGTAAATATTGAAAAAAAAAAAAACCAAGAGCAAGGCGATGCAAGGAGGAAAGAAGGTGAAGCAAAGTCAAGTTTTGACAGGATGTGTAATAATGAAGCAAATAATGCCAACTGATGATGATGTGAAGAATATGAATTTAGTGGCAGTAAGATTTGTGTGAAGTGTACGGTAAGACGTTGCAAAGCCATTGCCTTCCAGTGAAGAGAAAAAATGATCCTAATGCACTAAGTGTGAAGCCAGAAGCTTAGTTGAAAACAAAATTTACCATGCGGAACGCAACTTTAATATTTTTATTTATAACAACGAACGCAGCTTTGGTATGGCATACAGGTGAGTGAGATTCCGCCGGTTACTATATGCTTATTACATGTACTTACTCTTATAACAATAGAAGCAAACCCAGCTATAAGACAACAATCACAGGGTAGCATCATCTATCCAAAGGAAAACTTTGACGATTGTTATGTTGATGCCCAACATACAGTTCGAGGCATATGTAAAAATATTGGTGACTGTCCATCAGCCATAAAACGTTGGGAGCATGAAAGACTGCGTCCTCAAACATGTTACTTTATAAAATTCGAGCATATTGTTTGTTGTGAAGAAGATACCATATTAGAACATGATGATGATCACAAGAAACATAACAAAGACAAAACTTCCACGTCAACCACTTCCTTTTCATATACGACGTCGACAACACCACCACCGACGACGATGACGAACAAAAAGATGACTACAACCACGCCAACAACAAGGATAACAAAAACATCTGACGTCACAATGACAACAACTACGACAAAATCAATAAAACATACAAAACGTCGTTGTGAAATTGGTATGTTTTTTCTATGAATCTTAAAGAACTTATTTATTGTCTAACCTTTGAGGTGCTTGTAGCTTGCGAGAATTACAGTATCAATGATGAAGAAACTAAAGGTCATGGCGAGTATACACAGAAACTGGAGTTTCCTTATATGGCAGCATTGGGCTGGCGCTCGAATTATGACTACAAAACAACTTATCACCATTGTGGAGGTGCACTGATAGCGAGAAGATTTATTTTAACAGCAGCCCATTGCCTGAAACTGAGAGGGTGAGTACTTTTTGTAGTTAAGTTGATTTAAGTGATTTTCTAATGTGTTCTTTAGTGAAAAACCGGCACTTGTTCGCCTTGCTGGTGTTGATTTTACGGATGATGATGATGATGATGATAATAATGAGGATGATGACAAAATTTATGTTGAGGTTAAGCGGATGCTTATGCATCCTGCATATGATGCGAATTCCACCTACAATGATATTGCTTTGCTAGAATTGTGGGATGATATAAGCGAATATAAGCCGGCATGCCTATGGACTGAGCCGAAATTGCCACATGACAAAGTTGTAGCCATTGGTTTCTGTAAGCATTAACTTGTTAACTGTTTCCTGTCATAATGTAATCTTTCTGTTTAGCTGATGCCTGCCCTGCTTCTAAGCAATTATTTAAGGTGCCACTCTCGGTGGTCGATAACGAAGTATGCGAAGTTTATTATTCGCCCGGGCGACGTCTTGAACAACTGGTAGTTAGTTATAGAACGCACATTTGTGCTGGTGACCCTGAGAAACTACAGAATACTTGTCAGGGTGGAGCTGGAGCTGGACCGTTAGTGCAGAAAAACAACAACCGATATTATTTAGTGGGAATGACAACATTTGGCCTTGGATGCGTCGATGGACCTCCGAGCATTTATACACGTATCTCAAACTACTTGGATTGGATTGAGGATGTAGTCTGGCCGCAAGAAACTATCCAAGTTGGATCTTCAACTGAGCCAGAGTTGGATGTACGTGTGGATGTGATTTAAAGCACAATAATTATACAATACAATGAGTTATAAGAAAAACAAAAAAAAAAAAAAAAAGAAAATATTCGTAGAATCCACATTATTTTTCTTGTATTTTTTTTATTAATCAATCAGCGTATGGTTTCATGCAATAAATGATAGATACTACAATATTTGCCTTGGCCTAAAGACCATCTGAATGTTTATGTTTACAAAACTATTTCCGCCATTGCCCCACATTCGCTCGCTCCATGATAATTAGACCATATATAGCATGTCCAAGATCCATCGATACACAGTTCTCAGTAATTGTTACAAAGACACTAAACCAAGCAACCCAAGTCTAGTTTTGTATTCGACGACATAATTAAAATATGTGCTCCTACATCATCAGCATCAGCAAGGTAATCATTTTTGTGATGTTCTTGAAATTCGTGTATTGCTATTTGCCTGATGTTAATATCTTTACAAATTATCGTACTGAGGTCTATAATGGTAAGTTATAAAGGATCTGATGATCTCTGTTTTTCTTTTTAGTTTTTTGTTAATGAAAAATATAAATAAATAAAAATCAGGAATACCGGCTGAAATCGACACTATGCCATTTATACGCATCGGTGATAATTATTACTATATAGAATCATTGAGCAAAGTTAACTGGTTCCAAGCGGTTGTCGCCTGTCGGCTAATGAACGCTCATTTGGCTGCCATCGAGGATAAACCGGAAATGGATGCACTGGTCAAATACATGAGCGCGAAAGGCTTTAAGAATAACGACTATTTTTGGATCTCTGGCAATGATCTCGGCACTGAGGGCGCCTTCTACTGGCTGTCCACCGGTCGGCCCATGACCTATGCACCCTGGAACGGAGCCAAGCAAATGCCCGACAATTATGGTGGAAATGAAAACTGTGTCCATATGTTTGGCACTCGCGAACTAATCAATGATGCTCATTGCAAGATCCAAATGCTTTATGTATGTGAAGCATCCGAACCGAAAACTTTCAAATTCACCTATATTAAATGGTAAAAAAGAAGCTCACAACAAAATAGCCTAAATAAATTGAATTATATCAACATACATACTTACATATGCATTCTGTATTCTATATTCTGAGGAATAATAAGAACAAGTGGTGTTTTGTTTTTTTTTTTTTGTGTTTCTGTATACCTAAAATCTCTTAGGCATTTTCTTTTTCTTTTTATTTTATTTATTTTTTTTATATTTATATATATATATATATACTATAAGAACATACACCACACATATGCATGCATATACATATATACACACATACATAATGCATAAATGCACACTTGTGTGTATATACATATATGGTTTGTTTGTGTGTTTGTGTGGTGTGTTGATTATATTTAACGCATTTTTTGCAATTGCAAAAATTTCTTTTCATTTCATCGTCAAAAAATCATCAATCATATTTCATGATTTCTAAACATACACAATAATAATTACAATAATTTACGTTTTTCTCAGCTTTGCTTTGTTATCATTTATCGTACATACATATATATATATATATATATATATATATATTAATATTCTCTCTCTTTCTTACTAAGTTCCATTAGTTGCTGCTTAAACATTATGTTCTTTCTTATCAATTATTACATATTCATCTCTCTTCTTTATTTTTCATTTATTTGTTTATTTATTTATTAATCATAATAGTATTGTTTTATTTTACTTTTAATCATACATATATATGTTTTAATAATCATAATAGTTAATAACCTACACAACAAACAGCAACAACACTAAACAGCGGAAGTGAATGAATAATGACAATGATGCCACCCACCAGTAAGAGTCCAAGAGTACCAGAGAGCAAGCAACAAGCAAAAGAACAAATTCGCTTTGATTCGATTAGTTCTTCATCATCTCATCATCATCAATTGAGAAATCACATTTAAAGCGAGCGAGAGAGAGAGTGTGTATGTTCTTTCTCTCACATAGTATGTATTGCATTTTATTAGACTTGTGCTGTTTTCTGTTATTGATAATGATGCTGAGCCAAAGACTATGAATATGTTATGTTGTTATGTTATTCATAGTCTTAATGCTGCTCTGCTATTGTTGCCGCTGCTACTGTTGTCTTTAGCGAAATGATCAAAGTCATTCTCATAACAGCCCCCGCCGTTGTTGCTATTGTTTGTTTGGTGATACACATACGATACCATAAACTGTGGCAGCAACAAGTCAAAAATTGAGTTTGAATGTTATTGTTTTTCATCGCTTCAAAACACAAATGTTTTCCATTAAGGAATTTTCGAAAAATCTGTCATAGAAACATAGCTACATCATTTTACTTTTATAACTTAAGTTATTTCAAATTGTAATACACAAAGCAAAATATCTTAAATGAAGATATTTTTTTTTTGTTAACATTGATATTCCATTGATTTTCGATTTAAGCTACCTTAACTTGTTGCCACAGATATCATCTTGCCTATTCGTTCTCTTCGCTTTGCTTCATACATATTATCTTTTCTTCTCATAATTTTTCATATTCTTCACTTCACATACGACTTTTTGTTTCTTGTATCTTAAATCTAAGTTGCACATACACATACACATATGCATGCATCTGTCTGTTTCTGTATGTTGTTTGTTTTATATACACTGAATGTATGTATCATATAATCATATCATATATATAAATAAAAATGTTACAGTTTCTTTCTTACATGGCTTGACAAAAAAAAAAAAAAACAGAATTATATGACGTGTTTTACATTCACGATTCGCTTTGTTATATGTTTATTATTATAATAATATTATTAGTTAAATTAGGTAAATAATATAAATATATTAATCTTTTATGATTTATTTTCTTTTTAATGTTTCTTCTTTCAGTTTATCATTATTACATATATTGTTGTTTCGAGTAGAATTCATTCATCATTTTTATTACAATGTAACATTTTTCCATTTCTTTATTTTCATTTTATTAAAGTTTTCACTTAATACACATTTATTAAACACCTAATGATTATTTAACATTATTTAACAGATGAAGCGACGACACATAATTAATGCTCGCCGCAATAGATCGAGTTTATTGAAAAAATTTATAATTATTACAATTGTATTTATACAAACATACGATTGATGATATATTTTTTTTATATTTTATTTACTCTTCAACTCTGCACACGTACACATTTCAAGTTTGTTTGTGTGAGGATGGATGGATGTATTGATTTATTGGGGATGCATGCATGCGATATGATGGATTGATCTTGAATGCCAATTATCCTCCTCCTCACTTATATAATCTCAATTTAACTTTACCCACTCTTTATTATGTTGTATCTGTTGCTGCTGCTGTTTCAAGTTATGATGGTATGTACTTTTATTCCCCTTTTCAGTTTCTTGTATAGTTTTCATTCTTAAAAAAAAAAAATTGAGCAATTCATTAACAATAATTGGATAAAATATACCATCATTATTGTTATCATTGTACGTACATATAAGCGATGATAGATAAGAAGAAATGAATAAATTGAAAGGATTGTGTATGGCAGTGCATACAGCAGCAAAAAGCATCAAAGCATCATCAAAGCAGCAACTCAACAATATATCTATTTTCATCACACACAGGGGGTTTACAACAACAAAGGCAGGCGGCGAGCAAGCATAGTAGATTATAAATATAATATGTATTATTCTATTGTATGGTTTACAATAAAATCCAATTATTAAACATTAAAGATGCGCAGCATTATGTATTAGAAGAAAAAAAAAAAAAAAAGAATTTGTTGTGTCGACAAAACGACGAAATGGCGGCGGCGGTGGCGTTTGGTAAATAGTTTGTATCTTTCTTTGTTTTACATACATACATATACATCAATAAGAGTATTAAATTTTTTTTTTTTTTAAATTACTAAATATTAACAGTCGTGTACATACATACATACATACATAGAACATTAATTATAAAAATGTGAAGTAACATTATTAGACATTTATATGTTTGTTTATTTGTTTCTGTGTTGTCTGTCTGTGCAAATGTCAGATGGATGTGAAAACAACAACAACACATTACATATATGGCAGATACGCAACAGCCATTTGATTGATTCAAATTCAATTACAATTACAATTTTACACATTTGATTGATATAGTTTTTTCACCATAAAATTGATAAGTGTAATGCGTGTATTCATTCATTGGATATGATTTTCTTTATGAATGGAAATTAAAATTCTATTATTTATACACATAAATCAATGTTTGTTGTTTCTTTGCTTTTGTACAAATTTAATGATTTTCTAATGTTGAAATATCAAATTTTTCAAAGATTTTTTTTTTTTTTACTGCAGCGTATTTATTTATTTATTAACTTTTTTTTAATTGTTTTTTTTTTATATATTTTATGTTTTTTTATGATTTTTTTTATTTTTTTTATTTCGAAACACTTAAATACAATAATGAATGTATGTATATATTGTATATAATATGTATATAGTTAATATATTCAATTATTTAAAATATTGGATTTGTGTGTTTGTTTTCTTCTTTTTTTTTTCTCATGTTGTGACATTACATTTTGCAATAGTGTTTTTGTGTAGTATTTGTTTTTGTTTTACAATTACATATCTTTTTCTTTTGTATAATTATTCTAGCTGCTTTGTTTGTATATAATGATCATAATAAATTATGAATACACATAATTATTAGTAAATAAACACTCCAATCCTATACTTCATTTTTCCTTTACTGACTGAATATTCCCCCCATCCAATGCTTTCTTTTCTTTTACTATCACTACTCTTCTCTTCTTTAACTCTTCAATCCCCTTGTGTTCAATTTTAGACAATTATATATCTTGTGTGTGTTGTGTCGTAGATATTTTTCTAAATTTATATATTTATATACTTTTTTATTGTTAATTTTTTTTTTGTTAAGTTAAGAAATTTTGCTCAAAATCAAATCGCAATATCGAATAAAAACAACAACAAATTAATTATAAAGCTCAAGTGTAATTAATATAGATAGATAAAAAAAAAAAGAATGAAACTTCAATCGATTGAACGAATGATTGTTCGAATCATGAAGTCGAAAGATAGGAATGTCCAACTGTTATTGCGCATTGAGGTGAGCAACAAATATCAGTATGGTTTTCTATATTTTTTTGTTTTTACTTTTAGAAATTGTTTTTGTATTTTTTTTTTTTTTTTTTTGTTTGTGTTTTGGGTATTGTTTTTTGTAATTGCATAATTATGTATAAATATATTAAAGATATAAACATTATAATAAAATTTAATGAGGCACAAGTTGCGTTTCGCTTGTTTGCTTGCTTTTCTTTCTTCATATTTTTATTTATTTTTTTTTTACTTTTATAATCTGTTGCATTTTGTTGTTGTTGTTCTAGTTATGGACAAAATTGTATGTGTTTATGTGTGTGCCAAACTATATCCTAATAAATTACTACGTTTACATACAACACAACATCCAGGATTAGTTGGTTGGGCGGAGGTTCTATAACATACATATATATAAATATAAATATATATATATAAAAACACACAACTGACTGATCTGACTAATGGCTTGGTTGTTTTATTTTTCCTTTTCCTTTTTAAACTCCTATTTGATCAACTTATCAACGTCACCATCATTCACATACTATTGTATGGCAAAGTTCTCCTCTATAAAATTGTTTGTGTTTGTATTCTTTTCTTCCAATCTTCTCCCTATATCTATAATGTAGTATATATAATATGTATTTTGTATATTGATTGATGCGCTTTTGGCTACAAAATCTATATACCAATTTATTTACCAAATACCTACCGCCACTCACACTCCCTCCAATTCCCAATTCACATTCCATTAGCCAGTCAGCCACTGCAGTGGCTTCATCAACCAACAACCATCATCAATTGTTTGTTGTTGGTCATCGTCTTTATCAATGATTTGTTTTTATAAAGACAGACATCAAAGGCATAATTTATGACTTTGATTTCTTTCCTTTATTCCAGTTATCTGTTAAAAAAAATAAAAAAAGAGGAAAAAATTAATTTAAAATTTTGTTAAGATTATTCTGTTTTTAGTTATTTTAGTCATTATGAATAAATACTTGCCACGTTTGGTATTTCTGCGGCCACCACGTGAAGAGCCTGATGTTGATGAGGATATTGATATAGTACGAACTCCTCCGGAACGTGAGGATGCAGTTGATGATTCTGACGATATTGATATTATTGATACGTTAGAGGGAGACGTTGTCAATACACTACTACGTGGCATAGATGTAGTGTTTGTTGTTTCCACTGGTTCTGTCACTGTTTCGGTTTTTACTGGTGTCTTCCCTGCTGCCGTAGTTATAATTTTAGAAGATGGTGGGGAATATTTACCCAACTTCAATGTGGAATTTGCTGATGATGATGAAGCCAAGTTCGAATTTGAATTACGTGCTTGATGAACACGATTTTGATACAGCTGCTGCTGCTGTTGTTGTTGCAGTTGCTGTTGCAGCAAATGCTGTTGTTGTAAACGTTGATGATGTTCGTGATATTGACGACTTTGTACAGCAGCTATTAAAACATATTGAAAATCTCGATGGTGTTGTTGTGGATGCTGTTGCTGCTGGAGATGGTGGTGTGAATTTTGATTTTGGTGTTGTTGTTGGTTATTGTGATGGCGTATTTGTTGTTGATGAAGGGAATGCTGCTGATGTTGTTGTTGATTGCTATATTGATTAAGTTGTTGTTGTTGATTTGTTGATCCAGCACTTACCCCTCCTCCTCCTGCAACACGATTATTCTGATGATGGTAACGATGATTTGTTTTGGCGTGATAATTACCATTGTTATTGTTGTTGTTGCTGACTGTTGCATAACTTTTCCCGGTCACAAATGAATCACTTAACGATTTGGTCATGTGTCTTTGTTGAGAGTTAGAAGCATGTGGATTGGAGTGTTGTTGTTGTTGCTGATGATGGTGATGATATTGATGCGGTTGTTGTTGCTGCTGCATCGGCGGTGGTACATAGAACTGTTGACGATAATAGTTATGGGGTTTTTGATGATGATGGAGATGTTGATGGGATTTTGATATTTTGCTTGCAGAGGGGGAAGTTATCTGAGAGCACTGTAGTTTCTTTTGCAGCTGTTGATGATGACTATGATGTTTATTACTATGTAGTAGATTATGGACTTGTTGCGGCGGCAGTGTTACTGTCGGTGTCGGTGGTGGTGGGGGTGGCGGTGATGAACATGATAACGGTGTAGTACAATGTGCTATTGTTGTTGTGGCTTGCGTTGTTGTCGTAGTCGCTACAACTGCTAGTGTTGTAGTTGTTGTTACAGTTAGTGTTGTTGTTGCTAATATCGGATTATGTGCAATCGTTCGAATCAAATTGGTACCCAAAGCACCTGTACACGCATAACTACTAGTACCACAGTTGCCACTGCCACCACTACCATCAACACCGCTGCATACAGTCCCAACAGCAACATTCGTTGTCGCAGTAATTGTATCGGCATTGGCAGTATAAAGACTACTGGTGCCGCTACAACTTATAGACAAATGATGTTGCTGTTGCACTATCTGCTGCTGCACAAGACCAGCAACTATTCATCATGTATCAATACGTGTTGGTGCGTGCATTTTCGTTGAACCAGCAGTGCTGCAGTTGATCACGCTCGGAACGTTCGACGTAGTATTAACGGAATTCACGGCACTGATCACGTTGACAGACGGAGTGCTGCCATCGATTACCTCATTAACTCTGCGTCCTCCAGTTGTGTCGACATCACAGTCTTTGCTATCCTCTGAATCTTCACCAGACGAAGTGCTGCCGCTACGATGACGCAGCGCTGTTATGCCTACATGCTGCTGTTGCGGATGATAAACTGGAGGAACCTGCGGTTGTATTGCGGCATGTTGGTAAATCTGTGGTGGTGCTAATGGCCCGGCCACCACAGCTGGCTGCACCATTAAGTATTTTGGTGCGCCATTCACATAGGTGGGTATTGGCGACATACGATCCGGAACAACTAGATGATCAAAGGTTTCGCGTATCCATTCACGGTAATCGATTACATCATCTATTATACGAATAATACGTCCTGCAAAAACAAAAACACGAAAACAAAATGATGAATGCTTTTATAGAAAGAGTGAGTGGATGACTATAGACTATGCCTATGTCTGTCTACTCACCAAGAAAGGAACGTTCGCGAGCATTGGCAGACCATAAATTCATTGGGCTGACCGCTTGGGCTAGTATCATGTAGGCATATTCAAATGCTTGTTTCACCTGCAGTGCACCATATGAGCTACGTCCGATGTCATTGCCTGGTGTCAGTGGATCCTCAATGCAGAGCAACGATGGGCGATGGCCATCAATCATGTCGCGTTGCAATTCATCTTTGGGTATATAACGTCCACCGTTTTTAATGGAAATACCTATTTTCAGGTAGTTAAATTTACGGCCATAGAGCTCAAAGAACTCCAGTAAAAGGACACCGATATTGGCACGATCAAGGTTAATATCACGCGGATGTAACTGCAGGAAACTGATGCACATGAGTATTAACGAGTAGGATGAGATGCCGCCCGTAAAAACTTCATTGAGATCGCGCTGCAGCAGGAACTGCTTTAGTACTAGCACAAGCTTAGCCAATACTGGATACTCCTTCTTATACTTTTTGATAAGTTCGGCAGACTGAACACCTGATTGCATGTTAAATGAGATATCGACTTTGACTTGTGTCTCACGGTCGGTGAGCTTAATGATCGGAACGGAGGCTTTGTCTAGGACTCGCACAGAGAATGGCTCTGCTATACCGCGTGCGATAAGCTCACTTTCAAGTGTCCGCAATGGCAATTTTTCCCAACGACCTTACAATAGAAAATTATATGAATATATGTATATGGATCAGTTGACAAACTATTCAATTATACAATTTTTAAGAAACTCACCCAAAACGACAAGATCAATGTCAGATGTGGGCAGGAAGAGGCCTGTACGGAAGGAGCCAAATATTTCAACTACAGCTTTCGGCCAAATTTTGTGAACGACACTTTCAATGCGTTGAACGACTTCATTGCGTATGGCATGTTCAATGGGTGTGGGCAGCACATACTCATAAAAATGTTCGATTTCTTGATGCAGGCCAACGACGCCTTCGCCATAGTTGAAGTCGGCCTGACGCCAAGGACATCCTTTGTACTTGGAGATCATCCTATCCATATGTCTATTTAAGTTATACGTGCTGGCTTTGTTATCGATAATGCGTCCAATTTTCCTACGGGATGGATGGTAGAAAGTTGATCGCTCGTGAAGAGCCGTCTTCGTGGCTGAAGAAAGAACACCAATAGATACGGACGGATGAATGTTACCTTCTTGGGGAGTTGTGGCCGATGGGGTTGATGGTGGTGGAGAAGCTGTTGTTGATGATACAACAGTTGTTGGTGTGGTTGTTGCTGGTACTGGTGCAACTGATGTCACTTGGCTGTTGGTTGTTGTTGGTGTTTGTGTCGGTATAGGCGATGATGACGCTGCAGTTGTTGTAGGCGATGTGGTTGTTGTTGTTGGAGTTCCGGCTGTTGTTATTCCCGTATTATTACAACTTCCACTTCCACCAACACCAGTTGAAGATCCAGATGAGTTATTGTCGTTGTTCGATGTCGAGTCAATGGAAGTATTGCTTGAGCTTTTGCCACTGCTTATGCTACCGGCGGCACCACCTTTAACGCTGCTATTACTGCTACTGCTTCCACTGCCGCTGTTATGATTGCCGTGACGCGTATTGCCGCTGCTTCCGTTGCCTCCGTTCAACTGCTGAAGAAGAATGTGTAGAGAATCACGGTCACTACAGCTCAGCAAAGAACCATTGTTAACTATTTTATTTATATTGCCCGTTCCCGCTCCGGTTTGATTCCTATTCGGGTTAATATTGTTGTTGGTACTATTTCCAGCGCTGTTGTTCGATTGTTGCAATTGCTGGCTCTGCTGTTCCAGCAATTGACTCATCTCGAGCGCATTAGTCTCCCAAATTTTTGACCATGTGCGTAGTGCTGGGCCTTCCTGTTCCTCTTGAAACCAACCAACAAAAGAATCCATTCAAAATTGTGAAATTTCGCAATAACAATCGGTGTTCGGTTCCAAGTCGGTTTTCGTCTCTCTCTCTATCAAAACTACCCAACCACTATGGAAAGAATGGATGGATTGTTTTGGTTTCTTTTTTATTTTGGATGGTCAAGATGAAGGCTTGGTTTAACTATTGCAGAAACTTTACTTTCCTTCTTTGTGTGTGTGGTTTTTTATGTTTTATTGTTTTTATTTTTATTTATTTATGTGGCAACGTATCGGAGGAGAACGGTTTAAATGCACAAAAAATACTCACGTCTTTTGGGCAACACACGCACGCGTGGGTGTGACGGCAATTACAATTATATTTTCGTATATATAATTTTCCTTTTCTTGCTATACTCTAGCAATTTGTTTAGCAACGACTTAAGACAAAGCGGCGACGTCCTCTTCTATTTCGTCCTAAAACTTTTCCAAGTGCAGGTGATTGAGTAAAGGTGATTGGATTGCCTTCTTTTTGCTTTCTATCAAAAATTAACAAATTCTGCAAATAAAAAGCACGAGATCAATTAATAAAATGTTCCGTCCCTTTAGCTGCTGCTACTGCTTCCAACAATCTCAACCATCAATTGTCAATCCCCCCACCAACAATTGTTTGTTGTCTAATAATTTTTACCGAAAAGTTCGAAAGACAATAATAAAATGAAAACGATTGCATGCAGATACAATGCAAAACTCTCATTTTGCACACTCAAGCGTTCCTTGCTCTCTCTTGTTCTCTTTCTCTCTGTACTCAATTGCTTCCCAATATACACACGCAAAGATATTCTATCTCTCTCTCTCTCTCTCTCTTTCTTCATTCCTCCGTCGTCTCCTTATTTTCAACGATGAAGAGAAGATGCGATCAAAATTCGACAAATAATAATACAAACAACAGTTATTGCTAATGGGATCTGTTTTCATGTTATTATCAAAACACAGTTAGACTTAAAGAAAACTGAGTAAGCGAAATCTTAAAAAAACAGATGCGATCAAGTTGTGGCGCCTTGCGTTTTGCAGCCGGCCCCAAGTTGTCGGTCCGTCAAGTAAAAACATACACACACTATTAAGATGAACAAACAAACGATCAATCGATCTATAATAACGTCTGTGGCTGTTTTTCTGTAACCATGGGAAAGTACAAATAATGCTGCTGAGAGAGTAAAAAATCAAAATGAAGTCAGTACAGTATTGCTGACAGCGAAAATAAAACCAAAAAACAGATAAAATTCGACAAACAACGTTATGACGCCTATCAACAATAGTTCTGTAGTTACACCGCGTCCCGACCAACTATCACCAACACCCTCACTTAAACCACATCAACTAAATGGTGAAGGCAACAGCGGCGGCGGCGACGACGACGACGACGACGACAACGTTAACAAGAAAGATATGATCGTCATGTTCGTACGGTATGCGTCTGTCCGTCCGTTGACGGGGCGGTAGAAATGCAATTGTTCCAACGAACCCAACCCGGTCTCTGCACCGACCCATACCATACCACACCAAACCATACGCTTCTTAAGTAGGTAATTAATTTTTAGGTGCTCATCGTTAGCAAAGCGGCGATTAAAGCGCGTAACAGGCACGCGAAGTATGTGATTAAAAAAGAAAAAAATATGGTTTTGAATCGAATCGAAATGCTGCGTTTCTCGATTATGCAAAACTCAACGCTAAACAGACGTGTTGATACAAGTGATTAGACCAACCGCATAATATTTGCACAACTCCACCAATTTACCAAATCAACCAACCAGTAACTATTCAAATTATATTAACTTATTGAACCGGCCAACAAAATGTGTTTTCCTAATTTAAAACAATTTTCACTATTCAATTGAATTAATTTTTTTTTTTTTCCAATTGAATTTTTTTTTTTTTTTTTGTACTTACATTCCTTTTTAGCACACATAAAAAAACTAAACTCCTGCAGCAGTGAAGTAATTCAACGTTCTTAGCTTTGTTGTAAAATAAAGTAATAATAAAATATTAAACCAGTGAAATAAAAAAACAGCACCGAACACAAAACAAAAATATGAAGGTAAATTTTTTTTACTTATATTAAAAACTTTTCTTTATGACAACGTTCGCCAACCAACAACTCTCGTTCCGAACCGACGAACTGACGTTTCGAAACGAAATTAATCGAGTAATTCCACTATCCAGTGGAAGTAAGTGTTGGTTAGTGTCAGTAAGTAATATTTGTGTGTGATAGAAAGAACGAATGAGAGCACAAGTGTTTCAAAAAATGTTGGGGGTGGGGTGCTTGATCATGACCGAAAGAACAAACGCATATGCGTTTGTTTTCCAACACTAAATACAAACAGTGCCAATGCGACCATTCAAATACCATGTACTACACTACTTCTACCACCACTGACTGCTACGACATTGATGCAATTTGGACTGTAAAAGAAAAAAAGATAGAAATGTAAATGGAAACTGGAACTAGTAATCGTCATAATTTAGAATAAAATACAATTAATTTTGTTAACAACTAGGGGGCATTTGTGGCCCTTATCGTAAAAAACACTATTATTGTAGCATCTCCCTGCAACCACTCCAACAGCTCAGTCCAGTCCCTTCTCATCACATCCCACCCGTCCGATCAATCTACTGTAGTTAAGCGCACGCACACTAAACGTAAAAAATATTTTTTTTCTTTATCGTACACACATATACTCAACTTAACTCATCTCATCATGCATATACTCAATTCTCAACAGAACTCATCTCATCATGCTCACCCGTTTTTTTTTTTAACACAATATTTTATGCTGATTTCTCTCTCAATTACCTTGAATATTTTTATGTTTTATATTTGTTCACAAGGAGTCCAACGCAACTATTTGTCGCTCGCTCACTAAATTGCAATTTATTATTTTTTATTCGCACTGACTAGAAATGCGCAACGCGGCGTGCATAAAAAAAATCCATTGCCAAACTGAAAATGTCGTCGGCAACCAAGAAGCACTAGCACACATACAGACAAAAATACAATTTACGCACAAACACACTCACGTACACAGTACACACAGAATTGCCGTCGTCGTCGCTGGCAGTTGTTGTTCCATTAGCTTTATGTTGCGCTGCTGCTCCTACTACTATGTATTTTACTTGCTGCTGTTTGTGCTACCTTTTTCTCTTCACTTTTTTCATTCACTTAATCATAACATAAACTATAAATCCTTATAAGCACAATTTGTCGCGTTTTTTTTGCAATTAATTTTATTTTATGCGAACGCACTTTGTCTATGCAAAAAATGCACGCAGCCCGTGTGCGTTTTAAAAAACTTAATCGTTTGTATATTGTAATAATATAATTTTATTATGCTTTAACACTTTTTTATGAGAAAAATTTTAACGCACAGACTTTACAAATTCTGATCAATCAATTGAAATTAAAAAATTTTGTTGAAATGAAAAACTTCTTTCAATTCGTCGAAAAAGACAGATTTTTCACGAACACGCTGAAGCCTCTACTCTGTTAGAGTGACCGGATATGTAATTGAAGTATAAAATATGTATTAGCGAAATGCCATAAAAATTCCACAGGTGATAAACAGCCACTCTAATATCATTTTCTATGTTTCTATCTCGCTCAAACACCACAGCGTATGTCACTGTCATGACCATTATAACAAGAAATGTTAATATTAAACTGGGCTATGCTTCAGTTGATTTTAAATAATTTTCATTAAACCAATACCCCAATTGCGGTAAAATTGAGTGTAGCAAACTGTTGAAATCCATACAAAAGTCAGGGTGGCCAATTGTGAATGGCCACCCTGCCCAAATGTGCAATGTTTTACCAAATACAGCAAATAGGAATAGTTGGAATAATAATGTATTTATTGCAATTTCTGTACTAATTTCAATAAACTTACGTTTTTTCAATTTCTTGTATATATTCAGCTAGCAGTTGTGTTGGGAGCTGATTTGCGAAGTCCGAAATTTCGCCTACAAACTTGCTAAAATACAAAATTCAAATTTCGTGAGAACCCTTAAATATTTTTTGTGTTTTTGACGAAATTATATAGAAGTCGGTCCCATAAAGTAAAGCAAGTAGTGCAATCTCATTCTTAATTGAATGTTGAGCGGGATTTTGGATTGTAAATAAATATATTCTTGGGAAAAACAAAACAAAACAAAACACATTCAACGAAAATGGAAGATACTAAGAAAATGCGTGACTTTATTATTGCATACAAGAACATGCCCGAACTGTGGAACAAGAAATTGGATTGCTACAAAAACAGAGCGATTCGTGAAAGAAGTTATGGAAAACTCCTTGTGGAATACAAAAAAATTAACAGTGCCGCCTCATTAATTGAATTAAAAAGGAAAATAGCAAACATGCGTACTTGCTATCGAAAAGAATTGAAAAAAACAATTCGTAGCGAAAGATCAAGTGACAATAAATACGTCTCTAGGTTATGGTATTTTGTCCACTTTGATTTCCTGCGTGATATGGAAATGGCATTGCCTAATCATTCCAACTTAAGTTCCGATGAGGATGAAAACGTCCCTTCCCAACGTTTGGTAAGTGGTTAATTGAACTAATTAATGAAATGATATGTATATTCATATATTTTCTATTACTTTTAAAATGTAGTCAAATGGAACAGTTGAAAAATACTCAGAATCAGCTGAAAATGTCCGGATTGAGTTCTTAAAGAAGGCCACAGACTACTTGGAGGCATCGAAAAATGCAGAAAAGAATGACGATGCATCCATTTATGGTACCGGTTGGGCATGCATGTTCAGGGACATGGCGCCGGAGCAACAGTTATATGCAAAACAAGCGGTGGACGAAATAATGCTTTTGGGGCGCATGAACAAACTAACATTTAACTATTTGCGTAGTAGCGGCGTTGAAAATGACTTTAAGATTTGTTACTCCTAATTTGGAGGCTCTTAATAAGTTATCAGTGTCGGTGCAATTCAACTCAGAAATGACAAGGAGTAGTAAATGTAGAGCTTAAGTAATAATACTCAAGCATCGAAAAACTTCTACATGAAAATAAAAAAAATTCATGATTTTATTAGAAAAACTTTTTTGTTTTTTTTAGCTATAAAATTGAAATTTGGTCACTATCAGTTTCGAAGACAGGCGCAGCACGTTTGTCGGAACAAGCCGAATCGGACCATTAGGGAGGGTACCTCCCACACAAACCACCCATTTAAATTGAGGTTCTTATAAGAAAACCTTTTTTGTTTTTTTTTTGTCCTATTGAACTAAAATTTGTATACTATAAGTTTCCATAAAATGCGAAAACTTCAAGACCCTAAAGTTACTGTATCGTGTAGCTCCTATACAAACCGAAACCCGAATTTAAGTTTTTATTACAAAACCGTTTTTTGTTTTTTTGTGTTATCGAAATTTGAACTGTAAAAGTGTCTGATCCATATTCAACAACGTGTTGATTTCAAAGAACCTAGGATTACTGCATTGTAAAGCTCCCATACAAATATTTCGGTCTCAGTGTTGAAATGCTCTAAACCCAAAATATAAGTCAAATCAATAATTATAATTTTCTGAAGTATAGAATTGAGAGCACTTACGCAAGCTCTGACTTTTGCTGCCGGTCACTCAGTCCGTTGGTGCTATTGTTGTTTACTTGAAATGCTTGAGCGGGAGCCTCACATAAAAGTAAAGTGGTGCATTGTTATTGCAGTGGTTTAACCAATTTACGATACCTCTGCGACGTTGCCAGTTACACCGGTGGTTATTTTTACGTTGTATCAAGGATTTAATATTGGAGGGCAGAGGACTAGGCCACTAATTTTTGGAATACTTAGATCCTTAGCTTCCAGTTCCTATTGAATTCGTAGATCAAGTTATCGACCTGGTATGTGTCTGTTATATATGAAGGTTGTAGTTAAGATGCCTTCCAATTTGTACCCAAAAGACATCCAGGGTGGACCTTCGTCTCCCTCTAGAGAACGGGACGTAGGAGTAGCTCGCTGAAAAAATCAACTTGAAGCAGTAAGAATACATTTTTTCATGTAAAATATTTCCCCAATAGTTTGCCCGGCTGCAGCCCCAATCTTGATGTCTACAATATAATATTCGTTTATATTTACAAGTGAGTTTATGTATATCATAAGCAAATTATTGTTTCCTGCTGTTCTCTGATCGCCCGCCGGAAAAAGAACGTGAATAAATATTTATCGGCAAGTCAGGACACAGAATTTTTATTATAACAACTTCAATGATAGATGTTTGCTGGAGAGGAAGCAAGACGTGCCGTAACTTTTTCTTTATTAAAGTAGCTACTCCTGTTTTTTTGTTTGGTTAGTACGCATGCGTATGTGCCTCTATTTGTCAGTGTTTGTACAGCAAAGTTATTCCAATGTACAATACTTAATTAGATAAAAGATATAAGAAAATGTTGCTTGACTTTCTCCTTGACTTGTTAAAAATAATTTTAGTAAACAAGTTGAAATTTTTTAAATTTTTAACAAAATACCACAAAAAGGAGAAGAAGTCTCCTACATATGCACATACATGTATTGAAAGACCAAAAGGATTTGTTAGTATATACAACATTTTCGTGTCCTTGTGGAACAAAAGAAATAAATTTAAGATACAATATCCTTTTTGAATAATTCTATTGAGAGTTTCTTCACTGCAAATGTGGGCTTTTTAACATCCATGTTTACCGTTCCCACTGTTGGATTTAAATATTTGTCATCTAGCGTAGATCGCATATATAATGCGTATTTTTCCTATCGTGATTCCAGTTTCTCTAAATATTTTATGAAATCGTCATGCAGCGGATATGGAGTTTCGGGTCCTTCGCTTTTATCAGCATGATTTGGGCAAGCATGATCGTAGATATAGGAGCGTTTCTTGTAATATCGTATATTACTTTTCTTGCATTGTTCAATTAAGTCCTCTTCACGAACAATAACGGGTCGCAATGTCGCGAATGTGACAGACTCACGTAAAAGGTCGACGTTAGCACGATTTTTCAGATATTATAATGTCAGAATCGTTTGTAAATCATTCAATCAAGTGTTCAAGAAATTGCGTTGTCATGTAACCAAATCGTACCAATTTCACCAATTTCCTCAAATACAAATTATTTTTCTTGAAGTCCATATTGATCCAGAACAAAACAATATAAAATATTTCAAATTCTGAGTTGACTCCACAATAGTGCGATGAAATCATAGTTTTCATTAGGTCAGCATCAATCAAATTAAAATTCTTCTTAGATACAAGAAGCAACACGTAGCGATGCAAACGACCGAGCATCATTTGACACAGAGGTTTTAAGGACTCATATTCAATAGCATAATACGTACTTATAATACATCAAATCATCCTGGAAAATACGTCACAAATCTTTCTCAAGTCCACTGGTGTTTTCAATGATGATATCTTGTTGTAGGCATGTTTGGCTTCAATATATAAAATATCCTTTAAATCATCTCGCTTTTATTAATTCTTCTATTAATAATGATATCCACGCATAATTAATCTATTTGTTCACAGGATATAACAAATTTAGTTATTAAAAAAAATTAATTTTAGTACAATCTAAAGCCGCCAACTTGTGCAGAGTTCGTGGAACAAGTGCGTGAAGTAATCGCTATCGATGCAAATTGCATTGTAAGAATGCTGGCAGAAGAATTAAATATATCTTTGGGGGTAATCCACAAAATTTTAACTGAAGATTTGTGTATTTGTTCCACATCAGCTGAATGAAGATCAAAAAATCGCTCGTGTAGGGCATTGGAAAGACATCATTTCAACAGCTGAAAACGATCTAGATTTTCTTGATTCGAACACAGCTGGTGATGAAACATGGTGCTTTAAATATGATCCTGAAAATAAGCGACAATCGAAAGGCGAGCAAAATCATGTAAAAAAAATTGCACTTGCAAAAGGCAAGAGCCAAGACAATGTTGATAAATTTCTATGATTCCAAGGGTACTGCTCACAAGGAATTTATTCTAGAAGGTGAAACTGTCAATGAAGAATACTATTTTCAAGTTTTAAATGGTATGGTAAAGATTTGTTCGTGTTAGACCCCAATATTCCGAAGGACAGCAGCTGTTTTTATTACATAATATTGCACCACCTCGTAAGACCAAAAACATCAATGAATTTTTGATGGAAAAACGGACTTGTGTCATCGACCGTCATCCGTATTCGCCTGATTTATCACCATGTGAATATTTTCGGTTCCCAAAATAGAAAACTGCAATAAAAAGCTCCTTTTTTTACGATGACATTCCATCCATTCAAGCAACATTTGCCGTCTATCCCCTCCTGCACATAAATTAGATCATTGACGAGCTTCTGTGTGCTTCTCATTCTCTTTTCTTCGTACATTCGCTTGTTTTTGTACAACACACACGCTCTTTGCTGCATGTAGTTGTTATACAATAAATATTTTTATACGCACAAACAGCATATTGTTGTTGTTGAAATGTAATCTTTTTTTTGAGACATTTCCGGTGGATTTTCCAAAAATGAAGTCTGCATCTAGTGCGGTTCATGAAATACAGATGATTCCAAAACGTGACGATTTGTATTTTTTTACAGAAATTTTTGGTATAAATTATTGGCCAACGACGGTAAAGCAAAAGTTCAGTTATTTATTGAACAGAAAGTGTCTGTCTAATGCTCTTATGTTATTAACAGTTATTAGTTATAATATAAATTTATTTTATTTGTCTCACAATTTTTTTTTTAATTTTAATTTGTAAAAAATAAATTATAATTAATTTTAAGAAATAAAATAAATAAATAAAATATACTTTTCTCAATATGCTAATAAAAATCTATCGTATTCATTAACAATTTATAATAATTTATATGAACTAAATGCCTTTCGATTGAACATTTTAAAAAACGTATTTGTTTCTTCCTCGTACAAGATGTGAATACACTTCATTGCCCACACAGACTGTGTGTCATAAAAACATGCTTAATAAAAACAAAAGCAACACAAGATAAACTAAAATTATGAAGCCAAAAACAAAAAAAAACAAAAAAAAAAAAATTTTCACTTCAAATGGAAATGCCAATAACAACAAAGAAAAGTACCAGCCACGCAGAAGAAACAGCAGCACCCTTTTCTCATATTTTTTAACGAAATACACGAAAGAAGCCGTGGCTCGTAGTAGATGTAGCAAATCCTCGAAATCACCGAAAGTGCTCGCAATACACAATGAGTCAAAATGCTCGTTCTATTCCATTTTACAATCATTTTTCTCTTTCTCTCCAAGCATGTTTGTGCCATGCATTTTGCTCTATTTTTTGTGCTGTGCTAATTTTTCTGCGTGGCTGGTAAGTTAATTAATATAACAATAAAAAACAAACCATCGCAGTGCTGCATTCTGACTCAAAATGCACGTAAGTCTCTGAATATAAGAAAGCTATAAGATCTCGTGATGCGTAATGTGTCTGTCACGTTACTCTTACGTCGTAAAATTTGTTTTAAATCAATGTAAATTAATATCAGCCACGCAGAAAAAATAGCAGGAACCGAACCGTCGCAGTGCTGCATTCTGACCAAAAATGCACGTAAGTATCGAAATATAAGAAGGCGATAAAATCTCGCAATGCGTATTGTGTCAGTCACGTTACCCAAACGTCATAAAATTTGTTTTAAGTCAATGTAAATTAATATCAGCCACGCAGAAAAAATAGCAGGAACCGAACCGTCGCAGTGCTGCATTCTGACCCAAAATTCACGTAAGTCCCGAAATAATGGAAGGCGATAAGATCTCGTAATGCGTAATGTGTCTGTCACGTTACTCATACGTCGTAAAATTTGTTTTAAATCAATGTAAATTAATATCAGCCACGCAGAAAAAATAGCAGGAACCGAACCGTCGCAGTGCTGCATTCTGACCCAAAATTCACGTAAGTCTCGAAATATAAGAAAGCGATAAGATCTCGTGATGCGTAATGTGTCTGTCACGATACTAATACGTCGTAAAGTTTGTTTTAAACCAATGTAAATTAATATCAGGCACGCAGAAAAAATAGCAGGAACCGAACCGTCGCAGTGCTGCATTCTGACCAAAAATGCACGTAAGTATCGAAATATAAGAAGGCGATAAAATCTCGCAATGCGTATTGTGTCAGTCACGTTACCCAAACGTCATAAAATTTGTTTTAAGTCAATGTAAATTAATATCAGCCACGCAGAAAAAATAGCAGGAACCGAACCGTCGCAGTGCTGCATTCTGACCCAAAATTCACGTAAGTCCCGAAATAATGGAAGGCGATAAGATCTCGTAATGCGTAATGTGTCTGTCACGTTACTCATACGTCGTAAAATTTGTTTTAAATCAATGTAAATTAATATCAGCCACGCAGAAAAAATAGCAGGAACCGAACCGTCGCAGTGCTGCATTCTGACCCAAAATTCACGTAAGTCTCGAAATATAAGAAAGCGATAAGATCTCGTGATGCGTAATGTGTCTGTCACGATACTAATACGTCGTAAAGTTTGTTTTAAACCAATGTAAATTAATATCAGGCACGCAGAAAAAATAGCAGGAACCGAACCGTCGCAGTGCTGCATTCTGACCAAAAATGCACGTAAGTATCGAAATATAAGAAGGCGATAAAATCTCGCAATGCGTATTGTGTCAGTCACGTTACCCAAACGTCATAAAATTTGTTTTAAGTCAATGTAAATTAATATCAGCCACGCAGAAAAAATAGCAGGAACCGAACCGTCGCAGTGCTGCATTCTGACCCAAAATTCACGTAAGTCCCGAAATAATGGAAGGCGATAAGATCTCGTAATGCGTAATGTGTCTGTCACGTTACTCATACGTCGTAAAATTTGTTTTAAATCAATGTAAATTAATATCAGCCACGCAGAAAAAATAGCAGGAACTGAACCGTCGCAGTGCTGCATTCTGAATCAAAATGCACGTAAGTGTCGAAATATTGGAAAGCGCGAAGATCTCGTAATGCGTAATGTGTCTGTCACGATACTCGTACGTCGTAAAATTCGTTTTAAAATATCAATGGAAATTAATATCAGCTAGGCAGAAGAAATAGCAGTATACCTTACTCATATGAATTAACGAAATTCGAGTCAAGATGCTCGTTCTATTTCATTTTTCTATCATTTTTCTCTTTTTTTTTGATATAATAAATAAATTAGTACATGATTAAATTTCTTCTATCAAAACTTATGTTATTGAAACTGTGGGCATACAAATATAAACTAATAACAATACTAGCTTAAAAATTTATTCTGCATACTTTGCTGGCCACACTGCAAAATGTCTTACTACTTCATGCAATTTATCTTGGGACCGAAATCACATAAAAAACTTATACAAAAGTGATCTACTCAAAATCTCAAGCATAAGTGTAAACTTTTTAGTTTGCGGTGACTTTAACTCTCGTCATAGTGCTTGGAACTGTACTCGAGCTAATTGCTGGGGCAATATTCTAATGGAAATTTCAGACCTAGAAAATTCAACATATTGTTTCCCAAAGATCCCACATACATACCAGCGTGTTATAAGTCCAAAGCATCTACAATAGATCTTTGCCTTACTAAAATTCATAATCAGATTACTAATCCAATAGTTGTCAATGACCTCTCGTCTGACCACCTACCAGTGGTCATCAAATACTCGACTATTTTTGTGCTTAATGAGAAAACCCATCCAATATATAGCAAAGCAGACTTTGGATTATCAGCAGAAGAAGGTTTCCATAGTTCACCAGCTTCGACTTATGACTCCTTTACAAAGGTAGTCAACTATGGCTTTCTTAAGGCAGTTCCCCACAAAACTATGCCATGTACAAAGCTAAAGCTTCAAAAGCACATATCTGAATTGTTTAAAATAAGAAACATTCTTCAAAGGCAATGGACCAGGTCACGGGCAACACTTTTAAAAGCAAGATGTAACCATTTAAATCATATATTACTTATATATTTATTTATTCTTAATAATACACAATGGAACAAAAAACTACAAAAACTAAACAAATGCAGCAAACCCTTTTGGAATACAACCAAAGCAATTAAAAAGAAAAAAACAATTTATACCTTGCCTTTACAAAGCTGATGCAGCTTTCGTTTCTGGAAAAGAAAAAGCAATAGTAATCCAGAAATTAGTGATGTGTCTCAAACTGAAATTATTTGCATAATTAAATCTCTCCTAACAAGAAAATCTCCGGGAAATGATGGAATACGCAATATTTGCCTGAAAAACCTACCAAGAAGCACTATTAATTATCTAGTTGATCTATTTAATCATTGTCTTCAAGCGAATTATTTTCCATGTCAGTGGAAGGCAGCCAAAATAATACCAATTGCCAAGCCAGGCAAACCTGCCGATAGACCTGAAAGCTATAGGCTCATTAGTCTGCTATGCGGTTTGTCTAAAATTCTTGAAAAAGTAATCAAAACTCGCCTGGTCAGTTATTTAGAAACGCACAACATACTGCCCACTATATCCCTAAAACTTAAGGATTTTATTGAGGATAGTATTCGAAACAAGAAATCCGTGGGATTACGTGTTACGTTAGACATTGAAGGGGCATTCGACACTGTCTGGCATGATGGATTAGTACACAAATTGAGGGTTATTGGAACACCCACATACCTTATTAAAATAATACATAAATTCTTAACCGATCGTTTTTTTTACATTGATTTGGATGGTACTCAATCTTCGCAGCGGCACATAAGTGCCGGCGTCCCACAGGGCTCTGTTTTAGGACCAATACTATTCAATATCTATACACATGAATCCCACAAGTAACCAATTGTGTGCTTTCATTATTTGCTGACGATGCAGCTGTGTATAGCGCTGGTCTACTATATCGTGACATTAAAATTGCCTTGCAAAGTTATCTGAAGGAATTAGAGGCATACTATCACAAATGGAAAATTCAAGTTAATCTTAACAAAACTAACGCCATCCTTTTTACCAGAAGAAGGAAATCTTGCTATCTTCCTGATGGATTGTTAAAACTTTATGGGCTGATAACCTACGTTATTTAGGAATACATTTCGACAAGAAACTAACTTTTAACTTTCATATTGGATTTACTATAAACAAAATTAATAAAACCATTTATACCTTATACCCACTAATAAATAGGAAGTCAAAGTTATCAACTCCCAATAAACTGATAATCTTTAAAACCATCTTTAGTACAATTCTAATGCATGGGTCTTCTATTTGGGGTAGTTGTGCATCAACACATATAAAGAAACTTCAAGTATGCCAGAATAAACTTTTAAGACTATTATTAAACCTACCCTATTACATAAATACATACTACCTTCATATAACGGCAGGCGTACGAACTGTCCATCAATACTTAAATTCATAAAATCTCTCGTTCTAGTTACTTAGTTCTAAGTTAGCATTTATGTCAATATTAAGGTTTTCTTCTCCCTAGTTTTTCCTACTAAATTAAACAATATTGTTAAACACGTAAATAAATATTAAGTCAATAACGACATATTATGTACATATTTCAGTTGAAAGCATCTGCTAGACTATGTATATATAATTAAATCATGTATCATCAGCTTTAGTGAAAAAATCTATATATATAAAAGAAAGTCGTGTTAGTTACACTATTTATAACTCAAGAATGGCTGAACCGATTTGGCTGAAAATTGGTGGGGAGGTAGCTTAGAACCAGGAGACGGACATAGGATAGGATAGGTTTTTTTTCGTCCATCCGTCTGTCCATCCCCATACAAGAAACATTTTGATTTGTATGGCAGCTATACGATCCAGTAATCCCACAATCTTGAAATTTGGATGGTTCGTCGCTATATATCAGAAACTTATATTGTCAAAATTTCAGTTTGATCGGACCACTAGGGAGGGTACGTCCCATACAAACCCAATTTTAAAATTCAGGTTCTTATTCGAAAAACTTTTCTGTTTTTTGTTCTATCGAAATGGAATTTAGATACTATAAGGTTTTGATATGGGCGCGGTACATTTGTTGGAATCGGTCAAATCGAACCACTAGGGGGAGTACCTCCCATACAAAACTCAATCCGGTACGGAATCCTCCGTGAACGAGTCTGACTCGGACTTGGCCCATTTTTGTTTTAATAACTGAGCACGCACAGGGGACGTAGCAACGCAGGCCGGGTAACGCTACTTCATAAATAAATCATATTTGTTGTTCTTGAATTGGAACTAATTTTATTAAATTTTGAATATACTATTACAGTTTCTAAGAACTAAAGTAATGTAATATACCAATTTAATTCTAACTAACTTAGACCTTGATTATTCGATAGCCTAAATCTTTCATTGGTAAGGTTACACAGATCAAGAACACCAAAAAAAAAAGAGAAACTGATTGATAGTCAGATAAACAGACGAACGGACATCAGATAGTCTAGAGGGTTGAAATTTTCAGAGAATGTGTAGTTCAATCCAGGCATCAGCAACAAATACTAAAATTAAAATATTTTCGAAAACTTAAAGGGGTCCCAATACAAGAAACATTTTGGTTTGTATGGCAGCTATACGATCCACGATCTTGAAATTTGGATGGTTGGTGGCTATACATCAGAAACTTATATTGTCGAAATTTCAGTTTGATCGCCATACAAACCCCCATTAATATTCAGGTTCTTATTAGAAAAACTTCTCTGTTTTTTGTTCTATCGAACTGAAATTTAGACACTATAAGTTTTTAACATAGATGCGGTAAATTTTAAAGTTGGAATCAGTCAAATCGGACCACTAGGAAGAGTACCTCCCATACAAATCCCTCCGTGTATGAGTCTCACTTGCACTTGGCCCATTTCTTTTTTTTTTTAATAACTGGGCACGCACAGGTGACGTAGCAACGCACGCCGGGTAAGGCTAGTGTATATATAAACAAAAGGGAATATAGCACACATAAAATATAAAAAACCAAACCGTCGCAGTGCTGCATTCTGAATCAAAATGCACGTAAGTCTTGAAATATTAGAAAGCGAGAAGATTTCGTAATGCGTAATGTGTTTGTCACATTACTCTTACGTCGTAAAATTTGTTTTAAAATATCAATAGAAATTAATATCAGCCACGCAGTAGAAATAGCAGGATCCTTTGCTCATATTAATTAATGAAATACACGAAAGAAGACGTGGCTCGTAGTAGATGTAGCAATTGCTCGAAGGTAGAAAGAAATAAGTCAAAATAGCTATGCGTATTTTACACTCAATTGCGTGAACGATTGTATTTGACTATGTAAATCAGCTGTTTTGAATTTAAACAAAAAATTGAATATGCCAAAAAATGTGAAACAAACAGATTTATTGAAATAAATACAGAAATGCCATTAAATAATTTATTATTCGTTCTTCTATTTGCTGTTAATCAATTGTTATTTCAATTAAATTGGTGAAACATGAAATACTTTTGTGCAGACATGCAGTTTTACTTACTCAATTGTTTATTAAGTTTAACACATCGCTTATGCTTTTTATACTCTTCATGCGGTGAATAGCATTACAAGTTTGTCAGGAAGTTTGTAACAGGCAGACATAGACTCCATAAAATATATACAAATATTCTTGATCATATTACTTCATTTATTAATATGGCTAAGAGTATTTTCTGCTTTATTAAGAGATGGTCTAATGAATTTAATGATCCCCCTCACTACACGGATTTTTTTCTTTAGTCTACACAGTACTTGAATATTGTTCGTTTGTCTGGAGCCCCCATATATAAAAAATATCAGCGCATTGAATCGATACAGAAGCAGTTCCTTCTTTTTCCACTTCATGGTTTAAATTTGGACCCCAGCGTATGAGTTTTCATACTTTAGCAGGCATCTTCTGATACGAGTAGATCTCCAATCGTTGAAAAATCACAGACAAACTTTTGGTATATACAAATGGACAGATGGACAGACAGACCTTGAGATGAGTTCTCTCTCTATCACACGTTATTTTTCATTCTCTTTTAGGTATATTTACCATAGATCGAGGTGTCGAACCGTTTGTTATCATTATTTAAAATATTAGATTTGCAAAATAACTTTTGTTGCCTGTTAATGTACATACATATACTTGTATGATCATCAGTATTACCATCTTTGTTTTGTATGAACCATTTTTTGCGATTATCGCTTTCATAAAACGCTGTGAAAATAAAGCTGTTGGATGTAAACAAAATTTATCCTAAATATTCTATAACAAAGTGCAATTTTTGCTTGCATTTAGACAATTTTCGTTTTTTTTTTTTTTTATTTATTTATTTATTTTTTTTTTTTTGTATTTTTTTACATATTGTATTATGTATTTATTATTAGTGTGCAATTTGTCACATACAACTATGATTATAAATATAAAATATATGAGTAAGACCAAACTCAAATTGTTCACTTAGAATGATATCTTGAATATGACTGATGGGCTCCTCAAAGAATGACCTATTTGTAGTCTCATCGATGATTTCGATTCGATGTTATCTATTGGGAATGTGCACTTGCAAATTATAATTAAAAACAAATGGATTAAAAAATACAGATTATATATAGTTTTCTATGAGACATTTCATAACAGATGACGACAAAACAATAACTTCCTACGTTCTTTAGTATACGTATGTAGTTTATGGTATGTAGATATGGTAATTCTTTCGACACTTATGGTGTTTCTTGTATTGGCAACTGCAGGTTGCTAACCATCTTACATATAGAACTATACACTTGAATGAATTAACGCAAATCATAACAATATATTATCAAAGAAATTAATTCTTTTCCATTTATATTTCTACAATTTCAGTATTTATTGTATTTGATAATAAGTAGTATGTTTTCGTCATGAGTGTCTGTGTCAGACTAATCCAAAGTAACAAATTCCCTATGCAAAGTAGTCCAGCACAGTTGTTAAGTGTTTTCTTTTCTTTCCTATGTCTACTCGTTGTTACATCTGTAATACTTATTACTAAAGGTTATAAATCTATTATAATCGGTCTATTAAAAACTTTAGCTTTGCCTTTCCAGCGTTTTCAAACTGTTACCATAACTGAATGAGTGTTTCTATAAAAAACTATAATCTTAAACTATAATCTTAAACTTACAATTGATAAATTAAATATTGTGTTGTCATTTATGTACTTCAATTAGTAAAGTTTTTTTAATTGATTGGACGGTGGATAGTCAAATGAGTTTCGGGCGGAAACATAGTGAAAGCAAGACTGGCAATTTGCATAAGAACACCGAAAGTTATCAAATAGCAGCGAGCTTTGTATACGTCTGTTACAAATGTAGTTATAATCAAGATTTGTAAAAGATATTCGCCGATAAGGCAGCTAGCAATCAATTGATGCTTTACACGGTTACGAATACCTTCGCCCAAGAATGATGTATGTGTCACAAAGAAGCCTGCGAAAATTTGATATTCAATTATAAGTGCGCACGACATACCCTTGTTAGTATGCAGCTCGCTATTAAAAACTCCACCAGTCAGAATTGAAAACAACCCCATAATGGAAAGGCTAAGTCTAAGTCTCAATTTCCCAGGCGTAACGACTGAGGTTAGAACGCATAGTATACGCACAACACCAAGTGAAATAGCAGGCCAGCCATTGTCATAACCCAAGAGGTTATATGAGCTCATTTTAAAAGTCCAACTTAACGGCAATGAGAATGTAAATACAACACAGCTTCGAAAAATTAGTAGTTTTAAGGTCGGCAGTAATCCTTTAATGTAGCTTTCACTCTCTGTAAGATCCCCGATCTCACGTGCAAGAAATGTGGTTTCATCAACCAGCGTCGCACTCCAGTTAACCATTTGGGTTATGAGCTCATCATTTTGTATATAGTTGCGTATGTACAGGATTGGCGACTCAATTGAACTGAACCACGTGAAACAGAAAGCCGAGAGGCCAAGGAACGCAACCAAAATTCCATGCAATCGATTTGCATCGAATACTTTGTCGTTTATGGATTGTGAGCTATTGATTACTTGTATTGCAATACCAATGCTGATGGCAGTTTGCTCGAGTCCTAAACAATATTGTCGAGTTTTCGGCAGACGAACCTCACTTACTTGCGCCAGGAAGTCGAGGGTGCACCAGCCGACTGCGAATCCACTAATATAACGAGCGGCGATAATAGCATAATAATATGTGGGTGCGCTCAAATAGATTATCCCGGTTAGAGTTATCAAAAGCGCACTGAAACGCTGCAAAGTAAAATTTGTAATATCATTTGCATGCATTACCTGCATTGGATATTTATGCATGTACTTATAAACTTACCATAGATAAACGATTTGACATCTTGTGCAGGAATGCAGAAGCTACCAAAGAACCCACTATGGCACCAATAAACCAACATATTTGAAAATGACAAGTGGTTTCCACATTCGTGTTGATATTCCAGCCAAGACCAAGGGCCTGATCCATGCCGCCCGCAATCAATATGTTAAAGCCTGAAGTAAGACAAGTCAAATAATGGAGTCAATTGATATTTTGTTTAGCTTACCTGCTACTAATGCAATCTGAAGCCATATACCTTTGTTTTCACCAGGGTCTTGACCTTGTTGAATAGCACTCGGCTCTCCTGACATCGAATTCGATTGGGTGGCCATTTTTCGAATTTCCTTTTAAAACTTCTTTAATCTGCTGAATGGTTCGGACGTGTTTGTGTCTTGATCTGAGTTCGTCTACTTCTTGTGAATTAAAATTGTTGACAGAAAACGCGTAACGGCACTTATTATTAAAGCTCGATGAAATATGTAAGTAACAGAGACGACAAATGCGGATTCGAACTTTTGGTCCAATATAGTCTAGCAAAATACATGCGTAAGTTTGTATCTGATTTTGCAATAAGTAAATTATTAATTTATCGGGCTGCCGCCGTACCGACAAAAACACTTGGCTATTACCGCTCTGAAATTGCGAGTACTGTTTGCTAATGCTTAACTTGCGATAATAAAACAGTTACGGCTTGTCGAACTGTTTTTATTCTCGTTGGACATAGCATCGCCCCTGCGTAGTCATCTATGATATTCAACACCGCTAACTAAGAGCGGCGGAGACGCGTACGTCTGACTTTCCTCTTTAAACTTATATTACACTTTGTACACATTGCAACATACAAACAGAAAGTACACAGATAAATACTTATAGTATATATTCTTTGAAGATGCAAGATGATAGATTTTCCAATGAAAATCGTCTGGAATAACATAAACAAATTTAACTTAAAATGGCATAATGATAATGATAATGACAGTGATGATCTTTGTTAGAGTTGTGTGATTGGAAAATACTATTTTATTTGGTATAAACCTATTTATGTAAATATAAATATACATAGATATGTGATTATGTGGGGCCTTGTATTTAAGAATAACAACATAAAAAAGGGACAATATCACGGGAATATGATTGTAAGTACATATGCAATACGCCAATGATCAAAGCGCCCATGTTTTCAATGTAATATGCATGCAACATCTTGTTTTTCCTGTTATTTAGTTAGAGTAAAGTTATATATCAAATTATATCCACCAATTTTATTAAAGTTCCTAAATTGCAAACTGCATTTTTTTAATTATTACAATCGACCGTAGAGTTTCACCAATTTAGAAATTGAATAGAAGGGTAAAAGACTCACTTATATGAAACTAGCAAGGGCAGGCAGAGAAAAAAGTATCTTCTCAATAAAATACAAATACTATAGCCCAACAATCTCTGAATTAGATGAGCAATATCATTATTTGTTGTATCCAACCAATATTGGTGCTATTTATCATCAAGACATTGTTTGTTTTTTAAAACTTTTAGAAAATTCTGACAAAAAAAAAAAAAAAATAAAGAGGTGTAACGGAGAGCAAAATAATTACAATTTTAATTTTGAAGCAAAGTAATAAACGTATTTATTTAATAAGGTAAACGACAAATAACAAATGTAATACTAAATGAATATGAAACATGTTCGAACGTAAATTGTGTTTACATACTTAAACTCCACTGGGTTGAGAATTGTATTGGTTTTTGAAGTGAAACTTCTTTAGCGAAGGGGAGTAAATAAAAAAAAAAATATGAAAATGAAATGTGACGAAAATCAAAATGTGATGATGCTTCAGAGACGTCCCTGTGGGGAGACGCACAAGATAATGCAGCGTGGAGAATGAGGTTTTATGCATGAGTAAGAGAGAGATAAAAAATGCTTTACTGATGTGTGTGTTTTAAGAAGAGCGTACGAACAACAACTTTTTTTATACTCTTCACGGAAGTGAATAGTATTATAAGTTGTCATGCAGTTTGCAACATGCAGAAGAAGACTTTTTGTCAGACCACACAATGTGTATATATTCTTGATCAGCTCGATTAGACGAATTGATTAAGCCATGTCCGTTTGTCCGTTTGTCCGTCTGTATGTATGCAAACTAGTCCCGTCAGTTTTCATCCAATCGAACTGAAACCTTGGAAATGAACCTTTTCTTTTTACTAGACGCTGTACATTTGTCGGAATAGATCAGAACATATATTTTGGACTGTGAATCTTTTCACTATTATCTAGCAAATTTAGAGCTAAGGTGTTGTTGTGGTTAACTAGTCTATACAGGCACCTAACACAGAACTGACTTATGGCTCAAGCTATTATTTTCAAGATTTATGGGAGGCTAACTATCACTTGGACTTTTTACAATGAAGGAAGGGTGTGGCAGAGCAATTTTGTATTATGGCACTCGTCTTTTTTACTTTTTGTAGACAACTGTAAATGCGAAGGCATACAAAAATGTGGTTTTCATATTTTGATAAGTTGTTAAGACCTTTGGCGTCATCATATATCAAGATGATGAAGTGCCAATTCACACTCCGCGATTCGGTAAATCGTTAATCGAGGGACAGATATTGGCATCCATACTCCGGGCCTAAACGTTATCCAAAATGATTGGGGATAGTTGGCCAGAAAAATTGTATGGGTCTTTCATGCCATTAAAATGTCTTAAGGCTTCATTTTATTGAATTACTAGCCTTACCCGGCGTGCGTTGCTACGTCCCCTGTGCGTGCCCAGTTATTAAAAAAAAAAGAAATGGGCCAAGTGCAAGTGAGACTCGTACACGGAGGGGTTTGTATGGGAGGTACTCTTCCTAGTGGTCCGATTTGACTGATTCCAACTTTAAAATTTACCGCATCTATGTTAAAAACTTATAGTGTCTAAATTTCAGTTCGATAGAACAAAAAACAGAGAAGTTTTTCTAATAAGAACCTGAATATTAATGGGGGTTTGTGATGGCCGATCAAACTGAAATTTCGACAATATAAGTTTCTGATGTATAGCCACCAACCATCCAAATTTCAAGATCGTGGATCGTATAGCTGCCATACAAACCAAAATGTTTCTTGTATTGGGAACCCTTTAAGTTTTCGAAAATATTTTAATTTTAGTATTTGTTGCTGATGCCCGGATTGAACTACACATTCTCTGAAAATTTCAACCCTCTAGACTATCTGATGTCCGTTCGTCTGTTTATCTGACTATCAATCAGTTTTTCTTTTTTTTTTTGGTGTTCTTGATCTGTGTAACCTTACCAATGAAAGATTTAGGCTATCGAATAATCAAGGTCTAAGTTAGTTAGAATTAAATTGGTATATTACATTACTTTAGTTCTTAGAAACTGTAATAGTATATTCAAAATTTAATAAAATTAGTTCCAATTCAAGAACAACAAATATGATTTATTTATGAAGTAGCGTTACCCGGCCTGCGTTGCTACGTCCCCTGTGCGTGCTCAGTTATTAAAACAAAAATGGGCCAAGTCCGAGTCAGACTCATTCACGGAGGATTCCGTACCGGATTGAGTTTTGTATGGGAGGTACTCCCCCTAGTGGTTCGGATCAAACTGAAATTTCGACAATATAAGTTTCTGATGTATAGCGACGAACCATCCAAATTTCAAGATTGTGGGATTACTGGATCGTATAGCTGCCATACAAATCAAAATGTTTCTTGTATGGGGATGGACAGACGGATGGACGAAAAAAAACCTATCCTATCCTATGTCCGTCTCCTGGTTCTAAGCTACCTCCCCACCAATTTTCAGCCAAATCGGTTCAGCCATTTTTGAGTTATAAATAGTGTAACTAACACGACTTTCTTTTATATATATAGATTGTATATAGGAAAATTATAAGAATCAATCCCAAACAGAATCTGTAAAGGATTGGACCAAATGTGGACCAAAAAAATTCAATTGAGGTACCCTAAATACGAGTAAATTAAGCAAAAATTTTGTTAATGTTTGACGAGGGAGGAGGGAAGTGAAAATTGTAGGGTCCTTTTTAGGGTTCCGTACCTAGATGGGTCCAAACGGAACCCTATTACTAAGGCTACGCTGTCCTTCTGTCCCCCATAGTGATCCGATTTGGCTGATTCGAAATGTACAGCCCGTTAGTAAAAACTTATAGTGTCTAAATTTCAGTTCAACGATCGAAAACACAAAAATTTTCTAATATTGATAGAACATAGATAATTTAAATAGGTGGTTTGTATGGGAGGTTCCCCCCTAGTGGTCCGATTCGGCTGGTTCCCTCTAGTAAAAAGAAAGGTTCGTGCAAAATTTCAACTCTCTAGCTCAAAATCTGAGGGACTAGTTTATATACATACAAACGGACAGACGGAAATGGCTTAATTAATTCTTCTCATCGAAGTGGTCAAAAATATCTATACTTTATGTGGTTTCCTTTGTCTCCGTCTGCCTATTACAAACTTCATGATATACTTATGATACTATTCACTACGCGAAGAAGAGTATAAAAACATGTAAGGTTGTTCATAGAATGTTAAGAACATTCAGATATTGTATGTAGACTTCACTGCAAAGCAACAAATGAAATCAAACGACTTTGTAACATTTACACACATATATTTATTGTGATGATGAAATACATACATACAATCATACATTCATAGTTTTTTTGTTTATATTTTTTACACATAGATACATGAATACATAGATTTTTATGTAGGTTTTGCAACTACTCGTATATATTATTGACATCGGGAACCATAGAAACCAATTGTGCATTTATGCGTTTAAAAGTACCACATTAGTTTTTGAGATATCGCACAGTGGCTTCGTTCTTATTGTCCCACATTACTGGAATGGCAAGTGCTCATACCAAATATTCTTTTTTCACTACTTAGTATTCGAAAAACTACTATACAACACTACATCAATGATAAAGCAGATAAATTATCTTAAGTTTTGCATGAAAACAACCCAGAAACTTACTGTTTAAACCATAAAAGGTTTATAATCTTCGGTTTTACCAAAGATTATATTTAGTGTGTGATTTATTTTTGTTTTTGTTTATGGTTTTTTTTTTGTTTTCTATGTATTTTTCAATATTTTATTTTGTACATTTTATAAATTTTTGGAGTTTCTTTTTTCTTCATAATATTGTATTTTGTAGTATATTTTGGCGCAAAAAAAAAAAAAAAACTAGACGAGACAAAAAAATGTTTTTATATTTTGGCTAAATTATGATTTCTTTATAATTTATTTATTTATTTGTTGTTTTACATTCACATATACACACATATACATATAGATAGATAATGTTGGTTATTTTTTGTAATTGATTTTTTTTATATAAATTTTTATTTTTTGTTTTTTGCATATATGTTTCTTTTAATATTTGACATCTTTTTTGTTTTTGTTTTTAAAGTATTAATTAAAAAAAAAAATATTTTTTTTTTGTGGTTACACATTTTTTTGTTTTGTTTTTTTTTTTTTTTTTGTTTAGTTTCATAAATTTTTTTTCGTGTACAACATTTAAAGCTTCTTCCTTCTTCTCTCGTTAATATTATATTTATACTCGTAATCTTCCGTTGTATTACCTATTAAGGTAAATCGAGTTACTGTTCTGTTCTTTTTATTGAGATTTTCTCTTTTTCTTTAGTAAATTTAACCTGCATTGGATTCCACACTCATAAGTATTGTTTAGGTTTAAATAAATTCAAGAGGTAAATCATAAATTTGAAATGCTTCTTCCGTCGATGTACGAGTATGTATGTTTCTCTATTCTTCCACTGGCTAAAATGCAGGATTTTTATAGTCGAATAAACCGATCTATTGATTTCAATATGTATTAGTTCCTTTTTTTTTATTATTATTATTATTAATATTATTATACACTTCACAGCATGTACAAGTGTGTAAGTAAATTTACTATCACTTTGGCTTGATGTTTGCAACATAAGTGTATTACAAATTATACAAATGTTTGCATATTGCCTTGATCTGCATTGTATGAAAAAACTCTATCAGGCATGTGCTAGAAATCTCTTTCAACCCCGTATCAATTTAATTACAATTCTTTGTGTGTCAGAAATCTCTTGCGATGGTTTTGAAATCTCTGACTTTTATACAGGCATGTGCTAGAAATCTCTGTCAACCCCATATCAATCTAATTATAAATCTTTATGTGCCAGAAATCTCTTTCGCTGGTTTTAAAATTTCTAACTTTTATACAGGCATGTCCCAGAAATTTTTTTCAACCAATATAATTACAATTCTCGGGCTTTTATAGATGCGGCTTGGTTAAATTCTCCCTTATTTGAAGTTATCCAGACATGTGCTAGAAATCTCTTTAAACCCCGTATCAATCTAATTACAATTATTACTGTGCCAGGAATGTCTTTCGATGGTTTTAAAATCTCTGACTTTTATACAGGCATATGCTAGAAATCTCTTTCAATCTCATACCAAACTAATTACAATTCTCGGTGGAACAGAAATCTCTTGCCATGGTTTCGAAATCTCTGACTTTTACAAATACGGTTTGGTTAAAGTTATTACAAAAAAAAAAAAAAATAAAAAAAAAACAAAATCCCAATAACTCTAGCCTATTATTATATCTTCGGTAATATCCATTTAAAGAATTCAAAATTTCAGTTGTTTTAAGTATAAATTTGCATTTTAAACCGAATGTCTTTAGTATTTAAGAAAAATGAACTAAGTACCCAAACAACGAGTGCAAATGATGTCATCACCTGCTCGCATTTAAGTTTTAACATTTTCGATGATATAAATTTGTCTTTAATTCAATTAATTGATATGTTAAAAGAAACTATAAATGGTAATAGAAAAGCTGTGACGCTTTAAATTTATTTTAAAAATGCGTAGAAAGTGATTAATGAAAAGTTTTTATAATCTCATTGTTGAAAGTTGGCGTGTTTCCAATTTGCATGAAGTGATTCTGCGGCAGTAATCTGTCTTGTGATTTTTGTTTGCCTTCTTTCGGGTATTTTAACTATTGTAGACTGAAAGATGTGAGAGGGAATGAGAGATCGAATTGCAAATAGCTGTTCATTCGAACATCAATGTTCGAAAAATAAAATCGCCCATTCTGCTAGTACACCTACGGATTTTTTGAGTGACATTGAAGCCATTCCAACTCAAAACCGTTGGCAATTTTTGGCATTTACCCGCATGGCTATATCTATCTGCCTATCTATTGTATATTCGTTCGTCCTTCTGTGCAACTTTCCACATTGATTAGTACATAGAGTTCATTTGGTACCACTAAAAGACATAGCCCTCATGCAATTCGAAACTTCACTTGTATTGTCGTTTTCAAGGGCTCCTTCTTTTCTTCCTTATCGTGTGAAATGTATATAACATAAACTTTGGTTAGGCCAAGTTTCTTTTTCTCTTCTTTTTATTATAATATTATTTTTGGTTTCTTTTTAGTTTTTCGTTTATCATAAAAAAAAAAAAAAAACTACATATATTGATTTTTAGTTTTTGCTAATTTTAACATTTGCTTTTGCTTTCTCCTCTTGTACATGTTCTGCTTTTACTCTTTCTTTGTATCTTTTAATCATCCATCAGCCAAAGGAGTGAATGAGTGAGTGAGTGAGTTTTTCTTTATTTCACATTTCAATTTTCTCTAATTTAGTGCCAAGCTTTGCTTAAAAAAAAAATTAGCACACATACAGACTATAAAAAAAAAAATTGTTTGCTTCTCTTCGTTTTGTTTGTATCTTTATCTATTATGTACTAATTATTATTTGTTTATTTATTTATGTATGCACATAAATGGCAAGTTTAGGTATATAGTAAGTAGTAGTATGCCATATAAAGAGTATATAAGAGTGTTTATATACTCGTTGCATCTAGATATGATCTTCACACAAATAAATACACATACATACATAAACTATAAATTAACTAAATATATATGTAAATATACATAAAACACATACATATGCATACATACATACATACATGTACAAAGCATAACAATTAATAAATAAATAAGCATTTGACTAAATTTAACACTTAAAAGCCTTACGTACATTTATTTTGGATATATAATACTTTTTTTTTTATTTATTCGGATTTCCTTTATTCAGTAATAAAATTTAATTTTTTTTGCGTTTTTTTAAATATTTTAAAATTTTTTTTTTTTAATTTAATTTTTTTTTTTAATATATTTTTGTTTGCTCTTTGTGTTTGTCATCGTTTGTTATGGATTTGTTTTTGTTTTTTATATACTTGCATGTATTATAATAATTATATTTCCTACATACAATTGACTGTTGCCTTAAACAGATTAATAATGATGCCACATAATATTGTTTAGTATTGAAACTCATATGTTTTTGCTCAGTTCCCGATTAGCACTTAACAAATCAAAGTCAAACTTTTCACTCTGCATTTAACATTCACTGCGACAGTGTGCACATAACTTTGAGATCAGATTTCACAAGACTTTAGTATGAATGAGTAAATGATTACAACATATTTTTATATAAAGTTGTAAGAATTTCGATACAACAAACCCCTACAGACGGTATGCTGCATTTTCATCAGCTTCACCTAGGCCTTGTAATAATTTCGACTTGTTTTGGGTATGACTTTTTGTCCGGTTATTTGTGTGGCATCCCATAGTTTATGTAAAGAAATCTTGAAAATGGTTGTGCTTTGACGACCATGAGAATAATTAAGTACATAGTTGCCATTAATCAATTAATAATCAATTTTTTATATTTTTTAATTATTTTATGAAGAAAATATCCCAGGCAACGTGAAGTGTATGTAGGCAAGATTAGTATTTCTTTCGGTTCTTGTTTATGGGTTCTTTTGTTTGTTTCCTTAATGAATGAATGTTACTAAGTAAAGTAGTATTTATATTACCACATAAATAAATATGAATTTTATTGTTACATAAGTACATACATAAATACATACATACATATAGGTATGAATAATGTTCTCATATTGTTTATATTGTAATTGTAATTGTAATATATAAAAAAAATAACGTTCAGTCAATTATAATATGTTTATATATGCATACATTCATACATCAATACATCAATAAATATAGATTAATAAATATTCTTTATCTATTTAAATTGAAATTAATTTAAAAAATTAATGAAAACAAATGAAAATTCATATAAACAAAATTTACATTTCAAAAAAAGTAAAAATAGAGAAAATCATGACAATATTATTATTTTCTTCTTTTCCATTGTTCCATTATTTCGTTATTCCATACTACGTATTTCTTTTTTTTTCTCCATTTTTTCATTTAATTTCTTAACTACTTATTGTAGTTTGTATTTCCGCATCCTCTCTTTGTCAAGTTTGGTTTGGTTTCATTCTTGATGTCTCATTCATTTTCATTTTCATACTCATCAACTTAAAATCGTTTGTTTGTTTTATTATTTATAGGTACAATATTACAATAAAATAATTCTATAAATAACATTTTGTTGCAAAGTTAATTATTAATTAACTAATTCATTAATAAATACATTAATTATATACTCATAAATTTATTAATCAGTCGCATAAACGAATCACCTTACTTGCTTTTCTTTTTTGTTTTTCATTTTTTACTACAAATAACACAAAAAAAAAAAAAAAAAAAAAACCCTAAAATGCAAATACATCAAGAGAATAATCATCATCATTATTATTTTCCATTTTTTTTTCGTTTTGTTTTTAATTTTAATAAATTTCCTTTTCGTTTTCCTTTTCATTCCGATTTGTTATTGTTAAAATTTCCATGCCTACATAGTACAAATTGATTGAGTTAATCATTTTTATGGGATTTTAGATTAAAGTGCCGCGATCCCAATGATCTCTACGAGTTTCAATTGTTGCAATTGCTGTAGCATTGAAATTTTCATTATTAATGCCAACAACGCCGACGCCACCACCACCACCAACACCACGATCATGATCATGATCATGATCATCCATGTCATCATATTCAGGCAATGGCTGCTCGTAGGGATCATATGTAGGTGTCAATTATTGCTTGAACACAAATAGACCTGTTGGATCCCATTCAGTGTCATCAACAGGGCCGAAGCACTCATCAAAGTACCATTCAATGGTCTTATAGACATGACTAAGTGATTTGATCATTGCATGATCCTCATCTGGGTAAACCTAAAAATATAAGAATAATATTGGGTGTAACCAAACTAAAAGACTCTATGGATCTGTTACCTGGTGTCGGAATTTAACTTGTTGATCGACAAGTGCTCGCACCATCATCAAGGTATGCTCCTGATGGACAAGTGTATCTGCGGTGCTATGCATTAACATTAGATTTCGTCCCTTGATATTACCAGCCTTCATGGTGAGATCAGCTTCCTGAAGTGCACGCAAATAATCACCTTTAAGCGGTATATAGCGCTCGGTGAAAAAAGAATCTATACAAGAGAATTCAGTTTTATTCCCGAGATAAATTACAATAGAAAAATCTTCTATTACTTACAATGATATCCAAAAGAAACAATTGGATTAATAGCAACACTACATTGCAGGATTTGCTGTGAGTCATCGATGAGCATCATTGCTGCAACGTAGCCACCATAGCCCCAACCATAGGCGCACATGCGCAACGGATCAATAAATTTAAGATTATCACGAAGATAACTAAATACAAAACCAAAAATATATAATAAATTATTTTACTATTATATTGTAAATACTTACGTCAACACGGCCAACTGATCTTCAACCTCAACTGTGCCCAGTTTACCATGTACTTGCGTACGCAATAATTCACCTTGGAAGCCACTGCCGCGACCATCAATTTGAGCTACAATAAATGACCGTTGACTGCACAAATACCAATTCCAGTCCACGTTATATTTCTCGGTAACTAATTGGGACCCAGGCGAAGCATCTCTGGATGAACAAACATTGGTTAGGACTTTCAATTGTCAATTGTGTATGCTCCGACTGACTTACGTGTTCAAAACCAAAGGAAAGGCGACCTCCTCTTCTTCACGCATTCCTGGTGGTAGAAAGAGTCGAACCTGTGCATGGAAGCCATGACGAATTTCAACACTAAATGTTCGCATTTGAGGGACTGCCAACTGAGCCAACTTATGTCGTAAAATTTCACCGCCATTCAATACAAAGATCTTCATGTTGCTAGCTGTATCGACTAGGTAGACACTAGGCGCCTCTGGGCCCAGACATTCCTGTACATAGTAACTGAAGTCATAACTAAAGTAGATCTTGTTGTATAGACAATTTTTCGGTATTTCAAAAGTGCATTCCTCGGTCCTTTTGTGCAATTTGTTATGATGAGACTCATTATCCGTGTTAGTTTCGCCTGCATTATTGCCATCAACATCATTGGACTGAATGTTTTGAGGCACAATGAGCCGGAAGGTGGCACGTGTGTTGTCACATGTCAAACAAGTAGGCTGTGTCGACGTGATGTACGTGCGATTCGTCTTGTTAATGTTCAATTTAAGGCTGATCTTGTAGAGGTGCCGTTCTCCCGGACGCCTTTCAGGGGCAGCCATGAAGTAAACGATTTCGTGCGCTTCATCCCATCCGACGATCTCAGTGACCTCAAAGCGACCCATAGTCAAGGGCACAGGACGTCTATCAAGCGACGAGATAAAGACAACATGTCTATAGTGTCCATGTTCACCATCTCGCACTGGCAGACGTTTCAGCAGATAACCACCATTTGAAATTTCATATGTAGTTTGGCCGTTGGTTATATTACGGAAGCTATCGATGCCATTACCATTGCCGCTGCCACCACCATTAATACCGTACACCTGCTGTCTCAGTTCTAGATGGCGCTGCCCATTACGCATTTGGGCAGCAATACGTGCAGAGAAAATAGGCTGTTCGGCGGGTAGCACCCATCCATCGTTGATCGTCACCTCAGTGTGTACTATTTGACAGTTGAATTCCGGCGCGCGACAGATGACAGTGCTGGCCTTTGTCTGAGCACGATTTGTTACCGTAACGGAGAGATCAATTGGCGATGCCCAGGTCAGACCACCAATGTAGCTGCTATTCAAGAGTTCCGCTGGTAACTTAATTTGGTTAGGGAAAATGTACTTAAGGGCGGTTAGATGAACAACATAGACAGTAATATTGGGGTTGGTAGCACCAGCTTTTGGGTAGCGTTGGCTAAGAACAGCTGGATATTTAACATCATCGCCCATCCAAGTGTACCTAATGAGAAATATAAGCACAATAATGATGAGTAAAGGATTCATGAAAAAACAAACAAAAGTAAAAAGAAATACGAACTTGTACTCATTGACTTCGCTATCGTTAAATGTTAAGAACGCCAAATATAGTCCATCTGGTGAGAAAGCAATGCTGGTGCGAGCACTATTTAGCTCCGGTACATGTTCATATGTCCAATCCGGTATTCCATTGTACACAATGCCTGCTTGGCCGGTCGTTGTTATACGACACACCAAATCACCTTGGACTTTTGGCTTATAGTAGACATCATTCTCGAAAACAAAAGCAATTGCCTGATTCAAGCTATACAAGGCTTTGTGTTTGGCACCACCTCCAGTTCCAGTTCCATTTCCAGTTCCAGTTCCAGTTGCAGTACCACCATTGGAAGCTTTCGATGAATTTGGCTTAACACCGCCACTAGCTCCACTTGCCAAACTACTGAGGATTATGCTACCATATATAGGAGGCTCTGGGCCAACATCGGATGTTGGCGTTGTTGCAGCTGGCAGAGGTGGTGGTGGCGAATACATTGGTGCCCAGATTACGTATTGTATGTGAGGCGGCTCAGCGATGTTTTCCGTTGGTCCCAAAGGAAAAGTGTTAGCTGTTTGTACTTCATACACATGATGTCTGGTGTCGGATTGTTCGATAAATCAAGCAAGAAATGAAAAAATTATGAAATTTATTATTAGTCTGGGAGGGGGGGATTTTTTGTACTTTAGAAGAGATATCAATCAATTTCGAAATTCTATGCGCCAAATGTGCCAGATGCCACATGTCAACATGAACAATTTAACTGGTGCGTGTCTTTCTTCCATTGCACAGTGGTTGGAATCGTAATTTTTAGGTCATAAACTCCAAAAGTAAGGCTAAAGCATTGAAATTTCACAAATGTATTTGGTAAGACAAATAGAAGTCTCGAATAAAGTTTCTTCTTGATTCGTCCAGGCCTTCACTTACTTCCCATACAAATCTGTCCACCTCCGAAAGAGCTTTTGAAGTGAAACTTCTTTATCGAAGGGGAGTAAATCCAAAAAATATTGTATGAAAATGAAATTTGACGAAAATCAAAATTTGACGATGTTGTTATTATATTGGAACTATTTAGGCAAATACAATATGAAAGTGAAACTTGTAAAGTAGATGGTCAAGCAATAATACAGAATATTGTTTCAATACAAAAGAGTTATTTTATTTTTTGGTCATTCGACCACTTGTTCGTACGTTCTTTCGTAAAGTAAACACAATCAGTAAATCATTTTTTAGCTCTGTCTTACTCATGCATAAGCATTTATTCTCTACGCTGCAGACGCATTATTTTGTACGTTTCCCTCCACGTCTCTGAAGCATCATTGCATTTTGATTTTCGTCACATTTCATTTTCTAATTTTTGGGTTTACCTCCCTGCGTTAAAGAAGTTTCACTTGCATATTGTGTTTATAAGGGTGAGGCGCACTACTTAAATTTTTATTATAATGTTTGTGCTAATAAATATTGTATTATTAATCAAATATATTGATTAGTGGTTAATCTTCTTTACCTAATTCTAAACCAAATTCATTATTATCATCAGATTCACAATCTTCTATTTCAAAACTGTAAGTCTTTATTGGAGTTGGTGATTTCAAAAGTGTAATCTTGAGGGAGCGGCCTAGGTTTTCTTTTTTTAATGTTTTCATTCGCTATTAAGATACTTGATAAAAATGGATCTGAGTTCAAACTCTTGTGAAAAGCATCAGCGATATAATTGAGAGGCAGTTTTGTCTGGCATCTGATCTCCTAATGCGTTTGTAATATTTATTATGTGTCTCAGAAGCGTTTTCTACGAGGCACCCTAAGGGAAAAATTGAAACTTCTATAATTTATGATCCATGAAACAATATTTATGCACAGTCGCTAAAATGAGGCATCAAGGAAAGCTGGTCACTTATAATGAAGCTGTTCTTTCACAAAACTCTTCAAATTTAAAACGGTTTCTTTGAAATTGAAATAAACATCAAAATAATATGAAATTTTCTTAATCAGTTTCGTGAACTCCAATATTGAGCTTAATAATTTAAGATTTAGAAACAGTCTTTTGAACTGCATGCCCTCATTTGAACTTCAAATTTTTGGCACACTTTTGTTTCCATGTCCTTTTTGTGAGTCATCATTTTGATTTTATTGCTCTAACCGCTTTGCCATTCTTTTAAAGTTGATAGATAGTTTTCATGCAACAATGCAAATCGATTTTGATATACAATAATATTTAGAGCACCAAATTTATTTTTTAGGGTTCCGGACCCAAAGGGTAACAAAAAGAACCCTATTGCAGAGACTTGGTTGTCCGCCCGTCTGTTCTCGAATCATATCTCATAAACCCCAATAGCTAGAGAGTTGAAATTTTCACAGCATATGTAGTTCTATCCTGGCATCAGCAACAAATACTAAAACTAAAATATTTTCAAGAACTTAAAAGGCTCCCCATACAAGAAACATTTTAGTTTGTATGGCAGCTATACGATTCAGTAATCCCACGATCTTGAAATTTGGGTGGTTGTTGGCTATACATTAGAAACTTATATAGTCAAAATTTCAGTTTCATCAGACCGCTAGGGAGGGTACCTCCTCCCAAGCAAACTCCCATTAAAATTCAGCTTCTTATTAGAAAACTTGTTTTTGTTTTTTGGACCATTGAACTGAAATTTAAACACTCTAAGTTTCTGATATAGCCGCGGTACATTTGTTGGAATCAGTCAAAACGGCTAACTAGGAGGCGTACCTCCCATACAAACCCCAATCTGGTACGGAACCCTCCGTGAACGAGTCTGACTCGTACTTGGCCTATTTCTTATGTCTGATATATTATCATTTGGTACCAATAATTAGGATTTTCAATTATGTTCAGTCCAATATTGTTCTGCCAACTTTCTTTTCAAAATTCAAACATTTCTCTACTGTCAAACCTGACATTGTTTGCAAAAAATCAGTTTATTTTAAAAATACACATATTGAAGTTTCATTATGCATTAAGAACTGCACGTGATCTGAATATATTTTGTAGTTCTGTTGGATGAAAGACAATACATTTTATTATTAAGTAATAACAAAAAACAATAAAAATACTAAAAAGGATAACAAAACAAAAGCATACAGTTCTAATCTAAATACTCGTACCTTGGGTTTTTATTTTCCATTGTTTCAATAGACAATTGTTTTAGTATAATACGACAGTTTCAAATACTAAAAATGCTTTTTACACAAAACAATTACAAAAACTTTTATTTTAGGACTTTATGGCTAAAAAATAACGCTTCCGACCAATGTGCATTGTATTGCGCCATTAAAACTTAACACAAATGACAACTGATGTTGTGTGTGTGGTAAGCACATATGGTTGGATATACTTTGTCAATTGGTAACATATACGCACCTTGAACCTTCAGCATTACTATCCGATTGCAGAAGCACGTACTTTTGATCAGGCGATACCATAAAAGTCTCGGCATTTAGCTGGCGCTGCAAATAAAAGACACAATGAACAATGCGTTAATGGCTATGGCTCAGTTGTAATTAAACATCGGCAATAACATGGCGAATGGACACCGTATCCGTTTTCTATACCTTCTACTAATGCTTCAATACACTTCTTTTTTTTTTTTAACTTACAAATGTCGTGTTGGTCATTAGCACTCTTATTGTTTGGTCTTCGAGATTGAGTATGGAGAGACCACCAGTCTGATCACGATAAACCAGTTCCATGTCTGCAAAGTAAAATAAAAACGGATTCGATTCGTTTATAATATGAATTGTAATATGAGGGGCAGAGTCATGGGAACTCACCATTACTCCAGGTGCCATTAAATGGTTTCCATTGTAGACTTTTGCCAAGAATGTCACTCGGAAGCATACGACGACCACGTATGCGTAAACCTTCATCCTCTGTAAGCACACATACAATAATTACATATCTGCGAGTTTATAGGCATGTATGTGTATAAATGTTTGCAGGACATTTTTTCTTTACTTTTTTCAAGTGTTATTATATACACACTCACTCATACACTCACCAGGTGACAATAGGAAAATCGAGAAAATAATTAAACTGAAGACAGCCGCAATGACAAGCAACGCAATAAAGATGCCACGCCAATTTCTTCGTTCCGGTGATATGGCCACCAATTCCTGCAATTAAAAAAAAACAATAATAATTGATTAATACAAATGATGATGAATTTTTTTCAATATATGACTACATACATACAATATTCATTATTTTCATTAGCGATACATTCACATTCTATTTGATTCTGTTTCTTTACCAAATTTGCATAAGTAAAATTATGCATACTTGTATAAAAGATTGGTAGAACCAATTCTGTACTCAATTACAAAACTTTTTACATATTCATCACCCTAGCCATTTATTGAAATCATTGTACTCATAGTGCTTCATGAAAATAAGTAAGAAGACCGACAATGTCATCACTTTAGTTTGAAGTTTGTAACACAAGAAAATTGCGGCTCTGTGGCTTCACAAATGGCCACTTTCACAAGATATGAGAATGGTCAGCATGACGAAAAGAATTATGTAGTACATGTCTGTCATTTTATATAAATGGTGTCCCGAAATTTACGCAAGATCTGAATTTGGTATAATTTGTAAAGAAGGGTGCTGTCTATCCTAAAAAAAAAAAAAAAATTTACAGCTGACAGAATTGGGTTAGTAGAATTACGCGTCCTTATTGTTGAACATTATCTCAAAAATAACGAAAGTTTGGCGCACGTAGTTCGAAAATTTCATACAAAATATGGTAGGAGTAGTGTTTTGATTTCATCTACTGTGAAATGATTAATTGAAAAATTCAGGGCCCCTGAAGAGTGTGAGAACCCACATGTGTTTGTCGTAAAACAAATGCATCCACAACGTGTCACTCTTTGGTGTGGATTTTGGGCTGGAGGCATCATTGAACCATACTTTTTTGATAATGAGGCTGCTCAAGCAGTGACTGTTACTGATAATCGATATCTCGACATGATAACACAGTTATTTCTGCCGAAATTGGCTGATACGAGTATTGATCTGGCCAATATGTGGTTTCAACACATGCCACTCAGCCCGTCAACAATTCAATTACTGCATGAAACATTTCCAGGTCGTTTCGTTGATCAGAATTGGTCCCGTAGATCATGTGATTTAACACCTTTAGATTTCTTTTTATGAGGTTATTTGAAGTCAAAGGTGTATGTTAACAAGCTCACATCCACCAGTGCATTATAAGAGCAAATTCAATGAAGCACCAACGAAAGTCAACGACATTTAGGCAAAATGGTTATAAAAAATTTCGATAAAAAAAGGAAAAAAATGCTTATGTGCCAGGAAAGTCGTGGACGCTTGATGTATTATTCCGTAAATAACCCTATTCTATGTACTTTATAATTCAAAAAAAAAAAATAAGCAGGATATGGAAGTGAAACTTCTTTAGCGAAGGAAGATAAATCCAAAAATTAGAAAATGAAGTGTGACGAAAATCAAAATGCAATGATGCTTCAGAGACTAAAAAAAAAAAACAATGTACGTTGTCTCCTACGAATTCGTCTGCTGCGTAGAAAATGAATGCTTATGCATGAGTAAGAGAAAGAGAGATTAAAAATGCTTTACTGATTGTGTTTACTTTACGAAAGAACGTACGAACAAGTGGTCGAATGATCGAAAAATAAAATAACTCTTTTGTATTGAAACAATATTCTGTATTATTGCTTGACCATCTACTTTAGAAGTTTCACTTTCATATTGTATTTGGCTAAATAGTTCCAATATAATAACAACATCGTCAAATTTTGATTTTCGTCAAATTTCATTTTCATATTTTTTTGGATTTACTCCCATTCGCTAAAGAAGTTTCACTTCAAAAATAACAATCAAATTACTAAAAACTGTGTTTCTATTTATTTCGAATCTTGCGTAAATTTTAGGAGACCCTTAATAATTTTAATTGAAATTTGGTACAGTCACATTCAAAATCAATAACAAAACCATGTTTCTTTTCTTCGACAAATCACATACCATAGAATATGAATCGATCAATGGAACTATTATTTGATATGTAACTGTTATACTTATAAATCTTTGAGTATTTATGAGATTATGTTTACATTACTAGGTAATTTATCCAATCGAAGCTAGACAAATTGATTTGAAATGACAATTAATATAATAGGAACTTTTGTAAAAACGGTGGTGATCTGAACTTAATTTTCTGCTTTGTAAATCGCACTTTTTAATAATTTAGTTACATTTTTTTATTCGAACAAAGTAGCATATGAACTTTTGTTATTTCTTCTTTTGCTTTTGATTTCGTTTTCTGTTTTGCTTTTAGTTGTTCTTTGTTCCATTTGCTTTTAGTTGTTCGTTTTATGCTGTATTTGCATAAAAAGTAAAGAGTAAAGTGTTAAAAATGTTTCATATGAGTACTTGTACATAATACAATGAAAGAAAGAAATTGTTGTATTCTATAGATACTTTTATGCTGCAACTGAAGTGGAACGTCGATGTCGATATTGGTTTAGTTTGGCTTTTATTTATTGTAAATATCTTTATAAGAAAATCGAGTAGATAGCATCGATAGCCATGTAACAAAAGAAAGCGGTTAAGAGGCAGAACGAGAACCAAAATTAGGACATTGTTAATAATGATGTTGATGCTGTTGGTGATGATGATAATGATAATGATTAAGCTTGGCTGGTTTGCAGTTTTGCCTATGGATTTTGCTCATTGATTTTTTCTGTGTCCGGTGTGTATACTAAAAAATACAATACATAAAATATTTGTTTCAATATTGCAAGTGCAATTTTTTAATTAATTTCTTTTATTCCATTCGACTGCAAGCAAACAAGTTCTTAGTTCTTATTTTCGATATGCAAGTAAATCATCAAAGACAAAAATAAATGGACAAACTTCAATATTTGCCCTCATACACATCACAAGCTGCATTTATTTTTGTTTTTTTCTTTTTATATTAAATTTTGGGCAACAAAGTAAAGATTTTGCGAACTTTGTTAATTTTTTTCTTCTGGTATTTTTATAAAACATGATTAAAATATTCTCCTTTGAATTCCTTCCTATTTGTAGTGTATTTTATTGTATTACAGAAATTCCTAAATGTTTTATTGTGCAATAACTAGGAAAAATTCTCAATGTTGTATACACTTTTCACTGAAGATATGTCAACCATAAATGATCATAACGCCGAAATGCAGATGACGCATGTGTTTTGTAAATAACCTGCAGCGATTCCATGGTTGAAAAATCGCCATCAATTCAAGCATCAAAACATCTAATTATATATGCGATGTTTGTCCTGTTATCACATATGGCTCAAAGATTATTACAAAGGTAGACCATGTTCGGTATCACGATCTCAGCCTGGACAAGCGACATACACACATACTTAATCCATCATGACATGTTGCTACATAAAGTTGCGGTCATTACGCTACGTTTAACCAGTAAAATTCCTTTATGAATTAAAATCCGAATTTACCAGCAAATAGTAGCTCTGACTTGGCTTTATGCCATACAAATTCGGGGAATTGCTGCCGCTTGTAACATAAGGAAAGTCGAGGCCTTCATAGTTTTTATACGGACCACGCGAGCTCTATGGATTATCGGAAACACTATCTTATATAGAAATAAAAAGATGCAATGCGACCGTTCTTTTCAAAATGTGATATGAGGCAGGATAATTTTAACTATCTTTTTCAAAGAAGAAGATTATTAATCAATGCAATGTTTTAAGTTATAGCACTTACAAAAATATATTGTTGTTACAGCCAAGAAAACTAACATTAACATTATATAGCGTCAACAATCGAAAATACTTCGAACAATAGTTAATGCGGACTGGTTTATAACTAACTATGAAATTCACAAAGACCTCGACGTAACTAGGATTCAGGAAGAAATCATTAATGCTAGCAGGAGGTACCACAAAACATTAGTGCCAATTTAGAAATAACAGATCTTCCATCTCACGAATTATTCCCCCTCCGGGAAATTCTACTGAGTTTTATAGTCTTGATGTATAGAACTCATATTCCTGAAAGGAACATTATTTTCATTTATAATTTGTGATCCAGGTTATCCTCTATAAATTGGATTTCTTGGCTACTACATGAATGAAAACAATATGGGCCACCAACCCATGGACTTTTTGGAGTTCGAATTGGTAGTACCTTGGTTACGAAGTCTGACCAGAGGCTATTTTCTGGTACCACGGGTGGTCAGGAGCCCACGGAACTTGTTCCGTCCTGGCCAGCGGGTACGGCCCCCTTGTGGGAGTATCGTGGTGGCTATTGTTTAATGCCCAAATGCGGGTAGAGTATAACTCGGCGTGGAGTAGCATTATACTACCGGGTGCTGTGACCCAGAGAGCAGTAGAGGTTTAAGATGGGCCTCGCTCCCCACCAAGGAGGGAGTCATATTTACTAAAATGAATAAGACTCTAATTTGGTACCTGCGGATATATATCCAAGGGGACGGTGATTGACGTTTTTCAATCCATGTGCTTGGCACATGAGTCTTTATACAGACAGGTGAGCACGTAAAACACCGGTACTTCATCTCACGAATTATCTAGACGTAGACGCTTAAAACGAAGCAGACCAGTCGATCTGACCTAACTTAGGTTACGGATGGCGCTGAGAGGCATCTTGCGGTTGTTGGCCTGCCGCAAATAGCTCTTAAAAGTGAGGCATAAGACACCCAGTAATCCAGACCATTATTTAAGTGACCATTCGAAAATGTTCGATATTGTCCACTGCCTTTTCCCCTCTTATCGTTGAAAACGTACTTAGTGTTTACTTTTATATTTAAGATATAAGATGTAGGAAAACAATAGTCCATATCCAATTGGGAATATAAAAAAAAAAAAAACTAAGCAATTATGAGGGAGATAGACTCCCACAAATAGATTATGTATGAATGTGTGTTAAGAGTGGTTCTACGACTGGATAATATCGGGAGTTCGATTTACTTAAGATGGTTTTGGTGGGATGGAAAGTTAATATAACATTCATATTGAACGAATTTATTGGTTTCACTATTCTTTTCAAAAGGTACCAAACTTGGAAATTGACGAAGTTTGGCTTTTGCACCCTGCATGCTTTAAATGTACATTGAATGGAATTTTTTTTTTCTTTAAAAATAAATTTTTAGAGTCGAAAAGGGGTTCAATTTAGTTTACTCAAATGAATCTTATTTTTGAAACAGAATTTTTGGGGTTTTCCTGATATCATATGGGTTGCATTTGCATGATTGGTACCCTTAAATCTTTTCAAGTTGAAGAATGACACCCAGGACTATGTCTTGGATAACAGTCCTTTCCTCTTCTCACAGGACTAAAGATAAAGCTTTTGTGTTTTTATGCGAAATAGTACAAGAATTAATAATAATAATAATAATTCCATTAAGAGGTGGTTATTTGCTTTGCAAAATTATAACGAAGCCCTACTTAATGATCGATTACATATGTGATGCATCACTTGAAAGATTTATAGAGTTACGAGTATAAACTGATTTCGTTACAGTGAAAAATGACATATTTGCTATTTTTTAAAATAACTTAAAAAATATCATTAAACAATAGTCATTTATATTACTCTTTTATTAAAATCAATCCTATAATTTTAAGTTTATTCAATTAAGAAACAAATAATTTCGTTAAGCACCTTTAATTACGATTTTAGAATGTTTTATGGCAGATGGAAAATCATTTACCGGAGGTTACCGTTAGCTATTTAATATGCATATTTAAATCTCTCTGTAGCGAATTCCTTCTCTGTAACAACGGTTTTCAAATACGCAAACCACTCACTAATGAATTTATTCAAATACAACGAATTGGAATAACTTTTATGATTGGAAGTCATTCCACTTGAACAAAGAAGTTGAAACTGCATGTTTTTGGCAAGGCTCAAAATCTGAAATGCTTCATTGTACTGAAATCTCTTGAAATGCATTTTGAAAATAATGTAAAAGCATGGATGACCAATGAAATTTATGCGAAGTGTTTTATGAATATAACATCGTGATGACAGCCACTGGGTCAAGTAATTTTATTCAACTTGAGACAGGACTAGAGAAAATGACAACTGAAAATGAAATGAAATTAAGACACATGAAAGATATGAAAGGTGAAATTGTTGCAAAAAAGGAGGATTAGCAAAAGTTAGGGGTTTTTTAGATTCTTGATTCTTCCGATGATGAGAGAAATATGCTTCTAGCAGCATTGACAAACTTTCAAAAAGATGATGATTTGATTGACGGTTACTCGTATCTAGGAGAAATGTGGCCAAAATAAACGTTGGATATGATCGATGTAACACTAAATGAATAAATGATTAATGTTGAAAATGATGTAGTCACCTACAGAAGAAAATATTTTACATTAAATATGAGTACATTTTTAAAATTTATACGAAGAAAGAATAATTTTTTGTCGACTCCCCTATAACGAAGGGATTTTCCTACCCAATATTCTTGTTCGACTTTATCACCTTGGTGTGATGTTTGCAGTGCATAGAATCATTCGTTCACCAAATACACACTGTAAAGCATTGGAACAACATATGCATGCATGCCTTGTATTCAGAAATCAAGTCACCCTTACCAATATATAAGACCCCATTCCGAAATGACATATCATACAGTACAAAAATGCAAAAAAATTAAGGCTTTGTTGAAGCGGTTGGTTCATATTTTGTTCTTTGTTCTGTTATGTTTTAATTTGAGCTTTGTTTTCCATTCAATTCATTTCACTTAAATGATTCATTTCATTACTTCATTCATTAGTTGATTATGTGCGTTACATTTAAATAAACAAAAGAAATTGTTACTGCAAATTTATTTCTTTATTCATCGAAATCAGCAAATGAAAGTGAAGGCTCCATATGGCGCATGATTAATACTAATTTTCCTAACAAATGTTGCTCATACGCACATTTGCCCATACCTACTCATATAAAGGCATTACAAAAGTTTCACTTAATGACTTTGAGTTTTCTTCTAATCAAAATTCATTTGATTTCTCACATTTAAATATAATTAAGTATTGCAAAACCTTTAAGTGCCTTTCAATGTGATTTTTGAATGGTCAATGAATTAAAGTATGTAGTAATATTCTTAGAAATTTTATAAAAATATATAAAAAAGGAAATAAAAATAAATTCGACATCAAATTGCATTCCGTTGTCAAGTGTAGAGCCATAAAACAAACAAGCAATCTATGTTTTCAATGAATTCAAGTGGACTGGAAATAATGCATAGAAATAAAGAAAATCAAGTGAATGAATGAGTACTTTAATGAATAGCATGCCTCCGTATGTTATATGAATGCAGTGAGCCTAGATTTTCAATTAAAAAACAAAAACAAGTGAAAAGAAATTTAATTTCTCATATGCCGAAGTTGATATACTCTTCACGATTTTGTCTTCACTCTGTGATAGAGCATTCAGAAATACATATTTGATACACATAGAGGATTTCAACACTAAGACCGAAATTTTTGTATGATAGCTTTACGATCCAGTCATCCTAGGGTCTTGAAATCTATATGGTTGTAGACTATGGATCAGATATTTGTACAGATCAAATTTCAATTCGGTAACACAAAAAACAAAATAGTTTTTCTAATAAAAACGTAAATTTGGGTTTGGCTTTGTATGGGAGCTATACGATCCAGTAATTCTAGGGTCTTGAAATTTACGCATTTTATGGATACTGATTAAAAACTTGTAGAATCTAAATTTTAGTTTAATAGGAGAAAAACCAAAAAAGTTTTTCTAATAAAAACCTTAATTTTGATATGGGTTTGTATGGGAGCTATACGATCCAGTATTTATAGGATCTTGAAATTTACGCATTTCATGGACATTGATTAGAAACCTATAATGTCAAAGTTTCAGTTTGATTGGACAAAAATCAAAAAACTTTGTCTAATAAGAATCTGAATTTTAATGGTTGGTTTATATGGGAGGTATCCCTCCTAGTGGTCCGATTCAAATGATTCTGACAAATGTATGGCGATTAGCAAAAAGAAAGGTTGGTGCAAAATTTCAGCTTTCTAGCTAAAAAATTGAGGGACCCACAAACTCGTCTCGTCGAGCTGATCAAGAATATATGTATATATTTTATGGGGTCTCTGATGTCTCCTGCTGCCTATTACAAATTTTCTGCGCGAAAAGTATAAAAAGATAGAAATAGCATCAGTAAAATCCAAATTGTGGATTTCATGATTGAAAGTATTGCTTTTTTGCTTGGATTCTATTGATTTGGGGGTTTTTTTTTCTTCATTATTTTTTAAGGTTGAAAATGTTGTAAGTATATATTTATCAAGAGAACAAATAGGGTGAAAATTTGAAATTTTAATAAAATACAATTATGCCAAGGATAAAGAATTTATTTTATTTTAATGAAAATACTTTCTGTTGCATGAAGAAGGGTAGAGAGATAGAGAAATTTTTAACACTTTCAATGATGATTCCATAGTATTGTATTATTCTTACAGCATGTCCACACAATGATTACTTTTTCCATGGTATATATTGTACAAATGCCATGCCATTAACAGACAGCCGGATCGAGTAAGTCAATTTGTTGGCGCCCATTATTGTACAACAACATCAATTTGCCAACTTTCAACTTCCTGGCCTTTTTCTCAACTTAGGAAAATTGATGATTGAAACAATTGAAAACAAATTGCAAAATAAACTTTTGCTGCACAACAATAGTATAAAAATGGCGTCAACTTTGCCATTATTGCTGCTGTTGCTGTTAGTTTAACTATTTTTATTATAGCAAGTTTTTTTTTTTTTTCTTTTAATTTAAATAAAATTTTCCATTAAAAGTCCAAAACAGTAGGAGAATGGAAAGATATCAACCGAAACAATGGAATTCCAAAACTTAACCAAATTGAATCGATCGATAGAAGTTAAGTGGCTTGCGGATTTTTAAGAGAACTAACAAATGTATCTATGACTATGTGTATCTTTAATTAAGCAAACAACAAAACTAATAATATTTATAATTTATAATTGAAAGAAGATGAAATGAAAATGGAAAACTACTAACTGCAATAAAAGTGATTCAGTTGTAGTCTTATATAATTTGTAAGATATTCACACCTTTAAGATTCGCATTCCCAGTGCTTTTCCAAATGAATTAAAAGGGCAGTGTGTATTGATGGTAGTTTAAAACTCAATTTGATGTACAACATTTTAATGCAATTTTCATGTGTTCAAAATACGTGAAAAATCAAACTAAAATTGATGTAAATGGTTGGGGAAGGAAGTAAATGACTGAGTGACTAAGTGACTGAGTAAGGATTGATATATGTATGTTCGAGAGAGAGATAGAGAATGGTTAAGAGAAAGTTTTGTTGTCAGGAAAGTCACTTGGAAAATGTGACAAAAGTGGTTTTCCCAATTCAATTTACTTCAATTATTCAAACGTTAACAACGAAAGCTTCATGCATAGCAATAATCACGATGATGATGGCCGTAATGATAATTACGATGATGATGATAATGATGATGATGATGATGTTGTTGGCATAAACCACTTTTTTTGTGCTTTGCTGACGGAAACCAATTTTGATTTTTTGGCGGTTTATTCATAAATTCATTTCTGCATCAAAAATGATTCAATCCTTTCTTTGTATGTGTGTATATATGAATGTGTGTATGTATGTCTACATGGGTGTATGGTATTCATGGAGCTTATAAATATACATGTACATTTGCTTATAGGGAGATTATGAAAGAGATAAAATGGAAGGTAGAGACTGAGTCAACAATCTCCTGCTGCTAAAAATTAATATTCATTTAAAAAGTTTTTGTCTCTCTCTGATCAATCCGAGTATGACAAGTTTTTAATACAGATACAGATGCTCGTACAACACACTAGTAAAGATGAAGATATGTAATCTGAAAAATAGCAATCCATTATATTTGTACTTACAAAGGCTTTCACATTTCTATTTGAAAAAGTTTATTGAACGAAAGTCCTTTATGGTTTCATTGAAACAAAAAGTGAAAATTTGTTTAATGAAAAGAGAAATGAAAAAAGAATTTCATTTCCATTGACATGGACTACTGATAAAACTGCATGGGATTGAATTTTATTTCTGTTTTAAACCCAACATTCATTCATTTATTTCACTCTTTGTGTCTTCAAAACAAAAAAGGAGAACAGAAATTTAATCAAATGCATTTCACTATTGTACTCATTTCACTTTGTTTACATGGAAATAAAAATATGTTTGCTTTATGCAGAAGGCAATATTAAGATTGAAATTGAGATCGAAATCGAAATCGAGATGGAAAAGCGAATTTACCAATTTTATTATTAAGCTATCTTTCATTATCAACTACAAAATTCAGTATGTGTGGGCGCTTTGTTTCATTTGAATTTCATTTCCATTCCTTACGCTTTCTTGCTTTCTTTTTTTTTTTTTTTTTGGTTTATTTTCTGCTTTATTTGTATATGCGTTGTCGACACAAAGGCAAAGTAACAAACAAACTTGTTCCTACAAATTGCTGCATCCGTAATACGCTCCTCATCAATGACTCCATATAGCAGAGAAAAATACCAACACCAGCAAAAGTAACAACAACAAAAATGGATAAGAATTTCATTCTTATCTCTTTAGAATCAATACGGAAGGCAACGTTTGCTGAGACTTCTTGTCAAGCATTGTCCTTAGGTTATATCCATAGGTTCTTATCCTCAATATACAATACTTGTATGTATATTATTATTTTGTACAAGCATACTACATAGAATTGTGTCAACAGCAAGAGCAGGAGCAGTTGAAGTAGTAGATATCCAATAACAAAGGCATTCACTGGCACACACAGACACAGACACACAAATGCATATCTATATATATATATGTATGTGTTTGTATCTTGTAGTTTAATAGACAACTGCAATAAACTAGTCTTTTTGTAATAAAAGATGGCAAGCAACTTTATTTGTATTAGAAACGCATTGTCTGAGCGAGTGATTCATTGTACTCTACTACTACTGCTACTACACCTCTATTCTATGTTGTATGTAATATAGTAAAGTCACGCAGAGTCACCGTAGAGGCATAGAGAGAAGAGGAGATTATAAAAGAAAAAGTCATATAAAGAGTCAAAGAGACGATAAGTAAGTTAGCAAGTAAGAGGGAAGCAGAAATAGTGTGATATATAGACAAAGTTAACAGCTCCATGGCATTGGCATTTACAACACTGAAGGCTAACAATATGAAAGGCTACATGAGCATTTACCTTGGACTTGAGAAGCGAAAAAAAAAAGAAATTACAGATTACAAATCGGAAATGATGTTGCAGATAAGATCGAAATATAGCAAATGTATATTCGTAGAAAGTCAGTTTCATGATCATCATAAGCATCAGACGTGGCTAATAAGGGTTTTGTAGTCCTAAACTAACCTAAACAATTGTAACATTGGATCATCGAATCTAGTACAATAACTTAACTACAGGGTACTTCCAATTCGAGAATATGTTTCGTTGGATTGTGTTATAATCCTTGTTTTATGTATTTTACAGTTTTACAATATTTTATGTCATCCTATCATATATGTACATATAGTATGTACTTACACTTGTTGTTCTTGTTTGCGGTGTTATTTTAGTCATGTCTCCGCACAAGCACAAGAAGATCGAATTCATTGCAATTTTTAGTCTCTACTTGTTGGTGTCTTCAAAATCTTGTGACACATAAATAATGAAGTCTTCTCCCTTTTCAACAATCTTTGGCTACTCTTATGTTTGTCACTTATACGGTTATTGCATTTGACGCCCCCTTTTCTTCTATGTTCTTCTATTTTACTTTCTTTTAATATTCACTCTTTAATAAGTTGAATTTTCAACTATGCAACATTTTAAAGAATATTTTAGTGCTGCAACAGAAACCATTTGACTGAAATCATGGACACAGGAATTTGTGGCGCCTTTTGTACTCGTACACTTCCATTCATTTAATAATGAAAATTTCATTACTTTCTCTTCTCGTCACTTTTCCCCAATTCAATTTTCTTTGTCATGTATTTTCTATTATATTTTATCATGGTTCTTTATCAATTTAATTTGCAACTCATATACCATGGTGCAAAATTACGTATGAGTGATAAACAACAAAGTACGAAATTTATTAAGCAAAAATTACTCATACGCCACACATGCGAGAGTGATAATTGAAAAACAAAAAAAAAAAAAAAAAACCTAAATGAATAATGGAAAAATTGCATTGAACCGCATTAAGTCGTGACCTCTTCTCATACTTCCGTTGGTGGCTACAACTGAAAAGTGCAGAAAAATACATAAATTTCATAAATGGAATACATGCAATTTAGTTTACATGAAAATAAACAATAATTAAGTAACAACAAGCAAAACAATAATAACGAAAAAAATCATAACAAATTAACAAATACAAAATGTAATCAAATTTGTTCGGAATAATGGCAATGATGATGAGTGTTCAACACTGATGGTGATGATGATGATAATGCATTCATAAATATTTAACTATTTGCTACAATACATCAATACATCAGGGGTGTTCAACCTTTTCGGTTCTCTAGGCCACATTTGAAAGAAGCCTTGGTGATTTGGCAGCAAAAGAACAAAAAAAAAAAAAAAAAACAAAGGGAAAAAAAACAAATATGGGGTTTGTATGAGAAGTACCCGCCTAGTGGTCCTATCAAATTGAAATTTGGATACTTTAAGTTTCGAACTTATTCCATAAACGATGTACTAACCAAAACCCTTAGTTCACTGGATCGTATAGCTTCCATACAAAACATACGTTTCTTGTAAATAGAACTACACATTTCAACATTCTACGATTAATGACGATTCCTGAGATAGAGCCCAAGGAAGGAAGAACGGACGGATGGACATTGTAACCTTAGTAATAGCTGTCACTTTGTCAGCATTATGCCTCACTTATATTGTACCTACCTAGGGCAGCGGTATAACAATTATTTATCTATCTTATGTGTTACTATTATTGTTGCATTGATTAACATTGTAATTATATCAATTATCATATATTTTTCCTTATCCAATACGCACTTCTTCCAATTTTAAAAGCATTCGTAGATTTGACATTATCACTAGCACCCACACTCACGAAAGATCAGACACGTAGAGAATAAATAAATAATTATCAAATCCAAATCACAATTGATTTTCAAGAATTAAATTGACGAGATGAAAACAAACTGTTATGGGACACCAATTAATATCAATTTACGGAATACGACTGAGTTTCTGATGCTAATCACACTATCAATGCAATAGGCACTGTAGTGTTGTTAAGCGGGTGAGTGAGTGTTGGTTGGTTGAGTGTTAAGTGTTGAGTCAATTACAATAAAATTGTTGCATACTTTTTTGCGGACTAAAAAAAAAAACAACATAAAAACAACTTAAATATTCAATTTACTACGAGTAACAAACACATAATTGACCAAAAAAATTCTTTAAATCATGCGAGAAATCATTAATTTTAAGAAAATCCTTCCAAAAGCATTTCCAAGCTTTTGTCATCGACTTAATTTTATTCCTTTTTAAAATTTCATTTTCTTTCACTTTTCGTTTTGTTTTTTTGTTTGCTGTTTCTGATTTCATTTATTCCTATTATCCTTATCTTTTTGTTTGTTTTGAAGAAGAAGGATAAGAATGATGAAAAAACAAATTCAATTGTTTAAAGTTCGTCCCTCGTCCTTATCAGAAATACAATGCCAGCACTCTGAAGTTATTTGTCTATGTCTATTTATGTAGAATAAAATAAAATTTCAACAAATCGCTTGTCATGACTAATTGCTGTCATTTTATCATTTGTCAAAGAAAAATTTGTCCTTGTTTTCTCAGTAAAGAAATACGTGTGCATGTTGATAATAATTTGTAATAATAATAGTCCTGCTATCCATTCCTGCGTCTGTCTTCAACAGACTCTGTAATATTTTTAAACGGCATATCCGCATAGAATTTAGTTTCTTTATAAAATATAGATTTATAAAAAAATTCGATTTTTGATAAGTCACAAACGGAAGTAAAATTACAAATGTGTATTTGGCACCATTTATACGATTAATAGTCACGCAGCGCTGATAAGTACTGAGATGTTGGCGTTATGAGCAAATAAGCAAACACATCTTGCAAACACAAAGAAATGTTTTCATTTTTCGATCTGAGATTTTGATAGAAATGAAAAACCAAAAATTGCATAAATTAATCATTGATTCGTAAATTCCTCATAGAGGTGTTTCAAGAAAGATACTGTTTTGTGTCAGCTTTTTTAATCATAAAATTTAGTTTCATTTTATAAGAATGAATAAAATCTTAGTCGAGTTTTGTCGAAGTTCTTTTTGCAATTAAAGTCTTGTTGTGTAGTATAGTCTTTTATAATACAATAATATAATAATCTTTTAACAACAAATAAATAAATAAATTTCAGTAGAGTAATACTAAACTTCAAATATCAAACATTCGAAGTATTTTCTCCTTCTTGTGTATAAATAAACCCAATCTCATTAGGTATTCACTCATTCGGCACACTCGTTGATGGTGTGATAAAATAATGCCTCGCGAAAAGGAAATGAAACTGGTACATTTGCTTATTCGCCTTTCACCGTCATGCGTTGTTCCGCTAAATATTCCGTAGTAGTTTTCCGGATTAAAAGATAAGACGAATTTTGGCAACTAAGTAGAGGAATGTAATTTTGTCCTTCACTGTTACTCGTATCGATTAGTGAAGTCATTGTGTCCCTGAATGTTATACGTTCATTATGGAATCTTCAATTACAAGTTCATCCAATCTGGCACGTTTCGAAATTGAACAAAGTGAGCTTGTAGATGCGTTTGCTTGTGTGAGTGGAGCGGAAAGCCTTTTAACCGTTGATGAGAAACAATAAGCACCACAAAAACCTTTTTGTCAGTGGTAATAAGAACTTCCGCGCTTATTATATATTTGTGTATGTTTCATTCATTTATAGAAGTAAAACAATATGTTTTTATATGTATTCAATTAAATTTTTTGTCTATACCCACATTATCCTACCCTTTGCTTCATCTTGCTGCCTAATCGATCCCACGATCAATAATATAAACAACCTAATGCAAAGTATCTGTCTTGAACAGACTCTGTAATATTTTTATACGGCATATTCGATAGCTTAAAATGTTAATTTTACATCCGTTGTTGCTTCGACTGAGCGTAAGCCGAAATTAGAGTAAGTGTAGCTTAAGGTTAAAAACTCTTATTCAAAAAATTAAAATTACAATAAATTGTCAGTGCATAAATTTTGTTACTAAATAAATGGTTCACTTGCCAAATCGATTAACGTGGAGGTTTTGAATTTTATTAAATTTTTAATGCCAAAAGACTTTATTAACTCCTAACTGAATATTAAAAATAAATTAAAAAAATTATACTACCAAATGACAAAATGTTTTTAGCCATTGAATAATAAATAATTTATTTCACAAGCCAATTTGAGCAACTACGTACTCTAATGTAAATTGTTATAAATATGTAGTTACATCCTATTACATTTACATACAACGCAATTGATTGATTTTTATATATGTACTTTGCTTTTTAATGCAAAGATATAATACGGGATTGTGAGGGAAAATTGTTTACTTGTTTGTGTCTCATCACAAAGAAAGAGAGACTACTAAACAGTTGCACTCTACATAATTGCCGCAGAAGAAAGTAAGTACATATTGTACTTATAAATTTCAATTTCGATGAAAGTTATGTTGTAGTATTATAACATTATGAAAGAAGAGATTAATAATATTTATTTGGATGAGGAAGACAATGATTCTAGTGGTTCTTCAATACAATTTATTACCAGAATGCTCGTTTATGTATTTAATAGGATTGATTATGTGATAATAGTAATGAAAAAAATTGTAACAAATAATTGAATTGGATGAGAAGAATGGGATCGAAATTTCCAAAAGCTTAAAAGAATATAATGTTTAAGATACACAAATAGAAGTAGACATATAATATTTGAAAAAAATTAAGTAGTGTGCCTCACCCTCATAAGAACAATATGGAAGTGAATTTTCTTTAGCGAAGGGAGGTAAATCCAAAAATTAGGAAATGAAGTGTGACGAAAATCAAAATGCGATGATGCTTCAGAGAGGTAGTAGGGAGACGCACAAACCAATGCGCATCATCGTAGAGATTGAGTGCTTATGCATGAGAAATAGAGAGATTAAAAATGCTTTACTGATTGTGTTGACTTTACGAATGAACGTACGAGCAAGTGGCCGAATGACCGAAAAATAAAATTACTCTTTTGTATTGAAACAATATAACACTACAATATTCTGTATTATTGCTTGACCATCTACTTTAGAAGTTTGCATTTGCCTAAATGTCCCCATATTTTTTGGATTTACTCCCCTTCCCTAAAAAAAAAAAAATCCCAGCGCAGGACTCGAACCCCACGTCCTCGGTTTGCAAGTCCTACTCTCTAACCACTACGCCACGGAGACATTTCAATCGCATTTGCCTAAATAATAATAATAATACTAACATCGTCAAATTTTGATTTTCGTCATATTCCATTTTCATATTTTTTGGATTTACTTAAGCAAGGCGTCCGAATAATAACAGCAAAATTGCAAGATAACGATCTTTTAAATATTAGTTTTGAAAAAGCGGAAAAAGGTGATATTTAGCTTTTTCAAAAAATTTTTTAAGGATACTCAGATAAGTGACGCACGATTATTGTCAATTAAAAGCTAGCAGTTGACGTTTGATAAGTTCTCATTGTGTAATGGGTAACTTCTTCATCAAAGACTTTTCCTTGTTAACAGCAATGACAGTCGCTAAGTTTAAGAAATTTCGGTTTTTCTCATTGATTGGGTCAGGTTAGGTAAAGACAATTCAAGAGCCTGAACTACTGAAACTGTGTAAGTGCAGCATACACTTGAATAGAAGTTATTGTTATTAAAATGGTTATTTATAATATTTAAATATAATATTTAATACTATACCTAACATAAAAAAAAAAAAATAAAAAAAAATACTATAGCCCCTGGGGCTAAATATTGTTCATTTTTAATCGTTTTATTAATTAAATACTTCATCTTAATATTTTAAAACTAATGGTTAAACTGCAAATTTTTGGTTAAGATTTTTTTGCACGTGGGTCTGTCCGTGAGAGAGTATCTTTTCGATCTCCTTTTATCCACAGTGTTTAAAAACCTGCTACCAACACTGAAAGGTGATCGGCTAAGGACGGTGTTATCGGTCCCTGATGAGATCAGCGATTGGTGTTGCTACATATATAAATGTGATAATCTGCGTATTGAAATTATTTTCTATCAAATCAGTTTAACAAAATTTTAGAGTCAAATATAATTTTTGGTCTGCCGTGAAATATAACAACAACAAGCCACCACCAAAAACGCCTACTGTATCATCACCACCATGGCTTCTGCGTCCTTCCTCAATCATCAGCACTCTAAAGGAAATTCTGAAAAATGGTGCAATTAGCAAAATCTTCCGGAAACTTTTTTTTATTGAAGAGGTAAATATATTAAAGCTAAGTATGGAATGAGACTAAATCTGAACATGTCACAGACTTCACTAGTGTTGATCAAGTCGGTTCGCTTCTTAAAGGCATGTGGCTTCCAGGGTACTGTTTGGTCTTTTCAGCAGTTGCCATCCTAGTATAAATCGCCATTGAAAACTTTAGTAATCGGATCCATACAGTTTGCCGAATTCGGGAAACTTAGAATTCCTTCCAACGAGAAGTATGTGCACAGGACAATCATAGACATTCTGCAATCTCGTCAATGACGATGATGATGACTAACTAGCTTTCCATCACAGGTATAAAGCTGTTAATCCACACCTGGAGAAACCAAATTACTCAGATAGTTGTTCCACAAAAAAATGTACCATTTTCACTCGTCTTCAAATGGGCCACAGCGCAATCTTATTTATTCAATGGGGATACACGTCGTCCTTGTCATCATGTGGTCACGCAATGGTAGGATACACCTTTTGGACTAATGCCACCATCTTCAAAGTATCAGAAATTCTTTCCTTTCAATTTTAATTCATCACTTATCACAGTTCCCAAATCCAATATAGAAAAGATATACCTCTTCCTAAAAAATTGGCTCCTTTTAGACTTAATATATAATATTTCATTCTAATTTCTTAGTAGCTATTACTCTATTGCTAATTCTATGAAAAAATTGCCATATGGGAATGAATATAATCAATTTTTGATAGAATTACTTGTAAATACTTCATTTAATTAAATTCAAAAATTATAAATATTCTATTTCTTTTTTTCTTAGGCTTATGACAATACTCTGCTAAATGTGTTCATTGCAATAAAACTATGTGAAGAGTCGTCACTACTACTAATGAACCCTGAATTAGAAATTTACTAGTAAATATTTACGAAAGCAATAGTAAAACTATGCAATAGTAAGTCAAGTTCAATTTTAAAATAACAAAAAGCTACATATTAAGTAAATTTTCTGCTAAAAAATAACTAACTATAAATTACTAAAAGAAATGAAGGAGGTCAAAGGAAACCTGTTGTATGATAATGAAAGTGAAACCTTTAAAATTTTTGGAGATTTGGAGTGTAAGTTTTGAAAAAGTAAAAAATCTTCTGTTGACAAAGTATCATCAAATAATAATGATGGACTAAGGATTAAATTAAAAAAAAAAGAAAAACAAATATTAAATCAGTGTCACTAAAAATTATATGAGTTTGTTTCTTTTTTTTTCCTTGGGGAAATCCAAATTTCAAATAGAAATTCAAATTCGATTTTATTATTGTATTTAAATCAATTGGAAATTATTTATTTTAAGTTGGATGCAGATGAATAATCCAAACCACATCATTACACTTATAAGTATATACTTTGAATCAATTTTCAATAATTGAATTCAAATCGATTTAAAGTGCAGTGATGCGGATATGCCGTTGATACTTTGGTTGCTCTTTGGTCTTTGTTTGTCCTTTGTTGAATCGTTCACTTAATTGACAACATAGTAAATATAAATCAAAAATAAGAAACACAGAATCAGAAAAAGGTTTCTTCCACTCAAAAACAAATTGACTATATCACAATATGTATGACAATAGCCACATTTGTAGCTAACGTCAACATCAATATCAACAATGGCAATATGTTGTTAAAGTTTGTGTGCAAGTTAATTGGACCACACCCAACTCATAACATCTGGAGGCAATATATCTTGAGTTGCCTTGTCTCTACAAGTCTCTACATGTGTTGGCATATCTTGTCTCATATCGCCTTGTCTTCACTACCCACTTGGCTCGGATGACTCAGACGACTCAGTGTTCTATTGTTAGTTCATGTTGTTTTGTATAAAAAGTTATTATATTTGTTGTTGGCATTGTTAGTTTTGTTGTTTTTCAGCATTTGTACTTATTAGAAAATTCTATTTACAGCAAAAACTGCAACAACATATTTGCAATGCACTTAATTTAAAAAAATGTCCTGTGACATGTGCGGAGATGTACGACAACGACGGCAACATAACAAACAAAGGCATCTATCTCTATGTATGTACTTCACAACTTTTTCTCTTTGGTCTCAAAAACTCAATCACACACACACACATACACACATACATATACATATAGAGAAGAATTTGTAGCAATGACGCAATTTTAGAAAACGCGCTTAATGAGCTGCAAGCGCATTAAAATGCTTGCACCATGGGGTTCCTTCTTGCTGCGCTCAGCTTTTTGCCATTTTTCTTTCGTCTTGTACAATTTCCTTTTTCGCCATTTTTCCTTTTATTAATGCATTCATTTACTGATTGGTTCAGTTGTAAGTTTTTTTATACTCTTAGGTGCATAAATCTTACTCATTTTGCTCACTTCTTTCTAAATGCTTATTTGTTTTCTGAACTTTACTTTCTTTTCTTTTCTTCTCTCTTATCTTTATTGGCAGCTTGCTTCTGCAATGACTTCTTAAATCACTTTGACCTCAATTAGTAGCATTTTGGATTAGATTTCCATTGTTACTAGTACTTAATATTCACCATATCTTCTTTTCTTTCGTTATTCCTTTACTACTTGTTTCTTGTTTTTATGGTTATATTGTAGTAGAGTTCTGCAATTAATGGTAGCACATTGGAAAAGGAGAAAGGTAAATTAAGAATATGAAAGTGAAAGTATGCAGAAACATAGGGAAATTTGTTAAATAATATTGTAAAAACAAGAAAAACATTAAATTGTTTTTCCGTTTTAATTAATATAATTTTTATTTTTTCAAAAATTTTACATGCTTTATGTTGTTAACAAATATAATATTGTAATATAGTAAAATAATACTTATGTAGTAATACAATAATAATAATAATAATAATGACAACACAAACAACAGAAGCAGCAGCAGTAAGAGTCAACTACAGTTGAGTAATGACAACAAAAATTATAATAAAAAAAAAAAAAAAAATATTCCATATTGTAGAATACAATACAAAAGGATAAGAGGCGAGTCCATTTGAGTTGAGTATGCTCTTGGCCATAATGACCACAATTGTTTGCCCTTAATGTGACCGATGTCAATAACGAAGGTCGTCGGCCATTCAGTTGGTCAGTTGATCAGTTGGTGAGTTTGCCAGTCAGTCTGTATGTAGTCTATAATAAAACATGAGGTAACAATAACAATAATAACGAAATAGAACACCAACTGCGGCATAATCAGCCATTTTATTTATACTTATTGCATAAGAAGAGGAGTACAGTAGAGTAGTAGGAAGTATGACAGTAGACCAACACAAATTTCTATTCCCTTGGTCGGTATATAAATTCATGTTGAACGAATCTCTCTCTCTGTCTACATGATTATATTTATGTTTGTGCGGTAAAGTGTGCAAAAAATTGAACATAAATACAATTTTATGCTAATTATAATTAGATACTCTTATGTACATAAGTGCATATGTATTCATGCTTATTCTCTTGCTGAGTTCGTTCTTTAAGTTAATTCCGTTCGTTTTTCATATTTAAATCTTTCCACTTTATCACAATGATATATTGTAGATGAGGTGTTTTTGTTGTGTTGCTCGAATTAATTTCAATAAATTGAAAATATTATAATATTACGTATACGTAATATCTTCATTAATATTCTAAATTACATACATGAAACAAATTTGTTTACCTTCTTGTCTTGTGTTTTTTTTTTTTTTTGTATTTAATTTTTAATTGGAGAACATTAATTTTGGTTTTGTTTCTTTTTTGTGTTATATTTTGGGAAAATATTTTATGTTTCCGGGCTAAACGCGCGCGTGATGTGCCTCAAAAGCCAATAAGCTTCATGTAATTAGAGATTTGCAGTATTTGAATAATGAAATATATAAGAAATAAGAAACAAGATATTTAAGGACACAAAGGTAGCGATATCAAAATAGCTCTAGCTCAAGCTGAAGCTCAATTCATTCAAAACAAATACCAAACTACAACAACAACAACAACAACAACAAATATTGTAATAGGAGGAAAGTTGGGAGTTGAAAGGTAAGTAAAGTCAGCCCAAGTACAAGGACTCTGGAATATAATGAAACTTCGAAATATCAACGTGTTGTAGATGGAGAAGGTAAAGAATTCTTAGGAGAAAAAAGGCGTTTTTGGTTTTACGTTTGGTTAGATAAGGTTAGGTTAGGCAAGTTTCAAACGGATTCAAGTGTACGAATATGCGTTGCTTGTGTTGCCAACACAATGCCTAATGTCTATCATTATGTACCCATGTTTATCGGTGTATTTGTGTGTGTGTAATTGTGTAACTGTGCGCTATTTGAGTGTTAGATATTCTCGCTATGAAAAAAGTGGCCCATGTATTCTAGTTGTGGCACCTGCCTTCATGCCTGCCTATTTGCGTCGCTGTTGTTGGTGAGCAACAAACTCGTACACACCCAAATAAGTATTTTGGTATTATTACTACAATTTGGATTGTGTTGTGTACTGTGTGCAGCCGGGGACATAGAACGCGACATTTTATGAAATTTTGGCAATTTGAACAAATTTGAAGGAAAATAACAAATGGTTCACCATTCCAATATTGCAAATTCTATATTCGGTTTATTTTCGCAACACTCAAACGACAATTATTAATGAAGAGAAACAGCATCACGTCATCCACGATGTACAATAAATGGCAATGGCAATGGCAATAGTTTCTTTGCAAGGATACTCGTGACTATAGTAGGATAGTATTGTAGTATTTACCAGATGGTTCATTAGTCAACTAAACTACAGTACATTAAATACTCGTACATATTTGATCACTCAAATTGACTAAAAGGTTTCCTTTTGATTGAATACAAAAAACTATATTACTCATAATTAGATATTGTACTCGTACATATAATTTTGTTTAGGTAAAATAATGTAAAATCGGGGCAGTAGTTTCATTTCATCCCAATTCTTGTTTTACCTGCTAAATCATCATCACTTGTAGTTTCGCATTTAAAATATGTATTTAAGTATCATAATAGACAATAATAAACTTTTGTACTCTTATGCTTTTCATTTATTCGATGAGATAACATAAATATAATTCAATTGCCTGTTTGCTTGCGTACTTGCTAAATATTGCGCATTATCTTTCTTTGTCATTCATTCATTCATCTGATTTCTTTATACGACTTTCTCTTGTTCACATTCACATTTTTATTGGTTTACTGCGCTTCACCGGTAAATGGCGTCGCAGCGTTGGCACAATATTTAATGGCAAATTTAGGCACAAGAGGGTCGCTCATTTATAACCATTTAAGCTAAGTCGTATTATTTATAGCAATAGCAATGGTGATGATAAAGGTAATGATGTTAACAATAGCCATTTTACAATTTATGTTATTGCTGAAGGTGGTTTTTAAAAAATTATTCTATTTGCAATATAAAACAGTCTGTCGTTTAGCTGCCTTACAAAGTGTCAAGGGCTGGTCCCTAACATATACAGTTAGGAGGTCAAATATAGCGATTTTTCAATCATTTTTCTTGAAAAGATCTTTTAATATAATGATATATTAATTTAATTTTTATTTGTAAAAATAATTATGTGTTAGCTGATCTGCAGGAACAGCTCTAAAAGGAAAGATGCCTAGCGGTGAGCACGACATCTCTAAACTGAATTAAAAAAAAATAAAATTATTACATTGTAAATGACTGAAGAAATAAATAAACAAATCAATTTTGACAAAATTGAGATTTTAAAAAAAAAAAAAATCGCTACCCAAAAATATATTAAAAAGCATCTGTAAAAATTTGAGAATGATCGGTTTAGTCGTTTCCTAGAATTTTTGCTCACCAATTTCAAAACTGCAAAAATGGTGTTCAAATTTGAGGTATCTTTTTATATTTTAAATTAATGACATAAATTGTTTGAAATCTTTATTTATTTTCACTGGAAATTAAGGCACTTTGTTTCCCGGTGGATAATGAAGAAGAATATCGTTCAAGTGATGTTTGTCACAAGTACATCAATTTTATTTCATATTTTATTAGGCTTATTAAACTTTAACAATCTTTGTTATATTGCCAATTATTTGTTGTAGTTAAAAACAGTAAAATTAAAAAAAAATTAATATTTTTACAAAACTTTTAACTATACTAAGGGTGTACCTAACTGGTCACTTATCTGAATACTTATATACAGCTTAATCAGTGATCGCAGGTTGAATGTAAAATTTTACTGTATCGAAACCAAACATGTTTCACATCAAAAATTAGGACTACGAGAAAGCTAAAGCTCTTCAAGGGAACGAATCGAACCAGAAATCGATTTAAGCCATTCGATATGTGCCCAATAAATTGAAAAATGGAAAAATAATATTAATTAGGATACATGTGGATGCATATGAATTCTGTAGTGATGATGATACTTCAAATAATAATTAAGACAACGTTTTCGAAGATACACCAATTATTTCGCATTCGACAATTCATTTTCTCCTGATCATATGACAAATTTGTTAACCCTCCGTAATGATATGGTTGTATTATATCTAACCAAACCAAAAGAAAATTTCAAGCAAATATAGTTGAACAATACTTTAAACAATAAAACGTAATATTTATTATAATATTTAATACAAATTAGATTTTTCGTTTTTTTTTTTTTTTAATGGAGAACAAATGTCCAGATATTTTAACATTTCATAAATACCCGATAACATAGTGTTTCTAATTTAAGAGCTTCTGCTGTATTTATATGTCAAATGCATTGGATTGCGGTTCTCAAATATTCTTGTATTGTATATTTCGGATTGGTAAATGTATTTATTTATTTTTCCTCTTCTTTATATTTGCAATCTGTTTGTCAAATGACGGCATTAAGCGGACTTGAATGGACTAGAAAATCAATTGTTATTTTGTTTTACTTATGGGTGAGGGTTTTCGTGGGAGCCGATGTCATTAATTCATCACTCTACCTAGAAACGGAACAAGAGATCCAGAAGGACGGTTGTGTCTACTGTTGTCCAGCTGGTTGATTGCAAGTTGATTACCATGGTCCTCCAAACTTAAAACGTGTCTGTTGCTTTCCCTATCGATTGCCTCTCTGATTGTTAGAATCTTCAATTCTCTAGAGTTTCTGATGTACGACAGCGTATTGCCAAATCTTCGCAGCAGTTTGGATTGAAACCTTTGAAAAACTTCCAGATTTGAGTTGGAAGCAGTACCAGCTTGTTATGTAGGTTCAGCTTTGATTACGGATTGAACAGCCAACTCTTTGTTAGAAGCTTCAGATTCATTTGCTGTTGCTTGGTTTTGATGTGGGTTGCCAAGCGAGACGCCTGTCAAGGGTCAGATCCAGGTCCATATGTCATTCCATCCCAGTTTATGATTACTGGAGGACATGTCATGTTGTTTAAAGTGAATGCAATGTTTATGGATTTCTTAGTGCTGAGGCTTATGTTCCACCTCTTCATTCACTGCTCAATGAGGAGTAGTAGCGAGTAGTTGTCCGCATATGTTGAAAATGAGAGTTTCTCATTCCTTAGTATTGGGTTGTCAGCTATACTGCCCTGAGGAGCTCAAGTTTTTATATATCTTTTATCTCAGACTCTTGTTGCTTACGGTGGACATAAAATGTCATTTTGTGGAGTTACGACCTTAGCTCCAAATAATATGGTGCCGGTAGCATTTTTTTGAACTTTCCTTTGATGTGATTTTGTTTTAATTAAGTGGCTTATACCGATGAAAAATATTAATAGATTTGATTGAATTTTCTTAGATTATGGCTATAAATATAGTGCAAATACAGTTTAAATTGTATTTTTTTCTTATTAAGAGTCTTCTTAATCATAGAGATATAATTAATGATTGTGTGTGTGGGCTTAAGTGTATACCAAGGACATACGTGACCATTTTACAGTTTAAGGTTTCAGTACTCTTTTTGATGTTTTTCTATTTACCATTCTTGTTTGTATTGTTGCAATATTTTTCATAAAAAAAAGGGGAATCATAAATAAACAAACAAACTCAAAAACAGATAAAGCCCATGAGCACTCATTTTGTTTGTGTGAGTGTGGGTCTTGTATGCATGGACTACTACATATTATACGTATGTGTAGGAGGGTGAGTGCTGTTTGTATATTTATTATTTTCTATTTACAAAAAAAGAGAGAAAAAAAAAAAACCAAGTACATTCAGGAATTCTTTGTTGTTTCTGCTACTCTTTACGTGTTTTAACTTTACACATTCAACTTTTACTTTTTAGATTATTTTTCCGTTTTCCAGTTTTCTTTCAATTTTGGTATCTTTTTTTATTTTTTCCCATTCTACATCCTACGAAAAAACAATGTTATATAATAAAGTTAAAGAAGCAAAAATTACATTACAATAAATGAATTTTAAACTTAAGTACAACATTTTCACTCTTATGGGTTACCTTTGCTTAGGATTATTTTCATCTTCATCAGCATATTTTCCTTTCATTTTCATCCACTTCGTTTTATTTAATTCTTTCATTGTTCTTGTTACTGTTGTTGTTGTTCTTAACTTTGTACTTTGCTACTTTGGTTAATTTACACATTTTTGCGTATTTAACGCGCTTAGAATTTGGAATATATCCTTCTTCCTTCCTTCTTTCCTTCCTCCTTCTTGGAGCAGATTTGCTTGTATGTACATACTTATTTATATGTTTATTAAGCTTCTTATATATGTATATAGAGCTCTGTGTTATATAAATATTTAAGTAGATTATGAGATGTTTTACATTGGTCATATAATAAGGTTCGCTATCCATTCTTACCAAGACAAACTTTTGTCTTTTTAGATTTCATTTCAATCACAACTTGATCTTCGCATTAGATACACGTATATTTTAGTTTATAATACAATATCTGCAGCAACCAGTGTATCTTATGGACAAGAGAGTGGAAAACGGTAAAGGAAAATAAATAGATTGAATAGTTTATTATTGATTTCAGCTGGAGTCCCTTCAACTTATTGAAGTTGTTGTATCAGTTGAAACAAATTGTTAGATCTCAACTTTATCATTATCATTCCACATTAAATTATTAGTCGATATTTGTTTTCTTTTTGATCTTATTTAATGTAATAGTAATGTGTGATGTCCTTCTTCTTCTGCTCACATCCTTCTTAATAGTTTAACACATTCTTGCTAACAATACTTTTAATGGCTTCTGACTACTTAGTAATCAGAGCTACAAAGTTTTCGTTCGCCGTAATGCTCACAATTGTGAGATAACCTCTCGCTATTCCAATCCCTCTCTCTCTCTCTTGCTATGTGTCCTTGCCCATTTTCCCTTAAATAGATGTATATGTTCATATCTATTATATGGGATAGTTACGAGTTAAGGCGATTCGAGGCGACGAAAGCGTCATGTGTCTTACTTCAACGATTTTAATGGCTTTAAATCAAATTTTATGGATTTAAGCAAAAACTTTTAACTGCTTTTTTAATGGCGGATCATCTGCTGGTCTGAGCCTGAATGGATGGAATGATAAGTACTTAAGTTCTAGTTGTGTATCTGCCTGCGTCTGACTATGTTCGTGCTAGTGTGACCATAAATAGCATGTTATCTTGGCTTCTTGTCCAATTAGATGGAATATATTTGAATGGATTTTGCACCTTAATCACTTTAGGCTGTGGTTTACTGCTTTGCAGCAGAGGAAGCAACAAAGCTCTTATCAGAGGCCACTTGTCTCTCTTTCTGAGAGTATCAACTAAGAGTTTGTGGGCAAACGTATATGTATATATTTCTTCGGTTGACTTCTTGGGCTAATATCAGAATAATTCTTTGTGTGCCATCAAATGGCAATAAAAATACAAGATATGAAATAAATAACTTTGACCTTGCCAACTCTTACCGACTCTTTAAAGAAGGAATCTAAAGGATAAGAAATGTGGAAATGTGAATATGCGAAGTAGGCTAACAAAATGGTGGCGTTGGTGACAAATATTATTTGCTGCTGGCATATTTATGACCCAAAATTGAGTGTTTCTCTTTTGTTTGGGTTCACTCTGGCTCATTGTTGTTGTCGTTGTTATTATTGCAATATTTTGCTTTCCTTTTTTAGCAGGACAGCAGCCACAGTCGCAAACAACACAAATCACTGTTAGGCGAACTACACTTGCTACACTTTTCCTCTTGTCCTGTCGCATTGGTTTAAATTGACTTCGTTTGTGCGTTTCCGCTTTTTCCTTACTACAAAACAATATTTTTTCTTACTTTTGCTTGTTATTTCTGTTTGTTGAGTTGGCAGTGCATATACCCCAGGGCGCGCGAAGGAACGCAAATTTAGTTTCAAATCGAGTTGATTCGATTGAATTCAATATTCCATTCGGTTCGATTCGGTGCGGCTTACTACGATTCCATATTATTTCTTTTGATATGATGTGATGTGATGCGATGCGATGCGATTCGATGCGATGCTTAACATTTTTGCCATTTGCTATTAATTGTTTATTTATGGTTGGTTTTTTTGTAATAGTTTTTTTTTTCTGCTTTTTTTATAGTGATTAAGTGAATAATACCAAAGTGTATGTGTGTGGGACGCTTGAAAAGTTTACGATAAACGCATTCGCGCAAGTGTGTCTAATAGAGTCATAGATCCTTTGAAGCTTAAAATCGCCTTAAGCGCATTAAAACAAACAATATTGAGCGTTCAACATTCAACATTTGCCACACGGCTAAGCAATGAAACAAATACTAAAACATATACATAGGTATATATGTATATACACATATGCACGCATCATATACAGACAAAGGGACACTTGCGCCAGAGGCAGTTGAACCATGGCACGCGCATTCAATTTTCAATCTCTTCTTTCGTTCGTTAGCCTTCATTTTCATTGCTTTCCACTTTCTATTTTCTGCTGTTGCCTTTGCTGCCTTTGATGCTATTTGCATTAATATTCTGTGTGAAAATATGCTTGTAAACAACAATAATAATTCCCTTTGAATTTCAGAATGAACTTTGTACGAATTCAAACATGATGAAGATGATGATGATGATGATGATGCATGATGGATGAAAAAGAATAATCTTCCAGTTGCCACATCAGTTATTTTCTTTCCCTCACTTCAAGTTTGCTCATTTTGAACTATATAAAAATTTATTAAAATATCAACGTACATCAAATAAATATAAAATGTACAATTTAAACTGCTTTCATCCTCCCCATTCATTAAAAATTAGAATAGGAAATCAAATGCAGAACTCAGAGCTGACGACTGAGATCAAAAATCAAGGGATAGTTTGGGATATTCGTATCAATTTCAAATGGCAAAAAGAAAGAAATTTATGTAATTCTTGCTCAGAAAGAAAGATACCAAGAAATAAACGCTTCGAGTGATACTTTCTGTATATCATATCTTTTACAATGTCCAAAGTTATGTCAAAATTAAGCGACAAGAACAGATAACCTCGCGAATACAGATTCATTGTTACAATACAATAATATCTATGCAAATTGGTATTGACAGCAGTGGATGGATGGCAACTTGTTATCTTTTGCTGCTTCAAAAGTAATTAACTAGAAACTAGATACAAAACGCTTGCTTGTTTCAAAGTATCCGAATGAAGCCTAAGATGCAAGTGTGAGGCAAGCAAGCGAACAGTGTTGTGTTGCTTAAGTGTGAATGAAAAATGGGTCAAGTGCGAGTCAGACTCTTAAACTGAGGGTTCCGTACCAGATTGGGATTTGTATGGTACTAGGTACTCCCCCTAGAGGTACTCCCCCGATTTGACTGATTCCAACAAATGTACCACGCCTATATTAGAAACTTATAGTGTCTAAATTTCTGTTCGATAGAACAAAAAACAAAAAGTCTTTCGAATAAGAATCTGAATTTTAAAGGTGAGTTTGTATGGGAGGTACCTCTTTTAGTTGGCCGATTTGATTCATTCCCACAAATGTACCGCCTCTAAATCAGAAACTTATAGTGTCTAAATTTCAGTTCAATAGTTCAGAAAATAAAAAAGTTTTTCTAACAAGAACCTGAATTTTATTGGTCGGTTTGTATGGGAGGTACCCCTGCTAGTGGTCCAATTTGACTGATTCTAACAAATGTACCATGCCTATATTAAAAATTTATAGTGCCTAAATTTCAGTTCAATGGTCCAAAAAACAAACAGTTTTTCAAATAAGAACCTGAATTTTAATGGGGATTTGTATGGGAGGTACCCTCCCTAGTAATCCGATTAATCTGAAATTTCGATTATATAAGTTTCTAGTGTATAACCACCAACCATCTAAATTTCAAGATCTTGGAATTACTGGATCGTATAGCTGCCATAAAAACCAAAAGGTTTCTTTTATGAGGAGCCTTTTAAGTTATCGAAAATATTTTAATTTTAATATTTTTTGCTGATGCCCGCATAGAACTACACATTTTGTGAAAATTTCAACTCTCTAGCTATTACGGTTCATAAGATATGACCCGAGGACGGACAACGGAGTCTCTGCAGTAGGGTTCCGTTTGATACCCTTTGGGTCCGGAACCCTAAAAAAAAAAAAATGAAAAGAAAATAAAAGAGAATAGGAACATCAATTTATAATGTTAATTAACTTCTTGGCCATCATCTCTTCTTTGGTTACATTATAAATAGTAGAAAAAGTTTCTGCTGAATTTTCTTTTTGCCTTGTATTATAAATTGCCAAAAACAAAATTGATGATGCTGTTGATGATAATGATGATGATGATGATAATAAAATCATTTTACAGTGGGTTTTTAAAATCACTCAATACTATGTATATGATCAGACACAACATAAGATTGGATCAGCATAAGCAATGATTTTATGGCCATAATGTTGTGGCTGATAGTCACTGAACAGTGGGTGAGTAGATGTACAAGTTTTTCTCACAATCTCTCAGTTGCTTGGCTATCCGTAGATTTTAAGCAGAATTTTTATATTAAAATTATGCAAATTTCAATGCTAAGTATTGGATAGAACTAGACCGACAACACAACAAAGTTTATTTATTGGATGTAAAATTATGCAAAAGAAGCACATTAAATTCATGAACTTGAATCCTTTTTTCGGTTTCGGTTTCAGTTTCAGTTTTGCTTCATTTCATATTTCTGGTTATATGAACATAAGAGAAGCAGATGGGGAGCATCTATCTTCACATAAAAAATGTGTTTACAGTTAACTGTTTCATTGATTGCTTTAACGTATAGTGAATTTACTTACCTCATCTTTCGGCAAAAGTGTCACTTTCTTGATCGGGGCACTATTATTTACGACGACCGTTTCGCGTTTCAATGACGGACGTTTAAGGGCTGAATGCGGTTTTTGTATTTCAACCATTATATGGCGATATATGCTTGCAATATTTTGATGTTTTTCTTTATTGGCAAGGATTTTCTTTTCAAGAATAATATGATAAATACGCCTAGGCAAAGGACTTTCTTTTAGTTTTTCTCGCAAAGGAGATACAAATATTGTATGTATCGCAATACGATTCAGTTTAGTTTGTTTCGTGCCTTGTAAAAAAATAAATCTTTGTTGGTGTTGTGGTTGTTGTTGTTGTTGTTGTTGGTTAATTCAGTTCAAAAGCAAAATCGACTTTATGTGGAAATCACGGTTTTTGACGATCGTGGACAAAGGAACAAAAAGGTTATTCAGTATAAGCAACAATGCAATAAGTGAAATACAAAAGGTATTTGGTCGGTTATTGTTAATTTTCAGTTTTATGAGTGAAAGCAAAAAAATTCTATCTATTTTTCTATCTGTTAATTCTTGACATGTGTGTGAACATTGGAGTTGAAGTATGTCATTCAGACTAATTTTAATGTCAATGTTATATACAAACATTGAAATGTTACAATAACAATTGATAATTTTATATACAATAAATGCTACCATTCTTACAATTTTTTTTGTTACCAGTAATGTTTCTGCATTATTACATTGTAATATGTATGTACGTGTGAGTACGTGTTGGCATCTATTATATTATCTTACATAGTTTCTAATATATGTATGTCATTTATATAGTTAAATGCATTTGTACTGAGTCTACATGATTATTATGCCAGTACATTCCAGAGCTCAACAACACATCTAACACAAACGTCACTATGACGCAGTATATTTGGTATATATTATGAAGAGAAAATTGCATAGTCATAATAAATATATTTGGTATATAATTATTATATATAAATTGATAATCGATACTAATAATGTTAAGCTGTTGCATGAACTCACTCACACAACACACACGCACATGCACACGCACACAAGTTGATGATGAATGATTGACATGTGATTTGGTATAAATATTATGTAGTCGGTGCTGCTATAATACAATCTTTTTGGTAATAAATTCACGCCTTCAAATTTGCATAATCGCTACAAACGACTGCCACAGCCAATTGCCATTGCTAAGCGAACTAACAACAATGACAATATTGACGACAGTAATGTCAATGAAATGATGATGATGAGCTATGTTGATGTGGCTTTACGTGTGTTGAGATTGATTTTCCTCGTATGTTGTGCCATCATCATACTTTATCACAGTCAATGATTATGCTTGTTCTCTTTCATTCCTTCTGCATCATCATGATCCATCTCATCTCTAGCTGCTTCTTTACACTGACTAAATATAACCTTTTAATGATTAACTTTTGCTGAGTTGTCCTCCTTGTCATCATTCAGTTCATTCAGTCCATTGATTTATCTATTATATTATAATGATAATTTTGCTTTGTGATTTGTGTGAATTACGTAGATGGAATGTATGCTTGGTTTGTAACTACTTAATTGAGTTATAAAACCCAGAATCAAGTGTTTGTTAGTATAGTCTATAACAATGAACTAGTCATATAAGTTGTGGCAAAATAAATGAACGAACGACGAAGTGGAAGTAAATATATTTAAAACTATGCAATATGAAAACTTTTGCTGAAACCCCAAAATTCTATGATTACATATACATATTTGTATTGTGTGGGTGTGGATGTTCGTGGTGAGCAACAACTGCATCAGCATACGCCAACCATAGCAGAAGTTTACATAATCTTAGAAATAGGATATGAATGAATAAATGAATGACTGAGTAAAGAATAATGAATGAATACATGGTAGCATAATTGCCATATGGCACACAAACCTGGGCTTTGGTGGCTTTTTCTCCAAGAATTTATTTTTCCTTAACTTGATGGTTGTTTGCCAATACAGCGGAAAATGTTCGTGCAGAAATGATAACATCAGTTAAGTTGGTAGAACTTTGGATGCACCAAGGCAGTATGCAAAGGAATGGATGGGAGACAAGGCAAGGCAAGACAAAAATGACAACTGACACAATACAATGAATGCTGCTGTTACAGATTGGCAAAGAATAACAATAACAAGAACAATAATCACATGATAGAGCAAAAAATCAAATAGGGAAAAATTCACAATAAAATTGAATAAAACTGCGAAACAAACTTGTTAGGCTTGAAGATATTACAGTGAAATGTCTGAAATAAAATTTGAAATGAAATGTGACCAATTGTATGAGAAAGCTGAGTAAGAATAAACTTGTAGTTGGTATTGTAAGTTTATTGTTTCATCGACGAGTTTCATTGAAATCTGTCAGTGGCGACCATGTAAGGACAAATCAAATTTGTCGATGAATAACATTCAGTAGGATGAACATTATTTCGAATACAAAAGAGTTATTTTATTCTTCTTCGGCCACTGGTTCGTACGTCTTACGTAGTATACAGCAATTTTTATCTCTTCTTACTATTGCATCAGCTTTACGCTGCAGACGAGCTCGCACAAGATCATGCGTCTCCCATACGACCCTGAACATTTTGATTTTAGTCACATTTCATGTCATTCACCTCCCTTCGCTAAAACTGAAGTTTCAATTCGGCATGTGAGGCATACTACAAATTTTGATGCAAGGAGTTATTTTATATCAACCTACTACCTATTTTACATTGTCAATATATATTCTTTCAGGGGAAGAATATTCCCGCCGTTATTGGCATAAGAAGCGTTTACGTGCTCACCTGTACTAGTGCACGGTGCCACCTGGATTGATAAACGTCAAATCACTCCAATATATCCGCAGATCGCAAGCCATATTTATTTTGGTAAATATGCTCTCTACCATCTTAAACCTCAGCTGCAGTCACAGGTTGTATAACGCAACTCCACGATACTTACCCCATTTGGGGTACCACAGTTAAATTGTTTACTAAAAGTTGTTTAAAATACTGGAAAAATGGTAGCCCATGCGGGTCATTTGGAGGATGTTGAATAAGATCCAACTCCAATTGAGGCTATTTTTGCTTAAGCCTTTGCATTATCTCAGTTGATTGCTGTATACTTCTGCTGTGAAGTTGAGCAGGTTTATAGGACATAATAAACCATGAGCTTCTTTTAATGAATATTAGGTTTGGGGTGTGTTTTGGTACCTCATCCTGAACTATTATAATTGTCATTTTCAATCAATTTTTCATCACAAGTGATCATTCCAAAATTGATGAGGGAGCAATGATAAGCAAGCTTTTAAATGATTTTGTTTATGTTTTTCATTGAACCAACTTATCCAACTTTTTCATCCGAGGCCAGGTGAATCTATACTGAATTTTGGCATATGCCAAATTGAAATGACAAATCTGTCCACTTTGAGATGGGTCAGTCTTAACATTGACCTTCATGTCGTTATCGACATTTGATTGTTGCCCACTGGTAATAGTTGATGTTTTGTGAGGTCTCGGTTCTACGTAAAAACTTCATTCATACTTGAATGCGAATTTCTGACAAATCCACTTTTTGCAAAATAATTCTTTATAAAAATTCCTGTCATTTTTTAATAAGTTAGAGTGACTTTTTTAGGAAAGAAATTGTATGGGCTGATAACAAAAGAAAACGATACTTAAAAATATTCAACTGCTTAAAAGGGATTAGCTGTTAAAGCTGCCAATAGTACCAACTGTAAGTTTCATATTACACAATCCAATATACTTTTATATCTTCTGTTCTTATAGCAGTCCAATCCTTCTTAGAAGACCCAGAACTAAGTGGGAGTTCGCCTATCTATTTTATTATAAATGTTTATAAAAAAATAATGAATGAAATTTCAATTACTTTGCTGTGCCTTTTTTTCGATGAACGATTATAGTCAGTGTAGTAAGTAGGATTTTTTCTTTTTAAAAATAAGGTCAAAAACAAAACAGAGCCAAGCACTTTATGTCACAAGCCATTGCAACGTTACCATTGTTGTGATAAAGGAGTTGGCCTTCTGTTGTGCTTCAGATTATATCTGGTTTTTGTTTTTACTTTCTTTCTTTTTATTTAACAATGGACAACTGTGCGTATGATTGATGGTTAGATAAGCAGATGATGACTATGGCTATGGCTATGTGTTTTGTGTTTTGATAAAACAATATATTTATAAATACATATATATTGTTTTATATGTGTAATTCATAATGTTGTTATTGTTATTGCTGTTACTCGAACATAGAACACAGCTGGCAAGGACGTGCCCGATTTTGCCAAATTCAATGTGATAATCAAATACCCACTTGACTGACTCACTTACTCATTAAGTCAATCATTCATGTATGTATTCTTTCATTTAATACCAAGTAAATGATGATGATAATGATGATGATTATGATCTTAATATAGATCATAATGATGATGATGATGTGTATGTATATGTGGTTGGTCTAAAAACGTCTCTAATACAATAATTATAAGTACAACATTGTCAATGAAGATGTATATATTTTAAGCGAAACACAAGTAAATTGTCGGCAAATGGAAATTAATTGCGCATCTAAATGAATTTGTGTGGTGTGGTAGACATTAATATTACACATGCACACAATAACAGACAAAAACAAAATGGAGGTCACAAGCAAACAAGACAGTCCAATGTCTTGATAAATTGTTTTCCTTTCCTTTTCTATAGCATACTTTTTGGCGCGACAATAACAACGACAACCATAGAACATTGCACTGATCATACAAAAGATTATAGTAGCTCAGCAAGGACGTATGAATGTGCTGAGAATAAAAAAAAAAAAAAAAAAAAATTGTAGCCGTTTTAAATAAAAACAAAAACAAACAAAAAAAAAAAAACAACAAAAAAAAATGAAAAGTTTCACTTAAAATGGCGCTAAAAACAAACAGAGAGACACAAACAACAACAAAAAAAAACAATAGCAAAAGATGCATCTTTTATTATTTTAACTATTATATTTTCTTGTATTGCTTTTTACAATTTTTCTATGGTAGAATTAAATAATAAAAATAAAATTAAAAAAAAAAAAAAAAATTAATTTTGTTTTCTTTGAATGTAAATTTTATGGTTTTGAAATAATTTTATTACATTTAAATTTACGTTCACTTTTATTGCAACCGACTATTAAAACTTTCACTTTTGTGCTTTTGTGATAACCAACAGATAAAGCGTTTTCCGCATCTGCTTTAAATTGAACTGAAGACGAACTCAGCGGAATCGAACTTGTCCGTGTGCAAGTCCAACGACGACTGATACCAACCAAAAATGAAACTAAACTAAAGTAAAGTAACGTAACGCAGCTGACGACTCTTCTCTGACTGGCAGAAGGCCGCCAGCCGTAAGCAAGGTGTTGTTTGTTGTTAGTCGATGGATGAATGGGTGAATGAGTGGGTGTCTGAACTCCTCCAGGAGATGGAGTAGTAAGTAAACTTCGTGTGTATATATATATATATATATATATATATATATATGTGTGTGTGTGTGTGTGTAGAAAATTTACTCCATGCATGTGGTTATGTATCTAATGATTTGGTTCATTTCACTCCAACGCAAAATGCTTCACTCGAATTATATAGTACTGTATGTTAGTTTGATTCAACTTATTACGATTCAATTCAATTCAACACGATTTATCTTAATTTGTACAATATTTCATTGTGCTTATCTAATCTTCATTCTAATTTATTTTATTTATTGTATTCTCAAGTCTAAGAGCTAAATTACTACAATTTATAAGCTTGGTTTATTTTACGCTTCAAATTTTGGTTAAGAATTCAACTGTTTAGATAACCGAAAGAGTATAAAAGAGCTTTTTGGTTAAAATTCAGAATAATTGCTATAGTAGAAGTCTAATAAAAGCTTCTAAAAATTAATGCAAAAACTTTGGATGATTTTTAAAGAAAACTTCTTACTTAATTCATGATAATTGGCTTACAGGGTGTGAAAAAAATGTATGTAAACTAGAGGATTTTGTCTTCAATAAGAGCAACTTTGAAGCTTTAAGAAGCTTTTCAAGTTTGGCAAGAGCTTTTTCACCAAGAAAAGTTAAAAGTTACGAGTTATGAGTGGGTAACTGAAAATTGAAAATATTTTTTTAAATTCTAGTTAGTTATGGGATGCTAAACTTATGTTCTACTTTTTATCCACAGTATTTATTTTTGAAGTGAAACTTCTCTAGCGAAGGGGAGTAAGTCCACAAAATATGAAAATGAAATGTGACGAAAATCAAAACTTGACGATGTTATTATTATATTGAAGTTGTTTAGTGTTATATTGTTTCAATACAAAAGAGTTATTTTAATTTTTGGTCATTCGGCTACTTGTGCGTACATTCTTTCGTAATGTAAACACAATCAGTAAAGCATTTTTTATCTCTCTCTTTCTCATGCATAAGCATTCATTCTCTACGCTGCAGAAGAGCTCGCACAAGACAATGCGCATTGTTTTGTGCGTCTCCCCTATACGTCTCTGAAGCATTATCGCATTTTGATTTTCGTTACATTTCATTTTCTAATTTTTGGATTTACCTCCCTTCGCTAAAGAAGTTTCATATGGAATATTGTGCTTATAAGGGTGAGGCACACCACTTACATTTTCTTTGTTCTTTTCATTGTATGTAATTTAGGATATTTTGATAAGAATTTGAACCATAAAACAACATAAAAAGTAACCTCTTTCCATTATTATGTCCAATTGGCTCTTCATCTCAATATTCATTTTTCTGTGTGTGTCCCATATATTCATATGTCGTTTTATTGAGAATTTCTCTAAGAAAACACTACCACATCACATCAGTTAAATACAATCACGGTAATGAAATTGTGTTAATACTAACAGATACATAGATACAAACATACATATAGTTATACAGCAAGGGATATGTCCCTTGTCATTTAATTAAAATATTGCTCCGAAAAGAGTTCATAGACATCATGGCGATTCGAAGGATACTCGTACTATTTAGTAACAAAAGAATATATAGCAAATTGGTTAGGGTTAGGGATAGAATAGTTGAATACTCAATAGAAAATAGTCATCAACATGCGAAGGTGCGAAAGGATCCTTCTCAAATGAAATTGAACTAGGATAATGTGGTGTGGTTATCAGAATCTCGACATGGTGTTTGTGGATATGTAAGTCTCTCTCCTTGTGTATCTAAATGCATACAAATGTCAATTACAACGATGCTTTTTTTTGTTGTTACTTTCTTTCAACAACTCAAGACCACATTTGCTAAGGATATTGTAGTTGGTATTGTCCTTGTTGTTGGTGATGTTGTTGATGTTGCTGTTGCTGTTTTTGTGGTTGCTGTTTGGCGTTGAAATGTTGAAAAATTAATGCAAAATCGACACATTTACACTTTAGATAAATGCTTTCTCTCACACACACACACACACACACACTCACACTTCCAATTGCCACAAATAAACTATACACTAGAGTCAAGAGACGAAGGCGTTTGTTTGTGGCAATCGAAAGAAGTGATATATATTTGTACTAGTAAATATACCTGCTTCATATGCTAGAGAAGATAGAATGACCAAATGAATTTCGTATTAAAGAAGATTCGTATTCCAGTTGTGTGAACTTAAATATATGTATACACACATACACACAGATACTTCACACTGATAAGCAAATGTACTTATGTTTATTTGTGATGCTGGTGATGGAGGTGGCATTGCGCAAAATCTTTGCGGATTTTACTGGACAAAGTGAAGAGCTTAAAGGTGATTTACAATTACAACAGCAGCACAAACTGTAATGCTGACAGTTGTCGAAGGATCGAATAAATGAAAATATCACAGAAAAGACAAAATGAAAAAAAAAAAAAAAAAAGAATGAAAATGAAACGAATCGAAAGGAAAGAACGGAATGCGGTGGGATGGGATAGAACAGAATATGAAAGGACACAGACCACAGTAAATGTAAAGAACCTTACAGAATTGAAATGAATCGCATTGCAGCATAACGAGTTGAGCTCAACTGAGCTGAGCTGAGCTGAGCTCAGATGTATTGAACAGAACCAAACCGAAATGACGCAAACTGAACTGGATTGAACTCATTTGAAGTATTGCAAAAGACAAATAAAGTCCAGAGAAGGTAAAAAGAATACTTATTTTTTTTACTTTGTAAATACACGGTTTATAAGGGAGATACATCTACATCTACATCACACAAACACATACACTCACATGTAAAGACATTGTATGTGTATGCAAAAACATATTTCATTGTCTCAAATATTTATGTTTATGGCTATTGAGGGAAGCGTTTATAAATATGCACAAAATATGGATATAAACCCACATATGGGTTGGCCAAACGAGTGCTCGTATATGGAGAATCTCTCTATCTATCTATCTATCTATCTATTTATATGTATGTACAAGACATACATATATCTATTTGGGTACTCGTGTAGTATGTAGCTTACTTGTATAAACATAGATAGACATATCCGATAAATATTGTACGTATAAATAAGATACATTCACATATACTTGTACATGATATATTCAGATACTTATACATATCGACAGATACATTAAAAATGCATAATATTAAAATTGCTTTTTGTTCTCTATCTTTCATTTGTGTTTTTTTTTTTTATTCTAGCATATTTTATGAAACAAAAACAAACACAAACAAACTCTTTAAATTTGCATATTGTGTCTGTCACTCTGTCGGACTGTATGCCTGCCTGCCTGCCTGCCTCCCTGAAAACCACTTTTTCTGTCCATGATGATGATACTTCACGGATGATATTACGATATCAGATTGCCTTATGCCAGGGATAATTCATAGCCAAAACGTTGATATGCATAAATTGGTTTTACCAAATTTATTTCCATTAATAATTTCTTTTTTTTTTTAAATATTTCATTTTATTTCCTTTATTTCTTATGATTTTGTTTTGGTTTTTTTTTGTTTTTAACAAATACATATTATTTATCACACACACACAGAGTAAAATATGATGGTGGTTCCAATGGTTGATTATTGAGCCAAGCATGCATCATTTAATGCAGACATTGAGATAAATAAATTTATTTTGTTGAAATTGTATAATTTTTTTTTCGTTTCAAAGAAAACTACTGAATGGAAATATTCATATTCCCCTTGATCCGCCATGAGGTCTTAATAAATATAATACAATCACAGTCAAATGTTAAGTTGATATTTGCAACTTTTGTATTTCTACCAAGAGATTAGTGAGCCGCTACAGAATAGAAGCTAACTCCTTGATTCTTTTTAAATCCTTCCTATTCAACTTTAGTAGTAACACATTCTCCATTCTGGTCACTTTAGTCTAGTAGTATCAAACTGAAATTTAGCCATTATAAATGCCTGACTGTGTAAAATACTACAAGACCTTAAGATTACTAGGAGGGGTATTTCCCATACAAACCGAAGGGGGAAGAGGAGAGGAGTGATGGAAGGGAGGGGATAGGGATGTGGGTTTTTGGGTTACAGGAGGTCTGGGTTATTCTGATATCCACCAGATTTATGAAAAATTTGGGTTTGAATCATTTTCGGGGATACTCTTATCAAAGCGCCTGATTTAAGTCCTTGGTTAATAACAGGGTTTCCATTAAGAACTTGACAACTTCCTTTTAAATAAAATTTTGACATTACTGAATATTATGAAATTCACAACATGGTAATTGGGTAAAAACTACAGTCACAGTGAACGTTCAATGTTGTCAAGCTCCTAATGGAAAATCCATTCATTCATTCATAGTAAGGGACAGTTATTAGATTATTTTCGTTGAATTTTGTGGTGCATAAGATCTGATGGCGTATTAATTTAATAATATGGTTGTCTATTCTTAATATATAGGCTGTATTATAAATTTTTTTAGATGATTTAGTATAGTTGCCCAGAGGAGATCTGTAGAGTGAGGTGCATGTTCTCAAAGATTTTCTTTCGAATTAGCGTATTTTTATACTCTTCACGGGAGTGCCATCATTCGGGATATAGATACCTGGGTGTGTATCGGGTGTGTTTTTAGATAGGCGGTTAACGTTTAAAGCGTATATCTCAAATATAACGAAGTCGCTCGAACAGAGAATAAGAAAATTGCGTTGGCTCCTAAAGAGTAGGAATAAATTGTCATTAAGAAATAAGGTATATATCTACAAAGCAATAATTGCTCCTGCTTGGCATTACGGCTTACAGGTGTACGGTATAGGAGCAAAATCAAATATATCCATGGTCAGAGTACTGCAGGCCAAGACATTGCACATGATTTCTGGGGCTCCATGGTTTATGCGCACATCTGACCTTGAGAACGATTTGAAAATATCAAACATCGGCGATGTGAATAATCGTTAGGCCAAGGATTACATTGATCGGTTGGTGAATCATGAATTTTCTAAATGTAGTTGCCAGGCACCTTTTAAAGAGACGCAAAAATTGAGGGGTCATAAATGCGAGACGGTTGAGAAGATCGTATCCTGTCGACCTCACTACTAGATCTTATTAAATGTATTGTTCCTCCCCATTTGTTATTGATTTCTATATAAAATAAACGCTAAAACGTACGGACAAGAAGCTCTCGCATCTAAGAAATCGTAACTTGGTTTCCAAGTACAAATTTAACAAACATAATATATGTAACACTTGCCGTGAAGCTTTACGCAAATTGGGAAAGACATATAGTCTCAACTACGATGGTCCTGTGTAAGTATCAAAGTTAATAAATACTTTGTAGAAGAAAGACATTTTCGTTTCTTAAACACATGTGTCTCTTCAACAGAATGTCTTAAGGTCAAGGTTTAAGTGCCTGCAATTCAGATGATACTTCATCTATATTTCTATATTTTTCATGGATATTTAAATATTTATTTTATTCTCATAACATCTAAATTATTGTGTAATATGTTTGGAGGCATAATAATGTTAACAAAAACGTTCTTACTAATTAATCTTAGTTTTACTATTTTTGTATCATGTTTTTATTATTTTGATTTGAAATTTCAAATGCAACGAGAATATCGACTGGATCAAAATAGCAACAGAGGATCAACATCAAGATCTGCAGAAATGGAAGAACATCACATCGATCACGTTTAAGTCATTCAAGAAGAACAACTGGCTTAATGTTGGCGGCATTTAATTATGACATGAACAAAGGCTACAGAAATCATGCCGATGTCGTCATTGGTCCGCCGATGTCCGCATTGCCGTGCTTTGAAGTTCATAAAGGAATCACTAGGAATGTGTTGTTCAAATGGTATAGTAATTTTGTACCAGAAATGACACCACACTTATTGACATTGAAAGTTGGATCAGTGGTGATACTCATTCGAAACTTGAATGCACCAAAATTGTGTAACGGATATCAAAAGCATGTTAATGTATGAGTATATTTCCATAAATCCTGCATGAAAACCAAAGCATGATTGTTTTCATATATAAGCGTACCTTATAGTGTTCCATAACTTCTGCATATGTCAAAATTAAATTCAGGAAATTATTTCAAATGGCATATCCAAAATTTAGATATATCAAACCAAGTTATGTCTATGTCATATAGTCCTCTCAATTTCTACTTATGTATGCTTTGCTTATTTATTTTAAAATTTCAATTTTATACTCGTGACAGAAAATCAGAATAAGCTCTCACATAACAAAAATCGTAACTTGGTTTCCAAGTATAAATTTAACAAACATAATATATGTAACACTTGCCGTGAAGATTTACGTGAATTGGGAGCGAAATACCGAGTTAACTACTATGGTCCTGAGTAAGTATCAAAGATATTGGGTGTATGCATATGATTCCGCCCTTTCCGATAGTTTCGCTAGTATCGCCGCTTACACTTGCACACTAAAATACTAATACTTGCATTCGATAGTGCCTTCTATCAGCTGTTAAACACAGTGTATAACAGCTGATAGAAGCATAAACAACAAATATTTCTAATTCATTGAAAATGTCGAGTTTTATCCCAAGTAAACATCATTTGCGGGAGGTTTTATTGCACTATTTTGTTGCAAAGAAAAGTGCAGCGGAAACTTATCGTTTGCTTGCTGATGTTTACGGTGAGCATGCTCCATCGAATACAACTTGCAAAGAATGGTTTCGACGATTTAAAAATGATGATTTTGACATTGAGGACAGAGAACATGGAAAACCACCCAAAAAATTTGAAGATGCTGAATTGGAAGATTTATTGACCGAAGATTGTTGTCAAACACAATCAGAATTGGCAACAACATTAAATGTTGATCAATCAACTATTTCAAGACGTTTGCAAGCAATGGGAATGGTTCAAAAAGTCAATAACTGGGTGCCACATGAATTGAAAGACCGAGACATCGAACGTCGCAAAACCATTTGTGAAATGCTGCTTCAAAGACAAAAAAGAAAAGGTTTTTTGCATCGGATAATCACGGGAGATGAAAAATGGATATATTACGAGAATCCTAAACGCAAAAAATCTTGGCTGAAGCCAGGTGAGGCCGGCCCATCACAGCCAAAGAAAAATATTCATTGTACCAAGGTTATGCTCTGTATTTGGTGGGATCAGAAAGGTGTTGTGCACTATGAGTTGCTGAAACCGTCTGATACTATCACTGGCGATGTTTACAGACGACAACTAATGCGGTTGAAGGTAGCTATAGAAGAAAAACGACCGGAATGGGTGAATAGGCATGACAAATTAATTCTTCAACATGACAACGCCAGACCGCATACGGCAAATGTTGTGAAAACATATTTAAATGGACAAGACTGGGAAGTGCTACCCCACCCGCCATATTCACCAGATATAGCCCCTTCAGATTTTCATTTATTTCGAAGGATGCAGTCTGATCTTACGGGAGAGCGATTCACTTCTTATGAAGATATCAAAATTTGGCTTCATAATTGGATTGCCTCAAAAGACCAGGACTTCTTTATGCAAGGAATCCGTAAATTGCCTGAAAGATGGGCAAAGGTTGTAGCTGCAGATGGGGCATACTTTGAATAAATAAATTTTCCTTTTTCTAAACAAGCAAATTTGTTTTGTTTTCACAAAAAAGGGCGGAATCATATGCATACACCCAATAATAAGAAGACATTTTCATTTCTTATACACATGTGTCTCTTCTACAGAATGTCCTAAGGTCATGGTCTAACAAAAAATTCAAATGAAGTGCATTTCTGTATATTTTTCATGGATATTTAAATATTTATTTTATTTCGATAAAATACTCATAACATCTAAATTATTGTGTAATATGTTTTAAGGCATAATAATGTATGTTGTAGTAAAAGCCTATAACAACTGTTAACAAAAATTGGAAAAATTGTTACGAAATTGTTAGGGGAAAACAAAAAAAAAATTCAGGACATTTTTTTTCACTATACTAGCGTAATTTTTTTACGTGAAATCGTTTCTCGTGACTCACTTAGAATTTTTATTATTAACAAAGCAAAGAGTGAAGAGCACATCAAGTGTTTGAAAGTATGTACAAAACCATTTGAATACTACAATAAAACATTAACTGCGTGAAGAGTATTTCGTCTTCGGCATAGTAATGTAGATAATGTTATTTCTAGTTTTAACCATAACATTTTATTACAGTTTACGTTACATACATTACCAAGAAAGGGATTTGTGAATATTTATGTCTCAAAATGAGGGAAATGGGGGAAGAAGCCTTAAATTTAATTTCTATTATATTTACTTGTAATTTGATTTTCATTTCCATTTTTAATCACATTTGATATGTGAAAAATGTAAATATTTTCTAATATTATAAGACATTAATTGTCTTCATTTGCATGAATAATGATGATTGCTGATGTTTGAGAGTGTGTGTGTGGGGACTTAGACTTTATAAAATCATATTTATATTTGAATAACAATAAGAACAAAATAATTTAAATTCATTTGAGCTCTTTTGTTTTTCGTCGCATTATATATGCGTAGTGTATGCCATCATATCCTTTTCCATTTTTCTTGTTTGCATATTATTTTCACCTATACACACTACAATCATTTCATAAGTAGGATTAGTAGGATTGGTGGATTTTGTGGGATTGGCTGGATTGGTAGCATTAGTGGATGAGTTTGTTACATATGACTTTCATTATGTGATAGAAGACAAAGGGTTTTGTTTATGATTGCCTGTCATCATACATCCTTGCAGGTGTAAACAACTTGAGAAATCTGCATAAATTTTCTATAAGTATCTATAAGAATGAATACGAATACATTGAGCTGTGATGTTGCTCTTTATACTTTGTATACGAGTACATATTGTATATAGACTTTCATTTACATAAGTGAGTTTTACCATTAAAATTTGTTAAGCAAAATACAAATATGTAAAAGAAAGAAAAAACTTGTTCAAGGTCCCAAAGGAGAATACGCTTTTCCTAATAATTATTGGCAACCAACGAACGAACGAAATCTTGTCTTTATCATAGACATCGTAGACATCGTAGACATCACAGACATCACAAATATTATTGTGATGCAACATGGGTATAGACATGTTCATCAAAATCTTTAGAATCTTCACTTTATGTATGTGGGAGCATGTAGTACGAGCATAGAGTATTGTAGTTTGAATGCCGCAGGTTGCCTAGGCATGTATGCGGATACAATAATTTATCTAGTGGTGTAGTTCTGAATGTAAAGAAGATGTGGAAATGCCACACATTATTAACTTTGTATTGTATATACTCAAGTTACCAAGTCTTGCACAGTCCTTTTCACACTTCATATTGTATTCATATTCAAAGGAGACGGAATATCATGAGTGGCTTTTTAACCATTCCCAGACCTATGGTTATAAAAGTACCAGTACGCAGTGCAAGTATGTTAAATTCTTTCATCTCATCTTTGGCTTTGTTTGGCTTACAATTTTTTCACATCAAGTACTAGTATCTTCCTTCTTTAGTATGCAGCACATGTCGGAGCATCATCATCATTTCATCGTATGCTTCTTGGCATTTCGTCTTTCTTTTTCACATTTCCACATTTCCACATTTTATGCTAATAAAATATATCATTTCTGGTTTTTCTTTAGGTTTTCCTTGTTTCATTTTTCATCACTTTTATATTTTATTTTATGTTGCTCGTTGTTTTTGTTGTTATTGTTGTTGTTATAGTTAAATTTCTTACACAAAAGTTAAGCTCGTTTATGGTCATGTCTTTGGTGTTATTTTTTCATGTTTGCTGTAACAACATTATCAACAACAACAACAACAACAACAAAAACAACAAAAACAACAACAACAACAACAACAATGATAACAAAGGAACAAGTATTCGGTAAGTAACGACGATAGTACTAAGGTTTTCTTTTGGAATTTGTATTTAAATTCAGTTTTATCACTATACAATCTTGATAGGTCACAAGACTTGAGTATAACCTCGATTTATAACCATACGCTGTGTTTGAGTTCCAGCGAGACACATTGGCACAGGAAAAATTAGTGATTCATTATGTTATGGGATCAGTTGGAAAAAAGTGCTTTGTACTTCATCAAAATCGATTTCTTTAGTTGCTCTGGTGCAGTCAGGAAAATGATGAAATGGGAACTGAAATGTTGTAGAGGTATTTAGTTTTTTAAGTGTCAGTATCAAAGTAAAGCACTCATATGTGTGAAACAGTTGATGTTTGATGATTCAAATAATATTTAATTCATTCTAGGAACTTTAGCTTTTCTTGCTTATCCATGTTAACATTTAATAAGAACGTAGTATGCTTCAATCACCAGTATCACCAATTATAATATTTTAACAATTATCACTATAGTAACAAATTAAAATTAATCAATTAAAATTTTAACAATGTATTAAAGTTTTTAAAGTGAAAATTCTTTAGCGAAGGGGAGTAAATCAAAAAAATATGAAAATGAAATGTGACGAAAATCAAAATTTGATGTTGTTATTATTATATTGGAGCTATTTAGGCAAATACCATATGGAAGTGAAACTTCTAAAGTAGCTGGTCAAGCAATAATTCAGAATATTGTGGTGTTATAAAGTTTCAATACAAAAGAGTTAAATTTATTTTTCGGTCATTCAGTCACTTCGTACATTCTTTCGTAAAGTATATACAATCAGTAAATCATTTGTAGGGTTCCAGACTCAAAGGGTTTCAAAAGAAACCCTATTGCAGAGACTTCGTTGTCCGTCCGTCCTTTCGTCCGTCCTCGGCTCATATCTCATAAACCGCAACACCTAGAGAGTTTAAATTTTCACAGAATGTGTAGTTCTATCCGCGTACCAGCAACAAATACCAAAAATAAAATATTTTCAAAAACTTAAAGGGATCGTCATACAAGAAATATTTTGGTTTATATGGCTGCTATACGATCCAGTAATCTCACGATTTTGAAATTTGGATGGTTAATGGATATATATCAGAAACTTATATTGTCAAAATTTCAAAGTGATTGGATTACTAGGGAGGGTACCCACCATACAAACCCACCATTAAAATTCAGGTTCTTATTCAAAAAACTTTTTTGTGTTTTGGACTTTTCAACTGAAATTTAGACACAATACGTTTCTGACATAGGCGCGGTATTTGTTGGAACCAGTCACATCGGACCATAAGGGTAAGTACCTCCCAAGCAAACCCCAATTTGGTACCATCCGTGTACCCGTCTGACTCGCACTTGGCCCATTTTTTATCTTTCTCTTACTCATGCATACGCATTCATTCTCTACGCCGGAGACGAGCACGCACAAGACAATGCTCATTTTTTTGTGCGTCTCCCCTACACGTCTCTGAAGCATTATCGCATTTTGATTTTCGTCACATTTCATTTTCTATTTTTTGGATTTACCTTCCTTCACTAAAGAAGTTTCACGTCCATATTGTGCTTATGAAGGTAAGGCAAACTACTTAAATTTTTTTTTTACTCTTTCTTGTTTATCATGAAATGATTGTCCAAGGCAAACAAAAACAATCAATAAAAAGTCAAAAACAGTCAAATTTTTATTGATGATTCGTAACTTATTTTCTTTCATTTTCCCAAGGAACAAAGAGCCTAAGTTTAAAAAAGAGTTTGTGTTCTTTCTTTTTTCCTTCTGTACTGGAAAAAGTAAGCAAAGTGGAAAGTTTTTTAATTGCCAACAATTTGATTGAATAATTTCAAGTGAATTCTTTAGTCAATGGCAAGGGGTCGTGGTCGATGAATGAATGGACTAATGGGCGAATGGGGAACGTAGCATACAAATTTTTGTTTTCCTTCCTTCTACTTATTTTTTTGTTTCATAAAACTTTGGAAAAAAATTGGATTGTGGGAGACTAAGGCTAGTGATAAGCAACCTTAAATACCCTTCATCAATGAAACTGAACAACTCTTTGGAATATCCCAAAAATATATTTTCTAGTAAATTTTACTAAAAAGTTTATCTAATTTAATTTGATAGATAGTAGACTGTGATTTTAGATATCATCATTGAAGAAAGTCATTTTGCCTGATGTATATCAATCTCAGTTAAACAATGAAAGGTGGTTCAAATGGTCAAAAGTATAGGCAAAGTTAAAACAACAAAAAAAAAAAAAATTGATAGAACAAATGAACAAAGCAAATAGAAAATGAAATAAATGAGCTGAAGGTGGTTTGCTACAGAGTAGTCGGAGTCCCTTTGTCCTTCATGATTCAAACACATGCTTACAACCGACCAACCGCACTTAACCACTGCACCATTGCAGAACTGCTATTGCTATTGCGACTGCTACTCTTGGTCCTCGATCCTCGGTCGACGTTACTTTGGTCCTTGTTGAAGGTTTGCGGCGTTTGTTTAAAATTTTCGCAATTATGCGGTTAGATACGCAACTTAATTGAGTTCAAAAATTTGCTACGGCTAAATGTGTGAGACTTTTTGAGTGAGTGTTTGTTGCCGAGTGAATGAGGGCATGAGTGATAACTTGGGTTTTTGTCTATGCCAGTGAGTTGGTGTGTATTTTTTTAAATGGTTATTGAACACACAAACAGACTATAAGGACACTTCACATTCGCACTCATCATAGCACACATGCACACATATGCGCCATCTATGCTTGTTTTGTGTGTGAGCATGAAAATGCTTCAAAGGATGAGTTTTCATTTGCTTGCTGTGGTTTTTTTTTTTTTTTTCTTAATCATTAAATGTCAACAATACAAGCAGCAGCAGTAGGAGGAGAAGCAGCAATCGTTTAAGTAGAATAACAAAAACAAACACAAAGCTAGTAATTACACAACTAAAATAAAATCACGAAAATCTTAATGAATTTTAATTAAAATATTTACTTTCTCATCCACCTTCCATCATCATCATCATCTTCTTGTGTTTCTTTGCTTTTACCATTTTGCATGTTCTTCAAAATTTCTTATTTACCATTCTATTCATATACATACATACATATTTATTTATAAAAGAACATCATTATCATCCTCATCCTCATCTTCATCTTCATCTTCAACATCATTATCATCGCCAGTCATCATAGTAATTAAGAATGTGAGAATATGTTAATGTGTATGCTTACCTGAAATTAAAGATATGAAAGTAAAGAAAGAAAGTGAAAAATTAGCTTAAAGATGAAAATTTCTTTGTGAAAATTATTTTATACAAAATTGAATTAAATGTAAGCGAATTGAAGAAGAATGGAATTTTAATAAACTCACGCTAAAGACTAAGAAGAAGAAGAAGTTGCCTGACACCGACAACGTTTTCCTTCATATTAAATATTGTATTCTAGAGCTCTTAGAAGAACATCATTAAATACACTACTCACTTACTGGCTCATTACTCACTTACAAAATCATGAGCGCTCGCCCCTCTAAATTAATTCTCGCACGCACGCACGCACGCACGCACGCACGCGCGATATGATCATTGTCGTCATCATTATTATCTTATTCATTCTATATTCATGTTTCTCTGTATGTATGGGCGCGGAGTTTGAGATGATGGGGTTTGTATCTTAACAGTCGCCATCTTGTCATACGCAACGTTGCACACATAAGTGGCTAAAAAGCTACAAAATGCGCTTAAGACAGTCACGAGGCTAAAACCAAGGCTAAGACTAAGTTGGCATTACTCTAAAGAATATCATCATCATTATTACCACCGTCAACATCAACATCATCATCATCATCATTGTCATCATCATCAAAATGTTCACTCTTGAAAAATGTTAATGAAATCACGTTTCATTATAATTGCACGTCTTTTGTGCTGGCCCAAAAACCTCTTAACACGGTTCACGCACAGGCCTCGGGTTATATGAGTCGTCTGGGGTCGGAACAGAAGAAAAAGAGGGGGGATAGCAATTAGATATGACGTGTATAAATGCAAGTGATGACAAAATGATAAAACTACAACAATGATAGAGAAAGCAAGTCACATTCTTGGATTCACATTCTCACAAATCCTCGGATACAATATTATTTCGATTGTGACAACACACGATGATGATGATGATAAAAAACCTTTTCTAGTGCTTAGTTGCAAGTATCATCAAAAATAATATTTCTTCTAGTATTTTTAAGTGATTGATACAAGTGGTTTGCTTGTATTTTAAAATTTAATGTAGCAAACTAATTGAAACTACTACAACTGAAGTCATTCAATCGAAGAACACAATTTTTGAATGAATTTGAATTTGATCATGGAGAAATACTTATCTTTAGTTTGGTAATTGTATTGCATCCTTCTGAAGATGCGGATGTTGTTTCGTTCACATTTCATTTCATTGTTTGTTTATAAGTACAAATCTTTTCTGTGTATTTTTGGTTGTCAGCAATTGTTTACGATGCAGGATATTGTGGCAATTAGCTGCAGTTGATGGCTACTATGGTGCTAACCACTACATAAAGTCTACAACAATGACAACAGCAACAGCAACAGGGACAATGACAATAAGAATACTAAAAACAACCACCAACTATCACAAGATAACAACTAGAATAGAATAGAAAATAAATACTGGTTGCAGAAGAATAGAAAACGGAAAAGAAGAATGGGAATGAGAATGAGAAAGACTTTCACATTGGTGAAATGGTTGTCAAGCATAGATGCTGGCTACTTACAAGTTGCCTCGTTTAATTATTTGAATGCCATGCCATGCTATGCCATATTGTGGTAATACTGATTCTGCTAGGCTTCTCGGGTGTCTGGTGGCTGTAGTCATTCAGTTTTGCAATATGCTGTCAACTCGTAGAGCTCTTGCTGATGGAAGAAGTAGATCTGACTCAGTTTAGTGTGGTACCTGCTGTTGTTTCTGCTTACCAAATCTAAGAAGCGACAATGCGCAATGAGTTGTCACCATTACCATTACCATTACCAAAACCAAAGTAAGCCCAACTAAGTCCAACCAAGCCCAACTAAACTAAACTGAAAAGATACAATATATTGTATATATTTTTGTTTTTTCCTATTTTCTTCATATTTCAATTCTTTGGTCTCTATTGCTCTATTTTCATTTTCTTATTTTGTGGCAAGGACATTTTATGTGGCTGTGCATTCAGTCTTTGTTCTCCGTTGTCACTGTACATGACCAAGGCTTTGGAATTTTGAAACCCTGTTTTAACTGCTCTCTCTATTCATTTCTGCTGCTCCGTTCTCATGTGCATAAACATGTTTCCTTAGTATTCTTTGCTTATGTTGCAGTGGGTGTTTTTATTTTTGTTTTTTTGTATGTCTATTTCTTTAATTCGTATTGCTTTTTGTTTTTTATGTTTTCTCAACTGTTGTCTTACCACAGCCAGCAAGCCAAGCAGTCACGCAGCCATCTACCATCATCTAGACATAGTGGTAATCACAGAATTTGTTACTTGTTGTTTTTTGTTTATGCTTCTTTCTCCTTTCGTTCGTTCGTTTCGTTTCGCTTGCTTTTCCATTCGTTTGTTGTTGACAGTTGCACTAATTGCAAAATGCTGTTTATTTCCGACTGTCATTCTAGCATTGCCTTTACTGCCTTCTCAGCTGTAGCCTGATGCTCCTTTCCTGAACTTAAAGCATTGGCATTGTGTATCTACAGTCAGTCTACGTTTGCTATAAGAAGAAGTTTTATTTTCGTCATCTTCAATTGTCATTGCATACTTTTAGGCAATTTGCATATTTCTTATTCAAGAGAAGCATAAAGTTTTCATCGAGGGTTGCTATATATATTGTCGTTGCCCAGCAACTAACTGTCGGTCGTCAACTGACAATATTGCAGTTGACAGTTTTGCTTCATTTCATAGCCCAAATCAAATGCAAAGCAAATGGAATCGAATCGAATCGAATTGGATCACGCATCACAATGAAGCGAACTGTCAAAATGTACGTTTTTTGATCTACCAAAATGAAATGAAAACAGAAAATAACATTCCAAATCGACAAAAACTTAGCATTTTGATGAATGAATAAATTAAATTAATACAAATTTTTTAATTTAAACAAAATGAAATAGACGCTTCTATTCTATACATACGTATAATTTATCTAAACTCGATATAAACCTATGAATAATATAACTTCAAATATTATAGTATGTATATTTATAAGTATCTTTATCTATGTATCTATGGATATGGTGTCAATACAATATATCGTATACATATTAATGTTCCTGTGAAACTAAAAATATGCGCATAATTTTTAAGAATTGCATACTGTTGATCCAAAATCAATAATATACTACATATATATTATGGCAAATCGTATCCAATATTACACAGCTTGATTTCATGCCTCTGACGAAGCTCTAAAGTAGCCAACATGCTAAACATTGTAATGACATACCAGTGTAGGAAGTTGGAGGAAATCCCGTTGAATTTTAAATAAAAATAAAGCAAAGCGGGAAACTATTGTCCAATGAAAAATGTAGATTGAATGATTTCATTGAGGAAATGAGAGAATAAATTATTAAGCATTGCATACTTTTATGGGTCAGTTAGATTTGGTGAGATTAGATGTCGATGTGGCTGTTCAATTAATAAGAATGGATCTCGATATGGAGAGATGATTAGAAACTTTTTGTGGATCCAATTGGAAGATATTGATTCATATATAGAGATTTTCATTATATTTCGGAACCAACGTGTTTTATTTGTAAATAAAAATAAATACAATTTATTTATTTAATTTAAAATTTAAAAAGATACCACAAATCTAATCAACATTTACTATAAATCTTACTTGCCAATTTCATTTCATATTCATTACATTTTTTTCATACAACTTAACATTGAGACGGAAATATTTGCATGGTAGCTATGCGATTTTGAAATCCTATGATCTTGAAATTTACATGGTTAGTGAATAAGGGTCAGACACTTATAATATCCAAATTTTAATTCCATAATTCGTTTGTGATTTGCATAATTTCAACAAAGCCAAGAAGATAGAAATGAGCAAATAATAAACCCAAAAAATTTGAGAATTGTAAAGAAAAACATTTTACCATACTTCTTCCACAATCGCAAAACCAATTTACAAATGTGGCAGCACTGTTTTGAAATGAAATGGCGGAATACCCGCAGTAAAGTTGCTTCTAGATAAATATTTCGGCTTATTTATTTGTTCATCCTTCAAATTGAGCACAAAAAAAAAATTGGTGTATTTTCGTAAAAATTTAAAATAAGAAATTTAAAGTGTTAGTTAGTTACCGAAGCTTAGTTTTGGACGAAATTAATCTAATTTATGGCTTAACTATGATGTTGTAATTATTTAGATGGGTCGTTGACCTCACTGCAATCCAGAGGAAAAGAGACTTCTTTGTCAGCTCCGAGATGAAAGAAAAACATACAAATTCATTGCGATTGTCAAGTATAGTCTTTTTTCATTGGTTTTGTTATGTTACTTTGTATTTACATATTAGAATTTAAAAACATTGTTTGATTAATATTTATGCAAGTTAACCAAGTAAAATAGCAAGTACGAACACGTCCGCACCGTTTAACGACTGATCACTCTCTAACACTCTCCTCTCTCTATGACATTTGTCAAGTATAGCCTATTATCTTAGACACGATATCAACGGGACGATCAGGAAATTTCGTTACAAATGCCCACAAACCGGAAAAACCATGGAAAGGCGTGGAGTACCCAAAAAAAAAAAGACTTCATCAGTGGTCGACAATCGTATTGTAATATTAGATAAACGCGCCTCGTTCAAATCATCTAGGACAATTGCTAATGAAATTTGGAATATTTTACCATCACGAAGTATTCGACGATGATTAGTAAGCGCAAATCTACCCAATAGGATAGCCCACAAAGATCCTCTGCTTAGAACTTACAGGTGAGAAAAAACTTTCCAATGGTTCATAAAACCTGGTGTGGATCCCAAGGTGCAAAAGAATGACTCAATATCCTTTGGAGTGCAGAAATAAGAATTAATTTGTTTGGTAATAATTTGGAAAGAAACGATCGTCGACCGAAAGGCATGGAATTTCACCATAGGTATACCAAAAAGTCAGTAACGCATGCAAGTACCAGTGTGGTGAGGTTTTTCATGATAAGGCGTAGGTCTGATTAATCGAATTGATCGAATAATGGATAGATTCAATTACAAGGATTTATTAGAAACAGTAATGTTACCATATGCCGAGGATAACATTCCGCTTTTGTGAACATTTCAGCAGAACAATGACCCAAGGCATTAATTGTGATTAATCAAAGCATTAAACGTTCTTGAGTAGCCAAGTCAATCTCCAGGCCTTAATCCTATGGAAACCCTCTGGAGTCAATTTAAACGTGAAATTTCAAAGACGATTTACCAAAATCAAAAAAAAAAAAAAAAAAAAAACTAAGTTATGGGAAAATATTCAAAACATTTGGTACAATATTCCTTTAGAAAATTGTCGGAAGTTGATATCGTTTATACCTTTAAGAATCGAAAAAGTTACCAATGATAACGGCGGATATTCAGTGTTTTAAATGCCATCTAACTACAATAATTCAATGTATGTATATATTTAATGAGGTCTCCGATGTCTCGTGCTGTGTAATTCGATAAAATCAAATCATCATTTGAAAGAAAATCACCAGTCACTATCTGAGTCAAAGTTATTTGTTTGTTCATCATGCTCGACTATGCTTCACCACATGAGTGCGAGCATTTTAAAAATAAATTGAACTACGATATTTCTGATTATCATGCACCGCCTTAAGAATATTGTATCGCTTTTAAATTATATTATACCAACTACAATAGAAAATGTAAATAAAGTCTTAATTTTATGAAATCAGATTCTATTTTAGGAATAATATAAAATTAATTATAATTCCTCGAAATACAATAAAGAAACAATATTATTAAGCTTAGAAAAATCTCTAGGTGTTTGTCATTATATTAATAAATTTAAGTTCTTGTCTTGTTAAGAATATAATAAACAATTATATCTGTGCTAAATAAAAACAATTGTACACATAATTTTTCAACACTTTGACAATTCCAATTGAGAAAATAATAAACATTTAATTAATACTCATATATAAACAAAAGCAATAAAAACAAAAAATATATATAAAAATTGTCATTTTAATTATTAACAATATTTATATGAATTCATGTAATATATTTTATGAGTATCAATTAATATCATTTATTGAAATCTTTACGAATAAATAAATAAATAAATATTGTATATGAAGGCAAAAAAAAAAAAAACAGAATGAATCTCTTCAATAATAAAAAAATGCATAAAAATTAATGATAATTAAAAGTTTGTTTATAACCATTTGTGTATTTATTTATTGTAGTTATTTTTTTTTTGTTCGATTTAATATTTATTTTGTATTGCCATTTATTAACAAGTAGCAACATTCTACCTACTTGTACTCAACTTAATTTCCATTTTATATGTAATAGATGAAAATTAAATTGCTTTATGCAATACAAAATTGAAATTCATTGAATAGTGAAATATTTTCAAAATTTGCTCTATTACTGTGGAATATTTGTGATATTTTTCAATGGATATTTTTATTGTACAATACATAATGATGAAACAATTTGCTGTGTTAATTATTGAATGATTTTTAGGCAACAAGCACAGCGCGCCCAAAAGTATGCAATGAATAATTAGGATTTTGCCAAAAGCGAACGGAAGTAAATTTATTGTAATGCAAAAACCAAACAAAATGAACTAAAATTGAAATAAAATAAACTTGTGCGGCTGGGGAACAGCAACAACAATAACAGCAACAAAAACAATTGCAACAATTATGGTAAATCGTGGAGGCCTTGCGTGGATAAATTCAATTTGTTAAAGCCTCGACACTTGAGTTGAGTTAAATGAAATGACTTAAGCAGACTTGATACTGAATAAAATTATTATATAGTAAAATGAAAATACTATGGCATGGCTGCTGTATTGTGTATTAACTTTATGACAAAAACAGCAACCAAGAGCACACAATACAACACAGGACAAGGTCCTGCCATGCCACATGTGGCCTAGGTTAAGGCATCAATTTATGCGTATTTAATTCGTTACTAAGCGATTTTTCTCTCAACTGTCCAACTATAGAGAAGAAGTTGTCAGATCTTTCTTGATATACATAAGAGTATATAGTACATAAAATGTTATTTCAAAAACCAAAAATTTCCGATTATAGTTTACAAGTTGGTTGCATCAACAAATTATGATCCAGTAGTAGGTCTTCTATTCTAGATTTTCACAGTTATATAATTTCATTTGGTTTAGCAAAAGATTTATAAAATTATGAACATCATTACAACACACAAAGGGAAAGAGCGGAGACACCATTACCATCAATTTTTTTTAAATAATTTTGGCATAATAACATAAACTGAAAAAGATACTAACAAAATTTGACATGCTCGCTCGCATTTTGTGGCACAACAATATTAACAGCAGCCAACAGTAACAAGGACATTAGCAATTGCTACAAAGTTCTTGCAACATTCATACACTTTACTTCTCTACCCCAATTCTCTTTATATCCACTTTATCACTTAATCATCATTTGGTCCTTTTTATACAATATTATTTTCCCCGGGTCTGAAACAATGTTGAAAGGCGTCGTCGTCACATTGCATATTCGAGTAGTATAACATTTTCATGCGACTAATTGCTATGGAGAAAATTGCAGGCGGTAACGACAAAGTTCACATACAACCACAACTATTTTGTGTGTATGTGTGTGTGTGTGTGTGTGTGTGTGTGTGTGTATGTGTGAGTGTGAGTTAATAACTGTAATGATCATCGTCAAATCGTTGTTAGCCTGAAGCTATGAAATGAAAGTATAGAAAGTTGCACATGGAAATAAATGATGCTCAGAATTATGCAAAGGCGAAAACGATGGCAAAGGAAGTTGAGCCAAAAATGAATATATATATATATACATATGTATATAAGAGGTGTGTTCAAAACAAGATGACTTTATTTGTCTTGAAAAATATGTTTGTCCCCTTCAAAGTAATCCTTTTTTATCTCTTTTTCCAATTCTCGATGCACCTCTGCGCTTTTTGGTATTGCCTTGAGGTCTTCTACCGATATGGTCTTTATTTCATCAATCGTGGCAATCCTCCGTTCTTTCATGGTTTTTTTAAATTTTGGGAATAGGACTAATAATAATAATACTAAAAATAGTCAGAGAAAGCCAAGTCCATTGAGTATGGTGGCTGAGGCATGATTATGGTTCCGTCAATATCCATGACTGGTTATGCCACAATTTCAAGACTATTGGGATGATTAGGCTTTTTTCAACGTCATAAAAAAAATGGGCAAAGTACGAGTCAGACTCGTACGCAGAGGGTTCCGAACCAAATTGGAGTTTGTATGGAAGGTACTCTCCCCAGATTTGACTGATTCCAACAAATGTATCGCACCTATATCAGAAACTTATAGTGCCTAAATTTCAGTTCGATAGAACAAAAAACAAAAAAGTTTTTCTAATAAGAACCTGAATTTTAATGGGGGTTTGTATGGGAGGTACCCTGCCTAGTAATCCGATCAAACTGAAATTGCGACATTATAAGTTTCTGATGTATAGCCATCAACTCTCTTAATTTCAAGATTGTGGAATTACTTGATCGTATAGCTGCCATACAAACTAAAATGCTTCTTGTAAGGGGACCCCTTTAAGTTTTTAAAAATATTTTAGTTTTAGTATTTTTTGCTGATGCCCGAATAGAACTACACATTCTTTGAAAGTTTTTACCCTATAGCTGTTACGGTTTTGGAGATATGACCCGAGGACGGACGGATGGATAACGAAGTCTCTGCAATAGGTTTTCTTTTGGTACCCTTTGGGTCCGGAACCGTAAAAATCATCATTTGGTAAAAATTTAGGAATTACGGACGGAACTTCGCTGGAACACATTTCGTACCCAAAAAAAACCCATAACAATTGAATGGAATGAGCCAACCGATATGTCGATATCCTCAGCAGCTTCCCTTATATTGATTCGACGATTCTAAATAACAATGTTAATGATATATTGGTTGTCATTAACATCTTCTCGGCCTTCTGAGAAGATCTTGTCCACTTTTGAACATTGCTTATTGCTCAATGTGTCACAGTTAATAGAGACAAAATAGACATTTTTATAGAAATCGACGACACATAGAAAAGACCCCTTTTTTTTTTTTTTGGAACAGTCCTCGTAGATAAAATGTGACCGAAAAAGAGAAAAAGCCAAATTCAAAATAGACAAATGCAAAGTGATAAGGCGGAAAAGAAAAAAGAAACGCAATAAAAATTAATGAACGAGAAAAATTTTTTATTGTCGAAAAGTGGCAATAAAGGCAAACCAAACTCAACTGACAAAAAGTACCGAACGTAAGAAAGTTTAGTTGCAAATGGTGGTTATAATGTAAGATACTACAATAAGTAACTGTGTGTATTTATGTATGCTTATTTGTGTGTGTGTGTGTGTGTGTATCTCAAGTAGAGCATAAAGAAAGGACTATGTATAGTTGAACGTTAGAATGTAGCGTGACGATTATAAACCATGCGGTCAATTTGCAATGGTTAGTGAGCCAAACAAATGTTTAGTTTTCGTTTAGCCTACATAAAGTAGGGTATACAGAGAATGTGGGGTTTATTTATTGTTTTAAATACTGTTATGCATAGAAGAAGGAGTGCGTTTTGCATGTAGTAAACAAGTGATTAATGTCAATTTTATTTTTTCTTCTTTGAATTTGTATTCACCCTTTATTTAATGTTATGTTGTTTTTTCTATTTTATGTTTTTTGTTTATTGTTTAATTTAAAGCTAATTAAAAAGGAAGCTGGGCACAAAATACAATAAAAAATAAGGTCCTTTGTGAGTTCGACAGTTAAGTCAATAGGGTGAAACTTATAAATTTCTCACTTAAAGCCATTGGGGAGCATATGGCAATAATGTGAAATTGAGTCCGAAAGTTGACAAGAAAAGCCCAACACCAACACCAACACCAACACTAACATTAAAAAACAATTATAATTTGATACGCTGCAAAATCTGAAGTTGAAATCTGTTTTGACTTGGTTAAAGGTCTTACAAATACAGGATACAATTGCTTGGGCAGGGAAGGTGTAAAAGTTGTCATTTGCCAAAATACAATGACTAAACCAACTGCTGACCCTTCCTATCCTTTTATTGTAGTTTCAAACTTGAAATTGCCACGCAAGTCATTAAAAGAAATAAGAAGAAGGGAAAGAAGGCTTATGGTTTGGGTTATCTTAGCAAGTCATGTATATTTGTTTTATACAAAGTATTGTGAGAGGAATGGATATTACAGATTATTTCTAATTCATATCCAATGATGCCAATTGATAATTGAACTGATACTGTATCTGAATCTATCAAACAGCCCTCGCAGGGATACTAACTGGATACATAAATACATATATGTTTGTATGCGAGTATATGTAGATATATAGATATGTATTTCAGGATTATTTTATTGTTCTTTGTCTTTGTTATTTTCTTTTTCTTTTTCACTTTCTTCGCGTTGCTTTCAAATGAAATGTGAATAAACATTTAATTGCCTACTTTTCGGCGCCAACTTGAGCAAAGTGCTTATTTACATTACCAGATATTAAGTGTATGTTTGCCTGCCTCTATGTACAAAAAAAATATATATATATATATTCACATGTACATATGTGTATATTTTTTTTCTCTGACTATTTCAATCTCTTATAGATGTCGTCGCCTTGTAGACATGCATGCCATTGTGAAGTGAAGTGTTTAATCACAAATGCATTCACTGGTCATTTATGAACACACTAATACTCGTACAATACAGAGACACTTTACTTTGGCTAGCGTTGGTCATACTTTCTGTGGTTAGGAATGCCAAAATCACATTATGTTGATAATGATGGTGATTGTGTTGATGATGATGATGATGACAACGTTTGATTGCTTTAATGTTGTACGTGAACATTACTTCTAATCATAATCATTATCATCATCGGTAATATCATCAGTGTCGTTCGTATTCGTCGTCCTTTGTACGTTTGTAATATCCAATGGAATTCTCATTGCAATCGTTCAATTTTAAAGTGCAATTGCGATGAGGTGAGAATACACATATGTATGTGTGTATGTATGACTATGGGTATACTGTTGTTGTTGTTGTTGTTGTTGTTATTGTTAATGACATAGGTAGATATGTTGTGGTAATATCAGAAGTTTGCTTAATTCAACTCACTTGCTTCCTTTTACTATATTGTATTGAATTGTTGTTGTGCTATGATATTCCTAGATATTTGTTGCATTCAACAAAAGGCACGTACTGAACCTTGCTCTTTGTTCGCTGCTTTCAATGTAATGATGATGATGATGATGATGATGATGATTGTCATTGTGTTGTTTTTGTTGCTGTCGTTGTATTATAACTTTACACAATATCAGTTGTTGGTTGGTGGTTATTGTATCAACACACATGCACATACGCAGCATCCAATGAATAAAACTCTTAAATTACGTGCCTCAATCAGTTTGAAGAATAAAAGAACAAAATGAAAAAAATGAAAAAAAGAAAAAAAAAAAAAAAAAAAAACTTCATCAACATTAACTTTTCCAGTATCTCTTTCCCATTGAAATGCTTCATTTCTTCATTTGCCTTTCGATATGAATTTCTTCAACAAACACAAACACAATCACAACAGCAACGAAACTTAATTTCGACTGCGTCATTAAAAGTTTTCTGAATGCGTTAATTTTGATTGCAGGCTTCCTATAAATATTGAACCCATATGTATGTACACTAAGTAAAGAGTATTTCAGTTAAACATATGCTTCATTTAAGAAATACAATCAAATTGTTCAACATGATATGTGTATCAATGAAGTTGCCAACTGCCACAGCCACAACTGCTGCGACATCCGCGACTCAATTTGATTAGCAATACCAGGAATGATGATGAGGATGATGATGATGATGATGATGTTGATGATGATACAACCAAAGAAAGAATGAACGAAAGATATGATGGCACATCACTTATTTGCTGTCACTTGCAATGAAAGTAGAAGCTGTCATAATCATAAATTACACACACATATGCATCGCCTTCTGTGTTTGCATGTAACACATTGATTCAGTCATCTATCATACACACAAGCAGTTTGATCATTCATTCTTCTGCATTTCATTTGAATTTGTAATGTTGTAATCAACATGGACAATTACAATAGCAAAGAGGAAGCTTTAGAATTGCGTTTCTTCTCTACTTTCATACTACATAGATTTCACTAGGCAACAAACACATTAACATAGTAGTCGGTAGTCAGTAGTTCAGAAGCCTAATTAAAATTCTGTGTTTTATTTTATTTTTCAAAATCAATTCCGCTTCGTTATTATGATTAGTCAATTGAGCAGCACTGATTGCATTTGAAAAGTTTAAGTCTAAGTTAAGTAGTTTTAGGATGAATTAATTTCATTCCACATGAATAGATTTCTAGTGTGAATCCATTAAAGTTTCCCCTTTAACTTTTACTCAAATTATTGAAAGGGAAATAGAGGAAGCAGAGTACGATGTACGATGCTTATTATGGTTATGCTCAGTAATTTGTAAATTGTTTTGGCCCCAGTAAATTATGAAACTTCTTTTTGTGAAGGTTAAAATCCGAATACAATAGACTGAAAGGAATCAAAGCCAATCAACAGCAACATCAATAATTCAATTCAATTTAACTAAACTCAACTAAATGTAAGCGTAAAATTGAGAAAATTGGAGATTTTTAACGCAGGTGGGCTTTAAACAAATAAGAATTTTATGACATTAGCATGACTCCATTTTCATAAAAACGTATGAGTGAGTGTGCAAATATGTATGTATATTGTGTGCATGTGTGTGTGTGGGTGTGACATATGTGGCATAAGACTAAGCCTCTTTTGAACTTGACACTTGAGCTGCAAATTCGCCATGTGTTTGTGAAACTATGCGAAGTCATTTAAACTCGAAAATCATAGATCCGTGTATAATTGCGGTGAGTCTGGTCGTGGCTGTTAGTTAATATGATTGGGTGGGTTATTGTATGTTGTGCGCTGTCAGTCACTTGAGGTCATGCAAACGTCGGATCCCGTGTGCCGGAAATGTTGAACGTGCTCAAAACATTCACGTGAAATTTTCCTGTTTTGCTTCTCTTTTAGACTTCCTTTCCTTCTATTATTTGTATTTGTATTTGTATTTATATTTTTATTTTTTTTATTTTGTTATTATTTTTTTTTGTTAGTTTTACCATGCTTATTGTATATATATTTTACAATACTATAGTCGTCGTTATCGCCATTATTATGAACTTCATTTTCCTTAATCTTCACCAGTATTTCACCTGAAGTGAAATGAAGTTTCTACGTTCATTGTTACGAGTATTTTTTTAGTTTCTAGTTCTAAGGAAATTACAATTTGAAAGAGTTAAATTAATTAATTTTGCTATAGTTTCTATAGCCAAAGTAGAAAATCGCTTACTGTAACTGGAATTCTATTTTGTTATTTATTTATAAGTATATTTCATTTCTTCTTAAAAATGAAACTTAATTGAATTGATGCCTTAAAGTATGCAATAAAATGTCTTCATGCTTTTTACAAATTTTGATGTGAAACATCTTTGACTTCGTTAAAGTAGATTTTTATAAAATCGTCATTGTCATCGCATCATAACGCGCTGTCATGCGATCAGTGATTAAGCAATGTGATGCGTTCTAAGTATTCAGATGGAAACACCATGAAAACTGTTAATTTTCTTAAAAATTGTTTTTATAAACAATGTTGGTAACTACAACAAATAATTGACAATACAATAAAGCTCATTTTAGGCCAAGATTATCAAAGTTGAATAAGCTTAATAAAATATGAAATACCCATATCAAAGATGTTTCACATCAAGGGCTCGTAAGTGCTAAGCCCACTCACATTTCTCACACAATTTTTTTTTTTCAACATTTCCTGTCAGTTTCAATAAAATTTGTAGTCTTTTTAATTTGTGTGACTTTGATTTACTTAACGCATTTCTGCAATATGATCAAAATATTATGGATTTTTCTATTCACATCTGATAATTTTAGATACTCGTTACTCGTTTGCATATTTCCGTCATCATTTGATTTTCATATTTGCTATTGACATCGACAACTATAACTAAATAAATATTGTATATATGAAATGTTTGATATTTGCATTTCAATGAAATCTGTCAAATACAGTCACATTTTTCTATCCACATAAATATAAAAGCAAATATTATTCAATATTTTGTGTGAAGAAATCAATACTCAATTGAATTGGATTTTGTGAAAATTTGCAGTTGTTAGAAGTAAAAAAAAAAACATGAGAGCTTTACTTAGCGTAAGCCAGTCACTTCGATTGGTTTTTTGTGTCATCGAATTAAATGAAAATGGAAGTGGAAATGGTGGAAAACAAAAAACAAACAAAGATGTACACAATTTAGTTACGCTCAAAAGTATGCTATACGAATTTTATTTCATTTGCATACGCATTTCGACAATTGGCTGAAATTATTGGAGAAATTGTGTGCATTGAATGCAACCTCACAAAAAACAACAGCTTAACTCTTAAGCTCAACTTGATTAAATTCATAAAAAAAAAATTGTGTAAAAGAAAGTAAACATTGAATGGAAGCGAATTTGGGTCGATTGTCGGTGACATTGTCACGACATTCACTCGTCATCCTCTGTGTTCTAGCAGCATAATCCGCTTGTAAACTTTTTGCTCGAACTATTAACTTTTCATCTCTTAAATTGTTAAAACATAATAAGAAAACAGAAAAAACAAAAACAAAAAAAAAAAACAAGTAATAAAAACATTGTACTACAACACATTTGGTAAAAAAATATTCTTAAAAATTTTACAGTAAAATAAATTTAAAATATAGAAATTAGAAAACCTAACATCATCTCTGAACTTAAAAAAAAAATGTGGGCCAAGAGGGATCCTTACCTGAGATTTGTGCTACGATGTGACAACAACAACTGTACTGATTCCAACTTATAGTTCCTAAATTTCAGTTCGATAGAACAAAATTTTAATGGTGGGTTTGTATAGAAGGACAACTAGTCCGATCAAATTGAAATTTCGACAATATAAGTTTCTGATGTATAGCCCTCAATCATCCGAATTTCAAGCTCGTTGGATTACTGAATCGTATAGCTGCCATACAAACCAAAATGTTTCTTGTATGGGGACCCCTTTAAGTTTTCGAAAATATTTTAGTTTTAGTATTCGTTGCTGATGCCCGAATAGAAGCTTTCAGTGAAAATTTTAATTCTGTAGCTATTACGGTACGGAGATATGAACCGAGGACTGACGGACGGGCAACGAAGTCTCTGTCTCCTTTTGGCACCCTTTGGGTCTGAAACCTTAAAAAACAACAATGTGAGTAGACATTTGTAAAGTCTAACTAAAAAATCTCTATTATCAACAACACTATTTGGAACAACAAGCTTAAGAATTTAGAAACGCCTTTCAAAAGCTTTTGGAAAATAACAAAAATAACAGGAAAAACCGAAAAACTCGCATATATATTCCCAGGAAAACCATAAACTTACTGACTCTCCTTCAGATGAGAGTAATCATAAGCACGTTTGCATTCGGAAAAAATGGAGTATTTATTTACAAATTTTTTTAACAATTTGATGAATTGGAGGTATGTTGTTGAAGATCCTGCATTGACAACAACGAAAGGCATATAGTTTGTAATGCCGGCTACACATTATGCGATTGATTGTACAATTTCTTTTTGATTGGGACTCTCACAACGTGTGTGGGACATGGCACGATTGTATGCCAATCTTATTTTTTTTATAGCCCATAAGCTGCATGTTGTTCATGTTGTTGTTGTACTTTTCTGTTGGACTTTTCTGGTGAATTTTTCAAAAGTTTTATTATTTGTTGGGGGATATGGAAATAGAAATACATATTCTGTGAAAATTTTAAATCTCTACCTAGTGTGGTTCATGAGATACAGAACCAAAAACGTGACGATTTGTATTTTTTCACTCAAATTTTTAGTATACACCTATCCCCCGATTTACACGGTAGATACGTTCCTGGGAAAAACGTGTAAATCGAAAAGTAAAAATTTTCAAGTCAAAACCGTGTAAATCGAAAAGCTTGCAGAAAATGCATAATTTTGCTATTTAACAGTTGTGATTTTTTTCAGTATTTTTAGGTGCACACAGAAATAAGAATAGAATGCATTGACAGGTTAAAATATGTAATATATTACGGAAACACTGTTTTTTTATTTAATTACAATGCATGTAACAGAAGAACAAAAAATAAAACCAAAGGTGTTTTATTATCCTTCATCACTATCGGAAATTACTCTCATTCTTTTTTTCGGAATCGCCGGTTGGAATTCATTTTCATCACTCGAAGTTATTTGTGCCGGTTCGATGTTTGAAGCAGAAATATTTACATTCTGAGAGGTGGTAATAAAATCGGTTATTAACAATTGCTTCGAATTTTTTGTAAGATCTTTGTAAACTTCTTCATATTGAGCCATGTCACGTTGGAATCGTAAAGCCCTTTCTACGTTTGTGTCATTTTGTATAAAATGATTACCCAGCTTTCTTCCCAATACGAGTCCTTCACGGATGACTTTAGCAGTGAATGTTACTGGTACTAATTCCTCTTCATCAGATTTGTCAGACTCACTTTCGCCGCAAACTAAGTTAACTAAATCATCCTCACTTAGTTCTTTATCAGCCATTAACTCTGCGATATCATCATCAGTAAAATCATCAAAACCTTCTCCGCCCAATGAATGCGCCATCTGTACTATCTGCGAATATTCATCATTTAACGTTGAAATGGAATGTTCATTTTTGACTACATTTGGCCACAATTTTTTCCAACAGCTATTGAGCGTTGTTTGCTTATTCGCAGTGTATGATAAGGCGATATGCTTCACACAGTCTAATATTGTAAAATTTTTCCAAGCACTAATAACTGTTAAAGATTCATTTTCCTCCATTTGTTCCAAAATATATGTAAAGGCTCGTTTTATGTACAAAGCTTTAAAAGTAGAAATTATGCCTTGGTCCAATGGTTGTAATAATGAAAAAAAAACTTATTTGGAAAACCGTGTAAAAGCGTGTAAAACAAGTACCGTGTAAATCGGGGGATATGTGTATTGTAAATTTTTGCTTAACGCCGCTAAAGTAAGTTTCAATTTAAAAATGTTTTTATTTAAAAGATCAATACATGGCATTAGTATATATAAAAATGATTTCGGGCATATGGTCACAGCGGTTGTACTTGACGAATAGCATTCTGGAAGTCCGATTTTGCGCCACTTTTTCGAGCACTGCTGACCATATGTCATATGTTGGTTTCCGAGGCGTCCAAATTGCACAGAATAAATTGCTTAAAATGTTGTTAAATTTACCATAATATTTTTTCTACTACAAAATTACATGTTCAAGTCGATAATCAAAAAAAAAATTTAAGAATAGATCTATAAATAGAAATTTATAATTAAATGATCCCAATTCACTTGTATTGAGGGTTTACCAAGTATATAAGATTGGGTATAAGTGGAACTTATTCCTCTAGTCCATGATGAGATCTATCAAGTACCAATTTTTAGTGTGAGTTATTTAAGTTTGTGGTAGGTTAGTTCCTAATTAATTTCAGATTTTTTCCCCATTTTTCTTTAGACAAAATTCCTCTAGACAAAAAAAAATGTAAAAATAAATAGTTTAATAAATTAAACAATTTTTCAGTATAAAACTATTTAATATTTTATTTTAAACTAAACTCTGTAAAATAAAATGATATATGCATGTATTAATTAAATATTAGGTTAAGTAAATAATAAATTAAATAAAATTTATTTTTAATCGCCTAAAAGTTTATCTTTTCCACACTTTGAAAACTGCATTAAACAAAATAAGATTTCAAACTATTGAAGCTGAAAAAATTCACGCAATACTTCAGTCCTTTTGTAAAATATTTCAGATATCTTTGTTTAGATTATTTTCACGTTTTTTTGCAAACTCAAGAAATGCCATCTAAATCAATTGATTCGAATTGTTTAAATTGGGGGAATAATATTGTAATACAATATAATTTCGTCTCAAAAATATTGATGTGTTGATAACGAAAATACTGGAATATGTTCTACAAAAAAAAAAAACAAGAAACAACTTAAATTGCACAAATGCGAATGAAGGAACAGAAATAAAGTGAGTATCACGTACTCAATTCGACAAAATTTTCAAACTTTTAAACTACAATGAAGCCACCACCTACAATGCAATGAATGCAATGCAACAAACAAAAAGACATCATCATTTTTGTACGATAAAAATTTTACAAATGTTAGCAACTATGTATTGTATTTCTGTGATACAATACATTTATATTTGCGGAATGACTAAAATTTTAAGTTTATTTTTTCCGCTTTTCTACTTTTCAACTTGTCTACTTTTCCATTCATTGGCATCGATACTCCTCGTATTTGAGAATGAGAACTTTAAGTGGCACAGTTTATTTTGTGCTGCTGATCAAATTACTCACTTGGTACACAGGCGGCTTGTGAGGATGCCTCTTTAAAAAGGTCGTTTTGAGAGATTAATGGAGAAGGATGAACTCATGTGTGTGCAATAAAAAACAAATTTCACGCCGCATCTCATTATTTTTACGATATTAATTTATATCCTCGTATTTTCTAACTAAGTGAACCTATGTATCATATATACAAGAATGTGTGTGTGTGTGTGTGTGTGTGTGTGTGTGTGTGTGTGTGTGTGTGTGTGTAGAAAATGTACTATGTACTTTAGATTTTATGAGCAAACATGAAATACATTCATTTACTTCTTTTACTTGTCTTTTATAGTCTTCAAATTTAATGCCACTACCATATTGAAGGCGATAAAAGATCTCACATGGAGTCCTCTGATTGATCCAAATAAATGATGAAATGAAATTTGTAGTACAATACTATAATAATTAGAGAATATTTCAGTTTCAGTTTCATTAAATTCCATTCATACGATGATTTTATTGCATTTCGTGATTTTCCTTACAAAGTGAAACACGATTAATAAAAAAATAAAATTTTTAAAGCGACCTGCATTCTACATACTACAGTGACATTTACACACACACACACACACGCTCATACTAAAAGTAAATCAAAAAAAAATGGAATGGCTCACAGAGACAAAGATGAGGGTATTCAGTTACACTCTTCAGTTATTCAGAATGTTTTACGTTTTCACATTCGCATCCATTTGCTTTTACAATAAAAGGGCTAACGTTGCCCAAAAATATGCAATGGAAATATTGTTTTTTTTTTGTTTTTTTTTTTTTTTTATTTTCCAATTTCATGCTTTTATTTTATGTATTTTTATTTTTATTTGTTGCTTTATTTTTATTGAATAATTTAAAATTTTTATGTAAACCGCAGAATTTGCAACTAATGCAGCAGAATCGGAACTGTGAATATGAGTATAAGGATCAGTAGTTATATTGTATATTATATGGTATGTCCTTTAATTCCTTTGCATTGTCATTTTAAATAATAAATAGTTTTACTGCATATGTGTCTTAATTGATTTTATTGCCATGATTTCCATGGAACTCAGAAATTAATTTATTTAATTTTAGTATGTAGTTGCTTTTCATTTTTACTTTTAAAGTAATATCTGTACGTGTGTGTGTGTATTGTCTTCTCTATTAAATAATCTATACAGAGAACTGGATGCAGATTGCTTATAAAATTTTAACTGAAAATCTTAAAAAACAAAACTGTTTTGTTATGTTGGTTTGATCAGAAAAAGTGAAGAAATACTGAAATATATTTAGTAAAGAAATAAATAAATGAAAATACGAAGCAAAGACAATGTAGAGGAGAGTATTTTATTTATGTGTTAATTGAATTTATGCAAACGTTGAAATGTTGAAATGTTGTCTGTGTCCATCACAAAACTGTTTTCTTTTCCTGTTATTGTCTACCTGTTCACCATTTCACTTAACTACACTAGCATCGCATAATGGAAGAGCAAAGGATGAAAGAAAGAAAGAAGGTGTAAGATTATAATAGGGTAGAGCAAGATAGAACAATACAAAATTGAACAGACCAATAGTATGTTCCGTGGTACATCGCTTTAGGATGAATGTTGTTCGTTCGTTTCAAAAGCAATTAATTATAATTAAATCGGAAAGCGTTTTCACACACACAAAAACACATGCACACAAACAAACACACACGCACACACACACACACACACACACACCATGGCACGGATAGATGACAGTTAATTTTGGGGTCAAGTTCAGGCAATTTAATGCCACACGCTGCGTTCACGCTTTGTTTGCGTCCTTTGTAATTGAAAAAAGCGAGACGTGATACAAACAAATACAATAACAAATACAAACTCGCATTTTAAAGGCTCTTCATTATGTCTATCTATTTATGTATCTGTATGCATGTTTGAATATATATGTGTGTGTGTGTGTGTATGTGTGTGTACTTGTTAAAGAGCAAATTAATAATTTATGACGCCTTTTTATATTGCACGAGTATACGACAAGTAGGCCTTTGTACCTTAAACAGCCTCTCGAAATTCATACTCCTTCGACAGCCATTTTACCCTCATAATATAGCGGGTGTATATATATCTCTATTATCTGTGTATCAGCAGTATCTGTGTACATCAGTGTGTGGTTATGTGCTTAAATGAATTTTAATTATGCTTTTCGTATCGTTGCTTTCACTTTGAGTTCTCGCTTGCTTTTGCTTTTGCCTGTCTTTGTCAATTTCGCCCTTCTTTGTTATACTTGTTATTATTCTCATTCTCATACTTATATTTAATATACTTATTGTTATTGCTATTCTTTCCTTTATTGCTGTTCCTGTTGATAATGACATTGAAAAGATACATAAGTTCATTAAACGATTGTAAGCATTAAGTTAAATGAGCATTTTAAAGCAGCAACAACAACAGCAACAGCAACAGCAACAAAAAGATATTTAAAGAGACACTCGTAATATGATGAAAAATAAAAACTAACTTATATGTAATGAAATTCAAACGTATCGAAAACACAATGCCAATTGAGCGTGTGACATTTAAGATACAATAAAATAAATAAATAAAATGAATCAGAAAAAAAAAAAAATAGAAATATATTACATATATAAATATATATTTATCATTTTGATCGTTTCAACAGATTTTGCCAGGTCAAAAAGATAGACAAAGTGACGAAGCAGATGAAGAAGAGATGAAATGAAAAAAAGACAAAAAAAAAAACTGACTGACAAAAAGACTATAAAAAACTACAAGAGCATATAAGCATCTCTAGAATCATAGAGGTTAGACGAAGAAACGAACGAAAGATGACAAGGAGGAAACATCATAATCAATTTATAACACAAATGTCAAGCCTTCAAAGAAACAAAACAACATACAGAAGAAACAAAATATAGACAAAATATTGTAGTAAGTAGAAATTGAGACAAAATTGATAAGAACGGAAGGAAAAATAGACAAATAGAATAGAGAAATATAGAGTATATGGCAATGAATAATGGATATATTGATATACTTAGGTATGATAGCGAAATTGTGGTCACGCACGTTTCAAAAATAAAACAAATCAAATCAAAAAAGCTTACACAAGCAATCAACACGCAGCCTTAGTGTTAGTTACACAGATACACTAATACAATACACATGTACAATACTTATGTATTTATGTATGTATTTATTGTATTGTATTGTATATACTATGTGTAAGTGTATTTCAATGACATGAAGATTATTAAAGCAAAACAAAGTGAAATCCATATGATTAACTTTCAAACGACTTATATTTAACAAAAGTAATGTAAGTTTTTTTTTTTTTTTTTTTGCAAAACAATCAAATGAATGAATTTCATGTGATGATTAAATACGGTTTTTTGTTTTTTTGAGTTTTATCATGAATGATTCTATTGTATCGAAATCTATCGCCAAATGTTGCTTTTTAGAGGAATCTATGATGCTCTAATTTTACATATTCGGCAGTTGCTCTAGTAGTTGTTTGATCTTCTAGGACCATTTATCCATGAGAAAGTATCTGACCATGTTTTAAGGAAAATATAGCACATAAAAGTTAATACATAGGAATTAAAGGCAATTTTTTTCTTACGTCATATTCCTAGTGGAGGGTTTAACCAATTAAAAAAAAAAACATAGAAAGAACGCTATCTTCGACTATGACGAAGATGAAATACTCTTCACGAGACGCAGTGAATGTTTCATTGCAGTATTCAAATGGGTGGTTTGTATGAAAGGTATTCCCCTAGTGGTCCGATTCGGCTGATTCCAACAAATGTACTGCACCTATATGCTAAACTGATAGAGCCCAAATTTCAGTTCGATAGGACAAAAAACAAAAAAGTTTTCCTAGTAAGAACATGAATTCAAATGGGTGGTTTGTATAAGAGGTCCGATTTGGCTGGTTCCGAAAATGTCCTGCGCCTGTCTTGGAAACTGACAGTGTCTAAGTTTCAGTTTGATAGGACAAAAATAAAAAAAGTTTTTCTAATAAGAACATGAATTCAATTGGGGGGTTTCTATGGTAGGTACCCCCTCTAGTGGTCAGATTGAGCTGGTTCCGACAAATGTCATGCGCCCGTCATGGAAACTGATAGTGTCCAAGTTTCAGTTTGATAGGACAAAAGTCAAAAAAGTTTTTCTAATAAAAACATGAATTCAATTGGGGGGGTTTCTATGGTAGGTACCCCCTCTAGTGGTCAGATTGAGCTGGTTCCGACAAATGTGTTGCACCTTTTTTTGAAACTGATAGTGTTCAAGTTTCAGTTTAATAGGATGAAAAACAAAAAAGGTTTTATAATAAGAACATGAATTCAAATGGGGGGTTTGTATGGGAGGTACCCTCCCTAGTGGTCCGATTCGGGTGGTTCCTACATATGTACTTCGGCAAAAAGAGAGGTTTGTGCAAAAATTTCATCTTTCTAGCTCAAAAACTGAGGGACAAGTTTGCCTACATACAGACGGACAAACGGATATGGCTTAATCAATTCGTCTAATCAAGCTGATCAAGAATATATACACATTATGTGGTGTTTTTTGTCTTCTTCTGCATGTTACAAACTGCATGACAACTTATAATACTATTCACTTCCGTGAATAAAAAAGTAGTTGTTCGTACGCTCTTCTAAAAACACACACATCAGTAAAGCATTTTTTATCTCTCTCTTACTCATGCATAAAACCTCATTCTCGACGCTGCATTATCTTGTGCGTCTCCCCACAGGGACGTCTCTGAAGCATCATCACATTTTGATTTTCGTCACATTTCATTTTCATATACTTTTTTGGATTTACTCCCCTTCGCTAAAGAAGTTTCACTTCAAAAACCAATACAATTCTCAACCCAGTGGAGTTTAAGTATGTAAACACAATTTACTTTCGAACATGTTTCATATTCATTTAGTATTACATTTGTTGTTTGTCGTTTACCTTATTAAATAAATACGTTTATTACCTTGCTTCAAAATTATAATTGTAATTATTTTGCTCTCCGTTACACCTCTTTTTTTTTTTTTTTTTCAGAATGTTCTAAAAGTTTTAAAAAACAAACAATGTCTTGATGATAAATAGCACCAATATTGGTTGGATACAACAAATAATGATATTGCTCATCTAATTCAGAGATTGTTGGGCTATAGTATTTATATTTTGTTGAGAAGATACTTTTTTCTCTGCCTGGCCTTACTAGTTTCATATTAGTGAGTCTTTTACCCTACTATTCAATTTCTAAATTGGTGAAACTCTACGGTCGATTGTAATAATTAAAAAAATGCAGTTTGCAATTTAGGAACTTTAATAAAATTGGTGGATATAATTTGATATATAACTTTACTCTAACTAAATAACAAGAAAAACAAGATGTTGCATGCATCTTACATTGAAAACATGGGCGCTTTGATCATTGGCATATTGCATATGTACTTACAATCATATTCCCGTGATATTGTCCCTTTTTTATGTTGTTATTCTTAAATACAAGGCCCCACATAATCACATATCTATGTATATTTATATTTACATAAATAGGTTTATACCAAATAAAATAGTATTTTCCAATCACACAACTCTAACAAAGATCATGACTGTCATTATCATTATCATTATGCCATTTTAAGTTAAATTTGTTTATGTTATTCCAGACGATTTTCATTGGAAAATCTATCATCTTGCATCTTCAAAGAATATATACTATAAGTATTTATCTGTGTACGTTCTGTTTGTATGTTGCAATGT